>JAYRBT010000042.1:5223678-5266128 GCA_036023395.1 Myiotriccus ornatus | reverse complement strand
GGGGCCATTGCATCTCTGTCCATGGAGATACCAAAACCTTAGGTTTCAATTCCTTGATCTGCTTGGACCTGCTTGGAGAAGAGGGCTGAAGGCTGAGCTGGGTGTGCTCCACAATTCCCTTCTGATCAGAATTATTCTGGGATTTTTACCCTTTGATGTTCAGTCTATGTTACCTCTTGTATCCTCAGGCAAGTGAAACCAAAGCTTAGAGGTCTGGAAATCCCAAAGAGGCTGAAGGTCCTACAATGTGTTGGTTGAGTAGAAGGAGAGAGGAACTGTAGCCTTGGATAACTCTTGATAATTGCAGCCTTTCTACCATTATTTCCATTTGTTCTGCTGACAGGGAGGTTTGTGTGTCCAGCATAGTCAGCACAGCGCACTCTGCAGCTGCTGCTTGTGCAGCATGGGGGTTGGAAAAGAGTCCTGGAGATGGCTGGGGAAATCTTGGGAAGGGTGAGGAAAGAAGGAAGCAAGAGGATGCCTTTTCACAGCGAGGAGAGTCAGGCATTGGAGCAGGTTGGCTGGAGGGGTTGTGCAGTTTCCTTCCTTGGCAGTTTTCGAGGCTGGAGCTGGAGCAGTCCTGCCTGACCTCACTGCTGACCCTGCTTTGAGCAGGAGGCTCAGCTACTTGAGGTCCCCTCAAACCTGCATTATCCTGTGATCCTAACAGTGGAAGGGGGAGTATTCTTAGGAGTTGTGTAGAAAGGTCAGTGAGGTGCAGGTGCATGCTAATGAATCAAATACTTAATCATTTTTAAGTTGGGGATACTTTGCTTTCATCAGTCTTGTTTTGTGGGTTTTTTTTTTCAGATGGGCTTCAGTATATATTGCAAAATCTTGTATTTCTTGGGTTGTAGAAACTTGAGATGCTTTTATTTTATGCTGAAGACAACTTTGCAGTACAACACTTACAGAATGATCAGTTTTCACCTCTTAGGTCCATTCCTTAGTTGGAGAAAACTTAAACCTTTATTCTGATGAGTCAGGCGTTTGTGAGTTAATTGAATATGGGTAGGCTGTGAAAAATGACTAAAATATCAACAGCAATTTAAAAATACTTCTTGTGCTGTGATTGTGCAGGTTTGCCTGGGTAACACGATGCCAGCTGAGCGCAAAAAGCCAGCAAATATGGAAGAAAAGGAATCTCAGCTAAATAATAAAGAATTTAGTGAAAGGAGACCAGTGAGCACCAGGGACAAGCCAAAAGAAGATGTCAAGGTTGGCATGAAGAGAGAGACTTTAAAGGTTCCTGAAGATAAAAAGAAGAAAATGGAGGAGGATAAAAGAAAGAAGGAAGACAAGGAGAGGAAGAAAAAAGAAGAGGATAAAGTAAAGGCAGAAGAGGAACAAAAGAAGAAAGAAGAAGAAGAAAAGAAGAAACTTGAAGAAGAGGAGAAAAAGAAACAAGAGGAGGAAGAGAAAAAGAAACAAGAAGAAGCAGCTGCTCAACTGAAGTGAGTGGTCTTTTAATGGTTTAATTGTGCCAAATGCTGTAGTTCTGCTACTGGGATTGGGGGCAGAGTTATAAAAGATGAACTGTTTGAGTTACTTTGAAGAAACTGCCTGTAGTGTTTTAACTTTTATGTGGCTGGCTGAGTATGCTTCATGACTTCTACACAATTTTGAGTTTTCACTTGTAACCTCTGTTATTTTAGTCTCTAGTGTGGAGCTTTGATAGTGCTCTACATGTGATGACCATGTAATGCACAGTTATGCTTGAATGTCATGGTTTAACCCCAGCTGGCAGCTCAGCCCCACACAGCCCCTCACTGCCCTCAACAGGATGGGGAAGGGAATCAGAAAAGTGAGAGAACATGTGGGTTGACCTAAAGACAGTTCAGTACATAAAGGAAAAGCTGTGTGCTCGAGCAGAGCAAAACAAGGAGTTCATTCCCCATTCCCCTGGGCAGGCAGGTGTTCAGCCACCCCCAGGCCAGCAGGGCTCCACCAAATGTCCCAGTGACTTGGGAAGACAAGCTCCATCCCTCTGAGCATCCCTCCCCTTCCTTCTTCCCCAGATTTACCTATTGTGTGGTCTGGGATGTCCCTTGGGGCAGTTGGGCTCAGCTGTCCCAGCTGTGTCCCCTCCCAGCTCCTTGTGCACCCCCAGCCCTCTCACTGCTGGGGTGGGGTGAGGAAAAGGCCCTGACAGTGTGTAAGCCCTGCCCAGCAGTAATGCAAACATCCCTGTTATCCACACTGATTCCAGCACAAATCCAAACCAGCCCGTCAGGCCACTGGGAGGAAAATAAAAGTCTGTCCCAGCCCAAAGCAGCACAACACAGAAGCAGTTCCTTTTGAGATGGAGAGGTGTTAGCACCATAAAATTTGGAATACATACTCTAGCAGGAGCAAATCTGCTGTGAAGAGTGACTGTAATTTCTTTTAATCAAACACAGACAACTGATACCTGGGTGGCAAACTCCGAGTGTAACCTGGCAGTTTAATCCATGATATTCCCAAGACAGTGTTTTTTAATATGATATCCAGGGGTACTACTGTGTTGAAATGGGATCTTCAGACCAATCAAGCTCAGATTCTGGGCATTCTTATGTCTGAAATATGTCACTTCTAAGACTGAGGCAATGTGATAGCCAAATTCTAGCTGGGACAGACATATTTCACCTGTTTAAAATTTTCTGTGTAATTTCAGTAGTCTGGGAATAAAAGATTTCCCTTAACTGTGTAATACAGTGACCTATTGAAAGGCTGTTGTCTTCTTTTGTAAGAACCCCCTCTCCAGCTGGAGTAAATGGAGTTCTGTGTTTATATTTTTGAAGTCTGTTGGGATTAATGTGTTCTGCCTAGAAGTATTTAAGATTTTTTTTTTTTTCAACAAGTTGTATTTGCCTTTTGCATTACAAAAATTAAACAGTTTATGAAACAGATGCTTCAGCTGTTTAGGAGTAACTTGGTAAATATTTAAGAAGAAGGGAAATTTTTAGAGCTGCTAAGGGTGACCTTTTTTCCCTTTGAACTGATAACCCGCAAGCAACAAAATATTTTGCCCTGTAACAAAAATGACTAATTTTTACGTGTCTTAGGGAAAAAGAGGAAGCACACCAGCTCCACCAGGAGGCTTGGGAGCGCCACCAGGCAAGGAAAGAGCTCCGCAGCAAGAACCAGAACGCCCCGGACAACCGGCCCGAGGAAAACTTCTTCAGCAGGCTGGACTCCAGCCTGAAGAAGAACACAGCTTTTGTGAAGAAGCTGAAAACCATCACAGAGCAACAACGGGACTCCTTGTCCCATGACTTTAACAGCCTGAATTTAAGCAAGTACATTGCAGAAGCGGTGGCTTCCATCGTGGAGGCCAAGCTGAAGATCTCGGACGTGAACTGCGCCGTGCACTTGTGCTCGCTCTTCCACCAGCGCTACGCTGATTTCGCTCCGTCCTTGCTGCAGGCCTGGAAAAAACATTTCGAGGCGAGGAAAGAAGAGAAGACTCCCAACATCACCAAGCTAAGGACTGACCTGCGCTTCATTGCAGAACTGACAATAGTTGGGATCTTCACTGACAAGGAAGGGCTGTCTTTGATCTATGAGCAGCTTAAAAACATTATTAACGCCGACCGGGAGTCGCACACGCACGTCTCTGTGGTTATCAGCTTCTGCCGCCACTGTGGAGACGACATTGCTGGTTTGGTGCCCAGGAAAGTGAAAACTGTAGCCGAGAAGTTTAACCTGAGCTTTCCTCCTAGTGAGATAATTAGCCCAGAGAAACAGCAGCCCTTCCAGAATCTCTTGAAGGAATACTTTACATCTTTGACCAAACACCTGAAAAGGGACCACAGGGAGCTACAAAATATTGAAAGACAAAACAGGTGACACTTGAATGTTGCTTTTTATTTATTAATTTAAAAAATAGACTATTTATGAAATGCCTAGATTTGTTGCAGTATTTATAAACAAAGTCTGCTGTAGGTGGTGTGTAGAATATAAGTGTGTTCTGCATGGTCTCTAAAAAAACTTGTAAATTTGCTCTGAATACTTTAAAAGGAAAGACTAAATAGACTCTTCAGATATCTTTAAAGAAAAGGCAGGTTGACCTTTAACTTTAATTCTCTTTACTTCCTTATCAGTGTGAGAGCAATGCTGCTTTCCCAGCTGGTACTGTCCTTTTCCAGTCAGCCCAATCTGATTTTTCCCTTTCCACTCACGTGTATCTAATGGAGCATATGCCACAATGGCTTGGCTTGTTTACTTTTTTTAGTGTACCAGCATGGAGGACAAATTAGTTTACATTAGCAAGGTATCCATTACACGTCAAGGTGGGCAAATTATACAATATTATATTAAAATAGAAGGCATAGACAGTTTGATTCAAATCCTCTTAGATATCTGTATGTAATACTAATATTATACAAAGCTTTGGCATCTGAATGATATTTTTCTACTATGTCCACATAGTTTAATCATTGTTTTTTTTAAGGCATACTGAATTCTCATTATTGGAGCCAGCTGCTGGTCTCAAAACACAGTCATTCTTAAATCCTTCTGGAAGCACAGAAATGAGCATGTTACTGGCTGTAGACACAGGTTGCAGCTCAGGGGCTGGACATCAGTCCAGAGTCCTGTGTGTGGCTGGAATACATTAAAATGTCATGTTCCCAGACCAAGGATCAGTTGTGCTGATGGATTTTGTGCTGCAGTCCTGTCTGGTCTCAGCCAAGTGTTGTATTCACAGGACTATAAACTGACTTTTGAGGTACTGTTATTTCTACAAGTACCTTACTAGTTTAAAGTGAGTTATCAATTCAGGTGTTTTTTTTTTAAGTTAATAAATATGAACCTTTATGCTTTCACAGCTGTGGTTGGTTCTGGGTGACATTTCAGTGAGTGGGTTTTGTAAAGCCTGTATGATAGGAAATAAAGTGGAAAAAAGTTTCCAAGAGGCATAAAGTATGTTAAGAAACCAAGAAGAAGAAAGGCTGTGAGTGATCTGGGAGAGGGAAATCCACTTTAATATTTACTTGTGCAACTGGATAAAAGTGACTGGCTGGAGCCCTGAGCAGCCTGCTCTGATCTCATCACTGAGCCTGCTCTGATGGATCAGACAAGGGCCCTCTTTTTGCACCTCCTTATCTGAATTACCCCTGTGGACTTGGGTGCAAAGCTTTGTTTTGGGGAAGGAATGGGAAGAACTATCATTTAGCCCTGGATTAAGAGAACTCTATTATTTATCTCTCTGAACTTTAAGGTGTTTATTTTAACTCCTTAGTAAAAGTTGAGGAATAAGTTTTCTTAAAAAAAAAAAGACATCAAAGAACTTTCCTAACACATTTATTCACTTAAAATGTGTCAGTGAGAGAGATTCTTGGCTTTTGCACACTGTGGAAATGCAAGTGAGGGCAGGACAGAAATTTGCCTGGTAAGAAGTCAGTGAATGCTTCCTAAACTGTGGATTTTGGGAGACTGATTGTGCAGTTGGTTGCTTGCTTGCTTTTGTATTGTTTTCTGTGGATGGGTGGAGGTTTTGGGGGTATTTTTGTTTGGTTGATGGATTTTTTTGAATTTTTTTTATTTTTTAACAACCAGTAATCCTATTGGATAACACAGTTCTCCATGTAATAAAAATCTGATCCATTTTGCTGATAGCAGCAGTTTTTATTCCCACTGTTGTTCCAGAGAATGAAGGGAGCAGGGAGTGAACTGTTCCCTCCTGTGCATCAGCAGTGTCATATGTTTAGGTTATGACATTTTATCAGGTAAATAACTCACAAATTCCTCTGTGTCAGGAGAGGGACTGTGCAATAACTCAAGCTGTGCAGATTGGTTAACTGAAAATTAATATCCTAAATTAACAGGGCATTAGTCCTGTATTACCTGCAAATCGTTTAGGTAAAATTAAAGCACTGTTATACACAGGGGTTTCTGGCTAATGGGATGATTAGGAAAACTACTTTGTGTTATGCTTTGACAGTAGAACCTGGTGGTGTTCTGGTTCCACAGCTGACCTTGTCAGGCTGTGTCAGTGGAAGGAAACAGCTTGATTCCCAAATTCTAGAGCGAGTTTTCAAAAATGAGTGTTTGTTAGATATGGAAGAAACGACTTTGTTCTAACCTGAGGATGGTTTTAAGATGTGCTGAACTTGCCTTGTGATGCTGTGAAGAGCCATGAAGTGAGACAAGTGCTGTGTGCTGTGCTTTTAATTGTATCCAGAACACAGTTGTGCTTTTTAAACTTTGCTTCGTGTGCTTGAGCTTCCTTGAATTTGTGGACACTTGTCTTCTGGGAGCTGAAAATAAGAACTGAAACTCCTGTGCTGTTGTTACAGCACTTTGCTTTTTTGGTTTTCTTTTTTTAATAATAGCACAGAGCTTCAGTGCTCGTGTTTGTAGGGCTGTGGCATATTTTAAACTTAAAGCATGTACATGATGGGCAGCTGTGTCCATGGAAAAGCTGGGAGCTGGCACTGAACGTGTTTCCTGAGCCCAAACTGAACTACTGCACTTTAGAAACTGTCAGTGGTTGTTTAATTTGTTAATTTTTCTTGCTCTACTTTGCAGGAGCAGGTAATACATTTTTATATAAATGTCAGAGGGACAAGAAATAGAACTTTTGCCAACATTGCTGCTTCCTGCCCTCTGGCCAGGCATGTGTGTCCAGCTTTGGCTCGGAGCAGGTCTGAGGGGTTTTGTTGCTCACCCTGTGAATGTGTTGTGTACAGAGATGACTCTTGTTTTACAATTAACCTGCAGCTGGAAAAAAGCCAAGATTGATATCCCTCAACTTGCTTAAACTACTTTAGAATTTTTATGCCACAAAATATTTGTCTTTTGACAGGACTGTGACTGCAATACTTGTTGCTTGATGAAAGCAATGGGATCGTAAAATGATGATGCAGTGATCCAACCTGCTTCAGGAATCCTGGAATTTGCACCTTTTTTCCCTTCTGATGCTTTTGTGTCAGCACAGGGGGCCTTGTCAGTAGTTCCAGCTGGTTAGTGCAGTGTTGTTAACACTGTTCAGGCTACTGTAAAACAAATTGGAATCAGCTTCCCTTTGGAAGTCCATGTTTGATCTGAGCCCATTGGGGTCTTGGCTGTGGTTTGGGGCAGTTGGCCTCAAACAGCTCATGTGGCCCAAAGTATTCCTTGCTGGTAGAGAACTGACTGTGCCTCATCCATGTCAGAACTGCTCCTGCAGAGTGGGTGAATGGATCACCCCAGGTGGGAAAAGGCACTTCAGAGGAGCCAGAGTTCAGGATAGATGAGAACAGTGCTCATCAGCAACCAGCTTATTTCGAGTTAACCCGAAATCAAGAATGACAGCCTCTGATCAGACTTCTGTGGCAAGCTTTGGACTAGCACAGATTAGTATGTCTGGTTAAATTACTGAATGTACTTGGTATTTTTGGTCAAAATATCAAGGTGGTCTTAATTGTAGTTTGGTAAGAAAATAGAGTTGTATTGTTCTGTTCTCCTGAAACTGCTTTATTGTGCACTTGCAAGCAGTGACTGTTCCTTCCAAAGCAACCTGCTTTTGGCAACAGAGCTCAGTTTCAAAATGATAATTTAAACCAAGTATGAATAGTTTCATAAAAGAAAACAAAGAGCAACTGAAAAAAAACACAAATGTAACTGCTCTTAGTTTGGACCAATAGTCTTGAAATAACTTGGTTTGCTGGAAACTCAATGGGCTGCTTTTAACGTGCAATTTTTTTTGAGCCTGCTCCTGATAACAGCCCATGTAATCATTTCAGCAGTGTGGAAGTGGATTGTTGCAGGTGCAAAGCAGTTTTTATCCAACTTTCATGTAAGTTGAATGTTCTAATTTAACACAGAAGTATTTTCACAGTGTGAGTTGGCTTTTCTGTTTGGCCCTTGCAGCTTCTGTGCTGCACCATCCTCAGTGGCACTGAAGCTGGAAATCCAGCGTGGTTTGGAAAAACAACAGCACTGCCCAAATTTTTGCAGTGGCAGCCTGAGCTGGAATTCTCCCAGCTGCCTTGAGCAGGGCAGGTCAGCTTTGCTCACAGTGGTTCAAATACTCTCCAAGGATAAAAGTTGTCTCACCAGAACTCTGATTTTCGTAGGCGCATCCTGCACTCCAAGGGGGAGCTGAGTGAGGATCGACACAAGCAATATGAGGAGTTTGCAATGTCGTATCAGAAGCTGTTGGCAAATTCTCAATCTCTGGCTGATCTTCTGGATGAAAACATGCCTGACCTTCCCCAGGAGAAGCCAACCCCCGAGGGTAAGGCAGGGTCTGAAGTGAGGAAACAAGCTGGGCTGGGCTTGGATGTGGTGGGGAACCAACCCAACTTTCTCACTGATATGTTGTTTCTGCTGGTTTTGTTTCATTCCTCTGAAGGATATCAGTGAATTCATTTTTTAATTAAAGTAATTAGGCCTAACATGAAACCATAACTATTATATATGCTGTGTGTAGTTATGGTAACTTAAGTAATATCTCTTTAGATTTGTTTCAGGGAAAACAGTAACAAATGGAAAATGAAAAATGTTTTTAACTTGATCCTTTCCATTTAATATCGTGCAGTTTTTAATATTTAAAAACTGTTAAGAGTTTTAAAAGCTGATATTGTTCAAAAATAGGCCTGAGGTCTATTTTGGGCCATGATGTTATGAGCAGGAAAATATTGTTGAGCCAGATAAGTCACTAGGTGTGGCTGGCTGACCTCCTGAGCACAAGTGCAGCTTTTAGCTGACACTGCTGTTCAGGGCCTTTAAAACTTGAGATGAATTGAGGTGTTGAAATCCTGAAGTGATTTTGGGCTTAAAAAAGCTGTATTTCTTGAATGCCTCTAAAACGAAAATTATTCTTTCTAAACTTCATTCTTAAAATTCAGTGGAGTACCAGTTCTTCATACTCAAAGTGATTACTTTTAGTCATAACTTTCCTTTCTAATACCACATAATGTACTGCTTGATTTTACTTGATTTGACCTTCACTCTGATACCATCTGCATTTTCAATCAAAATCAAATTTACAATTTGAAGATAACACTGTGATATATCTGATATTAAGATGGAATTGTTAAAAGCACATTAAAGTACACATTGCAATATTTAGGTGAAAACAGTGCTAGTAATAAATTAACATTTCTAAGTGGAGTTTTTTGATCTTTAGGAAACCTCCCTGTAGAAGATTGTAAATTTGTGTAAATAATTTTCTAATGGTTTCACTGTTTCTGCAGAACATGGACCTGGTATTGATATTTTCACCCCAGGAAAGCCTGGAGAATATGACCTGGAGGGGGGAATCTGGGAAGATGAAGATGCCAGAAACTTCTATGAGAATCTCATTGACTTGAAGGCTTTTGTGCCAGCAATTTTGTTTAAAGATAATGAAAAATATTCCCAGAACAAGGATTCCAGCAAAGATGAATCAAGAGGTAGGATGCTTAGATGAGTATTTATTTGAGCATATCTTGTCCAACAGCTGGACAGATTTGATGGAAATATTGAGTCTCTGATGAAATAACTTGTGGTGACCAGGACAGTACACGGTTTTGGATGAATTTTAGGGAATAAACTTTGTGGGATAGGGATTAGACCTGGGTATGGTATTTAAGGAAGAAAAAAAGTAAATGCATTTTAATATGGATATCAATTTAAATTTAACATAATGGGAGGTAAACCAGTGTGTGTAAACACTAACTTTTCTGCAAGAAGCATGAGAGTTTTCCTCCTCTGAAAGGCATTAGTGTTTATTTTTTCCACTCTTACTTTTTTTACTAAACTGTTAATGGGAGTTGAATTTGGTATAAAATCCCAGTAGATTAATGAGCCTGGATGGTTCTTCTGACTCAACCCTCAGTCCACAGCTTTTGTCTGTGAGTCTTTACATGCTGTTCGTTTTGTGAGTCTGTATTTCCAAATGATGTGGGCACTGCTTAGTTGTCACATTTTTCTTTGAAAAGTTTAAGCATTTTAAGAAGGTTATTTGCCTTGATTTTTTTTTTGTTTTGTTTTATGAAGAATAATCTACAAATAAATGCTTGAGGGAGATTTGAAAGAATAGCAAAATACTTGAGGTACTAATCTGTTGGGAAAATGCTCTGTGCTGGACCAGTGTTGTGGTCCAAAAAAAACCAAACCCTTCCACCTGATATAAGGCAATCTAATGTGTCTATTAACTTTTAAACAGATTCAAAAGATGCGAAAGATAATAAGGAAGCACCTGGGAGTGAGGATCTGGAGTTGGAGCTGGAGAACCTGGATATTAATGATGATCCGTTGGAGTTGGACTGTGGAGATGAGGCAGAAGATCTTACAAAGAAGCTTCTTGATGAACAAGGTAAAAAATATCAGTTTTAAGGATTCTTTTTCTTCCTGATTTGGTTTTTTTTTTTGAGCTTGATGGTTTTTAGTTTGTAGATTTGTAGGGTGCATTCAGGAAGAATGATTGCTTGATTTATTATTAATGGGACTTGGTAGCTACAAAATGCTAGGATTGTGGTCAAAAATGCTTTTGTAACAGTTCATTCAAATACAAGTGACAAGTATTATAAACAGGTTTATGCAGTGGAAGTTACTGATTCCTTCAGACAGCTTTTAGAAATAATCCAATGTAAGGGCAGTTGCCTGAGAAGTGACTGCAGAGAGGTTTGTAGACTTCGAAGCATAAATGATTTTTCTCATCAAATGCTTAAGCTTCTAATAAAATATTTTCTGGGTTTGACTTCTCTTGAAATCTGAGATTCAGCTCTGCCTTTGTCTTGTTAATTGATAAAGATTTTTCTTATGTTCCATCTTTACATAGCAGGATTTAAGAATTCTAACCTCTAATTACATGTAAAGGGCTGCAAATGGCACCTCTGAAAATCTGGCTGTGTTAGTTTTACTGGGGGAACAGCAGCACAATGTTTCTTAAGATGATTTCCTTATGAATTCCAGGATTTTCTTTCAGTAGCACTGATTAGGAAGAAAAGAGAAAAATTCATAGAGGAGCAAGTGAGGTGTTTTTCTTTGAGCCCAGTTTGTAACACACATCAAATTTGATGCTTTGGATTGCCAGGGATTAGTGCAGATGATTTTCTTTCATTTCTCAAACAGGCAACTTGTCTTATATCTAAAAAGTGAGGGGAAAAAATCCCATCTACAATCACTGGCTAGAGGTTCTGTGACTTAAAACTGAAAATCCTACCTGAATTTAGAATTTAATCATCATAGAAAGGGTTGGAAAGGACCTTAGAGATCATCTAGTTCCAACCTCGAGCTCCAGCACTGCAGGGGCACTTCTCTTCCCCCCCCCGTGTGGGTGACACTACACAAAGGAGAATGAAGCTTTTGGGCAGAGTTTCTAGCAGAGAGCCCTCTGGAAGCTTCTAGTTGTGTAAAAATGAAAATAAGGTGTTTATCTTACAGCGAGGGAGTCAGGGCTCTCTCAGAAAGTGTGTAGGGAGAATGGAGGGAAAGTAACTGTTGCTGAAGTAGATTGTTTGGTACCCACTGTAGCAGGAAATGACTTCAGGAAGTCTTTATTGTCTTCTGATGCTTTTCCAGTTCTG
Source organism: Myiotriccus ornatus (assembly GCA_036023395.1). Classification (NCBI taxonomy): domain Eukaryota; kingdom Metazoa; phylum Chordata; class Aves; order Passeriformes; family Tyrannidae; genus Myiotriccus; species Myiotriccus ornatus. Next base: position 5,254,651 of record JAYRBT010000042.1, on the reverse strand, counting down.
ATCCATGAAAATTGCAGGGCTGCCTGCATTTCTGATTAAATGTAAAGGTGTTTAAAAAATAAAAATACTGCTTTCAATTTCTGCAGTGATCACACTGCTTTATTTGGTTTTCACTCAGATACACTGTTAGGAATGGTCTAACCATAATTGTTTAACATTACTACTTGTAGTAAATTTTTGAAAAGGGTTAATGCAATTTTAAAGTGTGGTCATGATGAAAGCCTGGAACTCAAGAGGATCAGTGTGAAAAGCAAGAAAACAACTAATTTTTTGCATGAATTGCATACTTTGTTCTTTGCCCTAGTGAAGGCAGCCCTGACCAGTTTAATTTCTTGTCAGTGTAAAATTCTTAATTTTCTGTCTTAAGTCCTAGACTTGCTTCAGGTACTACAAAAGAGCCTTTTCACTTGGAAAGGATCCACATATTGTCATGAAAAAATACAGTGTGAGAGTATCTGTAGTCTTCCAGTGGAGGAGAGGACCAGGGAAAGACAAGATGTATTTGAGAAACTGTTGAAATTGTGCAGGGCCTCTTGAAAAGTGATTGAATTATCAGAGACTTATTTTTTTGATTTATTTCAAGGCCATTGAGCCAGTTTCAGTAGAAGACTCAGGTGAGACAACTAATTGCTGTAAGGGAAAAGGAAGGAGACAGGAAGGTGTGGCTTTGGATATTTAAATGGAAAAATGCTTTAAACCGAGATTTCCAAATTGCTGTGTTTGGGCTGTTGCATGTTAGTGAACTGTAAATATATGAGTGATGAGAGAGTCAGGGTTCCATTAAACATCTAAAGCTTCTTGGGTGTCTTTTGTCTGAGCATCTGGAACATCCTCCTTTTCTTCTTTTCACTCCTTCCTTAATGAACTCTTGTCTCTTGTGTCGTTCCTGTGCAGGAGAGGAGGTGATGTTTCTGCTTTGATCTCCAGCCCCTTCAGGGCAGTGTTCCCTGGAGGAATTCCTAGTGTTTCTCTACCTCAGCTCAACCCCTGCCCCCAGCAGGTTCCAAAAACAGGAGAGAAAGTCCTAGGAGTAGCAATGTTATCTCTTCCTTGCAATAACTTGAAAAAGGAACTTGAGTCTTCCAAGATAAGGGTTGTTTGTAAATACAGAGTGACTTCCCCGGGTTTGGGTGTTTTGTAGTTTACTTGGGTGTGATTTCCACCCCACCAGATTCTCCTCTATGAAGTCTGTCTCTGTTTTCCTTTCAGATACCTCTGGGTATCCTTTTTGCTGCTGAACATCCTCAAACTGAAAGAAAGAAACCCAAACTGCTCCTTTCTCAGGAGACAATGTTCTTTTGTGTTGCTTTGGCCAGGGAAGGGTTCTTTCCAAGTGTTGAAATTATAAATTCTTGTGTTATAGAGCAAATAACATTTCTGAACCATACCACAAGTGTTGCAACTAGAAGGGAACTGTAGGGCAATTGGTGTGGTGAGAGCTTCTAATTGATGTCAGAATTTTGTTTTCACCTTATGTCTTTTTTTTTTTTTTTTAATCTATGGATGAAGATTTAGCAACTAACCATTACAAATGCAGTGTGTTTGGGAAATATGATGGTAAATCTTTATATCTCGTGGCTGAAAGATGTCTGCTGCTTCTTTATTATTCCTTTAGAACAAGAGGATGAAGAAGCCAGTACTGGATCTCATTTAAAACTGATAGTAGATGCTTTTCTTCAGCAGCTCCCAAACTGTGTCAACAGAGACCTCATAGACAAGGTACAGTCATAGTTTTATTTTTTTCCACTCTTAAAAGCCATTATGCTTTATCACAGAGACCAGAAATAAAGCTTTGGAGTCTCTCAGTAGCTGGATTCGTTTTTAAGCAGTCTGTATTCCTGTCCCTGGACATGTTTTTTCTGACTGTCTCGGTTCCATACAAAACTGAAGGGTTTATGGTTGTTTTTAAAGCAGCTACATGTAGTAGGAATAGCTCTGTAAAAGCCCCTTTTGAAAAGCATTTTCTACTGCTTTAAATAAAGCCCAGTCCATTAAAGCTGAGGTACTGCACTGACTTTTCTCTTTACAGGCAGCAATGGATTTTTGCATGAATATGAACACAAAAGCCAACAGAAGAAAACTGGTACGAGCACTTTTCATAGTTCCTAGACAAAGGTAAGAACTGAAGCTGGATCCACCCGTTTATTATTTAACATATGTAGAGATTTCTTTAAAACCAGTGTATATTCCAAGTTACATTTGCTTTAGTCCTGATGTGCACTTCTGGAATGGCTTATCCTGGAGCACAAAAGAAAGATGTAGGATCAATGATCAAGGAATTCACCACAGTATTTTACTCAAAGTTAACATTTTTCTAAGTTAATTTATTTTTTTCTCTGGTACTTGGTGTTTATAGCAGATCATTTCATCACTTACAACCACGAAAACAACGGCAAAACCCACCTTGTGCCAGAAAGGGAGGATGTATTTCATTCAGGACAAGCTGCACTTTTCAGAGTGGATAGTTAGAGCACAGTGAAATTCAGGAAGGAGAATTTCTTGTGCTTTGTTAATTGTGATCCAGCACACAGCCTGTCTGATAGCCCTGTGTCTGCTGAACAGCCAGTTCTAGGCCAGCCACTTTGAGCCTCTTTTGTCCCTTTACATCTGTCCATGCAGAGTTTGTGCCGTTGCTCCTTGTCTCTCTTTCTGTAAGTGGCTGTCCTGCACTTACAGGAAGAGCCTTTCTTCCCAAAATGGTTGGAAATATTAAAAGAAACATTGAATTAATTGGAAGAGTAATACATTTCTGTGCTCTTGGTAAACTTGTGCCTTAAATAGGTGAAATTAGGAGGAAGTCACTTTTCTTGCTCCACCTTATCCCGTTTCTCCTCATAAGTTGTTTGATGCTGCCTTTAGTTTGAAGTGTTTCATGATCACCTTGGAATTCCTTTGGAGTTCACACTGCTTTGATTCCATTCCCTTTTAACACTGAGGGGGAAAACATACCTTGAGTGTCTTGTTTTGTGGCTTTGAATAAACAGACTGGTGTTTGGTTTTCCTTACAGTTAATCACTGCTTGCACTGTGCTTTCAACCTTAATTCTATTTCTACATCCCACCTGTAATAAGCATCTGCTGTGCTAATAAATAACCCTTAGCTGTGTCAAACCAGTGACTTGTTTGCTGACTGGAGCCATTAACCTGACTGTACATTAAAACTCACTTTTGCAATTAGAAGTGCATGTAATCTTTCATTCTCTTCTGTATTCTTGCCCCTGTAAATTATGGGTTTGACACCTCAGTCTTTGGAGACTTTGATAGAGGCCTGATTGTGCCTGAACTAAAAATTACTGACAGAGGAGACAGGCAGTTGAGAATCTTCTATGTTAGCTGTAAAAAGGTGCTCCTCAGCCCACATTTAAGTTGCAGAAGTACCATTTCTGTTTCTCAGCCTGCTGGTGTTCATGAAATGCATCAAAACACGATGTGGGAAGAACTCTTTTTCACAGCCTAGAACATCTACCACAGTGTAAGGCAGCAGGAGCGCTCAGACTTCTGTCTTCAGCTCTCCCATAACAGATTTTTCCATGTTTGCAAAATGGAAGTGGCTTGCTGTCAGCTCTGGGAGCACACAGGTATGCTGGTGCCACTGCCCCGTGTTTCTTCCTGGGGCTGTAGATTGCAGATTGCTCAAAGTGGTCATTAACTCGTGGAACCTCTTTGAGTATCCGTTATTTTCTTTGCACAATCTGCTGAAGTGTGCAGGTGATGTGACCTGCAGGAGCTTGGTGGGCACTGTGCCCAGCACAAGGAGGTGCTTTCAAACAGGAACAGCGTGAGGGCTTGTAAATTCAGCACTGTGATTTCACAGTGAAATTCCCAATACCTTGTACTGTTCAAAAAGTGTCTTTGCTCAGGCTGTAATATGAACACAATTAAGTTCTTAGAAATCCATGTAGTGTCTGCATTGCCACTGATTTGTTGTCTTCCCCATGGCAGTTCCATTGCCCTACAAATTTCTTTTAAAACTAATTTTGTGAAAGGATTAACTCTTCTGTAGGAACTCAGTAGACCAGAATAGGTGGTTGGCTTGGCTCGAGGGGCTGCTGCCTTCATGGCAGTTTTGGTTTCTAATAGTTGGGAAATACTAACATTCCATGTACAATTCCTTTTTAATACCTTTTTCTGCTGTGAGACCTACTGGACTAATGAATACTCCAGCTTCCTGCTGTGAGATCTCAAGTTCAGTTGGATCCATCTGCCTGCACTGCTGATCCAGTCTCTGAACTGCTGGTATTTCCAGCAGTAAAGCCTTTTTGCTGGAGAAATTCCCTGTATTCTGGCACTGCTGTGAGGCTTTGTGTGCTGTGCACGACTGTGGTTGTGCTCTGGGTACCCCTGCCCTGAGCCAGGGACACGTCTTGTCTTTCCATTATTGTTGTTCCACACTAGTTTGCACTAATTCCAGGTATTTCTTCAGTATCTCCCCAGGATACCGTGGGAGAAGAGAGCTCGTTGTGGTTGTGTTTTTGAGCAGGGTTTTTTGTGAAAGGTCCAAAGGAACAGTGTCCTTGTAGGATGCAGATAAAAGCAGTGTATTTTCCAACAGCATTCGCTTTCCAAGCTCATTAGATAATGCTAAATCTGCCTGTTTTGTTGGCAGCCACAATGAGATATTTCAGTAACAGAATAAATTGTGTTTCTTCCCTGGAGATCACTTCTGGGAAACGTGCAGACACGACACTTTTCCCAAGAAAGTGTAGAACTGGTTTCATGTTCGAGGAGCAATGCAAGGCACTGTGAAATCAGGCATTGTGTGGTGTTGCCAGGGAGCTTTTCCTGCTCCCACTAGGCCTGGATGGGTTGGGACACACCAGGATTCTTCAAGACAGAAAACTTAACTTGATAAAAAAGGCCATTTCTTCCTCAGCTCACTGTAGATCAGTGTTAGAATTCACCATCTTTGCCCTGCTTTCTTAGATACTGATGAATGGGTCACATTTACGTTTTCAGCTGTGATTTGAACCCCCAACAGAACAGAAAGCCTTTTAAAAAGATTCTTCAGTGCTAGCAATCCAAGTGACTTTCAGATTTGCACTGGAGGATTGATTTAAAATTAAATATTAGCCTTTTCATTCAGGCAGTGAATTTAATGCAGGCAGTGAGTTAACCCATAATGCTCACAGCCTTAGGGCTTTGATGTGTAATTCTTTGCTGTCCAACTGAATTATCTTCCTGTACAAGTACACATAATTATTTAGGTTTAACTGCATGCTACAATTTTGTTGAATTTTTTTAATTTCAGAGAGAGAAGTTTGAAATCTCTTTTTAGGCCTTAGATTCTGAACTATTCTACACAAATGCTAAGCAGTGAATAGGGGCTGTGCGGACTTCTGATTTTTTTTTGCCTTTCCCATCTGTGGTGATCTGGGAAAGTTGCAGGTTTGCTGACCAAGAGCTCAGTTGTTCATGTGGAAATTTTCAGCATTCCTGTTGGTTGTTCTGAATTCAGAAATTAGCTGCTTCTTAAGGATTAAGAATAAGGATTAAATAGTTCTGCACATTTTAACTCCCAAGTTGTAAACCTCCTGTGCTCTCCCTTCTTTCTGCTGTTCTCCTGAGAATTCCCAGTAGCAAGGTCCTCTTTGTGCAGTTGAACTCGCCAGTGTCTTAGTAGAGGATAAAATTTGAGGGATGTGTTTGAGATCAAGGAGTTTATGCCAAAGCAGAGGAATAAAAAGCACTTCTCTGGTAGCATTCCCATTCCACAGAATCCTTCTCTTCCCATGGAACAGTGTGGGTGGCACTTTGGACCTGCCCAGGCCCTGGGAATACACTGCTGTTGTCTGCACTGGGATTATGCTGGTGAGCAGGAGTTCTTGCTCAACTCTTTCATTCTTTAAACTCTGTCCAAAAATGCCAGAAATGAAGAAATGTACAAAACACCCTTCATTCTTTCTGGCTATAAAACTTGGATGCGTCTGTTTTAGAGGGATTGCTGTTAGGACTTTATTGAGAGAAGTTGTGGTGTGGGTTGCTTTTTGTTTGGTTTGTTTAAATAAACTAATACTTGAAATCCTACAAAGAGGACAGGCTCTTAGATATTCCACTGGAGTGCAGCTCATGTGATCCTGAGATCCAGAGCTGCCTGCATTTCAATCCAAGGCGTGTGGGGAAATGTCAGTGGTCACAAACAGTGGTTTTTTACAATGGTGATCCGTATTCAGGGTGATTAACACAGACTGCAGAGAGGAACTGCCTGAGCCCTGCTGCCAGATCTTGCTTCATAGTGTACCAGAGCAGGAAGAGAAGGCAATGCTGTGGTGGGGGTGTTTTTTTTAGCTGATTTCTAACCCTCAAGAGGAAGAAGTGCTTCTGGAGAAAACAAAGCCCTGCAGGTACCAGCAGATGGTGCCACTGATGCTGCAATGAACACAAACTGTGGTCACCTTTGAGGGATCTGATTCAATCTCTGATTGCCAATCTCAGAGCAATTGACCCCAGGCTTTTCTTTATTATATTTCACCTGTTTAGAAATGCCCAGTCTCAGTGTGGTTCCCCATGAAGGGACCTTTTGTGTCCTGAGAGGGAACAACAACAATGTGCTCTAAGAGTTTAATTTTCCCCTGGGTACGTTCAGTTTACAGAGATGAAATTATTGGCTCTCAACAGGCAGGTAACTTGTTCATAGCAGAATAAAACTTCCTGGTATTTGTCTTAGATGCCATGCAGAAATCCCCTCAGTTAGAACCCATCCCCTCAGTTCAGCCACAAGTTTAGCTTTTGTGTCTGTGGGTGAAGTAATGGGACTTTCACTTCTCAGAGTTAATGGCTAAATGCTTAATAGCATGTAGGGTAGTAATTTGCTGTGGGTAGTCAGCCTTGGACAAGCTTGAAAAATGTAAATACTGCTTCAGTTATTGATTAACAAAAGAGATAAAAGCTGTTAAATAGGTAACTGAGGTAGCTGCAATGTTTCACCAGGAGTTTCATGTGTTATCAGGAGGCTGCTCAGCTATGCCTCTTTCAGAGAGCATATTCTGATGCTTCTAATCCACAATTTAATACCTAATTATCTCCTTTTCTGCAAGTGGATGTGCTCTATTGACACAGAATTAGAAAGCTGAAGGGAGGCAGTCATGGGTGCTTTGTTTTGGGGTTTTGGTCTTGATGCTTTTCCAGTTTCACTTCGTGCCAGGACAAGCTCTGTGTATCAGCTGTGCCTTTGGATTTCTTCTGTCAGCATTTTTTTTTCTTTTCCTTAGCAGTAGGGAAAGCCTTAATCCTTCCTAAAGTGTAAACTCAAGATCCATTTCCCCCCCCTACAGGCACTTTCTTACTTGAAGCATGAAAATCTAGGACGTTTCTCTCCACTGAAAAACTTAGGCTTGTTCTACAGTTCATCTATTTACTGAATTAACTGAGCAAGCTGAAAATAAACTAAAAACACTTCCTTCAGCTTGTTAAATGATATTATGAGGCCTCAGAGTGCAGTGGGTTTCATGCATGAAAAGGGATGTGTGCACACAGCTGGTCTGCATAAACATGCAAAAGAAATGGCAAAAAACGTGGAAATACGACCATTTGGGGGAGTTTTAGCTGGAGTTTTGGGTAAAGGGTGGCCACATCCCATCTGCTGGGCCTTGTTCTGTGTAATAACTACTACATTCATTTAGAAGTTTGCTGCCTTAAAGCTAAAGGTGTTCCTACTTCCCTGGTTATTTCTGCTGCTACAAAAAACACGTTGAAACCTTCCAGTTACCAGTGGAGTTTTTTGGAAGGGTTTTTTGTTTTGCCCGCTGAGATGGATGTGAATTTTGTTTGTGTCTGGTAATTTACTGAAGGTCAAATTCTGCAGCTGAGATGGTATTTGGCATTTTACCTGAGGCAGTAGCTTCCAAAAGAAATTAACTGTGAAGGATTCCAACAGGACATGGTAGTTTACCTTCTTGTATTGTTGTTTTTAAATTACATTGCATTTTGAAGTGAGCCCAAAAAACTGCATGTGTATAGTCCTGTCACTATATGCATTCATTCTTTTCATAAGTAAAATTCTGCCCATCTTTGTAGACATAAATACCTTTTTGTCTGTAAATTAATTGTCTCTTTAATCCTCTCCTTTGATTGCAGGTTGGATTTGCTGCCGTTTTATGCCAGACTGGTTGCCACGTTGCACCCCTGTATGTCTGATGTGGCAGAGGATCTCTGTTCCATGCTGAAAGGGGATTTCAGATTCCATGTATGTTTTGGTGTTCAGAGTAACCAATCTGAGAAGTCATCCTTTGGTGTAAAAAATAACATTTGGTGTTGTAATGGAGTATTTAATTCAGATTAGTTTTTCTAATTTTCATCAGTCAAAATTCTGTTCCTCTCAATTGTATTTTTCAGTGTTGTTTCTCCTTTTTTTTTGAGTTTTGTACTCCAGCTGGTTATGGTGCACAGTGATGATTTCTTCACCATGTTCTGAGTTTTATGGCACAGATTTCAGGGTTTGTTTCTAACACTGACATTAAAATGTGTATGAATTGCTCAGGCTTGCTTGAATCGACTATCTGAAGTTAACTGTTCTCAGAAAAACCTTTATCTGTAGGGAAAATCCAATTTTGTGTTCTGGGGATTTATGCTTAGACATGGAGACATATTTGTGCTTTGTTAGTAAAATTCTGCTGGATGTCAGTAATTAAAAGAAAAGTCTGCACATTATTAAATCTGACATGAAAAAGCCATCAGTGTTTAATATTTCCTTGAGGGCTACACAAGTGACCCGTGTCACACACTACTGGCTTCCCAAGCTGCTTGTGCATGTTCAGGTCAAAGTAATTTAGAAGAGCTGAGTATTTTTGAGAGGCTGAAATCAATTCTTTTTAATTTTTTAGGTAAGAAAGAAGGACCAGATCAACATTGAAACAAAGAACAAAACTGTGAGGTTTATTGGGGAGCTTACCAAGTTTAAGATGTTCTCCAAAAATGACACCCTGCACTGTTTGAAGGTGGGTGTTGTGACACTCCTGTGCTCCTGCACATCATCCTATTCCCCTTCATTCACCTAGTGCTGATGTTTTCTGAATTTATTACATATGTGGTTTTAAACCCTGATGTCTGCTGTTACTTGCACGGGGAGACTTTAATAGCTGTTTATGGGAGTTTAGAATGTTTTCATTTCTCTAATACATTAAAATAAATTTCCCCCAAACTGCTAACAATGTTTTTTGTAAGTATGGCAGACATTGCTGCTTATTAATCTGCTTTATCTTGTAAAACTTTCATTATGTTGATTTCAGTTAATGTTTTTGACAGTAAAGGGGAGGGATTGGAGGCAAAAAGCTTCTCAGTGATGCAAGGAGGGGCTTTTGTGCCGTTTTAGCAGGTGCTTTTGTTTGATGAGGAGCAAAACAAATCTTTGGAAAGCATTAATCTCTGGGCACATCATTTCACTTTGCTGTAAACATGCAAGCTTATCTTTGATGTCAAGTCCCAAATTTTAAAAATGGTTTTAAAAAAATAAAAGGATTTTGAAGACTCACAGCTTAAGATCCCTTTCTGTGAGTAGTTTCTGTTCCTTCAAAGCTGAATTCTTAAGCCATTGTAATCATCGCAACCTAATGTGTTCTGCAGTTGAAAAAGCTGTTTAACGGGCTGTGTTTTTCTATAAATATATCCCAGATGCTTCTGTCAGACTTCTCTCATCACCATATTGAGATGGCGTGTACCCTGCTGGAAACCTGTGGAAGATTCCTCTTCAGATCCCCAGAGTCTCACTTAAGAACCAGCGTCCTTTTGGTAAGAGGAAACTCCTCACCTTGTGGGGGAGGGTGTCGGGCACTGACCTAAAGCAATTACTCATTTTTGAAAGTATTCCTGGAGAGCTCCAGTTGACCTGTAAATCTGTTCATGACTCGAAAGAAAATGTAAGAAAAAAACTGAATTTCTGAAGCAAAAAGCTATTGCTTTTGAACTGCAAATAATTCAGAGATAGGGCAAAACCAGAGGATGAGGTTGAAAGAATGTAGTGGGTGTATCTGTACATTGCTGAGATACAATTGGAGAGGAAAAGCAGGCAGGATTTCAACTGGAGGTGAAGACAATTGTGGAAGAGGTGGTTTCTGTGCCCTGGGCAACGTCTGGGGTTTTAAATTTGAAGAAAAAATTCATGAAGGCACAAGAGGAAGCAGTTTTTGAAATAGAGATTGGGAATTAAGGTAAGAGTAGAATTGGGATCTGTAAATCTAGATAAGTACTGGCAAAGACATGGAAATAAAAAGAAATGGCTTTGGATCTTTTTTTAATGGAACTGAGCCCTGAATACTTCACTGGCATGAGACAATCCTAAATCTGTGTCCAGGGCGAGAGACCGAGTCAAACGTGGTTGAAGAATTCCTTTACAGATAGATTCCCTTCCTCCTGGCCCTGCAGCTTCTCCTCTCCTGCTCTGGTTAATGGAGAAGCAGTTACATACTTGGGTATATTGTACAATTTCTTTTTTCACAAAACATTGTTTATTTCTGATCCTCTTTGAATGTCATAACAACATCTGTTGGGGTGGTGGAGCCACAAGAGGAAAGAGATGGGCAAATTAACTGCAGGTTCTTGGCTCGTGCTTTTTGTAGCAATGTACTTGGTATCTTGAAAGGTTTGAGTCTCAATTTTCTAAATTTATTTTTCTAAATTTATTTTATTTAACAATAAAACAGAGCCAGCTGCTGTGTTTTATTGTTAAATATAATCCTTCCCATAATCAAGTATTTTTCCCCTGAAAAAACACTATTCCATTAGCTTTAAAAGACACTTGACTTGTTGCTGTCATCTTTTTGGAGTTAATAAAAATTTTAAGAAGTCAGGAAAAGTTAGAGAGCTGCTTTTTGTAACTCCCTGCCTTTAGTCTTGTGCACTACAGAAATGCTGCTTGTCATCTGGGGGGCTGGGGTGTGCTGTGGGTGAGTGCTAAAATGGATGAACTGTGAGGTGCAGCACAAACCACGAGCACTGTTCGAATATCTGAGGCTTAAAAGCCTCACAAGGCTTCAGATAAGTCATCTTCCTTATGCAGTGAGGAACCAGGAAAAGATAAGTTTGGAATATCTATTGATCAAGATGTAAAATTAAGCTAAAGAGATTTCTATTCTGCAGCCATCTCAGTGGCTACACCTTTTAACGTTCCCCTAAATATAGAGATGAATTTTGACTTAAATAGTCTTCTGCAAATTGGATCATAGTCTTGTGGTACCAGTTAGTGTGAACTGTAGAAAAGATTACTCCCAAAGCCAGCTAATTACAGTCCTGTGGTAAAAACATCTAAGCAGATATAAAGCTGATCTTCTCAATGACTCTTATGGGTAGAATTAAGGCTTTTGATCCTTCAAATAATTGTCGGTCTTAATCTTTACTGCTGACGAAACATTATGTAATAAGATTCCAAAGGGGCTGTATGTCCCCCATTAAAGGCAGCATTGCTTTGTCCTGGTGTGGAAGAAAGTCATAGTTAAGAATGGATTTTAAAAGTAATTAGGGGAAAATTAATTATTGAGAAGTAAAGTGCTCTGTAAGAGTGTTGCAAACTTAGTGGCACTGAGTGACTCAGTCTAGAGAAACATTTAGTGGTCATATCCTGGTTTTGTAGAACTACTTCATGTGGTGCAAATTATTTAGAGATTGTTTTATCAGAACAATGTTTATTTCTGTTAATTGTTCTTGTTGGCAAATCTTTCGAATTCAGTGTCCTTTCTGTAACTCCAAATACAATTGACTCGGCCTTAGGATCTTTGAATTGGATTCATTGAGTTGGAGCCTTGAAAGGAAGATCAGCTTTATCTTGATCTACCTTTCTGCAGCATGATCATGTTAAAATGCCAAGTTCTTGTGCTGTGCTGTCATGGCCTTGTTAAAAGGCTGTTTGAAGTTTTGGTATTGAAAGCCTCCTGATGCATTTTTAATCACTGAACTTAGACAGTTGTCTTAAGCTTTAGGGCAAGGTCACTTGTGTTTATAAAGCCACAGAACTGAAGCTGTGTGGTGGTTTCTTCCTTGTGTGGATGGGGTTGGAGCTGTGGCAGATGTTTGTTTCTACAGGCAGAGGCTGTGACAAAGTAAATGCAGCTAATTTAAACTGCCTTAATTCACTATAACAACAGTGTGCTTCCAAGGAACTAAAAATTTTGCTTTTGAACTGTTGGAACAACAGGGATTGAGGTGGTGCATGTTGTATCTTCTGGGAAGAAACATTTTGCTTTTTAATTATAACCTATTATTTGCAATGTAATGTGCAACTTTTTGTAAGAGGAAAATACACAGATCATGTAGGTTTAGGTTTTTTTAAGTTTTCTTTGCAGGCCACTCTGCCATTTTCTGTTATCTTTCACTTTGCCCCACTTAATTTTTCAGTTTATAGTAAAACATGCTAAATATCACTGTGGCAAAAAATAGGTGTTTTCTCCTGATCCATCTAGAAAAGGTGACAACTTTTCAAAGGTGACATTTACATGTAGGACACGGTAAGGTTTTGGAACTTTCTGCTGGGAGTGGTTTTTCCCCCCATAAAACAATTCATGTGCTCAGTTGTCAAGTGCTGGTGCATCTGGTGAGCACCTGTAGGAAAACGTGGTACTGTTGGAGAGAAATTTCCCATTTGGAGAAATACGGAGAAAAGATTGTATTTAGTAAGGAAAATCAGGCCAGTGCTGACAATTAAGCACAGTAATTAGTGTCACTTGACTGATTTTTCCTGCAGTACCACTTTGTGGTAGGTACTGCTTTTCTTGCAGTCGATTCTGCTTGGGTAAACAGCAGCAATGGAGCTTGGAATAAGGAAAATGCCATTGACAAACCTTTGGGAATTCGTGTGAAACCATCAAAATAGACTCACTGGAGTTGCACTGATGTAAAAAATAGATTGTCAGTCTTATGAAGATTCCCTGTGCTTGTGAAGACATCAGTATTTCCGCTACTTTAGTTAAATAGCTGCTGATAATCTAAACTTTTGGATTTTGAGGTGAACTTCAAGTACTGGTCTGAAACCTTTTTCACCCCAGGCGAACCATTATACAAACAGGGGTTTGTATTTGTAAGAAAAATGACAGTGGAAAGAGCAACACAGAACCATATCTATGCTTTGTTCTTTCTTCTCTCTACCCAAGCTTTTAACTTACTTTTCTGCAACCTTTCATGTTTCCCTCCTCCCAGATGTAGCTCTAAGAGCCTTTGGCTGGAAAATGTGGTGTGTCAGCACCTTTAACTGATCATTTGCATTTCTTTCCAGGAACAAATGATGAGGAAAAAACAAGCAATGCATCTTGATGCCCGCTATGTCACCATGGTAGAAAATGCCTATTACTACTGTAATCCCCCTCCAGCTGAAAAAACTGTGAAGAAAAAGCGTCCTCCCTTGCAGGAATATATCCGGAAACTTCTGTACAAGGATCTCTCCAAGGTCACCACAGAGAAGGTAAATCCTGTCAGAACATTTATTGGAGTTTTTCCTGGAAGTGATGCAGCTTTGAAAGGGTTTGGGGGGGGTTGCAGTTTCTTCGGTTAATTCAGAGATAATTTTTGTGGCCCTGATTAAGGTGGTTTCTTTTGGTTTATTGTAATTGGTGGAAGCTCCAGTTGGGGACCTGCATCCTCTGGAGCGTTAAGTGACCGACAGAGAGAGTGAGATGAAAATCTTTGTGTTGGGAGAGTAAGAGAAAAAAAGGCTTCAGTTAAACCCAGACTGTAAGAGCAAGGAAGTCACGGGACAGACCTGGACAGATGATCAGTAGCTCCAGGGGAGCAGCTGGGTTACACACATAAAGTGTTCCACAGCAACTGCGGATCTGAGGGATGCTTGGAGAAGGAGAAGGAGGTTGTTGGCAGGGGCTCAGAGGGATTTCATCCCAACCAGGAGAGATGGGGGGTGACAGAGGGAGCGCCTTGATATTTTAACCTGCTAAAATGTGAAGCTTGTCTTAAAATTTGGTTTAGGTCCTGAGGCAGATGCGCAAGCTCCCTTGGCAGGATGCAGAAGTAAAAGACTATGTTATATGCTGTATGATCAACATCTGGAATGTGAAATATAATAGTATTCACTGTGTAGCCAACCTCTTAGCAGGGTTGGTCCTTTACCAGGAAGATGTCGGAATTCATGTTGTGGATGGAGTGCTGGAGGATATTCGACTGGGAATGGAGGTAAACACCCAGCATCCTTGCTGAGCTGTACTCCTTTGCTTGTCTTGAAAGGACCACTGAAATGATCTTGATTAAAGAAAGGAATCCTTGGATTCTGTTGGGTTTTTTTTTTGTCTGATGACTTTTCTGCCTCCGTTGTTTGCTTTGTAAAGGTTTATTTAAATTAATACCCTCCTCTAAAAAAAAACACAACAAGACCAAACTAACAAGATTAATAGAACAGTGGTTTTGCCCTCCTTGTCATAATAAGAGCATACAATTTATTCTTTCCCAGTGTAGACAGATTTGTGCAACTTCGAGTAATTTTGGAGACTACTCCGTATTTTAATAGATGTTAAAATTACAAGAATTCTCTGGGTGATGAAAAGTTATCATAGATTTAAGATGAAGTATGGGCTAAATGGAATTGAACTTTATGATAAATACTAGTTGACCAGCTTTCATAACTACTTCTAAATGTTTACTTTTGTGTAATGCACATGGACATAAATAATCGTCTTTTATTCTAAGAAATCCTATCCATTTTTCTATACCCCTTTTTTCTTTGTAAAAGCTTTGTTGGGTTTGGGTTGTGGTTTTTTTTTTAATGTTCTACTGTGTCTGCATGATACAGCGAATTTTCCTGTCCTTTTTTGGTGAAGGTTAATCAACCAAAGTTTAACCAGCGGCGGATCAGCAGTGCCAAGTTCTTGGGGGAGCTCTACAATTACCGGATGGTGGAGTCTGCTGTCATATTTCGAACTCTGTATTCCTTCACCTCCTTTGGGGTGAACCCTGATGGCAGCCCCAGCCCCCTGGACCCTCCAGAGCATCTCTTCAGAATCAGGCTGGTCTGCACCATCCTCGATACCTGCGGGCAGTACTTCGACAGAGGATCCAGCAAACGAAAACTCGATTGCTTCCTCGTGTACTTCCAGGTATTCTGAATTCTATAGAGCTCTGTGGAATTCTTTAGCAGGCTAATCTAAGTCAGTCTGGTGCATGCTTTTCTCATTGCCATCAGACAGACAGGATTCTAAAAACTGTAGTGCTGGAGAACAGTTTCATTTCCAAGTGATGTGTGTGTTGAGTTACATCAAAACAATCAGGATGCTCTCAGTGCTCCCACTGTGGGTTTGCTCAGCTGGGAGAAGAGAAGGTTAGTTGGGTTCTGTCCTCATCTGATAGTTTTTGTTGGGACAGAGGGCTCCAGTACTCAGAGGGAATGGGCACAAGCTGCAGCAGGGAAAGTTCTGGCTAAATTGTGTCGTGAATTGGGGAGAAGATTTCATAACCAGAGTGTTTAAACACTGGAATGGGTTCATCAGCAGATGGGGAATTTCAGCCCATGGAATTCATGCTAAAACCCTTCACATATAATTTCTTTTTCTTTCTGCTTTTTCTTTCTAAATTATGTTAAAACAAGGGTATTAAAAATTAGGGTGATAATGACTTATTCCAGACCTTCAGGATGTGTATCCTTTGCTGTATATGAGATGTGAAACGTTGTTTTAATGTATAATCTAGTCCTATCTTTAAATGCAAATTAAACTTTTCAGGAAAGAAGGAATTTTTGTTACACCTTATAAGTGTGGTTGGCTTAAGATCAGCACTTTTTTATTACAGTGTCTCTGTAAGAGGTGTCTGTAAACTTTTTATAAGGCAAACTGGATAAGGGACTTGAAGCTGGCTGCAGTCTTAAAGACTTTTTTGTGGTGTTTCCTTTCTCCCTAAAATATGCCTTTAGGAAATTCATTTTCTTGAAAATATACAGGGGGAGGAATTGAAAGAAGACAGGTTGTTACATGCTCATCTCTTGTAGCAAGAGTCTACACGGGAGAAGGGACTTTATTTTCAATGCTTTTTTTTGTGCTGAGTCTTCTTATTTCTAACAGTACTTGTGATAGAAGGAGCATGTTCTTGATGTTTGTGATCTCCAGTGTTATCAAACAGTGTGCAGTGATATCAAAACACCTAATAGTTGTATAAAATTTAGCATTTTCCGCTGTACAAACAGGCCTTGGCATTAGAGACTTTCAGTGTTTTAACCTTCAGGGGTGAAATCGTTCATAAACCTCAACGTGCGTGGAACTCACTGGGATATTTTGTCTTCCAGCGCTATGTGTGGTGGAAAAAAAGCCTGGATGTTTGGACAAAAGAGCACCCTTTCCCTATAGACATAGACTATATGATCAGTGATACCCTGGAGCTGCTGAGACCAAAGATAAAGCTGTGCAATTCTCTGGAAGAAGCTGTGAGGCAGGTGCAGGACTTGGAACGAGAGTTCCTCATAAAACTAGGTGAGGAAATGGGGATATTGGGTGGAGTTTTGTACAATTTCTGTAGTTCTTAAAATTGCCTCTTGTATTGTGGTGACTATGGTGGTTGTTTTATTCTCATGATAGGAATATTTCTGTAGCTTGTTTGCTCTTTTCTAATCACTACAGAGATCATACAGAATCTCCATAACTAAAGTGATTATGTGTTTTAAAAAAATTCATTGTGAATACTATTAATATAATAATATTTGGAGAGCAGAAGTGTGTGTGTATATTAGTTAAAGGAGTCACATGGTGCAAGTGATGAGGAAGAAAATTATGAATTTAATCAGAAAAATGTAGGAAACACACTCTTAATTTCAGCCCACTTGAAAAAATACTGGTTAGTATCTAAAACTGTTACCATATTAACATTTAACCTTTTGTTCTTACTACATATTGGATACTGCTGTGCTCATTGCATGTTATTTGGAGTTGTTTTCTAATATCTCCTTTTTTATTTGAAAACAGGCTTGTTCATGAAAAGTCTGTAAAAATATGTAAATTTTACACTTTAGGTATTAATTAGAGCTTTAATAGCACTTCATTTACTTGGACAAGTTCAACTTTTCAAGAATAAACCTTTAATTCATTGGGAAAAGTATGTACAGTACCATGTAAAATGCTGCAACTTCTGGTTTAGGATGAGTTTATTTTTTTAATACGCTGTCCATTTAATTGACATTGTATGGTAGAAGTTTGTTATTTTTTTTACACTGGATAACTTAAATTTTGCAAAAGTAGTTCTCTAAAACCAGATTTTTTTAAACATTCTCGGTAATCCTTTCCTGGCAGGGAAGTTATTCCCCTGGATGAGGAAGGGAACTATCTAGGAAATGTTTCATTCACAAGTAGAATGTTATGACCCATGGGAGGTTTTAGTGTTCAGGAACAAGGGGCTTTTGAAGTGATTTTCCACGTGTAACTTGAGTGGTTGTATGCCTTCTAATGTTCTAAGTCTTTTTCCAAATTTCAGGAATTGTGAATGACAAAGATTCCAAAGATTCCATTACGGAAGGAGAGAACCTGGAAGAGGATGAGGAGGAGGAGGAAGGTGGAGCAGAGACAGAGGAACAATCTGGAAATGAAAGTGAAGTAAATGAGCCAGAAGAAGAGGTAAACTTAATCATTTACCTTCCTTCATGTAGAAAAGGACGAGTAACCAAGATTTTGATTGCTTGGTGCTCTCTGAAGCCCCTCTAAGTCACAGAGCCAGTGGGTGAAACGTGGCCATGCACAGCCCAGGCAGTACTTGAGGATATTCCCATCCCGGTTTTGTCTACGTGGAAAACTGAATACAGAGTTTCTGAGGCTTATTCCAGGCAATTTACAGCAGAAACTTGAACCTGACAACTTTGGTCAGGGTATGTGCTGCTTCTCAACAAAAAGATGCCTTCAGTTTTTTGGCATGAAAAAAACCCACTTTATCTGTTGTAGAGGCAAATGTATTGACTAGATGTCAGAGCAACCAGGTAGGAAAAATAACAGCTGTTCAGAGTATGCCTGTGTAATAGGAATAAATAAAAGATTTATGGAGCATAGAAACCTTCCTTGTTTACTCTGCTGATAATATTTAGAATCAAAAGTGGTGGAGCCAATAAAAAAAAAGACAAGTACATAGAAATTCTGAGTTGTGACTGTGACACAGCAAAGTTAACATGGTAATGGTGGTGTTACAAGACAACGATTCCATCAAGGAAATAGCAAACAGGTTTTTTTCCAGGTGCTTGGGTTGCTTGGTTTGCTAATAAGCCTTTTTTCAAGCTGTGTCTGTCAGTAGTAAAGATCCTGAAGTTTGGCTGGGTTTGTGCCTTTACCCACAAATTAGTGCCAGCAGAACCACAAACAGCTGTGGGGTGGGGAAGGGACCTCTGGGGATCTTCGTGTGTCCCTCCTTTGAACTGGTGAGTTGTTCCCAATCCATTCCTCCAGCTTGTGGAATTCCCTCTGAGTGGCAGCACAATCATGTGGGGTATTGGCCTCTGCTCCCAGATTTCTGCTGTACATTTTTGAAATTATCAGATAAAGCCCCGCGAGTTCAGACTGAACATTAAATGAAAAATGGAACAAACAGATTTACTAGAACTGAACTGAGCAGGTTCAGATGGAGAGAGGGGAGGACAGGTGTGGAAAATGTCTAAGAGGAACCCAGGTGCAAGGGGTCCTTTTTTGTTTTAAATGTTCAGCAGCTATTAATTGAATATTTCAGGAGGGCTCTGACAATGAGGAAGAAGAAGGTGAGGAAGAAGAGGAAGAAAACACGGATTATCTTACAGACTCCAATAAGGAAAACGAGACTGATGAGGAGAACACGGTGTGTACTGAGCTGGGCAGCCCTGAGCTGGCCTCTGCCTCCTTGGTGTGCTGTACTGAGTGCTTTTTGCAGTGCTGCTCATAGCATGGCTGGGAAACACAGCAAGAACGCTCCCTGTTATTCTTTCAGATACATTTTAGAGCTTATTTTCATCTTTGCAAACTTTGGTTATTACCTTCTGAAAGTATTTATGCTGTCATCTTTCCTACAAGGTGTTCTCACGGGGCTGTGCACCCTCACAGGTAGCTAGACTGGAAAATGTTGGGTAAGGGATGGTTTTGCAATGCCAGCAGTGGTAGCAGAGCGATAGGACACAACAAGGTAAACTAGTCACACTCCACTAGATCTCAGAACAGAAAAGGAGACAAGCCAGGAAGTGCAAAATTCCTGAAATACGAATTTGGGCTTGGCAGATTGTAACACGTGCATCTGGTTGAGCCTGGATTGCAGTTACACAGTAAGGAAATAATGAACATTATCAAACAATGTGTTGGGATCCTGACTTCAAACTTTTTGTTGTCGTGTTGTGCTTTCCAAATACTTGCAGGGTAGTTTCTGTCGTGAAAATGCCATCTAACTGTACAGACTTAATGGAGAAATGAATTAAATAGGTGTGTTAAGGGTAGAGAGTTTTCTTTATATTGTTGCCACATCTTGGATGTGGCCAATATGTCTTTCAAGAAAATAATCAAGGCTGAAAACTTCTTTCTTGAACAATTTGGTTTTTTAAACCTTTTATGTATGATAAGAAGCAATAAGGATATTTTCCCACTTATTTCTGGACCAAATGTTCATATTTCTGGAACTAATGTAATGGAAGGTTTTTTTCCCACTGCAATAGGAAGTAATGATTAAAGGAGGAGGATTGAAGCATGTCCCTTGTGCAGAGGATGAGGATTTCATTCAGGCATTGGATAAAATGATGCTGGAAAACCTTCAGGTATAAATAGTTACTTTCATAATTTAATGTACAATTAACTGTAGTTGATTTTTCTTTAAAGTAAATAAGTGATTAGTGCTTAGCTTACCATACTAAAGAACATGGATGGTTTTTTTTCATTATTTCCTCTCCTCTGCAGTTGGCATGTTTGGATAAGTGGCTTTTAGTAAAATAGCTGTTAATTGTATTGTTTGCCCAGGGAATATACAACGTGCTGACATATATTTTACTGAATCAACAATAACTGCAGCAGATACTGTGCAACACTTCTGACTTTATCCTAGGTTTTAATACATTTAGTATGTTTAAAATGCAGATGCATTTAAATTTACATAGCCTTTTAATCCTTTTGTTTGTTTGTTTCAGACACATCAGGTAAATATTTAAGTACTGAGTATACCGAGCCATGTATAATGAATATATTAATAAGATCTACCGAAAAAATCTTGACTGTATAATGTCCATTCTTAAGTGTGTCTCATAAGGTCTCTGGATTTCTTTCCATAAGAGACTGTTACCCAAAATTCCTTCATAGCTGAAGTATTCTCTGCCTGTAACTTTATTTTTCACAAGCAAGGAAAACTAAAGGGAAATGTAATAAATCCTGAGAGATTTATTTACATATACTTGGTTCTCCTGGAAGGTTAAACCCTTTCTCAGCGATGCCAGCCTGACTGTTGCCATCCTGACTGGCAGTGTCAGCATCTCCTCACTGACAGGATTTCCTCTCCTTTGGCAGCAACGCAGTGGGGAGTCTGTTAAAGTCCACCAGCTGGATGTTGCCATCCCTCTGCACCTCAAAAGTCAGCTCAAGAAGGGGCCCCCACTCGCGGGTGGGGAAGGAGAGGCCGAGTCTGGAGACACGATGCCCTTTGTCATGTTAACACGGAAAGGCAACAAACAGCAGGTGAGAGGTTACAGAAGGTACAGACACCTTAAATAAATAAATAAATATGATCCTTTCACTTCTTTGAAAGTCCCACTCTTAACTTTTGAAGTCACGGGGTATTTTATTTGTTCATCCTTTTCTCAGAATAGGATACACACAGCTTAATATTGGCAAATAGAAAATACCATGTGTAGTTTCTTGGAGTTCTTGGTAGAAATGATGTAGAAAAATTCCTCAGTCGGAATATACCATTACTAATTTACATTTGGTGATGACACCAGTAGGAGATTGTTATGTCTTACCTGTATGTTAAATACAGTTGTGGAAGATCTAGGGCTGTGAACACTGAAAGGAGTAGGGGGGGAAAAAATTTCCAGAATCTTGAAGATTCTACAGGTTTTTCTGGAAACACTTTCAAGTTCAAATCAAGATATATGGCATTAGACTGAGTCTCTTGGAGGAACTTAATTGGAAAGGGTATTGATAAAACAAATAAACTCTTCATGCAGTCAGTCTGTGTATTGGTCTTGGCCCTTTTCTCCAGTATATGTTGGAATTTTCCTATCTCAGCAAATGCATCATCTCCAGCTCAGTACCTCACACATCCCACATGCATTTCTCCCCATGGTTTAGGTCTTTTTAAAGAAACCTTTTCATTCTGGCTGTACAATTTGGTGATGGAAATGATTGAGTTTACATGGCCAACAGAACCCAGGCATTGTTTCATTCCAGGCACCTGGGCCCTTCCAGTGTTTAGATCAGTGTCCTTACTTGGCTCTTCCTTTTGTTCCCTGAGCTGTGACAGTGGTTTGACAGCTGAGGTGTGTAAACCTGAACCTCTCTCTTCCTATGAGAGGCACTTGAAAAAATCCATGTAGAAAGTGGTTGTTGTGTTTTCCTGGACCTTGAATGTTGTCTGTGAAGTTCTGCAGAAGTTCTGAGTGGGGGATTTTTAACTGTTGTCATTGGTCTGAGAAGGGATTTAAGATTTAAAAAAAAAAACAAAACAAAAACAACAGTGTTTAACATTTTCAGGATAATTTACTAGGAGTATCTGTAGTTGCAAAGAATTTTGGGATCTTCATATTCCCTGTGAAGGGAAAATATTGCTGGTATGTGGCTTAAAAAGAAAGCAGAACTTGTTCAGGATTTTTCCCTGCTCCTGCCCCAATATTTGGTTTTGGGAGTAGGTTTTTCCTGCCAAAACTCGTCTCAACGTTTCTAGAAATGTAGAAAACAGTTGCTTTATAGACTCCTTCAGCTCCTGAGTTAATGAAAGGCTTCTTTGTCCGTGCTTCTGTATTCAGAAAAAAAATGTGTCTTAGTAGTCAGTTTTAATAGAAAAATAAGCAGGAAAGAAGAGGTGGAGTTGAAAAGAAAATAATTATTCTGTCTCACGGTACTTTATTTGAAATCTGCGTGAGCAGAGTGAGTGCAGAGTTTTGAAGTGATGGATGCACAGGTCACTGGCAAGTTATGGCTGTAAACTTTCAGCTTTTTAAAAGCAAAAGAAGTTTGCAGCAAGCTGGGGGGGCTGTGAGTAACTTCATCTGCACAGTCACTGAGTGACAAACAGCCCAGGTTGGGTTTGGGCTCTGTGTTCTTTGTTAGTGGTACTGCTGAAATGAGAAATCTGCACTGTTAGAAAGCACCTCCTAATGGAAATTATTCATGCTGTGCTTCCTTCCAGAGGTTGATATTTGGTAGTTGAGGTCCAGTTGCCAGATGCTCACACATCAGTGTCCAGCCAGATTGTAGGGCAGCATTGACAACTGGTTTCTTGAAGCAACACAAGAACAACTGAGTGGTATTTACCAGCTGCAAACAACCTGAATTAATGGTCATTGCAGGCTGGTAGTGACAAGGACACCGTATTTTATCCTGAAAACTTACAAAACTAGTAGCAGTAGAACCTAAAACCTAACATGGTTATTCGAAATTAAACAATAGCACTGTGAATTATTCATAAGCCGTGGGAGAGCAAGGGGAAATAACGTTGTCATCATAATGCTGAGCTCTGTCTAATGCCATTTGATTGTTTATGAAACCAGCCAAGAAGTTTTATGCCAGGTAGGTGTGAAATGAAGTGAGATTTAGATTGTAAAAAGAAAGTCACCAAGTGTCAAGAAGTTTGGTTAATTGCCAAGACAAAAGATCTCCTTTTGTTTGAAAGATCTTTAGCAAGGCTCCATAAAAGAATGATCATATTCGTGGGTGTGTCCTTGAATGTGAAATTCTTTATCTCATTTATACCTTTATCTCCTGATCTGTTTTTAAAATCTCTAATAATCCAGTCTTCTGAATACTCATTTTTGATCTTCCTTCAGTTTGCCATCTTCAGTGGAACCCTCTGTCCTGCCCCCACCTCACAGATTCCGTAAGAGGTTTTAGATGCACCTCTTCACTGTGTGCAGATGGGAAGCGTTTCAGTTGCTCAGTGATCATCACATCCTGTAGTAATTGTCATCAGTGACTTGATTTCAGGTGGCAGCTGATTGCCTTGAGATAGTGAGTCACCGATGTTTTGATAATTACCAGGCTGTTGTTTTTCTGTTTCTCTCATTTACAGTTGGGTTTTATTTTTTTTCTGCTTTGAGCATCTTGCCTGAAAACACCAATCCCATTAAGCTGATAAATCCATGGAACAGAGAAAATATAAAGGACATATTAAAATGGATGAGGAGCTTAATGGGGAAGCCAAGGAATGATTTCTATCGTGAAATGCTGCTAATGGATTAGTTATTTGTGTAGTTCACCTAAAGCTCATTTGCTGATCTATGGGAACAGCCTGCTCAGCAATAAGTAACTAAAGCTTCCTTTGCTCTTGGAATTTCAACTTCCATCTTTATTCTTCCCTGCACACCTTAATAAGAAGATTGTATTTATATTCAATATAATATGCTATTACTCTCAAAAAATATTTTGTCTGGTTTTTCCCTTCTAAACACCTCTTCCAGTTGCTAGGATTTAGGGAGTCGCTGTACCCAGGTTTTTTTCAGGTCTTTGCAAGAGTTTGTCTTTGCTGTTTCAGACAGTTTATTTTCAAATGCTGCATCTGAGTACTTGGAGTCTTCTCAGCCTCCTCCCTTGCTGCTGGTGGGGCCCTGCTGTCTGAGATACCTTGAGATTGCTTGGTAATCACTGCATTAAGTACCAACCCCAGGCACTGAGGGTTTGGGTTTACTCTAAACCTTCTCAGCAGAGGTTCTGATAATGTATCTTTCCATCTGCAGCTTTTGACAGCGTAAAGGAAAAGAACACTCAGGAATTTGCTTCTGTTTCTGGGGAAATAGATCTCCCATGATGAGAACAAGCAGCAGGATTCAGAGGCGTTCAGGGAATATTGAGAATGATTATCTTTAAATGCATTTCCCTTCTTATAGCACAGAAATATTTATTTCTAATGGCCATGCAGTTGAAGGAGGGAGTCAAATTTTTATAAATTCATTCTCAAACTTTAGCATTAAGGGTTTCCTGAGAGCTGTTGTTTCAGTTGCAGATAAGATTAAGAATCACTTCTCTGTTTGGGAACAATTGTAAAAAAGAAATAAAATCTGGGGGAATAACAACTTGAATTTTTTGAGTCTGAGGAAAAAGAAAACACCTTCCTTACACCTCTCTGAAAATCTCATCTGAATTTCCAGGGAGAGGGTCCTTCTGGAGGAGTGCCAGGGTTACCTGATGTGCCTTAGGGCAGATCAGATAAGGTGTTGACTGTGGAGTGTGGATGAGGAAGAAAAGATTCAATTTGACACCACAGCTGTCTCCAGACTGAGAAGCACTGGGGAGCCAGAATTACCCATTAAAAGAAAAGTACTGGCCAGGGAATGCCAGAGGATGCTTGGAACATTTCACCACAAGGGATTGTAGCAGGAATTCTGCTTGGGGGGCTTCATCTCTTTGGAGGGAAGAGACCTGGGGAGGGAGATGCGTCTTTCTGAGCCAGCTCATGTGCTTTCATCTCCAGACCGGTGTGATTCTGTCTTGGGCACATTGGCTGGTGGGAAGAGAAGAAATAAAGGTGGCTGTGCCTTCCTGTGTCTTTGGGGTCTGAAGGTGTTCCATTTTCTCCTGCTGCTCTAAGTGAAGCAGAGCTTTAAAACCAAACCAACAAACAACACGCCTGGCAGGAGAAGCTGCTGTAGGAACGATCACAGTAACTGCAATAACTGTGATCTCTCTGTATTTTGGATGCTTTTGTGGTGTGTCTTTCCCTGCTGTGTATTTAAAAACTCGTTTCCATTTGCAGTTCAAGATCCTAAATGTGCCCATGTCTTCCCAACTGGCGGCAAACCACTGGAACCAGCAGCAGGCAGAACAGGAGGAGAGGATGAGGATGAAAAAGCTCACTTTGGATATCAATGAACGGCAGGAACAAGAGGACTACCAGGGTAAGAGAATCAGCAAGGGGTTCATTTCCATTTTCAGGGCAGCTCTCAGGGATCTGCAGGAAATGTCATGATTAGCAGCTGAGGTTCTGAATATTGATCTGCAGTACTTGGGGAAACCTGTATTTGGTGTCAGGCACTCCTTGTTTTCTTTGGACTTGAAGAAGTTTTGATAGGTCTTCCATGAGAGGGAGTTTTCAAGTGGGGCTCAAATTTCAGGATTTCCATTTATTTTGGGAAAGGGGAAGAACTGAGATCATTTCCTTAAAAATAACACAAAATGAGTCTGTTTGCTGCAAGACAACTGAGTTGAATACAAGATGAATGAACTCTATGCAACTTATACTATTTTAAAGCTATTAATAGGTATTTTAGACAGTAATAGTATTTAGACTCTTCATTAGTCTTGCTGGGACTTGCAAATACTGAGGTGACCTTCACATGAGAAATACAAACTGTCACCTCAGCTTCATGTTGTCAGAGTTCTAAGAGTCCTCAAATCTGGAGCATCAGAATAGAGTAACAAAATGAAAGTTTCACACAAATGACATGATCTAATTTGTTTTTTGAAGATCTGTGAGTCAGGCATTTTGGAACCTGGGCAGACTGAAGCAAACAGTTGATGCAGCAGATCATGCAGTCCCTAAACCAGTGCATGTGATGGGCTGGGTGGTTTGTTTTGAGTTGGTGTTGTTTCAGATTCAACTTCCCTTGATCTACTCAGACAGTAACCAAAGCCAGACCAGCAGAACTGGTGATATTCAGCTCTTGTGTTCATGTTTTCACTGAACATCTCCAAAATTCTTCCTCTGTTTTTTTTCCTTTTTTTTTTGTAAAGATGTTGCAGTCTGGTGGCAATCACAGTATAAGTAGTTAATTAGCAGGAAATCTCATTTAAGGTATTTAGTGAAAGGTCATTGTTCATCAAGAAATGGGAAATAATTAAATTAAAGCAGCTCTGATTGTACAAACACTATGGAATCCAGCACTCCTTGCAGAACTTTGATAGTACCAGAACGAAACTTGTAAAAGGGAATATTTTCCAGAGTGAGTGTCTGCAGAGCTGTGAAATGGTAACACAATATATTCTTAGTGTTAAACGTGGTAATTAGCTTAAAACTGCTTTTCTGAGACAAGCTGTTCCTGTAAAGCCCCCTTATGAAAATGGAAGAGAAAGAGTAGATGCCAAAATTACACATTTAAGTGCTTTTCTCAGACTTTTGTGGGTTTTTCCTCATTAGATACTTCTAATAGTTTTACTGGTCAAGGCCTTTGGGTTTTCTGCCCTGTTGTGTGACTTTGTTGATATCTTTCAAATGAATCTGTTTAATCAGGGATTTTATTGTGAGTAGTTGTGCTTCTTATCCAAAAAAGGGACACACTGATTAATTTTTGTTGGACAGAATCAAGCAACTGATACCAATTGATAACCAGTAATAGACCTTTTTTTTATCATTTTCTCTGATTTTCTAGGGGTATAAAGCATAGGAGGAAAATCAACATAGAGGAAAAAGGGGTTTTCCACAATTGACACCCCTTTTTAAGACAGCTGTTGGTTCATCTTATTAACCTGGGTAATATACAGAGTAAAACCAAAGAGGACCTTTTAATCAAGTTAAATTAAACAGGCCAAATTGCATTCCTCTCTGAATTACTTTTTATTTAGATTTTGAGCAGTTGGTTGTCACTTCTGAAGAGTCAGCTTGTTTGTGACAAGCAGGTACTTACCCACTGAAAGGAAGAGTTGGGTTTAAATTTCTGTTTCAAGCTTTGAAGTTCCCAGAGGAGGCAGAAATCTCCATTTCTGGCACAATGCCTGGGGGTTGTCCCAGTGTTTGCACATGCACTTGTGCTTTTTCATCTGCACAGGGCAGTAATAGGTGGAGATTCTCCAATGCACTTCAAAGCAGACAATGAGGTGATGCTTCAGCAAAGTTTATTGTATTACTGCAAACTTTTCTTTAATTTAAAGAAATAGTGGGAGCTGGGTGGCTCTCTGGTTTGGACTGCTACTTTTCTGTGGGGGTTCTTTTTTACTTCAGTAAAACCGGAGAGGTCCAGGGATGTGCCTTCAGCCTGGATAACACACTGTGCTTCGCTGCATCTCTGCCTTCTGTTCCCTCCTCCAGCGCTGACCTTCCCAGCTCCTGACTCCCCACAGACCTGAGACAGACATGCCTGTACTTGTTCATTCCCTCTTTCCAGCACCTGGCTGGAATCGCCTCCTCTGATTTCCTTCCCTCTCCTCATTCCCCCGGAGGTCTCTCCCAGAGCTGTTTCCTGGTGTTTACAAACACGGACCGTCAGGGTGTTCAGTGGCTTTCTTTGCCTTTGCCGGGTGTTGGGAGTGTGCAGAGCATGAGTGCAAGGGCTGTGGGCTCTTGACACCAACACTGGGTATTAATTCAGTCACAGCTTCCCAGTTAATGGAAGATTGGGTGGATAACTTAGTGAGAGCTTCCCCTGCATTCCATAAATCACGAGAGAAACTCCTTGGAGTCCCTCGCTTTGCCCCGTGCAGGTCCCGGGGAGCAGTGAAGTGTGTGTGTGTAGCAGATGATGGGCGTGTGTCTGCAATGAGATTACCAGAGATTAGAGAACCAGACAGAGCAGACTTTCAAACATAATCTGTTTAACAGCTTATTCCACTTTTCCCCTTTGTTTATCCCATCTGTCTGTTTGCTGAGCGATGTCGATCCTTGCACAGGTGGAGTGTCGGGAATACTTTCCACTGGATGCACCAACAGATGGGCAGGGGTTACGTGGTGGTTCCTGGCATGTGTTTGTAATTATAGTGGCCACTTGATAACCATTAACTGAGCCTGCTAAAGAGGCATTTTTTTATCATTAAAAACTGAAAGGAAATTTTAGAAATTGAGTTTTACTAAACCCCTAAATACAATACTTCTCTGGTTTAAACAGCCCGAAAGTTGGCTGTCCAGAGCTAAACTGGGTAGTGTGGCTGCTCTCTGCACACACCACATTCTTCCTCCTGGTGATAAAAACTCCATCCGTGGGACAGCTGGTGCAATGTAGGTCAGCTGAGTCACCTTCTTCAGGTGCCTGCCTGCCTTCGCTGGAAAAGGATCCAATTATGCCAAGCTTAGACTTAAATACCTGACTTGAACTGCCTAATTTTAGGACAGGTTTCTTGCTGAGTCTTTAATTGGCAGCAGCATTGTCCACTTGTTACTATTTCAGGGAGGTTTAATGTGCGAGGCCCCTCGTGCCGCTGTGAGTCTTTTGTCCCTGATCAGCGATGGAGAAAGTGGTGGCTGATGTGTTGAGAGAGAAAAGGTCACAGGCCCTTTCTTAAGCACCTGTGATTAAATCCATTGCTGGCAGTTCCTTCTGTAGGAACACCTGGAAATGCAGGTTCATATTGTTGGGTGCTTTGGGTTTGTCAAAGCCGTCGATGCAATTTATGAACTTCTTTAAATTATCTGTTGTGGAATAACTTGAGGAGTGTTACCTCTATAGCGAAGTGTAAGTAGGGTCTCTTTTACTAAATATCAGTGAAATGTGCTTGTAAATTCCTCTGTAAACAGATGCACAGAGACTGTACTGATCTTCCTTCTGTCTGCAATTCCAGAAATGCTGCAGTCTCTGGCACAGCGTCCGGCTCCGGCAAATACCAACCGGGAGCGGCGGCCTCGGTACCAGCATCCCAAGGGAGCACCTAATGCTGATCTAATCTTTAAAACCGGTGGGAGGTAGGACAATCTTCCTTTAAATGTGGTAATTCTGGTTCTGGGCAAGTAATTACCTTCATAATTGACACAGATAGTGATCTGTGGAGTGGATTGGTTGTTGGTTTCCATTCTGAAGCGTTCTGTTAAAAAAACGAGCTGTGTCTTTTGCTTCCAACACAGTGTCTGTGAATACCTCCCTGACAGAGGGCTGGAAACCAGAGGATTATTTTTCAGTTGTGAAATGATTGGTAGAATCTGAGCCTCTTTTTGTAGGGGAAAAGATGTGAGTCTGCTTTCTTGATGAGAGGGGGGAGAGGGTATTTTTGGGTATCTTGAAAAATTCCCATTATGCTCTTTCTGTTTGGGGAATTTGACAGCTATTCCTCTGTATCTGATGCCCTGAGTGGAAAGTAAATATAATAAAGGTGGGAGAGGGGAGGAGAACTTCCAGTTTATGGTGTGCAAGAGCGTACCAAAACCAGCATTAACACAAAAAGAGTCACTCCAGATTGCCTACGAGTTGTTCTGAGGCTTAATTGTATCTCAGAGTGGCTTTTCTCACTCGGAGTAAGCTTGCAAATAAACCATTAAATTAACCCTGCAGCACAGATTTGAATAGACAGAGTTTCAGGTGAAACACAGACTTGCTTTCATGTTTCTCTTTTCTTTGCAAGTTCATTTTGGAGGCGGGTTGATGGGAGCAGCAACTGACAAGGGACAGTTTACCTGCTAATGGTTCTGTCTTTGTAAACTTCGAACAGGTTAATGTATGTGTTGATCCTGTGTTACAGCAGCATTGCCAACTTCATGGTACACATTTACAGTCATTTTATAGTGTCCTGATGAGCACTCATAGTGTCCTCTGAAACCCCATACAGATACTGCTTGTATACAAAAAAAACCCCACCCACCTTTTCTTTTTTTTAAAGAGGTTGCAATTTAAAAGAAATGCTTTTTAAAAAGTGAACCAGATGTAACTCCGTAAAATGAGCAGTACTTTCCATTTAGTTTTTTCATACCACTGTGACCCCTAATGCTGTCCTAGAAACACAGACTGTTCAGTGACACTGAATTGCCACAACACTTGCAGGTGTTTCAGAAATAACTGTGCAATCTTCTCCTCTTTGTCACCTCTCCCAAAGGCCTCGAACCTGCACGAGGAGCACACTGCAGTTATTCTAGAAATACAGCAGCCACACCAGTAGATGTGATATTTGTGGATTTCTTTAAATGCAGGTTCTTTAGAAAACCTTTTCAGATGTTCTGGGGGAAATGTAATTTAGGGCTTCGCTGTGAAGTAGGTCAGACATTGTCTGGTTAGAGTGGGGTCTGCCTGTTCAAACAGCTGTGCCATGTGCTTCCCATTCTGATGTACTTTCATATTATGTCATTTGCTCTTTGTTCCTTTTAATCCATGAGCTCCTTAGATCAGAGACCAGGCAGTTTGTCTCAGCAGGTATATTTTATTTGTTGGGTACTGCGGTGTTTGTTCTGCCTCAGCTGAGCCATCTCAGCCCGCAGTGAGGGAATGTTACTCCTCTGAACTCCAGCTGAAAGGCATTTAAGCAGAGATGTATTTACTCGAGGCTCTGGGTCCACCAGTGGCTTCCCACTGGCATAGATAGTCACCTGCATTTTAGGGCTTCTGATTTATAGGATATATTGAAGATTGTCTTTGCCTGGTGCACTGCAGTCTCTGCCCACACCACCCTCATGGTTTAGTTGAGTTACCCTGTGGATTCTGAGGATACTGGAGTGTCTTGCTGACAGCAAATAGGAACTGAGCTGGTAACTTTTGTGTCTGTTGGAGCAGGTTTCACATTCCTACGTGGCAGAACCAACTGGTGTAATACAGATGTTACCACTTCCATCAGTGAGCTCTGTTGTGTTGCTGCTTCTTTGTATCTGAAAACTGAGATGTTATTTTCTTGAAACAATAACTCAAACTTAGAGGAAATAATCATTTGTTGCTTTCCTTAAGGAGTGCAACTTTTTATTTTAAATCTCCTGAGATTAGGGATGATCTGAGCAAGTAAATCTGGTGGCTTCCACTGTAAAGTCCAACCTGACAGGTTCGATAGCCGAGGTAGGGATAAGGCCTTTCTTGCATTTCAGGGGGTGTTAAGAGTAGAGAAAGCAATGACCTGGTTTTATCTTTGCTTTTGTGTTGCTAAACACATCCTGAGCACCGTATTTCAAACACCTTTTAGAAAGTTAAATCCAAATCTACCTACTGGAACAGCTGATTTCAGAAATTAAGGCAGCCTTGGGTTCTGCTTTGTTTTTGGCCTTGAACGACTGGATCTCTCCGAGCAATTAGCTCCATATATTAAAAAAAAACCAAAAAAAAC
>JAYRBT010000042.1:5186179-5220881 GCA_036023395.1 Myiotriccus ornatus | reverse complement strand
AGTGAGGAGCTGACCTGGGGGGTTTTAGTGCTTGGCACTGGAGTGAGGAGCTGACGGGGGGGTTTTATACAAATTAATAACCGTGTCAGTAGCAGGAAGGGAAGGGGGGGAGGAGAGATTGCAAAAAATGGAGTCCTTTTGTACATAGAGCTCAGGGTGGTTTTAATTACAGCTGTGTGCGAAGTCTGACCTTGCCAAATAACAAGCTTGGATTGAGTTTACGAGTTCAGACAGAAGTATGGAATACCTGGTTTGGGAAAAACCACTACCAAGATTTTTGGCAGCAGCAGCTTGCTGTGATCACTGGAACCCTGCCTTGCCACCAGCGTGTCGTGGCAGCTGCTGGTTTGGGCGAGGGGCATTTGTACAAATCAGACACGTGCAGCCACTCCCAGCCCTCCTCCTTCCCTCCCCAGCAGCAGCAGAATTACTTTTTAAGGGGAAATAGAGAGGTAGAAGCATGGTCCTGCAATTCAGTGATGTTTGGAGTCTCTTCTCAGTTGTAGCATTCTGCAAGTGAGATCTCGGGTCTACTAAAAATACCAAAACTAATTAAAGGTCCTTTCTATAGAAACCAGACAGCCAGTGTTCCTGATACTGAGTGTGCCACAAAGATTTGGAATGTTAATTGTTTAACACTGAAAGGTACTCAAAACCAAATAATAGAAGCAGTTCTGCAGTGAGTTCTAGTGAGGCAGCGGCTCAGGACTTTGTGGCAAAAATACACAGCGTGTTGAAATAAAACACGCAAATATTGGATATCAGAGCAAAGCAGCACATACAAATACAGGATTAGTGTGAAAGCTTCATCTGGTGCAAGAAATGCAGGAGTCACTCTGTCTAGTTTACATTCTTGTGACATTTTTCTTGCAAGATTTTCAGTAAAAAAACAGGTTTAGGTGAAATGACTGTTCAGCAAACACTGGAGGTTTATGCACTGGTGTAAAGAAACATGAACTGTTGTGTTTACATGGTAAAAGATCTGTGTGTGTAGCCCTGGAGATTTGTAAATGTTGAAGTTTTACTTTGCTGTGTATTATTAATTTTAATCTGCAGTCTAGAAATGAGCTGGAAACCATCCCAGGTACAGTAACTGGCAGTTGTTGTTAAGAGAATTAAATGTGACTTCTTGTGGGTAGAGATGAACGAGGGACGATGAAAGATTTTAATACAACTGCCGACTCTGAAAAGGTTCTAACCTGTAAAAAGCCCTCTGCAACATTCCTGCAGTACTTCCAAGCATTAAGAAACTGCCCAGAAAGGTGAAAACTGTTTAAAGTAGCTTGTTTTTCAACAATTTTGCAGCTCAGCTTCGATAGTTTAGCAGCTCATCCAGGAGGATAAGATGCAGATTATCCACCTTCTTTTGGGTGATGTGGCCTTTTGGAATGTCTGTGCAGAAGACAGAAATGTGCACCTTTACATCAGAGGGTAAAGGGATATCAGAGTGACTGGCAGGTGCTTTCCGTGGCCTCTGGTTTTGGTGCTGTCACACTGACCTGCTCCCTCTCTCCGCTCTTCCCGCAGGAGACGCTGATCCAGCAGCCGGTGCCATTTCATTAGGTCCTGTATCTCTGGTGTTGTGGAGTCCTCCAGCGATTAAACGAGAGCAGTGGACACATCTCAGCATGTCAGTCGAGAGCGTTCGGA
Organism: Myiotriccus ornatus; assembly: GCA_036023395.1. Lineage (NCBI taxonomy): Eukaryota > Metazoa > Chordata > Aves > Passeriformes > Tyrannidae > Myiotriccus > Myiotriccus ornatus. The sequence continues at coordinate 5,219,231 of JAYRBT010000042.1, read as the reverse complement.
AACCTGGGACAGGCTGGGGCCGTGGGGCAGAAAGAGCAGCCTCCCCTCTCCCCCCCCACCCCCCCAAAAAAAGCTTTTTGTTATGGGAACCGCGTTGAGGGTTAATCTTCTCCTGGGAGCAGAAGTCAGAGCGTGAGGTGGTGAACTTGGCCGGCTCGGTGAAGGCGGAGATGGGCCGGGAGGTCGGACGGATGACCCCGGAACGGGAAGGGCCTTTGGCAGCTCCGCGGGCGGGAACGCGAAGCTCTGAACTCGCCGCCGGTTCCGTTCTCTCCGAACGGAGCGCTTGGCGTTGGAAGGAGGTTCTCTGGGGCTGCAGACCTACGGTAGGAACACGCAGAGCCAGCGGCAGAATCCAGAAGGAAACCCTGACGAGTGGGATCACTTACCAGACAGTCCTCGGCCAGGACCGTTTGGGTTAAGGAAGAGCCTTTTGCTGCCAGCTGAGCAAGAAAGGGGGTGGGGAGGGGTGAAAACTGCAGAGCCAAGGAGGTAAAATGTCTGTCGGGGTCTGAAGTAGAAAGTGAAGTTGATGAACACGGGGTGTTGACTCGTACTGCTTGGAACAGCCTGACACCAGCCTAAGGACAGGGATATAGTTGAGCCCATTGTATGTATCATTGAAAACCAAAACGTGCCAGTCAGCAGAACAGGAGGATGTCGAGGAGTGGATCCAAATACCTTGTTGATCTTCATGGGTTGATAAGCCTCTGTGTCTATTGAAACCAACAAAAAAAGTTTTAAAAAAAAAAAGGTTTAAGTCTGGAAACAAGTAGAATTTTTATTTTTTTCTAAATAGAAATGAGGTTTCTTGGTCTGTTTCTGACAATCTGTTATTTATTAGCATAGGGTTTTGTTTGCTTTCAGGTAGAGGTAGTTCATGGAGTTAAGGAGCTCATCTGTATGTTACTACTAATTCTTTTTTTTAGCTCTTTTAAAATCCTTTTTACCACTGGTTTTGGTTTCTGCATGTAGGAGGAGAGAATTGTAAAATTGTAACATTTCATACAGAAATGCCGCCCGATCTTCACCAGCTTCAGAAATCTGACCTTTGCCAATGCTGCAATAAAGTGTTGTAATTTAGAGTCGTGTCTGTCTCGTGGCATTGACTTTGTTCTTTGGGAATGATGTTTTGAAGGGTTTGTGGTCTGTCCTGGGCTCTGGTTTGGATGGGAATTGCAGGTCTTTGATTCAAGTGTTACGTGATGGTTTTCGTATCATTTTTTTCCCCACGAAATTCATGGGTATGTTTATTAATCAGATTTGTGACTCTGAGCTCCTCCAGGAATGTCTCCTACAGCAGGGTGACCGTACCCACTGGTCAAATCCAATTTCCACTTCCCTGCTGGACGATGCCTACCAATCACTAAGAGCGAATTAAGCATCTAATTGTGGTTCAAACTAAAGTCAACTTCCTTTTCTCAACGTGCTGATTAGTTTCAAAAACATTTAATTTATCCAGATTGAAGAACTGCATAAAAATAAAACATTAGCTCTGTTCTTTATGTGTCGATCCAGTGCCTTGGATGGAATTGGGATCGATGGAAATATCTTTATAAAATTATTCACTAAAAATAGTTTGCAGTCAGCTGGGGATTTCCTGGACTTCAGACTGAAATCAAAGAACAATTCAGTGAAACCTTCTGAAGTTCAATTTTAAAATTAATTATCCTAACCTTGTGCTGAATAAAACCTTGAAGATGGTTGTGAAACAGTCAGCGTTGAACACCTGGGGACAAACCTTTTAGCAGGGCCTGTTGTAATAGGACAGAGGGTGATGTTTAAAGGAAAAGAGGGTTGATTTATATAAAACATAAGGAAGAGCAGTTTCTCCTCCTGATCCAGGTGCAGGTTGTTGCTGCAGGGATTGTGTGGCTCCCTCTCATGTCATTAGAATCCTTCACCTTCCTTTCAGGAGCATTTAATTAAAATGATGGGATGTGCAGCCCAGGATTGATGCAGGAATAGGGGAATAACCCATACTTTGGTTGGTGCCTGTTATCTGTGGATATCGCTGCAGGATGGTTATTTTAACTAATGAAATCATGTTTGATGTCATTGCTTCTCTTTCCCTACAGTGCAGTGACCCCCAGGTGCACCAGAGCCCTGGGGAAATCATCCCAAGTGCCACCTGTGGCACCATCTGATGGGGCAGAGGATGTTCCTTGGGGAGCATTTCTCCTGGGACACTGGTGGAAGGTTCTCTCAGCGGAGTTCCTGAGCCTGCATGGAAGGAGTTAAGTCTGGGAAAACACGTGTAGATGAAGGAGAAATTATATCCTTGATTGCGTAAAAGATCCCAGTTATCTTATCGTCCTGTGGAAAGAATTTGGACTCAAGTCAGGCCCTGGAGTTGTGTCTTCACTGACGTGAGGCTCCTCCAGCTGCCTCCCTGCCAGACACAAAGTATTCCACAGTTTCTGGGCCTCAGTTTTCCGTGGTAATTTCTCTTCCCACGCCTCTCGAGCTCCCAGAGCTCCAGGCAGGGACTGGAGGAATTAAGTCCTTCCCATTGTAGGAGACAAGTTGGTGACCATCTGAGGAACCCAAACATGTGGAAGTCCATGGGAACCTGACAAGGTGCCCCTGAGGGAATCCCAGAGGCTGCAGCAACTCTGCTGTGAGGAAAGCCTTGAGAGCTGGATTGGAGAAGAGAAGGCTCCAGGGAGACCTTGGAGCAGCCTGTCAGTACTTAGAAGGGGTTTAAAGAAAGATGGAGAGAGAGACTCCTTCCCAGGGTCTGTAGTGACAGGACAAGGGGCGATGGTTTGGGACTGGCAGAGAGGTTCAGACTGGATATAGGGAAGAAATTCTTCCCTGTCAGGGTGAGGCACTGGCACAGGTTGCACAGAGAAGCTGTGGCTGCCCCATCCCTGGAAGTGTTCAGCGCCAGGGTGGATGGGGCTTGGAGCAGCCTGGTGTGGTGGAAGGTGTCCCTGCCCATGGCAGGGGGCTGGAATGGGATGATCTTTGAGGTCCCTTCCACCCCAAACCATTCTATGATTTCTGGCGCATCACTTGAAAGCCCGTTGGAGCTGAGGTGCTGTGTTAGCCCTTGCTCTGGGATGGAGCCCAGGTGGCTGGGAAGCTCTGAAATTGGGAATTGATCCCGGGATGTCAGTGCTCACAGGCAACACCCTCGACCCCAGCTGGTGCTACCGGGTGTGTCTCTACCTGCAGTGATGTAACAGGACTAAAAAAGAAAAGGTATTTTTTCTTTTTTTTTCTTGAATTGCTGAGTTTCCAGACTTGCTGTCATTTCAACTTCCCAGGCCTTCAGTTGAAAGAATTTCGCTGTGCTGCTGTTTCTGTTACGTGGATAAAAATGCTACGTACAAGCACCTTGATGCCACAGCGCACACATAATGCAGATTTATGTATATTAAGGCTTAGAAAACCACCTCTGTGTTGAGGACTCTGCCTGATTTCCTCACGTTCTCAGCAGTTTCCCCTGCCCGTTCTGGCAGGCAGTGATTGTGTCCTTGGCACGGGCGCTGGGAGGAGCTGCCGTGTCCGGCTCCGGCGCTTTGCTGACACAGCCGCCTGTGCTTTACAGGGAATGTGTCTGGCTGAAGTAAATGCGGTGCTTGGGAAGTGCTGAGTTGGGAAGCAGCCCGGGATGGGGTCCGTGAACCAACAGCACAACTTTCCCAGCCTGGACAGCTCATCCACATCGGCACCGGGGCCGAGGGCAGGCAGGGAACAGTCCGTGCATATCCGACCCAAAACACCTCTGGCGCAGCTGGGAAGGGCGGCCTGGTGGGAGCACAGCGGGGTGGGAGGTGTGAATGAAGGTGAATAGATGAAAAAGTGAGTAAACAAACTCACTAATTAGTATTACCCCCAAAAAGTGGTGCTGTAGCATCAGGACCACACGTCCTCGCCAGGAGAGTGAACATGTTCAAAATAACTCTGTCAGCAACGTTGCCATGAGCCTGCTCTTGCCCCCTGGTAAATACATCAATCTTTATTTTTTTCCCCCCTCTTTGAGCTTCATCACTAATTTGTTCCACACTGAGGTTTTCTCAGCCGCTCTGCCCCGCTGAAGATGCTCCTCTGAGATGACACGTTGCTGTTTCTTCTCAGAATTCCACTATAAATAGGGTTTTTTCCAACCACTCCTAAGGAGATCCCAGTGTACTGCGAGTAGGAAACTATTTGAACAAGAATCAAACAAGTGAGCAAATGTCAAAATATTTACTTGTATTGTTCGAACTATAAACTTTGCTTTTAAGTTATTATTGTCGGGTTCTGATTGTGCCATTCAAACACTTGGTGTTTATGATCCTTGTTAGAAGAACAAACAGTGGGCTGTAAAACAGCCCCTCTCCCTCCTTCCTTCCTTCCTTACCTGGATCCAAGCCGTCAGGCAAATGAAAAATTGGTGGAGACACTTAGAAGGCAGACATTTAGATATTGCTGGTGTTTATTTGTTCTTTGACATTCACCTGCAGAGGAAAAAAAAGTTTGTTGTGCGAGGGATAAAGGGGAGCGACGTTTCCTGCTGGGAGCAGGTCAGAGCTGAAAGCCCAGGAGCTTGGAAACTTTGTATTCTGCCCTTAATTGTTTTGGGGCTGTTTTTTTGCAGTATTTTGGTTCTACCTTAGGGTTGTCTTGGTAAGGACACCCCTGTCACGTCTCTCAGTGCGTTTCACAGCCCCAAGGCTCACAAGGGGGACCTGGAAGCGATCCTGGATGGCTGGTGATGCTCCTCTCGCTCCAGGTGTCCAGGGTAAGGTAAAGATCAGGAGTTCTCTCCCGGGAAGCAAGACTTGAACAAGTCAGGAAGGCTTTCATAACCCACCTGAGGGGAGGTTTGGTCTCTACTGTGTTAATCCAGTAAGTGGTTATTAAATTGCTACACTTTGCTGGAAGTTGCATCCCTGGAGCGATGGAAATGGAGATAAAGAGGTAGTGAGGGGGATCTCAGAGGCAGCTCTGCCTTCTGTTCTCTCTGCTCTGGGAAGTTTTCCACGTGGAGGTGCAGGCTGAGGTTTCCTCCTGGGACTCAGGGCAGGAAGGGCCCTTTCCTGGGAGGAAGGCACAGCTTCACTCCACTTCTCTCCGGGAATTCAGCCCAGCTGTTCCAGGCAGACACATCCAGGTTCCTCATCCCTCCTGTGGCAGACTTTTTCTCCAATGCTGGATGCAGCAGCAGGAGTGGCCCAGTCTGACCCTCCTGCTGTAATGCCCGAGAGGTGTCATTGTGGTTTGTTATTCGGGCAGGGCCCAAATCCCCTGAAACCAGGAGTTTGTTCCTGGCTGGGAGTCTTGACCTGACATAAAACCAGAGCAGGATTGGGGTTCAGAGGAAGCCTCAGTGCTGCCTGCAGGGTGACACTGCACAGGAAAGTGCTCTTGTCACAGAGCCAAGGGGTTTATTATGGGATGCACCAGGAATGGCTGTGCTGGGCACACGGTGCCCATTTCCTGGGCTGGAGTGCGCTGGAAATCTCATGCCATAAATAAAAATTAAACCTAATCAGGCAAACAAAAATCCGTTTAGGAGGCAGGAAATGTTCCACGGTAATGAAGTTTTGTGTTGTGAAGCCTGAAGACCCAGCTGATCCTCTACCCTTGTGCAGGGTTGGACGTTGGAAACAGAAATGTGCTGACAGCTGTTTCCTAATAGATGTTTAAATATGAAGAAATGACCTCCCTCCTGCCACGACAGCTTGTAGGAATTACTGTTTTCCTTCTGGTGTCATTCCACCCTCTGAGCATCAGTACAGTGGGTGGCTTATCTTCGTTTATCAGAGTATGAACAACTCATGGCACATGTGAGTCTGAGCTTCCAGGCTGATGGATTTTCTCCTGGGCTGACAAGAGAATTTAATGCTACCAAAGTGGTAGGTGTGGTGGTGGGAGAGGAAGGGTGATTCAGGATTAGTGCATCAGCCTGGAAACCTGAAGGTCAAGCTCATCTCTGCTCTTTTTCCTCGGTTTAACATCATTGCCCTTGTTTCCCAGCTGAAAAACGCAGCCCTGGCCCTTCCTTGTGGGAATGGATAAGCAAGCAGGGAACAGATAAATAAAAATTACACAATTTTCTGATGCTGACGGTAAGAGGAGCTGGGAGAGCTGAGAGCTTCCTTTGAAATGCTGGGAAAAAACACACCAGGAGCGTTTGATGGCGAAGTTGACCTCCCCAGCCCGGTGAGGAAATGAGCAATCCCGCTGGAACAGAGACCTCGGAGGCTGAATCAGAGAGGGAAGTGGCTTGCACGGGAAGCCTCTGGCAGTGGTGAGAGGGGGATGCTGTGAGGGAGCAGGAGGGTGGCTGTGCCCAGCAGGGCTGGGGGCTCCAAGGCTCCCTCCCTCCCTGCAGCTCCGTGCCGGCTCCCCGCGTTCGGGGAGGAGGCTCAGGGCCTGTCCCACAGCTGCTCCTGGACTGAACGAGCTCAAGGACCTGCCCTGGGGTCCCTGTGGGGCTTTGGATGCTGGGAGGTGGATGTGCTCTTACTGGGAGAGCTGGGACGTGGCTCTGTGCAGGGCCAGGGAGGTGTGGTGCTCAGTAAGCACCAAGCTGCTCATCCCCCCAGCTCTGGCTGCTCTCTGGGCAAAGCACCCCTCGCCTGCCCCAGCCCTGTGCCCTCAGTCTGTCGGTCCAAGGCTTTTCCAGTAATTCCTGCAACCTTCTGTTTGCAAACTGGGAAAGGGAGCGGAAGGACATCCCCTGGGAAGGGAGAGGCGCTTTTCGACGTGACGAAAGGCACTGCTTGGCCTCCCTTCCCAACCCCACCTGCTCCAGGTGCCTCAGAGCTCCACACGGGGCTGAGAGGAGAATTCCATGACGGATAAGGTGAGACAACCCTTTCCTCCTGCCCGGTGCAGTGTTCCACCGCTCAGGTGGCTGCTGTGGCACGTGGCAGGGGCTGAGCTGGTGGGAAGGGCGAGTTTGAGAGGGCAGACAAGGCGACACCACTGCGGGATCAGGGGGACACTGCCCTGGGTCAGGACTGGAGCCAAAATCTCTGACAGACCCTGGGCAGCAGCTCAACAGCATCCTTGGATGGCTGGAGCACACACTTTGGGAAGTGGAGGTGCTCCCTCACTCAGTGGTCAAGCAAAGGATTTTATGTATTTATTTTATTTTAAATTCACATGGTCAGCATACTTTTTATTTTTTTAATGATGGGGGGAAAAAAAAAAACCTTAAACCCTTGTCTTTGTTTGCCCCTCAGGTGAGGACACTGCAGCAGCTGCATCTCTTTATGAGGCAGAGACACCCACCTGAGAAGAAAATAATGGTCCAGCAGCTTTGGGAACCACTCAGAATTAGTTTGTGGTTCCTGGGGCTCTGTGAAACATTCATTAAAGCTCAGGGCAGGTGCAAAGACCCATGAACAAAAGAGAAATTGAAGCTGAGTTGCTCCCTCCAGCCTGCCAGCTGGTTTATCTACCGATCCTTGTGCCTGTTCGGTGTAATCCTGAAGGTACTGAAGCCTCTCCTGGTTTTCTGTGTTTGGCCAGTTGCAAGTAGCAGCAGGTAATTATGGCCCAGTGGAAAAATCCTATTAACAAAAATAATCTTTCCTCGCAGTTCCCCTGAGGTAAGAACCATTTGGTGATGTAGTCAGGGATGCACCGAGGGCTTTTCAGGGCAGGCATTTCCTCATCTGGGAGGAGTCACCTCGAATGGGAAGAGGAACCCCGTTCTGAGGGGAAGAGAAAAGACCAAACAAAAAAAAAAAAACACAGAAGAGAAGGGTGTGTTCCCTGGGAAGGGCTTGGCTCCATCCAGTCTAAGGACCCTCCTCACCTCAGAGGAAAAGATATTTATAGTTTGGGAGTTAATGCTGGGATGGACTCATCTGCCTTTGCCTCTCCCTGGTGCAGGGACTGTCTGAAAGCAAGAGCCAGTGCAGGTGGAGGGGGGATGAACTGGTTGACAGAGTCCCTGGGGAGGCAATCCTGAAGGGCACAGCAGTCCAGGAAGGCTGGATGTGTTTTAAGAACGAATTTTAAAGGTGTGGGAGCAGCCAAGGAAATACAGGGGAAAAGGAGAGTGTATGACCTGCAATTTAACCTGGCAACTGCTGTACAAGCCTCTGCTGAGGCACAAACAGGACAGAAAACTTGCTGGGCTAAAACTGCCACCTGCCTTCAGCCTCCCGTATGTGGATAACACTTGCTGAAGTTGTTTATTTTCACGGGGCACCCCACATTCAGTGTGTGTGTATAAAACAAGCCCAGCAGTCAAAACATCAAAAGCTTCTTCCCAAAGCTGCAGCCACTTGAAAGGCTGCAGGCCCGGGGCAGCTTTACCTTCAGCACAGGGCAGGCTCTGGGACCCGGTTTAAGTTTCATTACAGACTGAGCCAAGTTAAGTTCTCTCTCTCTCTGGCTCCAGGCTGGAGCTGGACACAATTACAAGAGGCCACCTGCCCTGACCTGGTTGAGACATGTACCTGAGCCCTGAGGCAGCCCTGGAAAGCCTGGACACAGACTGTACACCTGCTGATGCTTTTTGGATGCCACCACCATCCAACCTCAGGGATAAAAAAGCAGCTTAAGCAAATGGGAAATATTACTTTTTTTTTTCCAAGTGATTTCTACTCTCTTTCTTATGATACCTGACATTTGGACAAATGTTCAACACCTGCATACTTATAAAAAAAAAATCCTTCTTCAAAGACAGAAAGGCAGCAAACACAGATGCACCTGCTCAGAAGGGAGGGGTAGGAATATCCTCCAACAGGGAACTTTGACCTGTGCAACAAGAAAGACTTGACCATTCAGCAGGATCCCCCTCACAGACGGTGACAGCCTTGGAAACAAAGATGTGCTACTCTTCTTTCACATACACAACATACTCCTCTTGGAAAAGGTATTTTAATAATGCAAACATTGTGGGAGAGGAGCTTTTTGTCTAAGTCAAACCCTGTTCAGGATGAATTTCATTCCTGCAAGGTCACAGCTCCTGCTGCCCAGCAGGGAGAACGCACAGCTTTTGTCGGGCACAATCCTGGGTCTGTTTTGTTGTCCCCCCTCCCTCACCTGGTGTGACAGGGGTGAGCTCTGGCTCACACACATCCACAAGTGTAAAAAGAAAGGTTATTAAGGTTATTAAATCAATATGAGCCATTAAGAAAAGTCACCTCCCTCCTCCAAGGAGGATCCATTCCACAGAGCGACAAAAACCAAAATGCCACCTCCCATCAGCCATCGTTTCATTGGGTTTATCCCAGTTTAATGGGTGATTTATCAGATCTGTGCAAGACAGTTGCCTCTAACACAAAGGGAAAAAAGTAAAATCACAGCAACATATACACACAAAACAAGATACACAAAAAAGAGCTCAACTTATATACAGGTTATTAGCAGCTAGACTTCATTTAGTACATGGCTTTACTTACTACAGTTTTAGGCACAGAGAAGAATTTATCAGTAGGGTATTTGCTATAATGGAGGGCCACAATGAATACCTCGTTCCAAGTCCTCCCTGGGCAGAAACTGCTTTCCCTAATGAAGGTCTAACTCTCACTTCCCACCAGTCGAGGACACAGCCCTGCACAAAGGATGAAAGAACATGATCCAGCTAATTCAGCACAGGCAGCTTTATAATTTAGATATTAAACACCTAATTTGTGGTGGTTTTTTTTTAAATAGGGTTACATTACAGAGTTATTGGACTGAATTTCAATGAAGTAGTGTCAGGGGTTTTCTTTCCACCACCCCTCCCCCTTTGCCGAGCATGGGCTCCCAGCTGTAAACAACTCCAGGAGGAGCTGGCGAGGAATGATTAGATGTGCAGATTGCTCTGCACACCCTTCACATCCATAATGAAGAAAATTCGCTTCACCAGGACTGCAAAGCACAAAGGTCATGAAACATTGAAATTTTTCTTCGCAGGTTATGTTAATAAATTATGATTCATCCTCCACGTGCAGGACTCCACGCCAGCCTGCAGTGAAGCACGTGCTTGGATGGATTTTAGGTGCTCCCCTGTCTCTCTGATTTGGGACTGCAGACTCAGGGCCCAGCAGGACAAGCGTGTGCTGTGCTGGCAGCAAACAAGCAGCCTTTTTTTGTTCCAGCAGCACGTCCCCCGTTGGGTTGTGCATGCCCAAGAGCTCTGCCAGCCCAGGAATGGCCACATGTTTTAATTACTGATTGCTTATGCAGAGTGAGCCTGTCACAGCGAGGAACACGATCGCTTCCCCAGTGAAAAGGCTGAGAAGGGTAACTGCAGAACAGAACCAGCCAGATACCGTAACGACACGATTAAAGGTTGAAGCAGCGAGCAGATAATTTAAAAAAAAAAATTAAAAAAAAAAAAAGAAAAAACTTAACTTATGAGGCAGGTTGAGAAACGACACAAAAGGTTCTTCCTTCACGACAGCTTCATTTACAAGTAAAGCTCAGCAAGTTTGAAATACTTTTATCACAAGAACTCCAAACTTGTTTATCACAGTTATGGCAGAGCTCCTGACCAAAGGGTGTGTCGGTTTCTGCTATAGCCACTCCCCTCCTCTCCTCCAAGGTTTATTGCTCAGCTCCTTGGGAAAAGGAGGGGGTTGCTTGAGGCTTTAGAAAGTGCAGAGAATAAGTCCGTTTTTCCCTTTAGAAAACAAGCAAACACCAAAAACTCAAACATGGAGGAATAACGACAAAAAAAACTGAGAGGGTTTGGAGTTTGGCATTTGATTTTGAAGTGGCTATTCTGGATGTTTTCAGGTATACAAAAAGGGAAGGAGTTTTAACATGGAAGAGCAGCTTTCCACATTAAAAAAGTCATACTAACACACAAATACCTTTTGGGCCTATCTTTAAAAGCACGTGTGTTGAACAAAGGCAAAATACCACCAACTGGGACCACTCAGGAACGACATGCTCTTCCACACAGCTCCCCTGTAACTCCACTTAGCCTGAAAGTATTTTGGCTGTAACTTGTTATGGATTGGCAGGGCAGAATCAAATAAGGCTGTGAACAGAGGATTCTGACTAGAGGAAGATCAAGTGACAGTTTTAGGAGTAACAGAACTTACAATTACTCAGTGTAGTACATCTACTGTTCAAAAAGTAACAGTTCCTTCCCGGAACCCTAAGGCAAAAGACGAGGCTTTTGACATCAGGGTCTCGCATTTGGTACAAAGTTAACTTGTTCCTATGGCTTCTCTGCTGGGAGACCATCCCTGGTACAGAACAGTTGGGGTCACAGATTGTCAGGAGACTCTTTGGCTGTCAGTGTGAAACCCGGTGCACATCCTTGAGGCTTTTCTGGAGCCTTTCACTGGACACGTGGGTTGCTCGAGCGTGACCAAGAAGCAGGTGGCTGGGAAGAAGGGCAAGACTTCAGGGGCAGCAGCAGAGTGGTGCAGTCACCCGTTCAGAGCTTGGGCTGCTCTGTCCAGGAGGGGGTCGAAGCAGGAGCCACCCCGTGCACAGTCCGGAGTGAAGCGCACGCAGAGCGAGGGAGCAGAAGACTCCAGCACTGGGAAGGAAACGGAGCCAAGCCAGATAACACAGACAACAACAACAACAAAAAAGTCATGGAAGGGTGTCACACTGCTCAGAAATTTCAGCTTGGACATTATCTCGAGCTCCCACAGACAGACAGACACATGTGGGCAAGATGGACGGAGCTCTCGGTTTTGGCTTCAGAAAGAGCAGAAGGAAGAGTCGCTGCCCAGTCCTTTCTGTACAACAATACTGCCCTGGACACTTCATTAACGAGATGCTGCCTGCCACAGTCCAGCATTAATTAAATAAAATTCCTCTTAGTCACAAAGAGCAACAGCTCAGTATCTCTGTAGGAAGGAGAGCCAAACCCCACTGCTGTACATGACGTGGTGCCAGTCCTGGGATGAACACGAGGGGTCATTCCACAGTGTCTGGTACCTCCCCAGCTTGCCTGAAACAGAGAACTTTCCCTTTTTATTTCCAATCCATCTGGTCCCAATTTTGCTGGGACTATTCCAGCACCAAGCCATGCCATGACTTTCCTCCCACTGCCACAATGTTCCCATCCACGTCACACAGTCTCTTTCAGTAGTCCCAGTTTCCGAAGGGCCTCTCTCCGAGCTTCTTCTGTTGAGCCACGGCCAGAAAACTTCACCGTTATCCCTTGGGATCGAAATCCTGAAGGTCTAGGCAGCGATCCTGATCTCCTCCTCATGTCCAGGCTTACAGCAGGCTGTTTGTAATCGTTACAGCTTTTCTCTGTGTTCTGCTGGGCGCTGATGACCTTGTTAGTGGCAAGGGAGACCTCTGGTTTGATTGTTACAGTTTTGCCCATAGGAAGGAAAGGGCTGGGCTCGCTTTTTAAAGCCTCATGGATGTTTTTATATCCATTGGTAACAGCATCTGCCTGTTTGGGCTGCACATCAACCTGCTGAGTGCTCGGGGCACAGTCCACTTGGCCCTGGGCTGCCTTTCCCTTAACTAGGCCGAGTTTTGTCAGGGCCTCGTATCGTGTCTGCTCGGAGGAGAGATCCCGTAAGGAAGAACTTCTGTTGCGTGACAAGACATCGCTTTTGTGCAGCTTCTCCTCCAGCTCCGCCGCCAGCAGAGCTCCCCCGTTGATGTTGGCCAGCACCTGGGCTCGCCGCTCCTGCACGTTCACCGCGGCTTTGGAGATGGTCTCGCTGAACTCCTTGCCGCTGACGTTGGTGATGTTGATGTTGCTGGGGAAGCGGTGCAGTTTGGGGGCGGGGGCAGGAGGGTGCTTTGGTGCCCCGAAATGATCCCCGTTGGCCACCGGGGTTTTCTTCCTGTCCGAGTTCCCGTCCTTGGGGGCGCCGGGGAAGCGCGCCCTGCTCTCCGCCTGCTGCTCGCACATCTGCTGGGCCACGATGAGGGGAGTGGGCACAGAGCGCAGCAACTTCGGGTGCTGCACTGGAGCAGGGGGTGGAGGAGGAAGAGGAAGCGCCTCAGACACCGGTGGTGGCACAGGGGGATACGGGGGAAGGTCAGCGGGTACAGCTGGCTGGGGGCTCTCGGCTCTCCAGGGAGCATCCAACACTAAAACACAAAGCAGCAAGGATGCCATTAAGTCTTCACACACAGCAGAACGCAAGGCTGCCTTTCAGCATCATCCATCATCTCTCCCCTCCCCCAGAAACCCTCCAACTCAAACTCAGCCCACTCTGCCAGAAGAAACAGCAACTGAACTCCCGGCAGTGGCATCTCGCAGGCGACACCATAGCTCAGGTCACCACACGTGCAGTGTGGTCACTGGCAGCCTCTTCCTGCCTTTCATTCACACTCTGCATGTTGCTCCACTGGGTTTCAATGGCTGCTCTTCTGCAAGAGTTTTGCAGCTCTTATTTTTTATTCTAAGAGCCAGGAGAGGACACGTTACATCCCACTGGATGTACTGGCTGATACACCACCTTGGTGCAAACTTACTGATAGGATCACCTGCCTTTCAGTCCCACACAGAGTGACACTGCAAGCAATCTGCCACCTTAAAACTCTCAGAGAAGAGGTCTTAGAGAAAAGCAGAGCATGAACAGGTTGGTGAATACTGTCTGCCTTGCTGCAGTGACTGTGCACAATAGTGACAACTCGGTCACCAGGCAGAAGACCGAGATGGCAGTCCAAAAACTTCATCATATGCATGACCTCTGTGAGAGAAAAGTTAAAAAAAAAAAAAAAGAAAAAAGCTATACTAACAGCAAGAATTTTAGAAACCCCAGGGCAAATGAAAATCACAGTCCTTAGAGCTCCTCATGTGTAACAAATTCATCTTGAGGTAGTAAGGAAGGTGCAGAATTACTTTAGCTGTTTCCAACGAGAACTGGAATAGGTCAGGGATAGATCAAAGGGAAACCCACCCTTGCAAGAAATACAACTACCTGGCTCTGTATCTCTGCTAGAAGGGCCCTCATGGTCACTGCTCTCAGGTGTTGACTGCACTAAGTCGATGATATCTTCAGTCTCTGAGTGACTGGACACGTTTTCTTCTGTCGACCTTGGAGACTGGCAGTGGATGCCACTGTCACGCAGAGCCATCTCCTCCAAGTCATCTTCTAAGGCATCTATGGTTTCCTCAAAGAACATGAGAACATCCTGTTCCTCGTGGGTTAAGTGTTTCAGACTCTCATCATCCTATGGGGGAAAAAAAAAAAGACAAAAAGAAACCGGAAAGATTAATGCCTTCCCAGAGAGGAATGGAGGCACTACAATGCAAGAGGACAAAAAAAAAAAAAAATAAAAAAACACAAGAGCAGCAACTGGTATTATGTCCTTTAAAATACCCAATCAGTTTGAGTCAGATTCAGGGACAAGGCTTGGGGAGCAGCATGGGGGTGAAAGGGTGCACTCAGGACAGTCCAGCAATGGGCTGATTCCCATTCTGATGTAGTCCAAAATGGGATTGGCTTCTAGGGGCAGAGCTGGAGCTGAGAAGTGTCTCTACCACTACAAACCATGAGTTATCCAGAGTTATGTGGTAGATCACAAAGAAGTAATAGTAAGGAGGGAGAGGGTTTCTAAAGATTTTACCTCTGAGTTACAGAAAGGAAAATTTATGACTAAATACGAGGATGTGCTCCACGTGCTCCCTAGAAGTACAGTGCCTTGGGCTATTTCTTCAGCAGGAAGTGATCCTGTAGACCACAGAAGTGATAAATAATCACTTGGATTATCCAGTCTTCATTTTCTCTGAGTCACTGCTCTTGATTAACTTGATTAACACAGTATCACTGTGAGAAGCTGGGCAGCAGTGCCCTAACTCTCTTCCCTCCACCCAGGGAAACACTCACTTTTCCAGAAGCTTGGAGATGACAAAGAATGATTAAGAAAGGCACTACATTAAGACAATGGATACAGGAAAGACATTTCCCAAGAGAACTGTGTAAGTTCTGGAATGCAAGTAAGTATTGTTGAAATGTAAGTGAGGTTTTCCCTTTTCTGGATTGAATTTCCCCCTGCCAGGCATATCCTGGAAACTTTGCCATCTGTAACTTCACAAGAAGCACCAGCAAAGCAATACAGGACTTTGCATCCTTTCTCATCTCTGCTTTTCAGTTCTTCAAGGACAACTGATTGCATGTGCAGGCAGGGTAAAAAGGCTACTTCTCAATGCAGGGCTGGGAGAATTTAGGTAAATGCATAAAGTTATGCAGTACAAATATCCAAGAGGAGCCATGTTCTTGCCAGGCAGCACAACTTGCTTCAAACTCACCATGCCTGTTCAGATCATCTTACACTAAATTAGAATAAAAAAAACCTGAGTGCAGCTCTACCTGTGAACTCCCTGCACAAACAAAGCTTTTATCCCCCTCCTCAGCATTAAAAATAAGAACAACGCGCCTCTGTAGGAAAGTAACGCCCATAGATTAGGAACTATAACGTGCTGCATTGTACCCAAATTTGTACCAAAACTGCAGCAAAAACTGCTACAAAAGCTAAAATTTGGATGCCCTTTGGCAGTGCCTATTTAAAGGATGAACTTCAAAGGCTGACGTATTCCACAGCTCGCACCCACCACATGTCAGAGCTTTCAAAGGCCAAGGAAAGTTTTACAGCTGCACTTGAAAAGCAAGAGGCAGACAAGCCTTCCTTTTTTTTTTTTTTCCCTTAATGGATGTTGCAATCTCCTTCCTTCCCCACCCAAATACTCACAGGGCTGCTATGTCTCGTAGGCGAGAGAATGACAGGAAAGGAGCCCTTGTTAGGTAGGCCCGAGCTGGAGCTGAACAGGACTCTGAGAACCTTTTGTGGAGGGTGAGCTCACTGCGAGAGCCAGACCTCCCCAGAGGCAAAGGAAAAAAGAGGGGGTTATGTTTAAGGAGCTCCCAGTGGCAGCAGATCCAGAGCGTGGCACAGTGCAGGAATTACTGCACCACACTGTGCCTTTAAAAAAAAAACCTGCTCCCCTATGAGCTCAGCAAACCAGGATGTGAACAGAAGCAAAGACTGCCATCCTTCCATCCTTTCCTATGCTGCAAGACTGAGCACTTTTCCATGCCAGGTAAGATTTGCAGGAGAGCTCCACCTGACTGGCCATCCCTCACTGGATCTTGCTGAAATGAGCAGTTTCCCTTTAGGTGAAGGATGTGAAAGAAGTAACCTCCCCCTTGTGAACACATCTGTAGTAAGTGGCATACCAAGATGGGAAAGGCCAACCCCACTTCTGTCAGCACTTCCATCTCTTCCCTCGTGCAGCTCCCCTTCAAGATGACCAAAGTCACCTTTCATCAGCAAAGAAACCCAAAGACAACAGCTCAGGAGAACAGACAGTGTTGGTCAGGTCGCTGTACTGAGCTGCAAGGATCCAGTCTGGCTAGAAACTCCCTCAGGCAAGGCATGTTTCAGTTTGCCAGACAAGGAAACAATCCCGTTTTAGACACACAGGCACAGTGAAAAAAAAACCAAACCAAAAAAACCCAACCTACTCAAGCTGGTCAAACCAAAGGAGCTCAGAGATGCAAAGCAAGCAGTGACTTGATTTACCACTGGTCTGAGAACAGGGATGTATTACAGAATTCCCACTTGTATTACTTGGATTATAGCAAAGCTTTCAGAGGGATGAGAGGATTTTTTTTTTTTTTTTTTAGTTAACAGGTGCCAGTTTTAACTAAGGTTACCGAGTCTATTTGCAACTAGTTCATTTTTCATATATTGCAAGTACTGGAACAGTTCATATTCTTTCCAGGCTGGTTTTCCAAACCTCCTTTCTCCTTGATGAATCTGGGTTTTTTTAGAAGCCAAAGAAAAGTCTTTTCAGCTACTTGAGTTATTCAGCTCATACTTTCCATATACTCCTCATTCTTGATACACAAACACACCTTCCAAAACTAAATTTCACCTACACCTAACACTACAGACTTCAAAACTACTGTCAAAAGACAGTCTAAATTCGAAACTTGAAAATTCTGTCTCAGCTTCAAATTAAATTAAATTAGGAGGATTAAAAAGACTGCTCAGAAGAAGTTTGGGATGCAAGCAGCTGAAATAGCTGCGTATGCTCAGCTGGCATTAATATTTTAGCTGTCTGTGCAGCCAAACATTTCCTGCTTACACCAAATAGGAAAGAGTATGTTATGATAGTGTCTGGTGTAAAAGAGAGGGGAAAAAAAAGAAACAAGAAAGCAAGAGAAAATAAAAGAACAGAATCTGTTTCATAGAAAAGATCCCTTTCCTACCTGTCCAAAACAGTAACTTAATATCAGAGGCCCACAATTTTTGACATGCATTTGGAGAAGTTTCAGAACATCAAATCTAGACCTAGAATCCTCAGACCAGCACAGCTTTGACAGGAACAGAATAGCAAAGGAAATCCCAAGACATCTGCAGTGCTTAAAAAAAGAAAAGAAAAAAGAAAAAAGAAAAAAAACACAACACAAATCCCTCTTTTGAGAACTGCTAAAGAACCAAACTTCAATTAGCAAAATAAGAGGACACCAGCTTCAACTGATTTATCAATCTCCCGGCAGTGCCAAAGAATTAACAGGCACAGTTCCA
This sequence comes from Myiotriccus ornatus, assembly GCA_036023395.1. Taxonomy (NCBI): domain Eukaryota; kingdom Metazoa; phylum Chordata; class Aves; order Passeriformes; family Tyrannidae; genus Myiotriccus; species Myiotriccus ornatus. The sequence continues at coordinate 5,201,816 of JAYRBT010000042.1, read as the reverse complement.
CAGGAGAGAAATGACTGGATGCTTCTCAAAAAAAAAGAAGAAGGGAGCAAATAATTCTAACATGTAGTAGAAAGGCTGATGCACCACTTGGGCCACAGCCTGTTAATGACAAGGCAGCTACAGTTGTTAGAAGAAAGGGGTGAAAAGGAAAGTCCTGTGTGCAGGAACAGTGCCAGAACAGGTACAAAACCTTCAGCACAGAAGGCAAGTACCTCTGACTGGATTTACAGACAAGGGAGACAGAATGGACTGTACTTGAGCTGGAAGCAAGTGCATTACAGACAACGTGAACTATGATACAGGATCAGACCGAAAATTCCAGTGTCAGTCTCCTTCAGCAGCCAGGAACACCCAGCCCAGGGGAGTGGGGCTGGAGGGGGAAGAGCATTGGATGTAGGCTGGATGGATTTATATTTTTCTCCCCCACATCCTTCCAGTTTCCAGCAATGCATGGCTCAAGGACTTCCCACGTGCATCTGTGTGCTTAATAGCTCTTAATGAGCTTTTCCAGCACAAATTTGTCTTATTGTTTGAGCCCAGGGAAATGACTGGCACTGGGAGCGTTCTGTGGCAGGGAGTTCCACACTAATTGCGTGCTGTGTCAAAAAGTGCTTCCTCTACAACCCACCAGCTGATGATTTTGATAATACCATTTCATTTGGTGAAGAAGACTATAATACTGAGTGTTGTTTTCTTCAGTTTATGAGCATAATTGTACCCATGTGCTTCATAATAGGTAGCAAACCATATAATCAATAGGCCCTGAGTGAGGAAACAAATTATCTACCAGTATTTAAAGGACAAACTAGATGAACCAAAGTCATAAACTGACTAAATTACTTCTAACCTACTATTAAAAAAAGCAAGCTGAAGATCTACTCAAACTCTGAAAGCATCTCTTTGATGATTTTATGAAATGGCCCTCAAAAAATGCACTCAGATGAATAAGGAAACTCTGCTGAGATGAAGTTACTGCAAAGTACCCGTGTAATCTGTGATTCTGCCAGTTTAAGTGCCATAAAGAAGGGAAAAGGGCCATTCAGGTATGCAGATCTCATCTTGGGATGTATTAACCAGGGTGATGACATGACAGCACATCCTCATTCAGAACACAGAGTTCAGCCTCAGCTGCTGAACTTTGGAAAGGATGCAGCCAAGCTGGACTGGGTCCAGAGCAAAGCAAGGAGTGCTGAGAGTTTAGATGCACAGGAAGGCTGAAATAATGGAACATGTTTTATTTAAAACAGGGAAGAAGGAATGGGTGGTGGGCAGAGGCAGCCCTGTGTGTAATTTAATATATAAAAAGTTGACCACCCATATAATCACAACAAATCTTCCCTACGTGCGCTGAAGGCGAGACAAGTGCAAGTTGGCTTTCACATGACAGAAACTCCAATCCAAATATTCCAGGAAAAGTAGTGGAGCACAAAGAAAACATTCTGGAAGTTCAGGAATGCCTATCAGTGTGGTTTAAAGAGCAGACTTGCCCACCTGCTGGAATAACCTTTATCTACCAGATCCTGCTTTGAAGCAGAATGATGCAGTTCCTGCACAGAGCACAGATTGCCTTCAGGATCTGTACTCTCACGAGCACATCTTACAGCAAGGTCACTCCTTTCTAGGAGCCAGGCTCTCATTTTTCCAAGGCATCCAGCTTCCAGGTCACACTAACATGAGTTTCAAGTGGATAAAGCATAGCATAGCTCTGTCCACACCCCATAAGGAATGGGTTCCACCTGCCCCATTACAGCTGTATCCACACAAAACATCAAACAGTCATAGGAATTCCTCTCATTTTTTGTGTATTGTTATTTGGCAAAGTACTTGGACACGCTGAAAGGTCTCTCAGGACAGCAAACCCTGGGGAGTATCAGCGTCAGTGGGGACAAACACCTTCATTTTATGAAAGGAATCTTTCTCGGGACTTTCCCTTGAACGTACCTGAAGTGCATCTCAGCATGACAGGGTTCTGCACACTCAGATTGTGAGAGAAAAAGGCAGCAGTGGGCTAACAGACACACAGGCTGTCCTCTTCCAGAAGCCCTAAAACCACACTGGAATCCCTGGACCCCTTCAGAGAGGCTGGGGCAAAGAGACAGTAACATGGCGCACTTAGAAAGCCAGGTCTGTTGTATTCAAATTATCTGTGCTGATCCAAAAAGGATAAAGGTCATTACAACTAATTTTTAGGCTACAGGAGACATCATAACTACAAAACAACCAGGTCAGCCCTGAGTTAAATGCTGAGTGTGTGAAACAAGACACAGAACCAGCTCAGACTACTCAGAAAATACTTGTTCTTCACGTCTGTGTAACCAGTATTCAAAATGTCACCTGTACTATAAAAGGTGTCCAGTAGTGACAAACCATCTGCAGTGACTGGGTACCAAGTCTTGCTAGAGCCACAGAGGAAGCTCATCTGAAGAAATAACAAACAGAATAAGCAAAACATCTTTCTGGAATCATGGCCATCTGCCAATTTAAGCCACTTGATTAGTGACCAAGTGAAATAGTCACTTGACCAAATTGTGGAGGTCACCACTGCCCCAAAAAGAGTGGTGGTGCCATCAACTGAGGATCTGTCTAACTCACAGGCAAAAATAAGATAAAATGAAAAACTCGAGTGTGAGCATTGAGAAAAATGAGAAGTCACTATCCTTCAAACCTATCACTCAGTAAGGAATGTCCAGATACAGAAAGTACTGAAATGGCAGCAACAGATCCAAGGCACTGACACAGCTTATTATTAGTGCAGTTCCAATTAGCATAGCTCCCTTCAGGTACGACCAGCACCTCTGCCATGATTTTCACAGGTAGCACTACTGTCCCAGCACGTTATCCACACCTAGAAACTAAAGGAGTTACTCATGGCTGAGAATAGATACCCAGTCCAATTACCAGAGGGAAGCACTGGAAGAGAAGGATTGGCTCTTAAGAAGATGTCAATGGAACAAGAAAAATTGCTTCAAAAAAAAAGCCAAGACCTAGTTTTACCTCTGAATTAAGTGCCCTTAAATTGCTGCAACCCTATTTCATGCCAAGTTAATTCTTATACCACATGTCAGGGAGTGTCATTCAAGAATGGGGTTTGGAAGCCAGAATTGCCAAGAACAGAGTGTTTTTGTTTACCCTCTTCTTGGATAGTGCAACTGATTCCCTGTATTGAGAAGGAACACTCCTCTCACGCTTTTGCCAAGATGTATGGAAACCACCTTTGTTAAAAGGAATCCAGAATATGTGTGCAAATTCATGTCCTCATGTGTAACAGCTTTTATGGTTATAAACCTTGGTGTGAGATGAAAATATCAAGGCAGACGTTCCTCCCATCTAAAAACAGGGTGCACCTGCTGTGTTAGATTTGGCAGCATAAATCTAGATCCAAACACCCATCATTTCTATGAAAATCATCCTGCTGTCAAGGCAGGACATCAGCACCTTGCTTTTCATTTAAAAAAAAATAAATAAACTTGGCTTGAGGGCCTGCAATTGTCCAAGATCAGCTGAAAGCACCACTGCATGGGTAAAAAGCAGCTGAGAAATCCGGCAAAATTAAACTGAAGTGACAACAGGGAAGAATCACACACAGAGAATTTTAAGACTTTTTCAGCACATGGCATATCCTAGTCATTCCTGAAGTGACAATCAGTTCCACAGCAAGTGATGCCAGCACAGCCATGGGATGCACAACCGGCCAGGAGCCAAACCAGCTCTGAGCAGTCCGTGTAGGCTCAGGCCAGTCCAAGTGTTTGTCCCCAATATCACATCCCCGGGTTTGTTTGAACTCCACAGAGGCAATACAAAGGTTATATTTAGTGACTAACACAGTTTGACACTTGAGAAGAGCTTGGTTTTTTATAATCAAGTAGGAAGAAACCTGCAGCAGGACAGGCCTGACATAAAAAGCACTGCTACATCTTTTCTTTCCAAGGCCGTTGCAAAAAAAACAAACAAAACAAATCAAAGTCGACCCTGACCTTCCTGGCTGTGTCTCCAGGTGAACAGACCCAGGGAAGTGAGAAATGAAGAGGCAGATAAGTCTGTAGTTGCTTCTGGTTCAGGGCTATGAAGGTCTGGTGTGCCTGAAAATACACCCCTTCCTTTCTCAGAATTGGTGTAGTAAGAAATTATTTGTCTACACCAAGTTATCTATCCCCTCCTTAAGGGACCAGAACTTCTGCATCTTCTGAGCTTTCATAACAAAACTACAGAGGCAAGGTGGTAACGTCTCTGGGAGCATGTTCCAGCAATAAGGCAGAATTTCCTTAAGATTCAGTTCAACACAGACCCCTTCTCAAACTCAGAAACTGAAATTCTGCCTGTATTGAAGAGAGTTTGCACTTCCCAACCTGTTATTCCACACATACCAGTTGTCATCCATACTGGACATGCCACCTACCACAGTGCTGGAAGAACAACCAGGGAAGGGGATCTGTGGCACCAGAATTAACTTGTCGGCACAGCTCCACTTTCTTCACGCACAGACCCAAACAAGACAAACTAAAGGCTCCTGGAACAACTCCTGCTAACACACAGGTCTGATGGGAACTGCCTAAATCTGCAGCCAACTTTTACTCCATCTATAAATTAGTGTGTTACAGAGCAGGAAGGGATTCCAATTCCAGCTGATGCATCATCATATGGGTTATCACATGGCAAGATCCCGTTGGATTAAGGGGATCTGCGTCATTTTCTGACACAGCAGACCCAGGATGAGACTGTACAAACAGACTGATTTACACATAGCATTGCTATTCAATACTGATTTGGTCAAATGTCTGGCCTCATGCCTGCTTACTGCAGCTAAGAATAAGCCCCATGGAAACATGACTGCTCCTAGTGTGATAACCTGGGAACCTAATGTTAGAGTAATGAACAAAATTAACTTGTAATTCTGCATGAAATGAAGTTGTAATTCTTTAACAAAGTACCACTCACACTGCAATTCTCTAAGATTCAACCAGTTTTCATGTAATAAACAACATACACTAATTACCTGAGTCCAAACGGTGTACTTGGCTCTTGACCTCCCCCAACCCTGACCCTTCACAAATGTTGTCTAGAGCAGATCACAAACAGTTAAGGAACTAAATTTTTTCATAAGACTTGTTTTGTGTTTTAACCAGCAACACAAGCTGAAGGATGCAGCATCATATTAACAGCGCTGTATTTTCAGTACAAACAACCAAGAGGGAACAGCTTTAGAGTTACCTCCAGCTGCCAAAAAGCTCACAAAGTAGCCCAAAACCACTGAGCATTTCTGAGGTACATGGATAAAGAGAAGTACCAACTCGCCAACTTATTTTCTCCACTTACTCTTTTACACAGAAAACTACTACATTAAAAGGCAGCTGGGCAGGGAGGGCAGAGGGAAAAAGATGGAAAGCCTAAATCCATGTTTAAGGCAAGACAGAGATTTAGATTTCCACTTAGGGAAGGCATGTTTACCAGAGCGCTCTTCCCTCAATTAAAAATGGATGCTTTTCAAATGGTTGGGATGATTAAAAAAAAAAATCTGGAAGGAACCATACCTGCTTTCTAGGCTTAGCCTGTGACAGTACAAAGCCCACTGTTGAGTTCAGTGCCTGATTCACCCTGCTAATTGGGAAAAATGCAGAAGTGCATCCTACTCCCTCAGTTACTCACACACTATTTAAGTGGCCACACACTCATACTCACTAATGTGAAGAGAGCTTTGTTTGTGGTGATGCATTTGTTACTCATCTAATTAAGGTGGAATAAGCCGAGACCTTCATTCAGGAGTGTCAACAAAGAGCTTAAGCAAAAAACTGTGTGTAGAACCAACACTGTTCCTTTACAAGCTACTTATGAAAGCAAGGGCAGAGCTGTGGCCCAAACTGTGCCCCAGTGAGGGTGACTGCACTGAGCAGCACAGTGTCATGCCTGCTCCTTACTGCCAGGGCTCTCAGGGAGGAAGGGCTGCAGAGGAGCACTCTCCAAGCTCTGAGAGACAATCAGACCAGAATAACAAGCTCTTTTAACAAAGCAGAGAAGTCATTTCTGGCCTTTGAGTTTAACCACCAAGACCACGAGCAACCACTCAGGACTAGAAACAGGGGGAAAAAAAAAAGTATATCAATCTTAACAAACAAAAAACCTGTGATGTGAACAGAGCTTCCAATGTAATCTGTATCACTGAGCACAGGGCTCATTAAACACTTACCAAGGCAAGATTTCTGCACCTGGCTTGGCTGCCACGATTCTCCAAACTGCCAGCCCTCTCCATGCTCCCATGTGCGTGCTCTGGAGAGATCTGGGATGCCATTTCAGGAGAATCCGAGAGGAGGTTTCTAGGCATCACACTTCCTTGGCTTGTCAGCCCCGATGCAGCACAGAAAGCCATCAGCGTGTCACGTCGGGCTGGTGGCTTTGTTCATGTCTGGAACAGAGAACAATGTGGCACCTTTAAACCTGCTGGTTAAAATACTTGAAAAGGAACAGAAAGTAAGTGGTAAAGAAAGATCCCACACAAGCTAATAAAGGGCATATCTTTAATGCTGTGGAGCACATCTACCACTTATGGGTACCTTTTTAAAAAACTGTTGTATTCAAAAGGTGTGATTTTAAAAAAACCCACTGAAAGAAAGGTTCTGTACCCCATCTTGTGTGCTTCCAAACCAGATGTATACAGGTAGCTACAAGCATGGACCCTACATACATTCTTCTACAGATTCAGTTTGTGTTTTCCAGCCTGACACATCATTAACAGTGATAAAATCCCACTGGCTGAGATATCAACTGGCCCAGCTCAAGTAGCTTTATTAGTTTTTACACAAGAATTCTATTTATTGGATCACACCAGGGAAACAGAACCCAGTTCATTTCCTATCACTGCTGCAGATAACTCACATGGTCCTGCAGCAGCTCTATGCCACCTACCCCTGGTGAAAGACCCATGAGCAGAACTTGGTGCAGCTTTTGCACCAATGCGTTACAAATTGCATTTTAAAGCTTAAAGAGCTTTTATGTCATTCAGCCATGAAGAAACAGTACTTGCACATTTGGAAGACACTTACTGGAACAGACATATGCACCAGCACTCGCTGGAGCAAAAGCCCCCAGGTTTTTAAGCTACCCCAGTGCCCAGTTCTGTAATACCACTCTGAATTGTCGACATCTCCCAAAACACTCCGGCAGAACTTTTTCCTTTACTCTCAAGGACACAAAGACAAAAGTCATCTTAGTGCACTAACAGCATGAACAGGGGGTAGGCAAGAAGTAGAACCCAGCTCATTTCTCGCTCCAATACATTAAGACATCCTTTGCAACAAGAAATGGTCTTGTTTTTTAGCAGTCCATTTTTCCCCCCGCCCTGCCTGTGACCCGTGAACAGCAGCGACACGTTCCTCAGAGCAGCTGGTACCACGTCAGACACAGCCAGCTGGGAACTGGATACCACTACCCTGACACTGCACAAACGAGATGAGATGGTCCTGCTTCCCAAGTGCTGCTCCCTTTATTATGGTTCGAGAGGCGACACGAGAAGCAGAGTCCAGCCTGCATTTCCAATTCAATTGGATTACTTCTCCTGGCTCCCCACCGCTGTGGGCTGAGGGCTGGGAAACCAGAGCCTTCTGGTAAGCTGATTAGTGTTTCATAGCAGTGAGATAACATCTGCCAGTACTGAGCAACAATTCCATCCCGCTGATCACCTCCTCCCAGGAGAGGGCTATGACATTACCAGAGGTGCGTCGCCTACGCCGCAGCACCAACGTGTGTCCTGTGGGAAAGCTCCCACACAATGCAGCTAGGCTGCACTCCAGACACTCTTGGAAGCACATCCACAATCCACAGCCCTGGATTGCCACAACAAAAGTATCGGGTAGCCTTTCTTGTAAACATTAGGTCTAATGATCAAGAGCTGGCCGTGCTTTTACACAAAAGGAACCTTCTTCCTTCCCTCTGTGAATAACTTCGGCTATAAATAGATACAAAGCACCCTCAGGATGGGCTTTAAGTGATGACACAGAGGTAGAAACACGCTCGTGGTCCTGGTTTTCAGAGCTGCAGGACAGACAGATGTGGGAGCACTGAGGCAGCCGCTGTACCTCCGGCTGCTGCGTATCCAGGCGGAAAGATAAATGGGGGAAGAGCAGCCCAAGCCTAGAACACATCCTGCAACAGCAGCTCCATCTACAACAAACCCTGTGGTGCTGAACAGCCACACACGAACACCCCCACACAAGAAAATATGTCATTTTAGAAGCCAACATTATCAGTGAAAATCTTACCCCTCTGAAATCCTACACAAACACACAAATATATGTAATTTTTAGAAGGGAAGACTATCAGAAAAAAATCTATACACCACTGAAACTCACAGAAAACTCCCACTGACTTCAGATTTCATCACCTACGACTTTAAGGGGACGTTCAGATGGAAAAGAAGAACCAGCAAGAAGTGAGTACTCCTACTGACATCCAACATAAGGCAAACACTGTTTTTTTCTCATCAGCATTTTTAAGCGGCAGCACCAATTTTTATCCAAGTGTCCCCCATATAAACTGAACATACCATGTTTGTTCAGTCCCTCAGTGATGTGTTACAGACTACTAGATTTCTAGATTTGTACTCAAAACTGTGAACGTTTTACAGACCGCATTATGAGAGGTCATAGCTGCAGATTACAATAGATATCGTAGACAAGATCCACATTTGAAGACTAACCACATGAAGACATTAATCCAAGTTACTAAGAAACCAGTCAACAGGCCCAGACTTTGAGGGAGAAGTATTTAAGAGTATTGTCCTTTCTGCAATAGCAAGACCTTGTATAACCAGGACCGAGTTTCACGCCGGGCTATCTTTATCCAGGACAGCAGGAACACCCACGCTCAGCAGTAATAAACTTTAAAGCCACAAGTTCTAAATAGCAACAAATAACTCTGCTTCCAGCAAGCTCCCATTATTCATCCTGGAGCTCCAGCTCAGATGTTTCACAAAGCTCCTGAACAATGACTAAAGGCAGGGAGAGCGACTGGATCAGAGAGCCGCCCACACAAGAGCCAGTATCAGGAATTACAGCCCCGGTCCTGCTTTTGTGTTGGAAGCTGTGGCTTCTTTGGGGGTTTTACTCATTTCAGAAGAGCTTGGGAGCTGTGCAATAGCCCATGAGCCCTCAGAAAGGGTGTGGGGGAAGATCCTTTTTCCTTTTTATCTTTCACATCATCTTCCACACTTCAAGGGTGCATGTCATTAAGATCATAACCCATCCGTATACATTATTTCTTCTCCTCTTTCCTGGTTTTTTTTTTGTGCTCTCAGAAACTCCCACACCTCTGTACAGTGTCTGGCACAGCTAGAGCTGACGAGAGGCTGACTGGCACTGCTGCAATGCATACAGCATTCGCTTTACAGACGAATTCCCCTCCTAACCACGCCTAACACTGAAGTCCCTTCACCCTTTTCATGTCCCCTGTATTAAGTGAACGACTTTATATATTTAAGATAGAAACAGTCAAGAATCTAACGAGCTTCCAGACCCCAGTGCCTGTTTCAGCAGGATTGCCAAGGTAACGAGCCAGGGTTCAAAACTAAGGTAACTGTGCTCAGAGAGAGCAGGAACAGCAGGATGACAGGCGGCTGTTCCTCCTGACCTTCAGAGATGCATTAAATATGAAAGTTGGTCGCAACGGGATTTGTTGTTCAGTCATTGTAGCGGGGATTTTTTTAGCTTGGTTTAAGAGATGTGTGCCTGTACCACTAGGGATTAATAATAAAAAAAATACCAGACCATGACACAGGAGTGCAGAAGTGTGACAGGAACAATGCTGTTTGGAGGGATGATCCCAAAGATTAAACCAAAAAGACATCTTAGGGCAAATGTGATTTTATCAGCTGAAGTAATCACTTCTTGCTTACACTAGAGGTAGCCTTCATGAGATATTTAAAACAATACAAGTCACATATCATGCATGTTTGTCAGAGGGTAGCAGGAGGAAATTGAAAAATTCTGAAGTTAGCACTGAAGTTCACCTCCAAAGATTTAATTTTGCTTTGACACAGGCACGTAATTCAAACAGAATGTATTAAGCTGCCATCAAAGATAAGGTGAGGTCTGTCCTTCCAGAAGGGATATTTTTATAGTTTTGCTGACTAAGGTTACTCCTTTGCTGAAGCTCAGTGTTAGCATTTGCAAGGGACTGTTTCTGTAGTAGCAGGAGATTGAAAAAAATTGTTTATTAACTATCCTGTTTGAAGACGAGCTTCACAGGCAAAAAGATCAATCCCACAAAAGTGCAAGACATTTAGATGCTAAAAAATCAACTGCTACAGAAGGCAGGAGCCAGCAGAGAGCATCATGCCATTAACTGCACAATAGATTTAAGATGAGTTGACAAAATTTAGAAAACTATCATACATTTTTAAAAGGGCACAAGACCAGTCTGTCCCCTTCACCATACCCACAGTTTCTGGAACGCTCTTTGCACGAAATGTTTCTCAAGGTAGATTTCTAAGCCTCAACCGTACTCTGAGCATCTCATACCCCTTGCCTGTTCTTAACCAGCTGTTCCTCGGTGATACATCTGAAACAGAGGAACTGGCCAGTGAACTTCAAGGTCAGTTTGATCTGTCAGCTGCAAACAGACACAGCAATGCCAGACTCAGCTCTGTGCACACTGCCAGTCATCTCACACTCTGTGGTGGTGAAGTTTGGAGGGAAATACTCTATGGCCATCTGATGTGTTAACATGGGATGGGTTTATAAAACTGATGGCACAGGGCAGACTGGAGACCTGTATCTCTGTCAGCCTCAGACAGTTGGCAGCAGAGCACATAAAACAAGGCAAAGGAGAGGAGGAATTCATTCAGATTCCTGTGTGTTGTGGTCAGGAGACCAAAACAGGCCAGGTATTTGTGTCTAATAACCTCATGAATTTTTCCTTGTATTAAGTGCTCCTGCAACATACCTTTGAGCCTGCTGCACAAGACCAGAGCTAAACAAAACCAGCTGGTCCACGCCACATCTTCACTGAGCCACTGCTGTTCCAAACTCCTCAAAACTAACTGATGGTTGGTTATGGTGGACACATTCCCTCCTTCAGAGCTATCAGCAACTGAATTCTTCTCACCTTCTTCAGTATATGAAATACAGAGTAAATCCTTGAGCTGTAGAGGTAACACATGTCCTACTCTGGTGATATATAATGTTTACGCTTTCTAGTAGAAGGATTGACTAAGCAGCAGTACTGCCTACAAAGGTCAAACCTCACAAACTCCAGGAGCACACAGAATGGCCAAAGAGGTTTTGCTGAGCACACAAAGCCCAGAATCACACAGTAAATTTGTTCCTATAGAAAGAGTCAAAACAAAACTGAAGTAACAATGGACATCACTCGGTGTTTAGGAACCAGGGCTGTCCAACATGGTTAAATTCTCACTTTTCTTCTCCATAAGTGTGGAAGCTTATGATAATGTGCTATTTTACTATGATTCACATTTTATCTCCTCATGAAAAATCTTATCTGCCTGAAACAGTCATGGCCATTTAACATCCAGCAACCAGGAAATGCTCCTGCCCTTGTTTAGAGAGGGAATGCCATCAGAGTATGGTCAGACAAACAGAAATGCTGACCATTAATAAAAAAAGAACAAAAAATACACACAGAGACTATGCCAGTATGGTCCTCTAAATGAAAGCCAGGCCAGCAGCATTTTTATAGACACTTCCTTAGACATAAATGCTGATTGATATTTTCAGAATAGGTGACAGGTAAGACTGAAAAATGTTCAGCCAAGTATGAACTCCAGGTGCTCTCATGGCAGCCAATGACAAGACATGCCACTACTTCCAAAGGAAATAGAGTGATAACAACCCCATAAGGCTCCCAGAATTCAATGCATGCAACACTGATATTTTGTTTTAAACCTTCTGGTTTCTGTGGTGCACTTGGGACAATTCAGACTTTCCTCTTCAGGCTGGAGAGCTACAAAATCCGTTAGTTTTAAAGCTAAAAACAAAGATTCTCTCAGTCCTCTAAATCTGGAAGCTGCAGCCTCAAGAAACACACTGAATGTCATTCATAAAACTAGTGCTAGAATCTGTGAGAGCTGCCAACAGTGAAATAATTAATCCTGTGTACATAGGTTTTTAAAAGAACTAGATGGGCAAGGCACCAATTCAGTAAAACTTAAATCTGTCTGACTTCACCGGGACATTTCATCACATGCTTAAATGGTTCAGAGAATTGGAGCTCAAATTAGATGTAGCAACCACTTAAAAAGAAAGGAAACAATCACAAACCAACATTTTCATCGCCCAAGTAATAATTCAATTACTTCACTGAATTCTCCAAATCATGCTTTGCTCAGAAACAACACTTAAGGTCACACCTTTGACCACCTTAATCCAAGCCTCAGGACAGCAGAAAAAAAAGGGATTCCATACCGTGCTTTGTTCCTAACTGGTCTTTCTAGATTTTCAAGAACAGCTTTTTACTTTTTTGAAACCTTACATTTCAGAAACTTTGTTACCTGCTGAAGACAACCAAGCCAGCAGGAGAGCCTAAATCATCAGTACCTCATGCTTCTCTCTGCAGCGTTTGGGAAATGCTGCTTCTTTTAAAGCAGACAGTGGAATACCAGTGCAGGATTTGATGATGCTAAGAGCGCTGGTCCACCCTCAAGACAATTTATCTGGGGAAAAAAAAACCAACTCTGAAGCGTGTTCTCACATGTCTTTGCTTTTTCCCTTGCAAGTAAACTCTGGTCTCAATTTGCTGCATCAGCAACAGCTTCACTGAATCCTGTTGCCCAAAGCAAAGGCCAGTGGCAAAGGTTCATACACAACGTTGTGCACTAAACCACCAAAGTGCTCACATTTCCCACACCAACAGAATCCCTTCCTGCCCCAACTAAAAATAAAACTGCAGCCAGTGACAAGTAGTTACCTTTCCTCAGGTTAAGGTCTGACCCGAGGATAACCATAAGGCTCTCACTGGTCCCCTCCAGCTGAGATTTGATGACCAGTAGCTGCTCAGTTGGGAGAACCGCACGGGATACCCAGAGCTGTCTAGTCCAGCATCATGTGGGGCTTTAAACACATCCAGGTGATGGCTGAGCTCTCCTCCGACTTCAAATACCCCTATGCAAATTACAACAAGCAAAGCGTCCCATTCTTTCAAAGTTACTCCTTTCAAATCTGCCCTGTTAACACCAGGGTGGTGCTATCTGTGACAGTCGGCACTTTAGAAACATCAAGTGTACATAAACAATTTCGGGCAGAGACGCCTCTGTAATTAGCCAACTTCTGTCTTGCTACAGGTGCGCAGCATCGCTGGGGTTTAGGGTTTCATTATGTAACTACAGCTACAGTCACAGCAATGGGGAGCCAAATCCTGTTTTACAGAGCATTTAAGACAGTAAGATAATTTTCAGCCCCGGTGCGGCTGTGTCACTGTCACAGCGGGATTTTAGGCTGCTTTCTTACGTTTCTTTTTGTGACTGCTGTGCTGGTATAAGAAGGAAGGCAGAAGCCATCTGAAGCACAAAGCAGAGGTGTTTACTTAAAAAAAAAAAAAACACAACTAATTTATGGACATTTCATTCCTATGTAAGTACATAAAGGTCTGCCTGCCCAAAGTAAACAGAGCTGAAAACAGAACTGGCAAAACAGAGCTGTAAAGTCTTGCCCTGGACTTTACTTGGTACAGGTTTAATTCATGCACACCCAACTGAAAACGATATATTTAAGCAGTTAGTTATACTAGGAATTAAAATTATTTGCTTTTATTTTTTAATTAAAAAAAAAAAAGAAAAAACAGAGGAGGGAGGACTTGGTAACAGTAACAGCCTGTCTGGCTGGCTTTGAAAGCCACATTCATATGCTCATTTATTTTCATGCTCCAGTATTTTAGAAGGTCAGTCAGCCTGAGACTTGTCAACTGCTCAGGAGTTAAGTTGTTCCAGTTACTATATCCAACCAGCAATCCCTCTGCCAACATTCTTGGTTAATATTTCTCTCTGAGGCATGCAGAGAAAAAGCTGCTACGACTAACAGAGGAGAGGAGTTTTACTACTGACAAAACAGAGACACAATATAGAATCTCCCTGTTCCTTTCCAATGCCAGGCATTACTTGCACTTCTAGTCATAAAACTTCATTTTACTCATTCACTTTCCGTAGTAAAACTCCCAAACAAATCCTTGATAAGAAAGGCACTGCTGGAAAATCTATTCCATTTCTGAGAAATAATTAATATCTTCACTTCCTGAAAATCCAAGCGAGCAACACTTTTTTCCCTCCTTTTACTGTTTAAACAAGAGCTCCCCCCTTATACAACAGTAATTACTGCAAAGGAAGGAGAAAAACCACAGTCATTATTCTTTAAAGTAGCACTTGTACAAGGAAGTCCATCTGCAATGCTGCATTAGTCAAGGATCTGTGGCAAAGTCTTAAAATAATACCTTTTTATTAGCCTAAGCCAGAAATTGCAAAAGCTTTTAAAGCTAAGACTTAAGCTTAAGGGTTTGGAAAAAAAGTCTTCCCTTCTGTGCCTTTCATAAAGGGAAGGGGAAAGGAAATAGCTGTTACATTTCTGATACTTGTTATGGTTTAAAGTACTTGAAAAATCTTTGGAAAGATAAGACAGCCTCCCCCAAAATCTCTTTCACATTTCATCTGCATGCTTGTCACCGCAGGAATCATCTCTTGCTACACCCATGCACAGCACCAAGCACAACAGAGCTCCACTTCCAGCAACCTCCTCTCGCTGCCACACTAAAACAAAAACTATTCAGGAAACATGCCCTTGAGATCCTGGATTACTGAAATTCCCGAGAGTGTTTTTAAGGCTGTGCTCTCTCTTTGCACATACTAAACCTCGCCCGAACCACCCTAAGATTAAGATCTTAAGGAGCACCAGCCATCTCATGCTCACCACCTCCAGATGGAAAAAGCACCTGACGGGGGAAAGGGGGGCAAAAAAAAGGTATTTTGAACTAGAATCTGCTACTGTTTACACCAACAGCTTTTGCAGCGGTAACGTGTAACTGCAGACAGTCAGAAAACCAAGAGGAGGCACAAGGCAGCTGCTTCCCATCACCCTCAGTCCGTCAGGTACACCTCACATCCAAAGTTTAACAGAGCAGGGGTACTAGACCTTTACTTAAACGTATTTTCTTTAAGCTGCCAATTAGCACAAGCAAATTGTTTTTAAGTTATCACAAGAAACCCGTGAGGGGCGAGGAGGGGCGGAATTCTTAACAGCTCTCAACGGTGGGAAACCAAACCTCACACAGAGCAGGGCAGCAGTTCGCTGTGCCAAAACTAACCCAAGCCCAAAGCTGCTCCCCGGGGCTGTGCCGGTCCCAGCCCCCGGTCCCTGTGTCTCTGTGCCCGGTCCCGCCCAGAGCAGCGCACGGAGCACCCGCCGCTGCTCTTGGAACAGGAGGGAAGGATGATCAAAAATCCATTAGTGAGTAATGAGAGGAACGCCGGACCATTCCCCCGTCGCGGGCTGACAGGGGCGCGGAGCTCCGCGGCCTCTCCCCGAGGGGACACCGAGCCGGGGGCAGGCGGAGCGGGGCGAGATCGCCAGCGGATCCCAGTCCCGAGGGGAGACACGCGCGGGAGCCGGGGACGGGAGGGAGGGAGGAAGGGAGGGCGGGAGGGAGGGAG
>JAYRBT010000042.1:5154199-5172064 GCA_036023395.1 Myiotriccus ornatus | reverse complement strand
GGCAGCCTGAATGTCAACATTCTCTTACTGCAGTTAATTTGTCCTTAAAAGCTCCTTCAGAAAGCAGGTTATGGCTGGAGCTTCCACTCCCCGAGACATGGCCCATTACATCAGACTTCCCGACACGTGGCTCGAAGGAGCCAAAATGTTGCCATCCATCCCCATTCCACCTCTGCAGGAGGGGACACTGGTCCTTCAGCACAGTCGGTGGGTGAGATCAACACCTGTATCCATGTGAAGTCCAACAGGATAACTTGCACTGCCATGCACGTTAGTTTAAAGAGTTGGGTTTGTTTCTAGCTGGGCTGGAGGAACGTTTATTTTCAGTGAAGTTGGAGGGAAAGTTAAAGTCTCTCATATTAAGCAGCTAGGAACAATAATCATGGATCAAACCCATGGATCTGGCTTAACTTTTAGTAGTACAAATTCAGTTAGTTATTTTATCACCTGGTTTTGTTTTCAATTTTTTTCTCTTAACATGATCAATAAAATATGCAATAACCCTGTGATGCTCCTGTTGTCACGACTCCGGGATACAAATATTTAAAATAAGTATTAATGTTTTAAAGCTCATAGCATGGAAATTACCACAGCTGGCCACATCATAGTTGAACAAACTATTTTTCCCCTTTCCAAATACACAGTGGTATTGTGGGTACATGTCTGCTATTTTCTTTTTAGAAAAGCTATGGATTTGACAAAAATAATTCCTAATATTGACAACGAGCAGCCAGGAGATGGTACATTATACTATGGAGAGTGAGAAGGGTACACCTCTGATGGATTTTTTCCTTCCTTTGTGAGTGTAAAACAGGATGGGGATGCATTATTCAGTAGTGAAATTCAGAATTAGTATAATTGAGGTGCAATGCCAGTGGAATCAAGACAAATGAGTCCTACTCGTTGCAGTATGAGATTTGTCCTATAGCTTTAGGTCTTCATGGAAATTTAACCATTTGTCTCTTCTCCTTATTGCTTAGAGAAGGCAGCCAGCGTTTCCATGAGATTATTTAAATTTGGAATTATTAGAAAAGTTTGCAGGTACAGAGACAGATGGGTTTTACATAAAATCCCTGCTCTTTGTAGCAGCCCAGTGTGATATTGAGCAAGATAATGGTCAGAAAGTACATTGCCAGGCTCCTAATGAGAAACTGTTGACAGTAGAATTACCCCAACATTCATCAAAAAGCCAATAAATGTCAAGCAAGGGGCCTTTGATGCAGTGGCTCATAATTCCTGTTCAGAAGCCTTTGCAGTCACTTCAGGGCACACAATCACCCTGCGTTTCTGCTGATTTCACCAAAAACTTTGTTGCTGAAGAATTACAGGGAGCAGGTGTCAGCATTCCAAGTGCCCCGGTTCCAGCGCCACGGGCTCACCGTGACACCTCAGGCACAGCACATTTGGCCTCAATTTCCCCATCTGCAAGACAGCAATGACAGGACAGGAATTACCCAGAGGCAATTCTGTGAAGGACACGGTGTTGGCATCCAAATGCTCAGAAATCATGAGCTAGACGGGAAGAACTCTAATGCTGACTCCTGCCAGGTAGTTGTGCAGTTTTAATGTTAGCTGTGTCCAGCTTTTTGGGAACCTTTGTAGTTCATGTTTTCAAGCTCTCCCCTCCACAGCTACAGGAGGTTACTTAAAACTGAGGTGAAACTAATTCTTACCCAGGTTGATGGATCCTGCGTTGGGCGGCCTTAAGGAGGTTCTATAAAAGCTTAGATAAACTGGTTTTGGCTCTGTGGAACATTGAGGGTATAAATACCTTGCCTGTCGCCCAAGTCCTCTGCTTGTCTTCAGCAAATATCCCCCAAGTGATGTGGTGAGGCAGGTCATTGCCTGGCCCATGAATGTGGAACAGCCTTGAGCTGAGTGTTCCTCTCCTTGTCTCTGCTCCCTGGCTTTAGGTCTGCCTTGTCCAGGAGAGGAGCCTGAAGCCACGTCACAAGTGACATGCCCACACCCTCTAGGTTTTGCCTGGATATATCTTTTCTAAAGTTTCCAGGTAAAGGCTCAGAGCCATTCTTCTAAGGCTGCATGCACCCCGAGGTAGTTCAGTCCATCCACACTGGCAATTCCTTGCCTGTATTTTCTTGACCAGTTTCCATTCCAGCTGTTCCTGGAACAGAACGAACAGAAAACATGTCCCTGTTGGTCATTTCCAGGGATAAGCTGCATCCCAGAGGCTGTGTGAAGATGGGGTTGTGCTCGGTTTCCAGAGGAGGGTAAGTGTGTGCCACATGCTATTAGGGTCACGTGAAACTGGGCTAATTCCCTGGCAGACA
Organism: Myiotriccus ornatus; assembly: GCA_036023395.1. Taxonomy (NCBI): domain Eukaryota; kingdom Metazoa; phylum Chordata; class Aves; order Passeriformes; family Tyrannidae; genus Myiotriccus; species Myiotriccus ornatus. Next base: position 5,169,773 of record JAYRBT010000042.1, on the reverse strand, counting down.
TTGCTGCAGAGAGCTCCTTTAGTAGAAATTAATGGGGTGACAAGGAAGAGGCTCCTTGCTATTTTGGGACAAACTCTTCCCTCAGGCAGCAGATAGCCACAGCGGTAAGGCTCCCAATCCATCATTTGGTTTGCTGTTTCTTGGCTGTAGAACTTAATTAACAATTCTGGAACTGCTCTGTTTCCCAGGGATAGCTTGTAAGTCCATTAAATTAAACAATAAAGGCAGATGTGGGCAAAAAAAAAAATCCCATGCAAGTCCGAAATGAAAAATTGTTTTGTCAGTCTTCAGGGGCCAGTGCAGGAACGTTATAAAACCTGCTGAAGTTTTTCTGTCTAGTGGTTCAAGCAAGAGAGAAATGTTCCTGTGGATGCCACCATTTGTGGAACTGATGATTACTAATTAAACAGGCGTGTAATGACAGGAAAAGGAGGAATGGTTTTAAACTGAAAGACAGTAGGTTCAGGTTAGATATTGGGCAGAAATTCTTTACTGTGAGGGTGGTGGGGCACTGGCACAGGTTGCCCAGCAAAGCTGTGGCTGCCCCATCCCTGGAAGTGTCCAAAGCCAGGTTGGAGGGGGCTTGGAGCAACCTGGGATAGTGGAAGGTGTCCCTGTCCATGGCAGGGGGTTGAAACAAGATGATCTTTAAGGTGCCTTCGAGCCCAAACCATTCTATGATGATTCGATGATTCTGTAATTACATCATTACTTTATTGCATGAAATAGTACAAATATCGTGAAAACTGAGTTAAAACATATTTTTTCTATCCAAGATCTGAAAGTACAAGACAAACATTTGTCCTACCTGTGAATTACGCTGAAAAATACCACGAGCCTTCCCAAGAAGTGTCTTTTAGGATCTGAACTCGGTTGTTTTTTACAGGGAAAGCCAAGGTTAAGGTAACAGTCCTAACCTTTCCCTATCCCATAACCAAGCAGGACACCACTTCTGATAGTTAACTCGCCCTCCCAACACCACTTTGCCTTGCTCAAGTGTGCCTGTTCTTAACTTTACACAGCACTTCCATTAATTCTGCTCACAGTGAAAAGGCTAAGGAGACCTCTGTGTCTTTGGAATATTAGTGTCCTACAAGGCCATTCAAACTGAATGAATCCATGTGCAGGAATAATTTGATTCCACTGTGATCCAACTATTTCAAATGAAGTAATTATTCTTTTAAAATGTTTTTTTTCCTTCAAAAATTGCAAGCAGGAGTTAATAATAATAATAATGATGTTCAAAGCCCATCCAGTGTAGATGGCAATCAACTGCAGAATATTTTCTAAATATCTGAAAGAATGTGCTCATCTAAACTGTCACTTTTGCTTTAAGATGGCCAGTGAAACCATTTTATTACTGCAGTTAGCTGGAAAGAGCACTGTTCTGCAAAAATCAGATAATGTACTTATTTCTAAAAGCCTGGAACAAAAGAGCCAGTTGAGATTTGCTGAGTAGTTGCAAGATAGCCATTAAATATAAATATTTTTAAAAACAATTTACTCTTTCCTAATGCTTTTAGAGCAGCATGTGGGAACAGAGTCTAAGTGCAGCATCTTACTGCATTGAAAAGGACATGATGAAGGTTATTGGGCTCCAGATTTAACTCTCCTCTCTCTTAATTGCTCATAACAGTTCCTAACTTATATTAACTGTGTAAGGGTTTTTTATAAACTTACCCATCTTTACTGTTGTTTTTAAAACAACTAGTCCCAAGGTACCCCTTTTTTCTCATTTCTATAGAAACAAACTATATTCAGTGGGGAACTCAAGTTTAAGTTTCCATTCCTCAAAGTAAAAACTGCAGCAGAACTGAAAATGTCTCTTTTCCACCTGTAGATGGGAAAGGGAATTGCTTTGTGGGGCTGGATGTGTATAAATGGTAAAAGTATTTCTATCACTGGTTTCAATAAAAGGCCTGTGGGGACAGTCCTGGGACTTTCCTGGGGATCTGATTCACTCCAGTGGGGAACTGAGGAAGGAACTCACATTCAGACAGACAGGGAACCAAGGACATGGGACCAGCACACCTTAAAAAAATCCTTCCTGATTCATGATACTTCCACATTTGGAGTTTTAGAAGCCATAGGTAGGATTAATTTGCTCTAACTGAAGACATCTCAGTCTGTGCTTAGCACTTTGGGCTACTTTTACTGTCAACAAAGAATAAAAGGCCCATCCATACAGTGATTCGCCTGATCTTGCTTAGATGTCTGTTTAAGGATGAGATGGATGAGCCTCCATGATTTGGCCATGTGGAACTTGAGAAAAAAATGCCTTTGCTGGGAGGCCATCCCATGTCCATCACCGTGGATTGGTATCAAGACTTGTATCACTCAGCATCACCATCAATAGCAGATCCTCAGCAAGTCTGCAGGTGATACGAAACTTGAGGCGGTGACTGACACACCCAATGGCCTGGCTTCAATCCCAAAAAACATCATCTAAGGAGAAGTGCGAGTTTCTGCACCTGGGAGGAATAACCCCAGCACCAGTACAGGTGAGGAGAGGACTGGCAGAGCACAGTCCTGCTGGAACAGGGCTCCCAGTGCATGAATCAGAGCCAGCAGTGCCCTCTCACCCCAGACCAGACAAAATGCACCCTGAGCAGCACTCACTGGCCAGCACATGGAGGGCATGTTTAGACTACAGTCCAGTTTGGGCACAACCAGTAAAAAGGGATGTGAAGAAACTGGGACTGGTCCACTGCTGGGCTGCCACACTGGTTACCCAGACCACCTGACCTCCAGAGAGGGTGGAGGAAGCAGGGCTTGTTCAGTCTGGCACGGAGATCAGTGTGGTGTAAGTGCAGCCTGTGACTGCTCGAAGACAGTTACACAGATAATGGAGCTGGAGTTTTCTCAGCAGTGTCAGATAACGTAACCAGGGGCAATGGACAAAAATTCTGCTTCCAGGCTCAGACTGGACATTAACAAGAAATATTTCACCATGAGGGTTGCAAAGCACTGTAAGAGATTGCCCAGAGGAGCAGCTGAATCCATGCTGTAGGAGGTTGTCCAGTCCGTAAATCCACGGCTGAACTGCTCCAGCGCTGGTAAAAACCCGGCTTTGAGCAGAAGGACGGACTTGCCAACTAATAGATCCCAGATTCTGTGATAAACTGAAGACAAACAGCCTGAAAATTACAGCTGGGTCAAGTCACTGCCAGGTGGGGATCTCTGCTGAAGCCCGTGGGGTGGTTTCACCCCAGGCCATGCTCATCCTCCCTGGAGTCAACAGCACAGTTCTCTACAGCTGGGACAAGTTGCTTGAGCTGATAGTAGAAAACCAGGATTTGCTGTGGGATCCATCCAGTTCATAAGCAGATATATCCATAAGGAGCAATGGATCACTGTTACAGGCTTCTGTCTGTAACACCCAAGCAGTCCTGGAATCCATTATGATATGTACTACCATCATCTCTGGCATGTGCCCAAGCCCTTTAATTCTCTGTTAATAAATGGAAATTCTCACCCAGAACTAAGGGGAGAGGTACTGAACTGGATGATCTGAGCTCTCTCTCAGTCTCTGTGACTCCCTAAGTAACCTGGGACATCTTAAACTGATTTTTGCACCACAGAGTTCCTCCTAAAACCACAGATTAAATTCACTGCTGAGAAAACCCATTTTCTTTGATTTTTCTTAACATTTATTACATACTTAGAATGAATTATTGTGTCTGGCATATGCAAGAAGACAAATTTAACTTTCAGTAAGAACAAAAATATAGTTCCCAAAGGCAACTGCGTGAAGAATCATAAAGCACAGCTAAGGCTAGTTAAGAGACAGGACTCATTTCTTCTCCTCCTGAGAGTGTGTCCAGACTGGCTTACGCTTCTGGATAAAGGCTTCGATACCCTCCTGCCCATCTCTCAAAGTCAGATTGTCTACCATGACCTGAGTAGTCATTTTGTAAGCAGTGTCCAGGTCCTGGGTTATCTGTCTGTAAAAGGTGGCTTTCCCCAGGGCCAGGACGGACTTGCTGCTTTCACAGATCTTGTGAGAGATTTTCATGGTCTCTTCTTCCAGCCTGTCTTCTGGCACCACCTTGCTGACCAGCCCGTGCATTAGCGCTTCATGAGCAGAGAGAGGCTCCCCCGTGAAGAGCATCTCCAGAGCCACCTGAACAAGGAAAAACATTGTGTTCAGCCAGTCCAGTGGCTTTACTGCTTTGCTTTGTTTGGGGAGTTTCAGCCTCCTCCTCCAAGTACAAGTCACTCTTTTAACAAACATAAGATTTCGACCTTCTGGCCTCTTAAACTGCCAAGGACACGTTAAGAGGGTTCAGCAAAGAGAAGGACTAAGTCTAAAGCCAGTCTCCTTAAACCTGCCCACTGATTCCAGCTGCCCTAGGCTGACACCTCTGGCTTTCTCTTCAAAAGCCCACAACCTCTACTGATTGCTGTAGGAATTCAGAGAGACGTGGATCATCTACAATGTCAAATGACTGAACCTGGTATTTTAAGCTGGGCATATGTGCAGCTTTTGAAAACACCTGCCTTAGTTTTAAGTTCAGTATGGGTGGTTTTAAATATGCACTTCATATAGCCACAGCTACTTCAGTCTCCTGCTGCTTCCAGCATCTGGTACTTGAGGTTTCAAATTAAAAAATCCCCCAAATACTCAGCGACTGTCCAATGTTATATATCAACGAGGATTTTTTTCCATTACTCCTCATGCAATCGACCAATGCCTGAATCATAAGAGCTGATTATCCTCATGAGTATCTTTGAAACAATGGCAACATTTCACCTGTTAAGAGGTAAAATCAGCAACCCTGGGAACTGCAGGGACTGTTCTTTGCTACTTTGAAAAGTGGCACAGGGAAAAGTATATCCCACACATTTTAAAAAGGGAATCACACCCCCAAGAAACACTAATTCAGAAATAGTTACAACTGTACACTCCAGCAGACTTGGAAAAAATCCCATGGACTGTATTTGAACAGGATGCCCTTACAGATGGAAATTTCAAGCTGAAGCTCTTATCCAGCAATGGGATTTGTGCTGCATCTCAGCAGAGCCCTGCTGGGCTTGGAGAGTCTGTCTGCATAAATCCAACTGGATCAGAACTTAAAATTCCTGTTCTCAGTTACGGAAGCTTTGCAGATCGTACTATTTTTTAGGCAGTGAGAGATGTGCAGCCACAATCAGTAGGACATGAGACAGGAAGATAGTACAGGAAGGTTTCAGATGCTATTTAGAGCATCTTGCTCTACGGCCAGGCAGATCATGCTGGCAGTGAAATGTCACTGCCTGGTGAGAATTGGTATCTCGGTGGGATTGTTATCCTGAACTTGCAGGGGTTTCCTCCTCAGGGGAGAACATCATGGGCTAAAGCACAGAGCTGTCTGTTGGGAAGGAAAGGGATCACTGAGCTGTTATGCTGCTGAGATGAGCTCGTGCTGGCTGGAATCGCATCAGTGGGAAGCTGCTTTCCCTAAGCAGAGTTCATCCCTTTATTATTTTTCCCAGTCCAAAGAGTTATGGAGAACATTGTACTGCAGGAAAATAAAGTTCAGGTGATGGAACTAAAACTCCTGACGTGGGAACCTACTTCTTGCAAAACTCCAAAGAACGTCTGAGAAGGCAGCCTACCTTTCTAGGAAGAGATCTGCCCAAGGCCACAGCTGGTGTGGAGCAAAACAGCCCAATGTTTACCCCAGGAGTAGCAAACTTGGATTTCTCACTTGCCACGGCGATGTCACAGCTCGCCACGAGCTGACAGCCTGCTGCTGTAGCCAAGCCATTTACTTGGGCAATCACTGGCACTGGAAGCTTCTGGATTAAAGTCATAACCTGCACGGACAAAGAAAGAGATCAGTATCGAAATTTAGGAAGACACGATCCTGTTTTGGAAGCTCTCAAAAGTACCTTTGTCTCTCTATTGACCAAAAAAATCACCTCAAAACGTTGGATTTTGGCTGCTTCAGCTGTAGCTTTCACAGCATTCCTTAGGTACTGGTTTGGCAACGTGCACAGAGATCATTATTACTGCAGGAACTAGAGCAAAAGGTTTCAAAGGACTTTCTGCTGTCACACTGAGCAGGATTAGGGACCAACTTCTTGAGCTGTCACAGTCAAAGGGGGTTTTGCCATTCCCTCCAAAGGCTCCGGGATTCACTTTTAACATCCCAACCTCCAGGAGTGTGTCCTTGTAACAAGAACTTGTATGTTCTGCTGCTGGAACAACCCGTGAGTCAGGTCTTATTTCCACATTGTCTACTTGATGTTTAAGCTGGTCTTGAGCTCCCAACTAGATGCTGGGAAAGAACATTGGATTACAAATGATTTGAAGGTGCGTATCCCTACATTTTTAGGAATGACATTGCCCAAATATTCAGCTGCAAGGAACAGTGGCTAAACTAAGGAACACACTGTGACTGTACCCATTGCTGGAGACATGCGTGTTGTCATTGCAGCCCTTTTATTTACATGCAGAGAAACCCAGGGAAAACCTACATTCACCATTAAAATAGCAGAGCAGCACAAAGCAAGGAATCTGGAGCAAAAGCCTGTGCTTTAGAGCAAGCAAGTGAGCAATGCTGTCCTTCCTCAAACCAGTGCTTGCTCTCAAATACCAAACACAACCAGTGTCACTCAGAAAGGACTGCTCACCTCTGCACATAACTCAAACACTTGGGAATGATGCTTCACATCATCTTCTGTTGACAGCTCCTTTAAATCATGGCCGGAACAAAATACAGGTCCTTCAGCTGCGAAGAATTTCAGGAAAAGTCAGTCTGAATTAATCAAGAAACCAGGGGCAATGGCACATCAATGCTGAAGGGATGTCAGTGAGATGTCCACGGTCAAAAAGGAGTTTGGGGAGGGAGTTTTGCGCAGAGTTGGAAAATGTTGTGTTCTGGGGATTGTGACAACTTTAAATTGCCATAATGTAACACTTAACCACAGTAACACCCATAAACACTTTTCAAGGCCTAGTTTTACATCCATTCCAGTTAACTCAGTTATAAATGAGGCTCTGAGCCCAATTTCTTGTAAGGATACTGTTCAAAAGTGCTCCTCGGTGCAACACAAACTGGTCAGCTGGAGCAAGGCTGGAGTGCTCTGCTCTCAGACTGATAAACACAGTTAAGTACCCAGAATTAATTATTAACATTTGCTAAATAAGCATCGATATTTTTTGTGTCATGGTGTTCAAGGTCAGAACGGGATTAAAAAAAAAAGAGATTGTTCTGCTATAGGAGAACCAGAGGGATTGCTGGGATGTCGTTACTGCTAAAGCTGTCATCTAGAGAATCCCAAAAAGTATGGTCAGGGTTTGGGGACCAAACCAGCAGGTTTTTGTGAAATTAGGCTTTGGATTTTCTAAGATCAAAACACCCTTTATGGGTATACAATCCTTACAACAGTTTTCCTTTGTCATGAGGATATGTGCTCTGAAAATAAACCAATGTGGTGCTTTTCAGTCCTTCAGGACTTCTCAGATATTTGCATGGATATGACATTTCCAGCTACAGCTTATGTAAGACCCAACCTGGATTTTTTTCTTAAGGGTCAGAAATAAACACACAATTATTGTCAGTCAGCTCATGGGATCAGCAATATATATCTGGAAATTAATCATATCTGCATTTATGCCTTGTTGAAGAAGAATCCACTGCAAAGTCTGTGTTAAAGACCCAAAGCACTCCCTAAGAAGTCTCTTATTTTCTTGAGATTTCTTAATTTGCATTCCATTCAGCAAGGGGACTGGCAATCAACAGGAACATGCAATTCCTTTTTAAACTAAAACCCCAAGTGCAACTGTGCTCACAAACTGCCACAGCACTGTACTTCCAACCCGTAACCGCTGTTGGAAATGTTGAATATGTGTATTTAAACTCACCCCTGTGGAGTCAGCTCACTTCCACTTGTGTGTGTGCATTAACACACAGTGTTTTCCTCTCCATATAGGAAAAAGCATCATCCTAAATTAATAAATCAATTTCTCTGAGATGTTTGGAAAGGGGGCAGAGGAAGGTTATCTTAAAATAGCAGAGGAAAAGAGATGGCTTAAGAAAAGCTCAAGTTTCATTATCTTCAAGAGCTCTCCAGGTTAATACCTAAATGGAAGGAAACTGCAACAGGCTCCGAGAGAGACTGTTTTACATGCGTGGGTTATGGGTGACTGTGGTACTGATATTATAGTCTCTCCTTCCTCTGAGAGTTTTAAAAATAGTTCTGACAAACCAGTGTCGATAATTTGGCTGGTCCTGGCTCTGAGGAGAACAGAGCACTTGGTTTGCAGAACCCTTGCGAGCCCTGTTTACTCCAGTCTGGATCTTTCACCAAAGGCAACAAGTGTCATCCCAGCTCAGCCCCTATCTGGGAATGTCACTGCTTTACTTTGCGAACTATTAGAACTCCCGTTCTGTTTGGCTTTTGTTCTGTTTAAAGTATTCCTCAGACGTGGTTTTAAAGCAAATTATTTCACCTGCTGATTGTTTTCACAAAGGGAAGCAGCTCACCCACCGACTGTAAACACGCTGCACGGCCCGACTGTGAAACACGGATGTCCTGGCACGTGTTTCTGCTTAGACGAGTTGGTTAAAACCAAAACCGCAACAAAACCCAAGCGAGTCGTTAATGCCGTGCCCGAGAACGAGGAATTAAGTACGTGAGAGCGGGAGGTGCGCTGAGTACGCGGGAATACAGGGGGAGGCCTGAGGGGCGCAGGAGACCGCGGGGGTGGCAGGGACACAGCACCACGCAGGTGCCTTCCCGTCCCGCTTCCCGCTGTTCCGAGGCAGCCACGGGTTCGAATCCCGGTGCGCGCCCCGTCCCCGCCCGCGCCCCGCGGTACCCGCGATGACGATGACGCGGAGCTCCCGGCTCTTCACGTCGTGCAGCAGGTCCTGCCTCAGGCACCGCAGCATGGGCAGGGACAGCGCGTTCCGCCGCCGCGGGTTGTTCAGGACGATGGTGCTGCAAAACCCGGGAGAGACACAGCGGGGTCACCCTCACGGAGCGCCCCCCCCGCCCCGGACCCCCCTCGGCTCGGTGCCCCCCGCCGCCCCCGCTCACCGCACGCCCCCCGCCTGCCGCCGCACCGTCAGCGGCTCCGCCGGCGGCTCCTGCCCGGGCCCCGCGGCCGCGGCGCTGCCGAAGGCGGCCGTGAGGGGCCTCCGCAGGCGGCAGAGCCGCGCGGCCGCCATGGCTGAGGGAGCGGGGCGGGCCGGGCGGGGCGGGCGGCGCTGCCGCGCTGTGGGAGCGCCGGGGCACGGGCCGGACACGGGGGAGGAGGCGTCTGAGGGCACCGAGTCCGCCCCGGGACCGAACACCGCCGTGTCAACTACAGCAGGGCACCGGGGCTTTCCGTAAACACCTCCAGGGACGGCGACTCCACCGCCTCCCCTGGGCAGCCCATTCCAATGGCTAACCATCCTTTCCTTGCAGAGATTCCTCCTGATGTCCAAGCTAAACCTCCCCGGTCCTCTTGTTGTGTTGCTGGTTGTCTGGGAGAAGGGACCGACCCCTACCTGGCTACACCCTCCTGTCAGGGAGTTGTAGAGAACGATAAGGTGACAGAATCACAGAATAATTAGGGTTAGAAGGGACCTCTGGAGATCATCCAGTCCAACCCCCCAGCCAAGGCAGGGTCACCTGGAGCAGGGGACACGGGAACACGTCCAGGTGGGTTTGGGATGTCTCCAGAGAGGGAGACTCCACGTCCTCCCTGGGCAGCCCGTTCCAGTGCTCTGCCACCCTCCATGGGAAGAAGTCCTTCCTGATATTTAGGTTTTAGCTGTGTTTTAGTTTACGGCCTTTAGATCCCCCCAAGCCTCCTTTTATTAAGGGTAAACATCCCCAGCTCCCTCAGCTGCTCCACATCAGACTTGTGCTCCACACCCTTCCCCAACTCCGTTCCCCTCTCTGGACACGCTCCAGCACCTCAGTGTCCTTGTCGTGAGGGGCTGAACACTGAACACAGGATTCGACGTGTGGCCCCACCAGTGCCAAGTCCAGGGGGATGCTCTGCTTCTTGTGAAAGATCACTTCAAGGCCAAGAGTTACCGGTATGGGATGAAATTCAGTTCTGTGGGGCTTGGGGTCATATACTTAGGAATTATTATTAGGATTGTAGTTTATTCGCTGGGAGCTGATCATCGTGGTCATGGAGTAGACCTTGTGTGTTCTAATTGGTTCCACACAGTCAGTCTGTGGTCCCTATGAAGCATCCAAGAAAAAAAAAAAAAGGCAAATGTGATTTTAAGAGGTGACTTTAAGAGGTGATTTGGTGATTTTAAACTTCAAATGTGATTTTAAATTTCAAAGTATTTTTATATATTCACAGCTTAATTATTGCTTATGCTTCTGATCACCCACATTCCAAAAACCAGGCTAAAAGAGGGGCAGGGAAAATAGAAGCAGCATGAAACAGAGAGTGTTATGAGGGATGAGGGGAGCATTGTTCCTCGAGTCCAGCAAGACAAATACGAAAGGATTTATGGCTGCTGTCTTGAGGACAAGCATTTTGCATCTGGGAAGACAAAGATGATGAACCACGTGGGTACTGCAGCAAACAGGTATACACTGAGCATTAACATGTCAGATCCAGGAATGAAGGGACAAAGACACTGCCATCTGAGGAGTGAGGCTGTGGAACAGCCCTGCCATAGAAACCACATGGATAAAACCTGTTTTGGGTTGTTCTTTTTTCTACAGAGGGAGCTCAGGAGGATTCTAAAAGGGGTTATATGATGTCCCTGCCTGGGTTACCAGAGGAATGGATCTGGGGAAGTGGGTCCCTCTCCACTGGTGTTTCTGCTGAAACCCAAAGCTCTCCTTTGCCAGCTGCTGGCATGATGCATAGTAAGTCTTTCTAGTTTGAGAAACATAGAACTCTCTGCAGACTCCAATTACTCAAAACAGTTCTTCCGGAAAATGTCACTTTGCAGTATAACCTCTCACATTTCTTTCATTCCTCTGTTCTCCGTTCTCTCCCAGGAGTGATGACCCCTCCCTGTCACACCTGGCTCGGGCAGTCTCCTGGGAAGGGAGCAGCTGTGCGGATGAGGCAGCTGGTGAACCACCTTATCTGCCAGGAGAGATGCTGACAGGCCCAAACACCAAGCAGCCTTGTTCCACGAGATACAGGTACCCTAAAATGAAATAGATGCGTGTCCATCGTGTGTTCCTTGTAAATACAGATCTGCGCTCCTGCTTCCTGATCTCCTTATTCTTGTGAGTTCTAGCAGAGCGCCTGTAGGTTCCCAGACGTGTCTCCAGTTGCCATCAGTGTCTGTTGAACCCCTGCAGTGTTTCTGCCTCTAGTGCCAATTGAGGCTTCTCACTTCTGAGCTTCATCCTCATAAAAGAACTGCCTGAATTTTGTGTTTAATAATATATTTACTTATACAAACAGTAGCTTAACATGGGGATGAATTTTCTGCTTACTGGTTTTATACTGTCTAACACAAGCCCTCGGATCGCTGGGCTTTGTGGCTCTAATGTGAGAGCAACAGTGGGTTTGTGTACATGTTTCAGGTTAAAGGACACTGCTCTGGCCTTTCCCCACTTGCCCACCTTTGTTTTCTCATGGTTGTTTGTGGCTCACATTCATTCACTGAAAAGTTTTTCCAAAATTTACTTTTAATATGTGATAGGAATCTGTAGCCAAAAAAAAAAAAATCCATTTAGAAGCAAATGAGATCATCTTAAATAGATCCCAGCAGTGTTCAAAGTCCCTGCTTGGTGTGGCAAAGGCCATCACACATAGGCACTCAGGGAAGAGTTCCCAATCCCCTGCAACTCCAACCAATGACCTCTTTCAAGCTTGTGAATACAACCTTATTTTTTTTCTTTCTTCTAGTGCCTTCTCTTTCTCCATCTGCTTGTCCTTTTTCTGTCCATCTCCAAGGAAAGAATTTTTTTTTTTGTCTTCTCTAAAAAGCTTATTTTTATATAGTGTTTCCAGCTCCCTGGAAATTCTGTTCCTTTTCACTTTGACTGACAACCTCATGTTTCCTTTCACACCCACCCCCATTACAGATTGTTTTTTGGCTGCAGCTTCCCCAACACATTTAGCAGACCTGCTGCTGCCTTCTCTGAGAAAGTACTGAAAAAAACTTTTCCAATTTCAGGCAGATTCCCTTTTTATAGCATTTGCCAGCAGCATTGTGGTTATGGCTGAGCTCACGCTTCCAGCTGGAGACAATTAGGAGCCAGGACTGCAAGTACCAGACAGGGCTTTTCTAACCTTTAGCTGTATTGATCCTTCGTATAAAATAAAAAGGGAGATGATAATTACAGAAACTCTGAGGATATCACACTGTGCAGGAAAGGATGTTTTGAGTTTCAAGTGTGCTGGGATCTCCATTATAATTTTGCTGAATAGCCTGCATGGACAATAAAGATACAGGATCCCTTTCTTTATGAAGCACAGGTATTTATTTGGGTCTTTATTTCCTTGCCTTTCAGTGATCCCAGAAGGGACGTGCATCTTGCAGGAGCACCTGCTGTTATAAACAGCAGCTCATCCCAGGGCAAAGGTAGAGCCTGTCCATGTACACATCTGGGAATGGGGAAATTTATCCATAAAGACACTTCTGCCTATCAGCTGGAGAGCTATGATGAAAAATTGGGACTATTCTATGGAACATGGGCAGACACATCCCCAGCTGAATTTCATGCAAATTATTTCTCGTGAAACACTGGCATTCCCAGAGGAGCTTGTGACCTGCTTTTCAGCACTGCTGAAGGCATTCAAATCCCACTGGGAGCCAGAAGGGCTCAGCATCTTTAGAACTTTAATGCTGCTTAATTCTGGTCAGGTGTGTAGTAGTTCCAGGATAACAGGGAGAGCAGGGCCCTGCTCTTGCACCCAAGCCAAGGAAAATAATTTATTTTCCTGCTTTGTGAGTTCTGCTAGCAAAGAGATAGACAAGTGCATCATGGTCTCTCTGATGTGGAACCCTCCAGCACTGACTAAAGGAAACATGAAAAAAGATTTTACATTTTTGCTCTCATTTAGCCAGAACTCTGAGCTCAGTCCCAGCACCACATAATGGGTACTGTCCGTGTAACCCTTTTTACTGGGTCCTGAGACAATTTATGTTTTCTCTATTCGTGTTGAGATAGAAATAGCACAGAAACTTAAGGAAAATACCCACTTGGGCTGGGATTTTCTAAGAGCATAAAGCTAAGGGCACTTTGCTCTGAATTCACAAGACTTTGCTACCAAACCTCCTTTGGGTTCTAGCCTTGTTTTTTTTTCCTTTGAAGAGATATTATTATACTTCACTTAGAAAAAGATTAAGTAATATATCAGCCTTCTCTTTAGAAAGGCTTTAATTACTGGAAGTAGTCATTAAAAACCAGTTATAGGATGTCTGGGAGACTATTAGAAAAGTTTACTGTGTACTCTATGAGAAAGTGATTTTTTAAAAAAGAAATTATTGATTATTCTGATAAAATAAAGGATTAGAATCCAGTTTTAACTCCATGACTGCTACTGAGAATTGTCAGTAACCTGTGAACCAGGCTAAACTCCTGCCAGTCAGGCTCAGATCAGGTCCTTCCCTGGCAGTACTGCTGCCTCCTGCCACTGCATTTAGCATTCCTTCGGCAAACAACCTATTGTCCTGTTTGCTTTCCATATTAGAAATAAAGCCCCGGTGTCAATTCTGCTGCAAGTTTTCGCAGATGCTGCTCAGAGCTGTTCTCTGTCGCTGTGTGGCAGCACTGCTCCGTGGAATGGACACTATTTTCCCTTCAGCCTGCGAACCAGGCGAGCGACCCTTTTGTCACTACACCCAGCCCCGTTCCTCTTTATTCGCTGTTTTTCTCTTCTCCTCCCGCTCTCATCTTTTGTCCTTCATTGTCCTCACTTTCGAAGCGATTTCTATTTCCCTGGCGTTATCATCAGATGCTTTTTGTTGTGCCTTCCACTTGTGAGATTCTTAAAATGTGAACAGTGATCAGAATTACAAACCGTATGTGAGGCTCTAACAGGCTTGGAAAAAAAGGTGGCATTCATTCCTGCCCTCAGAGCATCTAACCTTGGGTTCCCAATTTAGACAGTTAATCCTGCAAGGCTCCCTACGCGATCAATAGGGACGTGCTCTCCCCCGCAGGGCTGGTCAGAGTGTCTAAATTAGCTGCCTGCTCCCAGTGCCTCCCCAGGCTGCTTCCTGCTCTCCATTGATTGCACCGGAGCCGGGGTTTAACCCCCGCTGGCAACTCCGCTGCTCCTGCTCCCTTCCTCCAACAGGACTGGGGCATGGGGGGGAGGAGAGTTGGAGAGGTAAAAGTGAGGAAACTCATGGTTTGAGATAAAGATAGTTCACGGGTAGAGCAAAAACCACACACACAATCAAAATCAAACAAGGAATTCATTCCTTGGCGGGCAGGTGAGCAGCCACCCTCAGGAAAGCAGGGCTCCATTGCTTGTAGTGGTGGCTTGGGAATACAAACCCCATCACTGAACATTCCCCCTTTCCTTCTTCTCCCAGATTTACATGCCAACCATGATGTCATATGGTCTGGGATATCCCCTGGTGCAGTTGGGCTCAGCTGTCCCAGCCGTGTCCCCTCCCAATTCCTTGTGCACCCCCAGCCTTCTCACTGGTGGGGCGAGGAGCAGTGAAGGCCTTGACTGTGTGTAAGCTCTGTCCAGCAGCAGTGAAAACATCCCTGTGTTATCCACACTTATTCCAGCACAAATCCAAAACACAGCCCCTTACAGGCCACTGGGAAGAGAACTAACTCCCGTCCCAGCCAAAATCAGCACAGTTGGGAACCGTGGCAGACTGGTCAGATGCCTCTTGCAGGTGATGTGAGCATTCCCCTCAGCCACACTGGATGTTCTGTGCACTGTATTTGTATAGAAAGGTACAAACACTGAGGGCCAGAACCCTCCCAGCCTGACAATCCTCCGAGCGTATCCCAGGATTCACTTCCAGGTGTCAGTGTCTCTCTGCCGTGGTTACAAACAAAAGCATGGCTGTGAATGAAGAGGTAAATTGTAGCTGCTGTTGGAGGCTAAGAGAAAAAAATTGGCATAAGTTGTCTGTACTTGTGAACAGCCATCGTAGTGTGGGTTTGCTCCCAGCACCTTCTGCAAATGACAGTTCACACCTTCTACCCACCTTGTCCTTCCCTCTGTTAGTGACTTCTGTAGCAAAATATGTTGAATTTTCTGGATTCTTCCCATTCACCTGTTTCCTGCTCTTTGGCCAATTTTCAGCTTGTTTCATTTTCTTTCAATCCTTTTCATCTCATAACACCCATCCTATTAAAACCGGGGGAAATATTTATTTCTCAGTGAATTTGGATTTTTATCCAATAAGAATATCAGAATCTTAAAACTGAGCATGAGAACGACAGAACCCTAATAGTTAATGGTTCCTTGGCACCACCACCATCAGGAGGCCCACAGGGATAACACAGACAACATCCACCTTGGGTCAAAAGGTTTACAAAGTCCCAGAAAAAATTAGTTCAGTGAGGAGCTGAAGCTGGGCATGTCCACACCAGACTGGGACAAGAGGAAGAGCCTTCCATGTGTCCTCAGGTGAAACATTTCTTGGAAGGAGCTTGACCCAGAGCGCTGCTCATTAATGGGTTG
>JAYRBT010000042.1:5136178-5154099 GCA_036023395.1 Myiotriccus ornatus | reverse complement strand
AAGAGCCTTCCATGTGTCCTCAGGTGAAACATTTCTTGGAAGGAGCTTGACCCAGAGCGCTGCTCATTAATGGGTTGGCAGTGACTTACATATCTCAGTGGCCTACGTTTGACCTTATCTCCCCTTCCATCTTATCTCCCCCATGCTGTGACAGATGTGGCAGCCACCAGGACTCACCAGGGAAGCTGCCAAGCGCTCGTGTGTATTTTCTTTATGGTAGGAAATGCCAGGCAGCAGTCTGGGCTCAGGGCGTCCAGCTGGCCCCGACACTCTCCCAGTGCCCTTTTATCTCACCAAGGCCACACCTGTTAAATTCACAGTGTGCTGGCACTAAGGAAGGGGCGATGGCCTGATCCAACACAGCTGTCCCACATTGTGGAGAAACATCCTGTCACTCTCTGTGTCAAAGTGCTCGTGGTTCCTGTTTCCAGGCAGAGGAAACATTAATACACAACAAGGAATGAAAATTGTTCTGTCTTTAGGAAATGCTAACCCACACATTAACAGGGGCATTTTTATAATAAAGAATGATTTTACTTCTGAAGGAAAAAAGAAGCTTTGGCAAATTACGTCTGCCATTCCCCCAGATCTGTGGAGGAGACTGGAAAAGGTGTTAAAGGTTGCAGGAAAAATTATTGCTGAGGAGAAAAAAAGACAGAAACAAATGCTTACCCTGAGGGAAAGGCTGCAGCGGGAGCTCAGGGAACATCTCTCTTGTGTGACCTGCCAACCAGTCCCTCAGCACGAGCGTGTCCATCGATCCTCATCTCCTGGAGCCAGACCCAGCCCTGCCTCTCACTCAGAGAGGAGTTATGGGGTGTGGAAGGAAGCTGAGACACAGGGCGTTTGTGTATGTGCCAAACAGACCCACTGAGAGAATGGGATTACGTATAAGGGGAACTTCGGGTTACTGTGACAGTGCATGGCAGAATTCAAATTAGCAGGAAACAGCCTTCACTAGTTCTGTCACTGGAGGAAGAACCCGTGTCGCTGCACCCCTGACACGACACGTGTCACCAACCTTCTCGCTCCCCACCGTTCCTCCCGTCCCTCCCGGCCACTCACCGCGCGCACGGGCTGTGGCATGAGGAGTTTGGCTTTTGGCAGGTCCAGCACAACAGCTGAGTGCCCAGCAAAGTCTGTGGCTCTTCCCTTATTCGAGGTGGTAATTTAGGGCTCCAGTTTCTGCCCAGCCATCGCTGTTCTTAGCACAGGTGGATACTGGAGATCACTGAGAACCCCAACCTGCTGTCAAATGTAGCAGGAGACAAACAGTCTGATCGTCTTTCCACAGGAAACCAGGCTAAAATAACCCTCACGGTCATGTTCAACTCCTACATTTAAAATTACACTGCTGTTTTCATGAACAGCCTCCTGCACAAAAACAACTACAGTAACCTAGAGATTTTCATCATTATTCATCTGGTTTATTGAGAGCTGAACCAATTAGTACTGCAAAGATTCATAATATGGCAATGGACTTACAAATTACCAGTGAATATTTTAATGCACTAATCCCATTAGTGGATTTTTAGACTTCCATTTATTTTAAACAGCCAACTAACTAGTTTATCTTTGTTTTTATTTTCACATTTTCACATCACTTGTGATAGAAACTTGTGCTTGGGTTTCACAAGGCAGCAGAAGAGATATGTGCAAGGAAATTTCCACCTCCCTTTTCACCAGAGGCAAGGAAATCAAATGCTTCCTCAATTTACATCCTACTTAAATATGGGTACATGATTTGTCCAATTAGATCTGTACAGTATGCAAACATGAGGGTTTGGCTAGGTCTCTTTAAAATAATGTCGTTTAATATATCACTTATTTTTAAACATGGCCACCTGCATTTCTCCTTCATTGGTATTTATGTGCTTAGTTCTAGGGGAGGAGGCAAAAGAAGGCCAGTTCTAGGTAGTAATTTATTTAAATTTGGACTTCAGTGATCATTTTGGGTCTCCTCCAACTCAGGATATTCTGTGATTCTATGACTTTTTTTTTATTTCTTCTCTTAGAAGTACCTTTCGTGCTTGGTGTGTTCAGCTCTAGAAACTTGGGCACCTCAGCTATTCCCAGCAGGAACCTGCAGGAAGATGAACAGCACATATTTGGACATCTGAGGCAAATGAAATATGACTCTATGAATTAATTATGGCTGTGAAGTTTTTCAAGTTCTTCACGTCTCTCATGAACATACACATTTGGTTGTTGACAGTGGCACAACATTTCATTTGAATCGCTGAGGGTAGAAGAGTTTCTGACTGTGCAAGCCAGCTGAATCCCAGGCCTGTCTGAAGCTGGTGTTTGGATTCTTATGGATTTTACTGGCACCAGGTTTCCTGGACCTGGCACAGCAATTTTCAAGCATTGATGCAGTGGCGTCTCATGACAGTTCACGAAGACTTCCCTTCAGCTTTTGGATGTGCAATGCTATCCAAACTGCATTGGAACCAGGTGATCTTTAAGGTCCCTTCCAACCGAAACCCATTCTGTGATTCTGTGATAATAACATCTGTGCAATCTTGGAGCCACAACAGCACAAAATGGAATTCAGACAGCACCTTGGATCCCCAAAACTGCAGAGCAGCCCAAGTACATAATTGCACAGCTTTTTGATACTGGAACACCAACTGCTTTTCTTCGGTGCACATTAGCACTAATCAGTTGTCTGGACCGACCTATAGAAGTCAAATTACAGGGATATTAGGATGGTAAATCACGGTTATTACACGAGTGCCTAAGGCTGACAAAGCACAAGGCTCCCCACTAGAAGACACTGTACTCCCTGCTCCAAAAATTATCAGAGCTGGAGAAAAGCAGCTGAACGTATTCGTAAAGTGAAGGTTGTAATTTGATAGCAAGCACACAGGTTATGCAGTATCTTGGTGATGTGAGAGTCAGTTTGAGAACACCAACAGAAAGAAGAGAGAAAGGAGAAGAGATTCTGAAAGGAGGATTGTTGGGAGTAACAGTCACATGAGTGGAATGAAGCTGATGTAGGAAATTTTGAGCACAGGGGCTGGAACAAACCCCCAGTGAATGTGGTGAACATTGAGCCAGCACTGCAGAAAGGCTCCAGAGTGGGTTGTCACTCCTGCCTCAGCAGCTGCTCTCAGGGCTTGCATCTTCCCCATCTGAGACCTGGCTCTCCCAGAAATGGGGACTGCTCTCACTACAGATGTGAGACAGAACATCTAGAGTTTATTTTTTTCTCTGACCTTCCTTTTCAAGTAGGGTTAAGGAGTGAAACACACAGAGTACACAGGGGGATGTTTGCAGCAGTATGTTGAAAATATTGGCCCAGATCTTCAAGTTTGGGAACTAAAGCTGGGTATCCACAAGCTAAACTAGAGTGACTTAATGCTGGTTTTAAATGAAATCTGGCTGCTCACAGCCTCCTTGATCACATGATATAAAACCAAAAATGTTTTGATGTCCCCTCGTTTCTTCACTACATCAGCTCTAGGCCACCTCAGGATTTGTCCTGCGCTGGGGGAGTTCTCCTGTCACACACTATTTGTTTCTTCCATCTGCTCGTTTCTGCTCGAGCAGGGATTAGAGTTTGTCTCGAGGAATCCCCATTTTCTTTTTATAGCTTCACACGGATTCACCATGGGAAGGGGTTCGGGTGTAAGGAATGTTGCAGGCTGTGAACTACATCCTGCTCAGCTGCACACCTACGGCTTCCACTCATTTGTGAAAAAAGACTGACACTCATCCAAGAGGATAATTTGGTTCTGTTCCTGTTATTAGACCTGCATGACTTGAAATTACTCAGAAAGAGTTTTCTGGCTCTTGGACACCTGTTATTGTCATTAGGAGACTTTATTACTGTTGGTAGGAAGAGGTAGGATTTAGATGAAGAATAATTCTCCTCTCCATATCCTCAATCCAATGTTCCCTTTCCAGTTATATCCAAACATGACAGCTGGAACAAAAAAGCCAGTCTCCTTTCTTTGTATGGACAGGTAATTTGGAGCTGCATTCTGTCCAAGATTCGGAATAAACCAAGAAGGGTGGGGGATTTTTCGACCTATTTCTTTCATCCAAATAATTCCTGTCCCCCCAAAGGAAATCAAATATTGCCCAATCCTCAACAAACCCCATAAAGAACAAGACATTATTTTAACATATTTTTAAAAATGTGTACTTAGAAACTTCAGGTGTAGCTACCTGAAGGTGGGGGTAGGGGAATGCAGTGGATGAGCCCATCTCAGTGTCCCTTCCAGTTATGTTTTCTAGGATAATATGATTGGGAAGAGGGTAATTATCAGCAATATCCAGTGTGAACACAGGAGCAGATTTGGAGTGCTGCCTGATGACAAGGTATTTGTCTGACACTCATTGTCATTGTATGAGAATGCTTTAATTAGCATTGAAAACATTTAGTTACACAGACCATCTCTTACAAAAATAGACTGTGTGCCTGATGTTTTTTACTCTATGTAAATGCTAAGTGTTTGGCACATGAGTACACAATGCCACCACCTGAAAACACTAAAACCTATAAATCCTTGATTCTTATTTGCAAGAGAAATCTTTAAGAATCTTAAAGATTGTTAATGTAAACATTCTCTTGTCAGTAAGGATGACCAATGACAAAGTGTGCTTTTACTACTCAAAAATAGATAATGAGCTTATAATCATGAAAAGGACAAGTGATCCTGATCTATTTCTACAAAGGCAGATCCTGTTCTGGCATCTGAGCAGCTGAGTAGGAGGTATGTGTATATTTAAAGACAAGATACCACACAGACAGAGCACATTCCTGCTTGGTTCTTATACAGCTTTATACTCAGTCTTCAGAGCACTTCAGATTATATTTTCCAAGCACTTTACTTCTCTCCATTTGCCTCATCAAAGCCATTCAAATCTGGATTTTAAACCCGTGTTTCCACAAAGTTGGCTGGAAGCAGATTCATTTACCTAATGTAAAGGTTAGACTCAGCCAGCAGATTAAGACACCTAAATTTAGGTGTCTGCACGTAGGTGCTGACCTGGGATGTGGCTGTCACAGGCACTGGGGGCTTGTCAGCTTGATGGGGCTCAGGATTCACTGACTGCTGCTCACACCTGAGCAAGGACTCATGGAGTTATTTTCCAGTACAATCAGTGGAGAGCTGGTCAGTGGAGCTCAGGGTGGAATCAATCCACTCACCCCTAAGTGTTTTATAATGAGCTGCCTCGTGGCCTCAAGCCCTTTGAGTGCCCTCCAGCACCCAGTGGGAGCCCAGACAGCTGGTTTGCATACAGGCACATACACTGCAGACACCTCAAGTGAAGTGAGATCCATCCCACCTGGAGTGGAGACTGGATGTGGAGATCCTCTGGGTGACTTCCCGCAGGGAAAGGCTGTAGGACAGGGTTCAGCAGCCCCTGGATAAGCAGTCCCACAAACCCAGTGATGAGATACACTTGTGGCCCCACTTACCCACAGCTGCTCCGGAGCCTCTGCACGTGCCAGGCTTTTCCCAGCTCTCCCACAAAGTCTAGACAAGGAGGAAAAGAATCTTTTATGCACAATAAGGGTGTGGGAGGGTCACCAACTATTCCATCTTCCCATGGAAAAGACTTGGGTGTGACTGGTGCAGGACACAACACAACTGTGCTTTCCGATCTCAGTGCAGATGTTCCCGAACAAAATTATACGGAAAGGCTGATGCAGCTTTTGTGACAGATATCCATGCCTGGATGGCAAGTCCAGGATGTATTTTAAGTGGCACATTTTGTGTCATTTAATTAACTGATACTGTGGCTATGTTGGCCATGCTAGAGGATTTCTAAACTCTTCATACCAACTAATTTTAGTTCAGTTAGTTTTTTAATTAGACTTAAAAAAATTAATTAGACATTATATATGTAATTAAAATATATAAAAATAGATGTAGAATAAAAAAATTAATTAGGCAGTACAATGAACTTACTCCATTTTCTATATTTTCCCAAATTCAGATTTCACCCTTTATCTTAAGTGAAGCAGGAGCAGCACCATGAATTTTCCATTACCTCCTCCCCTGCTTCTAATAAAATTTCAACTATAGGTGAAATCCTTGGCTGGAAAGTCTATACAGAGCAGGATCTGCCTTGTATAAAAAAGTTACAAAAACAGGATATGTTTTATTTGACTGGAGTGAACTTGATGGTCAGGGGTCATTTTCATTTAAGACACATTTTTTTCTCATGGTTTTCAAATGTATTTTGTTTCTTAAATGACAGCAAAAATAAAATGCATTTTTCTCAGCGTTTTATTCTGAAGGATCTCGAGGCACTTTGCTGGGATTAATTTGCTAAATCTTGCAGCCTCCCTGTATAGTGAATATGTCACTGCTGGCCTTATCTCCTTTCTCAGCTTTCAGGCTTCTTTCCCTCCAGCAGGAGGAAAGACCCTGAGTGCTTTCCAATATAGAATTATTAAGAGGGCAGAAACACCAGATATTTTTATGGACAACTTTTTTTTTCCCCCCTGTTACTTGTATTTTTCTTCATTTGTCTTCCCAAAGTGAAAGCTTGGTAAAGGATTCTTCCTTTATTTCACTGGCACATTGTTCTTTTCCCTTGTTTTCAACTCCTCCCCAGCAAATCTCTGGTTTGCCCTGTTCCATTCATTCCCTCTGGAAGGGTTTTCAAGTCTTGAAAGTTCACCTCAGGAAGATTTCACAATAAGAACTTAGGGAAAATAATATAATCTTGCTTTAAAACACTTCCTTCCTCTGTTTTGCTGATGAATTATAACAATTCACAACACCATCTGGCCAGCAACTGGTCCAGAACTTATTTCATTGTTTTAACTGTATTT
This sequence comes from Myiotriccus ornatus, assembly GCA_036023395.1. Lineage (NCBI taxonomy): Eukaryota > Metazoa > Chordata > Aves > Passeriformes > Tyrannidae > Myiotriccus > Myiotriccus ornatus. The sequence goes on along the minus strand of JAYRBT010000042.1, from coordinate 5,147,303 downwards.
GTGTCTTTTGGTTGTAGAGTACATATCACAACATGATCTGTGATCAGACAGACCCAGACTGCAACAGGAGACCAAGATGTGCCCTGGAACTGAGCTAGAAAGAGCCTTGGGAAATGATCTGTAGTCTTAGAGGGAATTAGAATGTGAGTCCTGGGGTGGAAGGTAAAATGCAGGTCTGAATTTTCCAGCTTGATCCATTTTGTAAGATCAGAGGAAAATATGAAGAGAAACACAACCCTCTCCTTCTTAGGGAGATTTTTTAGAAACTTCTTAAGCTTGTAGGTTGAATTCAAAATGAAAAGGAACCTGTTTTCTGAATCCAGTTTTGACGTAACTCAGGATAATAAAAATAGAGCTGCACAAGAAGTTTTGAAGAACTTTCTACAATCCCAGTTTTGAGGAACCCCAGAGTACAGTTTAGGATTTGGGTGTTGGTCTCGCCCAAATCTAGGAAGGACAGCCTTAATTCCGAAACCTAAGTGACAAAAATCAGCTCTGAATTTGATCACCCGTGGATCAGGAGCACTGGTGGTGATGTGGTGGGGAAGTACCACACCTGAGACTCCACCAGATCACCCGAAGCACTTAATGCATGAGGTGAGTGAGACCTCAGGGCTTTCCAGATCCTCCCTCCAAGCACATTGGGAACACATGTGAATATCAGACTTTCAATACATAATTTGAGGCCTGATTCAATGTGGATCATAAGGTGGTGCAATTTCAGTGAAACTACCACTTCTTGTCCTACAAAGTTAATTTAATTAACGTGTGCGGTTTTGAAAGACTGTGAAAATGAAGAATTACTCAAACCAGTCTCTAGTGACTGCTGATGTTCTTACAGCCCTAACTGGAAGGTGAAGGTTATGGTGTAAATGTACAGACCGTTCAGCAACAGGGATTCGCTTTGCCCCATGAGCAGATGTCAATTCTCAGGGTCTGTGCTGCTCCAGACACAACCCTCCTGACCAACATCATGTTTGCTGTTGATTCTTTGATACCAGTCCTCTTGATCTCCAGCTTTTTCATAAGCTGTGGCCAGACAATAAGAGGCAAAGGCCAGCATCACATTAATGACCGAGGGTGTAAAGTTCTTAGAATTTATTTTTAGTTCACCGAACCATTCCAGTCCTCGGGTTTAGATGATCTAAAGTGAACGCTGCTGTACACCCAACACATGATATTTCCTCACATGTTGCCTCCCTCCCACACGCTCAGGCCACTTCCATGTGAACTCCGGCATATTGCGAAGCTGTGTCGTATTCTTTTAATTTTTACACCGAAGGATTTCAAATGGAAGCTAACATAATTAGATTACGTGTAATCTCTTCCCATTTTGATCCCATTCTCAAGAGTGTTTGCAAAGGAGCTTACTTGAGTCTTAAATGCACAACTTTAAATCGCGCTGACGGAGACGAATAAGAGCAGGACGCTCTTAGGAAAACATCCCGATGTGCAGGACAAAGCCTCCTTGGCTTTATCCAGTGAAACAGGAGTCCCCATTGGCAGTGTCTGCTGCGAAATCCTCGACACACAATTTTTTAAACTTCTGCACAAAACCTATAACGAGCTGATTCCGAGTCTTTCCTTATCCCTTTCTCCCCCGAATCAACACAAACCCCCGTTAACACCTGCTCGTCCCGGCGCTCCCGCAGAGCTGTGTCCTTTCTATTAAGGTGTCAGCCATCGAGATAAACTGCAGTTCAGAAGGGTTTTCAAACAGCCATCACCTTCCTGGGAGTACATTCAAAGAGATTACGTGTTGTCAGACAGCAAGTCTTGTCAGGTCAGGGCAAAACAACATTTTAAGCCGATTGGCTCATATATCTCAAGGTATGTGTGTCCTTGCACAAATTCACTTTCCCCTCAACCCAGTATTTAAGAAAATCCACCTTTCATGATGTTGATCGATCCGAAGTGTGGTCAGATTGAATCCTGCTTATTATCTTGAGGTTAGGGAAGGAGAAATAACTCCAGATGTGATAGTAAATTATAGGATTGTAAGGAAACTTTGTGGAAAAAAGACTTGTCATTTGGTGGTTGGCACCTCACCCTTCAGAAAGCTTTTCTTTGCATAAAAAGGATAAAGCGTGCTTACACTCCAAAGGTATTTGCCAAAAGCTTGGGAAGCTTCATCCTGCTTTACAGACTAAAGCTGGCTTTGTTTGCCAAAGGTGAGGGGTGCCTTTATCAGCAATGGTGGCTGTGCAGGGACTGTGGCTCCCTGACAGGATGAAACTGGGTACCTGGTATAAACACCAGCCCCGGCAGGACCTGTGAGTACATCTCGTTCATCGGCCAGGAACGTGAGTTACCTCACGTCCCACGTTTGGGCATCCTCAGTGCCAGTTGTGCAATGGCCCTTTCCTGGGAAACAAACTCTGCTGCTCACAGGTGTGGAACAGCTTGGCCACCCTCTCCTTGGCTTGTTTCACTCTCTGCTTCCATATGGGCTCGTTGAGGGAAAAGATAATCACCATGGGACTTCCATTTCCCTGGCAAGCTATTCCTGCAGTTGAGGCTTCATAGGATCCTTCACGCTGCGTAACAGGAGGCTGGACCCAACACAGATGGCTCAAGGCAGAGGGGGAAGGAGAAAAGCAAAGCCCAACTTGCATCCCCCATTTCACGTTGAGCTACATAAATTCTGCATGAAGTGGAGCAGGGCAAAGACTCTAAATGTCACATTGCTGGAAAAAAAAATGATTTTGATCTTCCACAAGGAGCTTTACCTGAATGAACTGAATATATTTCTGCTCCATCAGTCATTTACTCATCTCTGCTCGTTTCAGCAGCAAACGGAAAAGGTCATAAAGATTTAACTTTTGCACTACATTAGACAAGTAATTACACCTTTTGCAGGATACACTATCACAGCACAGAGCATTGACACATTTTATTACAGCCTCCCCTTTTCATTTGCTTGTAACTTCATGAAAATGAATCCCTTTGAGGTTTTTAAATTTGTTGGTGTCTAAGAAATGACTCTATTTCTGTTAACTTTGAGTTACTTCTGACACGCTGGTGGTTATGGGTGAGTGATAATAAACTTTGATAGAGACTGTGCTCTGAACACTGACTATAAAATACCGTCATGAGATTCCTGGTTCCTTGTCTTGCTGTAATTCTACATCAGGTGTGCAGTTTACAAAAACATATCTTTCAGCTGCTGTCCTGGAAAACCACACTCAGGCACATGAAAGATGAAGCTGATGCTTTGTTTTGTTGTGCATCATTGCCAATAAGATCCAATCTTCTGTCTTCTTGTCTCTTCCATTTCTCCCTCTGTTTTATGTTCTACTTTTCCTTGATTTGAAAGCTGTATGATTCGATTACAGCTTTTCCCTCTCTTTCACCAAATCTCTTCTCCTCCTGCTGTGGGAGCAGGATGAAATCCTGTTAACAAGAATCTAAAATTCAGATTCAGGAAAATACCCCAATTCACGTTTTAAACCCATCCTATGCTTCAGTTTAGATATGGCCACACCTGCCTTCTTTAGCCAGGCTTTTGTATCTGCTGTCATCTTGCACACTCATCTTGAATTGTCTGTGTGCTCAGTGTAGAAAAGGATCTCTGGGAAATTCTATGACATGGGATATACAGGGAAGTGAGACATTTTTGGTGTTGTGGGTTTTTTTCAGTTCACTGAAAAGGATTAAGTATTAAGGAGACATTTTTAACATGTTTTTTTGCACTGTGTATTAAATGTTGTTCCGTGTGTACTTTTCATAGATAAAGAATATTGAAACCCTAAATCAACATATAAAAGGAGAGAGAGAATGAAATGAGAAAGCACTGAAGTAACAGAAAGAATAAGACAGAAGGACGTGAATGGGAAAAGGCAAGAAAATGCTAGAAGAGACAGAAAATTTGGGAAAAAAGGATCAAGAAAATCTGTCTTGACAGACAGAGGTGACAGAAATATGCCCTTTCATCGGGCAGCAAACACTGCACACATTCAAATCTGATTCCCATGGCAGGAGTCACCAAAAGCAGGAAGAGAGGCCTGAGTGGGTGAAACCTGAACCTCAGCAAACCGAGAGAGCCTGCAGACAATGGCACTGGGTGAGGGCAAGGGAACAACCCCAAGCGAAAGGAAAACAGTCCTTTAGGCAGCCAGAAAAATGACATCAGCACTCAATAGTGAAGCAAAGGGCAAACCCTCCTGCTCTGGGTCCCACTCCCATCCCTGCTTTCAGCACAGCCCTTCCTGTGCCGTTTCCAGATCAGATGGTGGCTGATGCTGTACAGGCAAAACTCGGCCTAAATCATCAGTTTTGCAGAGCTGGGTGATGCAAAGCTCCTGGAAACATCCATGGCGTGATCAGGCAAATGATGGGCTGGAAGTAACACCTGAAACAGTCACCCACCACTTGCATTTTGGGGATAGTAAACAAAAGCAAACCCAGCAGGTGGTATAGCAGCTGAGTGCATTTAAGCTTATAAAACATTGATGTACTTCATGATACTGTAAAGAATAGCCATCTGCCAGCTATTGTTCATAGTCCTGTAAGCACTTCATCTCAAATCAGGTATTTGCAGTGATATCCTTTGCAATGACTGCAGTAGGTTTCAGAAGTGACAAGTCTCAGAGGCTGAACAGGCAATTGTGTAAATTTAAGACTAATAGACAGGTTTGTGTTTGCTGGATACCTTCAGGATCTCCTGAGCCGCTCGCTCTCCAGGTACATGTCTGTGCATAAATGGTTTGTATTTTGAGTGGCACAGAAAAACACCCATTGGCTCATGTGCCTTGAAAACGATCTGCAAGCAGAAGTGGAAATGCCATATGCCACGGAAAATATGCTGGAAATCCTACACACCACAGAAGCGAAGCCAAACCTATAGCACAAACACAGTTTGGAAAAGAATAGTCTCAAACCAGTTTTAAAAATTCTTTTAGGACTAAGAAAATGCTACTAACTGCAGTCTTTTCAGTTCACAGAATGCATAATTTTGTAAAATCAAACTCAAGATCTTCAGGGCTGTAGCTGTGCCACCAAATCACAGAATAGTTTCAGTTGGAAGAGACCTTAAAGATCTTCTAGTTCCAACCCTCCACCATGGGCAGGGACACCTTCCCCTGGACCAAGTTGCTCCAAGCCCAGTCCAACCTGGCTTTGAACACTTCCAGGGATGGGGCATCCACAGCTTCTCTGGGCAACCTGTGCCAGGGCCTCACCCCCCTCACAGGAAAGAATTTCTTCCTTACATCCAATCTAAAGGTGCACTCTGGCAGTTTGAAGCCATTCCCTCTTGTCCTGTCACTCCGTGCCCTTGTCAAAAGTCCCTCTCCAGCTCTCTTGGAGCCCCTTTAGATACTGGAAGGAGCTTTAAGGTGTCTCCAGAACCTTCACTTCTCCAGGCTGAACAACCCCAACTGTCTCAGCCTGTCTCCATAGGGGATGTGCTCCAGACCTCTAATCATGTGTTCTTATGTGAATTTGTATGTTTAGCCCAATGGGCTGCCTTAGGGAGGCTGCCTTAGGGTGCCTTTGCACCACAGCAAAGCGCTCCAAAAGTTCCACTGACTTCCAGTCCACAACTGCCAATTCAAAGCCTGGGTCACGAAATTCATGCCCTTGTCCCATTGCTGGGCAGGCCTCACCGGGGAGGGAGCTCATGGATACAGTGAGGGTGAGCTGTAACCACAATCTGAAGACAGACAGATTTACTTCCACATGTTGCAGTTGGCTCGCAGAACTCTGCACATGTGCTTTGTGTTCTGCTTAATTTTATAAAATGCTGTTTCATTGAAGAGAATGGGTTTTATTAGCCTTGTAGCTAAAAATACCCCAGAGGGCAAAGCACGCCGAGGAACGGCTGCTGATGGGAATCTTGTTGCTTTTGCAGCGTGAATTCCTGTGCTCCTTTGGAGGCCAGTGTGTCTGCGAGGGAAAACCTCTGCTGGGACTGGGATGGCACACGAGGAGACTGTCCAGGACTGTCTTTACCCCCACAGGTATTTTTCTGCTGGATATCCATGAGTGATCCTTCAACCTTTGGGTGAGGAGAACCCACCCTCTGAGTCCCCCTGAGCAAGAGTGTTTGAGTGTGGCTTTGGGTCATCACTGTTGTCTGTGCAGTAACAACATGCCTGACTGCTACACTGCACCTGTCAAATGTCACTGGAGTGGTGGTGTGATTACCACTGTGGTTAATTAGTTCCGGCCATTGGTTTTGGTGGGGACTTAAAGTCTGCTTGAGTTGTTGCCTGCCCAAAGCTGTCTCCCTGCACCCCCAATGGGCAGTGCATCCCAATGCAGGCTCTGTGCAATGAGGTGTTAGTTTGCACCAGGTTCAGCATCTTCACTTCTGTGGCTCCAGACCCAGCTTGAAGTGGCTGCAACATCTGAACTTCAGCACAGACCAAGTCACCTCTTGAGCTAACCACTGAACATTCCCTGACATTAGCAGATACTCCCGTTTCAGAATGAAATTTTACGGAAAGGTTGTAAATGTGATGCCCGACAGAATTCTGAATGTCTCTTACATCTTTCCAACTCAAGTTCACACTCGGTGAGCAAGCTGCAGGTTTTCCAAGTAGAGAGCAGATGGACTGGACCCAGGCAGCTTCTCCACCACGTATCCCACACTGCTCACCCTGCCCACGTGACATGGAAGATAAATTGGCACGCTGGGAGTCTCGTTGGGTCAGCTGGCAGGCTGCACACCAGCTTCAGGACAGTGTAGATACAGTAGTGGTCAAAGACTAGGGAGAACCACGTGAGGTTTCCCTGCTTCCCAAAGCACGCTCCTGGCAAAAAGCACAGGCACAGGCAGTGTCTCTTTATGTTCTTGGGATGCCACACGGACCTTTAAGCATCATAAATAACAGTGACTGGATACACTTTCTCAGACTAAGAACTGTGATAAAAAACAAAGTGTTGCTGGAAATGATATTGCAGGATTTGTATGTGGGAGTAGTGATAAAACAAGTATGATCCCACTGTCAGCCGCTTGGAAAGCTGTGATTTCAGAACTGTTCCACATCCCAGTTATAGCAGTGCAACACGAAACAAAGAGCATATGGGGAAACAAAAACGATGATCTACAGTTTGAGAATGCATGAAACAGAAGTGAGATGGTTCGGATGAAGAAGGGAGCTCCCTGTGGAAGACATTCATCCTAACTAATTAGCCATTTTGGGAGGAAACAAATCCCTAGCTGGAAGAAAGCTAAGTAATGTTTTTATATCCCAACACCTTCTAAAATTTTTAAAACCACAATTAAATCTTGAAATTGGAATGAGCCAGGTCCGACCACAGTATCCCTCTTGGGATCGATGGGCTACTGACAGGTTAGTTAATCACAATTATTTTCTGAAATGTATTGCATTCTGGTTTTTGTTACAATTTCTCTGCTCGAGGAGAGGAAACATTTGGACAAAAGCAGTCTGGGCTGCTCTGCCTCACTGCCTTTAGCTTTTTTCTCCTCCATGAAACGGGTGTCACACGCAGCCATGCTCATGCACAGCATGCAGATTTCCCAGATTCCTGGAGGCAGTGAGATGTGCTGGCATGGGGATTACCTGTACCAGGGGTGATACTTCCAGTCTTTCCAGAAGTAACACTACTTGGGCTCTTTTTCGTCTAAAATGAGAGAGAACTATGAGGACAGAAAGCCTATTAAAAATGGAAATATCTGTGGAGATTTTACTGATCTTTGGCTAACCAGTCAATAATTATTTAACTCATCTAATGTACCCCGGAGTAACAGAGCAGTGTGTTCTACAAATTGTCATGAAATGTCCTAGGATTACAAGATTTAGTAAAAATTAATATTGGTAGCCGAGGACCCAACAACTCTGAGTGCAAATTGTCTGGAACTGCTGATTTTTAAAGAGTTTATATTTGGTAGATTATGCTAAAATCCTTGGTTACTATTTGAATAGAAAGTGTTTAAATATAATTGTGACTCAAACACAGGATTGTTTAAAACACTGAAAACATTTATTTACAGGACATCGCTCCATTTTTCTATCATTACTGGACAACTTTCGGTACTACATTTTAGGTACCGTTTATTTTAATCCTGCTCTGAATGTAACACCCTATTTTATTGCCTCTCCAAATTCCCTCTTAACCACAAGGTTTTGTTTTCAGAACAACGTTTAGACCCTTCTGGTCACGACACTGCTGTGGCATTTGAGATGTCAAAATGTTTGCTGCGTTTCTGTGCTTCCTCCCTTCCAGTTTTGTTTGTGACCGGCTCCACTGCCCCATGCAAAGCACAGGGATGTAAATGCACCAGGAATTTGCACACAGGGAGTGGGAGAGCTTGCTTAAGGAAGAGGCGGGGCTGGGATCAAAGCTGTTCCTCTTGTGATGGGTGCAGGATGCCAGGAGAGCGGGAATGAGCCGGAATGAGCAATCCGGCCCATCCCACAGAATCACAGAATGGGTCAGGTTGGAAAGGGCCACTGTGGGTCATCTGGTCCAACCTCCCTGCTCAAGCAGGGCCATCCCAGAGCACATGGCAAAGGATTGTGTCACAATGGTTCTTGATTATCTCCAGTGAGGGAGACTCCACAATCTCTCTGGCAATCCTGTGGCAGTCCTTTCACACACAAGCCCGAGTTCAGCCATGGAGCTGTGCTTCAACCCTCCCACATCCAATGCCGGTGCTTTGCCAGAGGAAACCAAAACACACAATCACAGAATCGCTGGGGTTGGAAGGGGCCTCTGGAGATCATCCAGTCCAACCCTCTTGCCAAGACAGGGGGGTCACCTGGAGCAGGAGACACAGCAACGTGTCCAGGTGAGTTTGGAATGTCTCCAGAGAGCGAGACTCCACAACCTCCCTGGGCACCCTGTTCCAGTGCTCTGCCACCCTCCATGGAAAGAAGTTCTTCCTCAGGTTGAGGTGGAACTCCTTGTGTTTTAGTTTAAGGCCACTGCTGCTTGTCCTGTCTCTGGGCACCACTGAAATGAGTCTGGCACCATCCTCCTGGCACCGCCTTGGAGATATTTATGTGTATTGATGAGATCCTCTCTCAGTCTGCTCTAAAGAGGCCCAACTCCTGCAGTGCCTCCTCAAAAGAGAGATGCTCCAAACCCCTCATCATCTCTGTGGCCTCCGCTGGACCCTCTCCAGCAGCTCCTTGTCTTTCTTGTACGGAGCAGCCCAGACCTGGACACAGGAGAATGGGTCTCCATGATGGGGGTCTTGGTAGCTCGCGCTCGCATATCTGCGGGGCACTAAGGCTCGCTTTGTGTTTTTTCCTCCCTTGTTTCCCCACAGGACTCCCTTTCCCGCTCTGTCCCGGCGCTCCCGGACGGGCCCCGGGCGGGCGCCTCGTCCCTCCGCCAAGATGGCGGCGGCGGGTCAGCCCTGTGGGAGGGGCGGGGGCGGGGAGGTTTCCATAGCGGCGGTGTCACACCGGGGCACTTCCTGGTCGGAGGCCGCCGGTCCCGGGGCAGCGAGCAGGGACGCGCCGCTGGGGAAGGCGGCGGAGGGAGGGAGGGAGGCCCCGCGGACAGGAGGAAGCCGAGCAAAGGTAGGGGCGAGCCGGGACTTCGCTCCGGCCATTGTGCGGCCACAGGGGGTGGCCGGCTGGACCCGTCCATTGCCGGGGCGCGGGGGAGGGGGCGCGTGTGTGTGGAGATGCCGCGCCGGACCCTCCATTGAAACGGGCGGGTTCCTGCGGGCTGAGGGGAGGCGGGCGGTACCATCCCCCCCCCGGGGGGGGGGAAGGGGGCGCACCTCCCGCGGGGCCGGCGAGGTGGAAGAGGCGGGAGCGGGCTCCCGTAGGGTACCAGGGTGCTCGGATTGTTCCACTCCCGGCGGAGGGGGGTGTGTGTCTTCGGAGGTTCCCTGCTGTGTCTGTTGGGGAGGGGGCAGCGTGCGGGCGGCTGTGAGGGGCCGGGACGCGGCTGAGCTGCGAGTGCCGAGGGAGCCCGGGGGAAGCCCTGTGGAGATGTCCCTGGGTCCTAGTGTAAGGCTGGTATGAGCTGTGGCGGCGGTGAGGAGGGCGCTTCCCTCGGGAGACTGAGGGGCCACAGCCAGAGTGGGGCTGGGGCCGAGGGGCCTGGGGAGGTGTTCTGGGGGATCACGGCTGTGGGTCGGACACTGGGGGCCCCCCTCGAGGAACCCCCTTCTCTGCCCAGGTGGGAGGCGGCAGTGCCGCCCCGGACGGGAGCAGGGAGGATTTGGACGGCTGAGCCCTTGTTTTAATCTGACTTTCTGGCACCGCCGCTCTCCCTGTACCTGCTCCCTCCTCTGTTCTTTGTAATACTTCAGGTATGTGGTGGAAAGTGCCAGGCTGGCAGCGCTGGGCTGCGACAGAGGGGTCCAGAGTCCTGTGGGCTTCCCCTGGCTGTGGCGAGCCCGGCGGGTCCGTGTCCCCCTCCCAGCCCGGCTGGGACTGCCAGCAGAGCAACTCTCCGATGTTTTGTGTTCCTTCCGTGGGGTGGATCGCTGCCTGTAGGAAACCACCGAAGCCATTGAGCTACCAGCTGAATGAGAGTCAAGTGGTGACTTAAAAGTCGCTCTCTCCGAACTCCCGTACCAGTTGTTCGCCCTCATATGCTCGAGAATAACTTTCTTTGTGCCATTTGCTGCTCGGGGGAGGCAGCTGCACTGGGAGCTGGCTGGGAGGGGAGCTGGTTTTTCAGCCTTCACTGAATTACAGTGGAGTGAAAAATCCCCACATCTGCCCTGTTCGCAGCAAACGTATCTTGTGGAGGATCAGTTCAATTAGAGTAATTCCATTAAATAATCGTTTTCTATGGTTTTCTAGCTTGGTGCCCACCCTGCAATCTAGAGCTGCTGTGTGACAGTCGAAACTCCAACTCTGCCAGGCGTGTGTGTGTATTAAACGCAGCGGCCAATCAGCAGTGCCTGAAACCAAAGGCGATTTGCCTCAACGCTTTGTAGTGTAAATATTCCTGCCATGAACAAAGGAGGGTGTGTCGTTGGACTTGTTTCATTTGTACTTCCATGTGCTTCCTCATTTGTGGCCAGCCAATGATTCTGTGTAGGTTCTGAAACAGTAGCAGTCTCACATTTGCGCTGGCTTTGGGCATTTTGCTGAGCTGGGATGCTCAGTATCTTGGTGCTGTGTTAGGGATTTTTATTGTGTTTTCGACAGCCGTGCTCTGAAGTGACTTAGTTTTGCTCTTTTTA
>JAYRBT010000042.1:5110930-5121203 GCA_036023395.1 Myiotriccus ornatus | reverse complement strand
TTTTAGCATTTGTTTTTCTATTTTGGGTTCATAAGTTTTTGCCCAGAACTTGCAGAATTAATTTCATCGACCATTTATTGAGGTTCTCTGTCTGAATTTAATGAACAGCTTTCTTGTATGTGTAAAGAAAAACAGTTATTACTTTTCCAGCCTCGAGATCAAGCTACTTTCTGCTCCCAGGAAGATGCCTTTTAAATGAGGCTCAAATATCTACATCAGATTCCTTTAGAAAGTGCAGCCAAACTTTCATGCTTTGAAATTGGTAACAAACGTGCTAGAAATGAAGGCAGAAATATTCCTAAGTGGAAGCACGTTCTGTTGGCTTAAGCAGTTACAGACTCTGTAGGACCATTGGGAAGACTCTGAGGATATCCATTTTTTTTTTTTTTTGGATGCTTTGCAGAATGCAGAGCCAAAAGGAGTCACTTGTGACAAATGAATGCCCTGATCAGTAAAGGGAGCTGTATGAGTAGTGCAAACATTTTTATAGGAGAGGCTACCAGAATTTCCCCTATGAGTTCTTGACACCATTGAGGTATTTTTTCATGGTTCAAAGAATGATCTGTAGAAAATAATGAAGATAAGAATTTGAAGTTTCAGAGATTTATGGGGAGGGTTAGTTATTGATCAGGAACTATAAAATTCTCCTCTTCCAACTACAAGAGATTGTTTAAAACTTAATGAAAACTGGGCTTCAGTTCATAGATTGGAAAATTAATTTAGATGTTAGGGAGAAGGAATAGATAATTAATATCTGCTTTAGTAATAATTTGTATCATGATATAGTGCCTGTCTTTAAAACTCAATGCCTAATTCTTTTGAGATAACAATTTGAAGACCAGTTCTGACAGGAAAAGTCAGAGAGGGGTATTATAAACCAAAGTCTTTCTGTGGATAGTTAAGGTATTGCCAGAACTTAGCTGTCAGGTAGATCTTAACTGAATTTATTATTTTTTGCAGGAAACAAGCAGTTTTTACTGTGAAGACACTATGCAAATGTTCTCATAATATGCTCTTCTCCTATTTGATACTTCAGTAATCTTCTCCCAGCTAATGTGCCTTACTTGTGTTTCCTTAATCCTTTAAGCTATTCTTGAAAACTTTTATCCTGCATATGAAATAGTTGTTCCTGATGAGAAAAATCATTTCCTGAGCCTCTTTGCTAAGATGGGAGGGAGGGTGAAGCAGTTGTGCCATGTGTGGTCGCTGAAACTGCTGCTCTCAGAGCAAACATTCCAATGGGTCGTTAGGAGCTGCTTCCCTGGCTCTTGGTGGCACTGGAGGTTTTACAGCCCCTGTCGGGGACGGCCCTGCCGACTTTGTAACCCGCCAAAACACCGTCTGGGCTTTGCAGCATCAAAAGGAGGGTCCAAAGAGCAATTTGACCTGCCCTTGTAAATCCCCTTCTCCTGCCTCTAACTCAGACTTTGCTCTGTTGCAGAACTAGAGGGAGCAGAATGAGTGTTTTGTGTATTTACCTGATTTCTGGAGAATTTAAGGCTTGATCCGCCTTCCACTGAAACGGGACAGCAGGACTGGAGCTGGGTTAGCACCTTCCTGCCCATGTTCTGGGCTCTCCACTGAGTGTCAGGCTTGAAAGCCTGGTATCTTAACCGTGTCTGGAGTCCAGCAAGGGGGGACAAGGACACACTTCTGGCTCTGGGGAGCACAAGGGAGGACGATGAAGCCAAAGCTGCAGAGGTTCCTGCAGAGATGTGCGGAGGAATCTGCGTGCGGAGTATCTGAATTCCGGACAGTTGATGTTGATGTGAGATGGAAAAAGAACAGTGACAGGGACTTTGCATCTCAGCTCAGATGTGTGCAGGGCTGCTGTGCCTGTGAATGGAAGCCCTCAAGCCATCGCAGTGGGTTGGATTTTTTTCTATTAGTAGCTTGTACATCTTTCTTTCTGTAAATGAGGGCACACAAGCAGGAGGATTTTGGGAAGCTGCAGTGCTGCCTGGGAATACCCTGAGGGTTCTTGATGGCTTTTTAATAGCCTAGACAGAATGCCATGAATATATAAACATTACAGATTAGAACAAGAGAAGGAAAGAGAAAATATCAAGTCTTCTTCAAACTTAAATTTTGATCTCCCCCATCCCCAAGCGTCATTTGACAAATAACTCACTGAACCACATTTCTGCAGCATCTTTTGTGCTGTAAATATGTTACCTCCTGGCAATATGTGTCATGAGAAAGAACTGCTTCCAAAGATCAATTAATTATAGTTATGTTAATGGAAGCATTTTTATTCTGAATTGTGATAGCTGAGGAGAGATCAGGGTGATCCATAAAGTCCCATCCCGGTTAACTGCCCCTTCTCATACCAGTGTATTTCCTTGGGTTGATAACGTGCATGATTTCTGTATTCCCTGCAATTTTGAAGTTAAATAAGAAAAGCAAACTCCAAGACCATCATCAAGCACACACTGCTGAGCAAGCTCGGCGTTGGAGATGAAAAATGCTTCGCAGCAATCTGCTGTGTGCAGTGAATATGTAACATTGCTCTTCTCCAGCAGAACCCGCTGAAACTGTTCCACTGAATCCATGACACGGTTTCTTTGCGGTTCACGTTGTTTGTTTGTGTCAGCACTGCCGAGAACTGCCGGGGGGTGTGTCTTGTCAGGATGTGGTCTGAGAGGTGGCACTTGTAGTGGCAGATTGTGTGGAAGTATCAGTTGGTTCAGTATCACTCAGATAACAGTGAACTATAACCATGCTATGACTCATGAGTAACAGATGAAATTACATGATTTAACTAGTTAGTGCATTTTATTTCTCAGTCTTTTTGGTATCACCACTGTTCTAAAGCAGGTGTGGTGTTATTGTCTCAGTGTGTAAACTGGTTTGGGGAAAGACAAACAGCAGTCACAAAGCTTGCTGTGTGATTCCTCGAAGTTGGAGTGATTTAAGTTTGTTATTTGTTTATATGCCTGTGTCAGACTTGCACCATTTTCTCTCTGTTTCACACAGAATGTTTAGTAAAGTGCTTTACATTTTCCTAAATGAATTTTAAAGCTTAGGGGTTTTATTTTTGGTTTCTTTCTACATGCCAATTGTCACAACAAAGAAGAGAGTTCATGCCAACTTTGGAGGTGATTTCATGTTGAGGAAGGCAGGTGTGTCCTCAAGTTCTTTGTGTGTCTCTCCTTAAAAGGTCAGAGCAACTTCAGCTGTTTAAAATCCCCCTGCCACTGGTGGAGGGAGAGATCCTGGTGATCAGAGTGATGGAAGCCTTTCCAGTGGCTGTTCTGCAAACTTTAGTAGGTGCTGGTTTTGTTCTCACCACAGTCCACTGGACCTGCAAATCATCTGAGTCCTTTTGCAGTCAGTCATCTTTGTTACCAGCAGGGCAAGGGAAAGGTTTGAAGAAAAGGGAACAGGTACTGAAGTGCCCGTCCTCTCCTTGTTCCAGCCCTTGAGAACGTTGCTGTAGAAATGAGATAATCAAGTTCAGTTAAAGATCAGTTCTAGGACCTTCAAGATACCCTCTTGCTTTGGAAGGCCAAGTGGATGTTGTTACTGAAGATTTTATTCAACCCTTTTTTTTTTTTTTTACTTCTTCCTCCTATCCATAATGTTTATATAAGGACCAGCAAAAGTTTAGGAGTTCTGTAAAGGTAGTTGTGTTCTGTGATCCATAAACCTAAAAGCCAGTTTTTCAGAGGAAATTTGTAATGTAACACAGCTGCAAGCAATGCTGTTCCTTTGGGTTTGTATCTTTGACTTGACAACAGATTACCCAAAGAACTAAAGAACAAACACATCATGGCAAGATAGTTGTGGAACAGTTTTTACAGCAGCAGTTTTGAGCACTGGACTATTAAGTAACGGACCTCCAGGTAAACTTTATCCCACAACTCTGCATTCTGCATCTTAAATTTAAGTGTTTTCAAATTACATCGTTCTAGAAAGTTCTGTTTGTAGTAATCTTCTCCTCCATGCTTCTCTATGTACAGTCATTTGGCTTAAACCTGGAATTGAAGTTTAGGTCCAGGACTTAGAAATTATTGTTCATATAGAGAGTTGGGAGTTCTATTTCTTTACTGTGAAGGATCCTTTCTCAGGAAGGACAAGCTGCAGTTGCACAGAATGTCTACAAGCTTCCTGTTGGGTGGACACTTGAATGTTTGCAGGGTGGGAGAAGAAACTGGACAGGTTGGCAGAGAGAATGATTTTCCTTGTCCCTGTTCTGCCAAACCAAATACAATAGGACTTTGGGTTGCTCTTACTTCTGGCAGAGATGGATTAACGGGCAGGCTGTAAATGAGACTGACATAACACAAGTGGTTTGTTGTGCCTGTGCTCTGTGTTTCAAGGGACTGACATGGATGTGGATAAATATGCCAGCAAATATAAAATCTGAAATGCTTGTGATGAGCAGCTGGGAATGGAAAGAGGTGACCTCTCCTCCCCCCCACCCTCCATCTCACACTTAAGCAATGGGAACAGAAGGTCTAAAGGCCAGAGAACGTGGCCTGTGGTTTGTTTTAGTGTTATGGTTTTCAGAACATGTAACTGGCTTCCTAAATTGATCTCTGTGTGTGAGCAAGGCCTCACAGTGCTGTGTAGGAATTCAGTTTTCCAGAGTGTTCACAGAGCCCCTTCAGGGCTGACAGTTATTTAAGGTGATCACATAAAACATGATTCCTCTTTTTTTTTTTTTTTTTTTTTTGGTATCTCTGCAGAGGTTTTGACAAAAGGCACTTCTGAAGGGCCTTTGTACATTTTCCAGATGGCATTAAAAACGTTGTGGGGGGGGAGGCATATACTGCAATCTGTCTGCCTAGAATTACCTGACAGAAGTAATCACAATGGCTCTGCTGAAATAGTTCTCTGGGCCTCTGGTGGTGGGAGAGAGAACGCCTGAAATACTCCCAGGATTTCCAACCTCACGGTGTGCGAGAATTCCTGTCACGTACAGGGGTGTCAGAGGTTTGTGTTCAAGGGGGGAGAGAAGGAACCCAGTGCCTGTTTCTAGCAGGAGCTCGCTTGTGCCTGGTGGAGTTCTTGCAGGCTGGATTTAATTTTAGTCCTGCTGGTGGGTCTGACGTTGGCTCTGCGCTGCACCGGGGTCTTTCTTTGAGCATTACGTGGAATTTCATGAATTGAGACAGACTTGAAAGCAGGACGCAGCCACTTCTTACTTACTGAGCCCAGGGGAGCTGCATCTGTCAGCAGTCACTGCAAGTGGGTTTTTTTTTTCTTTAGCTACTTGGTGGCATGATTACTTTATTACTTTAAACTTTATTTAGAGGCATCACTATGCGTTCTCTGTGGTAAATAATTTTAAAATGCTCTGTAGAAACACGTTCAGGACTGCTGGCAGTTTCTTGCCTCCTTGTGCTGAAGTCACTTTAAATCCATCACCCCAGCCTGTGGAGTCATCAGGCAGAAATCTTCCTGTGAAGGTGGATGAGTTGTTCCTGCATCAGTTTTGCTTGAGCATTCTGAGGACAGCCATGTAATCAGGTGCAGGAATGAAACCTGTTGGAATTGTGGAGGAGCACCCAGTCCCTTTGGTCTTGCTGATGAGCAATGATTCAAGTGCTACAGATTGTAAAGGATCTGGTGTCGCCAGCAAGACGGAGAGCAGATGCTGCTAAGAAAGGTAAGAGCAGCACTGGGATGTATTCAGTGCTCTGAGCAATCTGCTGTGAATCAGAAATATTCTGGAGTTTGGTTGTAGTTAAATTAACTGCATACTTGATACTTAAAAATGCTCTTTGTTGTGGCATGTACAGCTGCCATAATTTGGCTTAGAACTATATTAAGCCTAATGATTATCGTTTCTGCAACTGCAGCTTTCCCAAAGAGAATCCTGGTGACGTTTGTTATGCTGGAGATTGAGTTTGTCAGCATCTGTGACTGCTGCTCTTGTTCTAAAGATCTTTTCCTTATTATTTTTTCTTTTTTTCTTTTTTTTTTGTGGTAAAAACATTTCTGTTGTCTGGAGAGCTCAGGTTGTGAAAATAGCAACTGTATTCCATGTAATCCCATCAGCACAGTTTTTAGAGTCTTAATGCTCTAAATGAGAATAAGAGCAAAAATAGGCTTCTTTAGTGCTTATGGAAATGAGAGACTGGAAGGACACAGCTGCACTGCTGGTTAGGTTTTACAATTAGGTTATTGCTAGATTACAACTAACTTCAAAGTCTGAAATGCCTCCTGCAAGTGTACAAAACATTACTTGAAATACTCAATTATTGCTTGAAATTAATCGATATTAAATACTGTTCTTGTTTACTTCAGTGTGTTGAACACTGTTTTCACTTTGCTGAAGCAGTGCCATCCTTTGTGGTATCTGGCACACTTATTAGGAACTGATTAAACTCTTCTTTCTTCTGTACTTTTACATCTTAATTATTTGCAACTGCTGAATATATGGTTTGTAGAGGAACTTAATAATTTGTAGAGATGTCTTAAAAATTTCATTCCTTTCTTACTAAAGTTAATTTTCTAGGGCCACTTTATTTTGTACTGAATAGGTCATGAATAATTTGGGATCTACAGCATCTGGGTCTGCCTGTTACTGTGTCGCTGTTCTGTTCTGCCCTGACATGTAATGTGTGGCTAAAGGCAAGTACCTTTATTTTAAATCACTCCTCTAATAACATCGGGCTCCTCTAATTTTAACGAGTCAGTTCATGAAACACCTACAAAAGGTAGAAGTGGGCTCAGCTGTTATCCTCTTATTCTGGAAAAACAAAGGGGCAAACTTCCTAATTACTTCCTTAGATTCTGCAGGGATTGGTTGAAGATCCCCCCCCAACAGTTGTATAATTTCATTCTCCACCTCAGTGCTGTTCACTGTTCAGTTTTGATTTGTGCTTCCACTCCACTGGTTCCAGGGGGGAGTGGAGGGGCAGGAGTTCTGCCTGCCTGTTCTGTGTGCAGCTCCCCAGTCAGGAAGCATTTTTGTAGGACTTCTGGAAGAACTGGGTTGAAAAGATGAGCATTTTTTATTTCTTTTGTGTTATTTATAGGAACAGATGCAGTAGAATTGGAAAGGAGAGCCTTGAAAAACACAAGGAAATGCTGGTTTTCTCAGTTCTAAAGCTCTGAGGTTTTTTTCTCTCCATTTGTTTTACTCCCTTGTTAAAAGACATTAATTTTGGGTCATTGTTTGGGTGGTATTCTCAAGCTGCTACTATCTGAACTAATTAGATGCCAGCTCTTACAGGACTGGGTAGTGCGTTTTGACAAGGAATATTAAGATCTTAACATTAAAAAAGAAAAATTCAAACATTCCAAAGAAAAAATTTACAGAAGATGCAAAATGCTGACAGACTTGTGTGATGAATACTGTAATTTGAGTAGGCATTATTATTTTTTTTGCTTCACAGCATGCAACATCAGGCATCTGGTGTACGTGGAGGGCTGTATTCTGCAAAGTGACTCATTCTCATTGTTCTCAATAAATGGAAAAGTGTGTTTGTAGAGGAAGAGGTGCTGGGAAGCCCACTGTGAATGCAGGTGCATGCACTGAGACACTGATGGTGTGTGGAGTGTTCACCAGTGTGCTTTCAAACGGGAGTCACTGACCAGTGAAGGTTTAAACTCCCACTCCTGAGCTGCATCCTCTGCATCCCCTTTAAAAATGCTGTTCATCAATTTATTGGGAGATGTATTGATGGCATGTTTCATATGCAGCACCAAGTTTAAAACTTCTTCTTTAAGACTGAATGTCCTTAGCATATAACTGTTCTTATAAACAGTATATAAGGTTGGGGGGAAAAGGATTCCTCTGGCCTCCAGTTTTCCCAAGATTTATTTCCAGACTGAGACCTAGAAGCATGGTGAATAGCATCCATCATGCGACACCAGAAACTTGTTATAAGGTCTGTGGTAAGAAGAGCTGCTGTGGAGAAGCAAATTCAATCCCTGCAGAAGAAATTCCTGTGAAATGCAGTTTAAAAGAACCCCATTACTAACATTTCATGGATTGAAATGTGGATTTAATGGGATAATTGAACAGCCTGCCAGGCTTGCCGAGTCTAAATTTGCTTTTTACAGGCCAGAGTTTGTTTTCATTGTGGCCGTGACCTCTGCCACCAGTTAAATTAAATTTAACTTTCTGTATCATAAGGTGGTGATAAATAGGTGGTTTACAAGACTAAATCCTGCAGAGAGTGAGGCAGTGGGAGCATGAGTATCCACCTCACTCCCAGTGCAAGTCCTGTGGTTTTGTCTTCACTCCTTGGCTGTTGAGGCTGACAGCAGAAAACCCTTTGGTAGCCTCAGGGTCTTCCTCAGTGATACAAGTGCAGGGAGCTAAACAGAAAGTTTTGGTTTAGAATGTCTCACTTTCCCATCCTGTTTTTTAATCTTGTGCTGTTTAAAAATGGAATTGTTTGAATTTTTTAAGGAGAAGGGGTCCTATAACTGTGTTCCATAGTCTTCCAATTGCAGTGAAGCTGAGTGTGTAGAGTTTTTGATCTGCTTTTTATGGGTTTTGTTTTTGGGGAAACCCCAGACCTTCACCATATTTAGATAATACCAGGTCAGTTTTAAAAGTGCCTCTAGTCCACTTATTGTCAAAGGGTAACACTTTACATGCTCCAAGTCTGAAGGTGAATATGAAGTTGTAAAGAAATTTTGAATACTTGAATTTCTTTTAATGAATTATGAAAGTCTGTCTTCTTTGAATAAAATTCTAACTCATGCCAGTATAAAATTCTCTTGATAAGCATTCTAATTCAAAGCCAGACATTCTACAAGAGCTGAAACCTTTCAGAATTTTAAAAAATAGTTCAAATGTTATTTCTCCTAGAGAAGCCCATGTAGAATATTAATCTATGATTTATTTTCTTTTTTCCATCCCTAAAATCCTGGTTGAAATCCAAGGTGTTTAAAATTAATAAAGAAATACTTATGTTTACCTCTTTGCTCCCTCCTTTCTCTTACAGATGGCCACAACAAAACTTAATTGGCAACATCACCTTGATGTTAGGATATAAAAAGAGATGTTGCATTAAAATACCTCTACCAGATGGGACAACTAAATTGAAATCCCAGAATTAAAAAGGGATGCAGCATTTCAGTGTGAGAGAAAGATGCCTGTGGAGAAAACTTTTGGTTTGGTATTTGTTTTTATGGATTGCAAGAGGAGGCACATTTTTGGTCACTGCAGTGTTTGGGCCTATGAGGTGTGTGAAGGTTGGGCCAGCCAAGGATAACCAGGTTTTAACTCTCCAGCAATGGATAATCTCGATTAACAAATCCAGTTGCTGATGCAGTTCCCACTTGGGAAGTTACTGCCTGGATTCACTGTGGTGGAATCCTGTGTTTTGGACTCAGGCTTGCCAAGAAATGGACAGTCTTTTTTGGCTTATTTCTTTTGGGATGGATTAAGTTGATTAATTGCAAGATGGAGAAAATAAGATAAAGGCCCCACATCAATACCAGCCTTGGTATTTTCTCGTTCCCTTTGGTGATAGTAGAGGAAAGGTAGAGTCAAATCAAATGGTTTCTCTTGAGGCAGCTATGTCAGAAACTCTCTTCAGTCTCTTAATTTTTCTGTTTGTTACAAGATCTTTGCACAGGAGGCTGAGAATTTGCCTAAATTTCATGGGAGGTTCCCGGGTTACCTGAATTTTCTTTTTCATTTCTTCATATAATAAATACTGTTATAATCCAGGTGGAGTTTTTTAACTGATAAAAGCTGGATTAGAAGGTTTTTCTAGACCTGTCCTCAAATTACTTTTCTTAAAGGTAGGCTGGGCAAAAAAGCCAAGTTAATAAAAATCAACAAGTTCTTCAGTGAGCTGCAAGCAGGGAGGTGGGGTTTTTTCCCCATTTAATGTGAAATTCTGCCCACAGCAGGCAAGGTAATGTATTGTATTCTGCAGCTCCTCAGCACATGTCCAGCTTCAATTCATTATTTACCATGGCTCAGTTTCTACCAATGGGACAGAATTTAACTGTGTTTCAACAGGTTCTTCTGACACTTGTATTAAAGTTTCAGCTGTGTTTTCACAAATAATTAATGCCAGCAGAAATGACTCCTCCTGCCTTGTTCTGCTGCTCACTTTGTCTCCTCATCCCAGTCCAAGTCCCCACAAAGCTTCCCAAGCCTTTGTGTAGCCATATAGTGATGGGGGTTGGGAAGCTGCACTCCCGGTTCTTGTGGAGTTCCCAGAATCCTGATGGACTAATCCAGTTGCTGATGCAGATCCACAAAGGTTTATGTCAGTCCAAGGAGCAGCCAGCAGTAGGATGTGACCGAATCCATGGGGACAACTTTCCTTCCGTGGTGCTGATGCTGGTG
>JAYRBT010000042.1:5034935-5105851 GCA_036023395.1 Myiotriccus ornatus | reverse complement strand
CAGCACAAACTGGAGAACAGTAAATAGAGATGATCTGGAGCTTTGCTCCAGAGTGCTCTTCCAATTCAGACTAAAATGCTATTTAGAGAATTGCATGGAATATCAGCAGTCTTTTACCCCAGATTTGTGAGCTATTTCAGGGGCAGGATGGGGATCAAGAAATTGTTCATGAATGTATTGCAGACTGACGTTTATGACCTGGGTTTGTATATGCTCTGCCTCTCGAGATTAAATGCTAAATTAATGGGAAGGTTTCTGTCTGGCCCCTGTATTGGGCATCCGTGGCAAGGTTTCGGTAGCCAGGGCTGCAGAGGTGGCCTGTGTTTGAAGGGACCAGGGGCTGTCCCCTGTGTTGGACACAGGCAGATCCAGCTTGCTCCAGAACATCCTTGGCCAAAGCTGAGCTCCTCAGTGAAGCTGGTGGCACCTCTGGGATAAGATATTTAAGCAAGGATAAAAACCACGGTGCAGCAGTTGTGAGAGAGGAGGACGAGAAGAATGAGTGGGAATCAACTCTGCAGACCCCAAGGTCAGTGGAGGAGGGGGAGGAGCTGCTCTAGGCCCCAGAGCAGAGATCCTTTGGCAGCCTTTGGAGAAGACCTGGAGAACAAGGAGGGAGCAGAGATCCAACGGCAGCCTGTGGAGTACCCCCCGACCGAGCAGGTGGATGTGCCCTGAAGGGACACATCCTGCAGCCTGTGGAGAGCCCATGCTGGAGCTCCTGGTTCCCGGAGAGGAGCCCACACAGGAGCAAGTTTTCTGGCAGGAACAGCAGCTGGTGGGAAGGGCCCACACTGGAACAGTCTGTGAAGGACTTTGTCCTGTGGGAGGGACCCCACGCTGGAGCAGGGGAAGAGTGTGAGGAGGAAGGAGCAGCAAAGACCAACTGCTGTGGACTGACTGCAAGTGCCATTCCCCATCCCCCTGTGCCAGGGTGGGGAGAACATTAAGGAATGAAGTTGAGCCTGGGAAGAATGCTGTGTTTCTCCCCATCCTATACTGTTTTTAGCTGCCAATAAATTAATTTCCCCAAGCCAACTCTGTTTTGCTCATGAGGGGGATTGGTAAGTGACCTTCCTGTCTATCTTGATCCATGAGCTTTTCCTTTTTCCTCTGTCCTGCTGAGGAGGAGGAGTGAGAGCAGCTTGGTGGGCACCTGGCACCCAGATAAGGATCAACCCACCCCAGCAACGCTGAGGATGTGGACAGAGATAAACTTTGCAGGCCTGTGTTCCTGTGGGTTCTCCCCAGGCCAAGTTCCCCTAAACTGCCGGGGATGTTGTGACGGCCGTGGGAGTGAATTCAGCACTTGGCCTTTTCCCGTGGGGGGTTGCAGGGCACTCACATGATGCTGTTTACCAGCCCTGCCCACAGCAGCAACTTCCAGGAGAGCTGGAGACAAAGAGCAGTGACAAGAGCTGTAAATCCAGGACTGGATGACTCAGGGATGTCCTCCTACATTTTCCTTTATGCTCTCTTAATATACTACTGGATAAAATCTGTGCTAAAAACAAACATTTAATAAGCTTCTTAACATAACGTTTATTAATTGGTTTTGAAATGCTATTTATTGGTACAACAGTGGATTTTTGGGGCAATTTTAGGTAGTGTTAAAACTGCTAAAGTCATTGCTACCATGAGGAAATCTCAACACATCTCTCTTGCATCCTGTCTACAGAAATGGCACGACAGGAGAAGCTTGGAGAAAAGATAATTGAATTAGGGTTAATGGGAATACACTTGAATGTGAGGTGGTTGCAGGGAACACAACATTTATTTGATGTATCTGAATGATTCCCGTTGCTGTAGAATTGTTACTTAATGGTGGTTTGGTTTGAGCTTTGTTTATTTAACTGAGCTGCCTTTCTAGGCAATTTCTGATTACTTTTTAATTTAAAAAAACTTTTCTGCATCATTTTATATTTCTCATCTCCAACCTATTTTTGCCTGTTTTTTGTCTGTCATGCAGCTTTCATCAGTTGAGTTCATAGATTTCTGGTTAGCAGGAAAACAGTTGTTTCCAATTAAAAACTAAAAAAAAAAAAAAATTAAAAAATCTTACAGATTCATATTTGGGAATAATTTATTTTAATACAAAGATGGTACAAAACTGCTGTAACATGAAAAGTATTTCAGTTCTTTTACTATTTTGAATGACTTTTTTTTTCCCCCCCTCCACAATTAAAAAACTGCACATGAGTTTGTGTCCCAACCTGGGAAACACAACTGGGAAACAAACTTCTTTATTCTGACACAAATGTGAGCAGTCCTTCAATTAAAATTTGATCTAAATCCTGCAGTCCCACGTGAAGGGGACCTGTTGGGGATTCTATTTATATGAACTTAGAAGCTTGAACTTGAAATTCTGACGGATAAATGATGTATCAGCGTGCTGGGGTAGTAATGACATTCCGGTTTCTCTGAGAAATAGCTACTTTTGAGGTCTAAGAATGACAACTTTGCTGTGTTTGCCCTGACGTGGCCACACAGTTGTATCTGGCAGTCAGGCCACTGCAGTAGGTTGTAAATGTGACAGTTCCCTGTGCGTGTGGAATCCTTAGGGATTAACTTGGAGCTATCCAAAAGGTAGCTCCATGGTTTTAAAATGAAGCTGATTTAGAGTCACCTTATTTGCGTTCCTTTCGTGCTGATAAGTTCTCTCACAAGCCTCAGTTGTGTGACTTTGGACAATAACTGTGTTTTTCTCTCTGTTTATGTTTTTTAGTTATATGGGAAGTTTTAGTTCACTAGACCCCTTCCCACTAACTTAACGTAGCCCATTCTTACTCCATTTCTTCTGTTTCTTTTCATCTTTCTAAGCATGTGCAGTTGTTTTGCATCCCTGTTTTGCCTTTGTGACTTTTCCCTTAGGCTTTTGAGTTTTTAATTTTTTCCTTTTTCCATTTCAGCACTGTGTGTCCAGAGGGATAGAAAATAGTGTTGATCTCATGTATGGGGTACAAGGCAGTGAGAAAATTTGTCCTTAAATCTGATGGAATTAGTTCTACAGCGAGACAGTAAAAACTTAAAACAGCTCAATAATTTTTTCGTTTATTTAATTTAATATTTGGGTTTCTTACTTGTGGTTTTGTGCATTAAAATACCTGTGATGGAAGATAGTTTTAAAATCCCTCTCCGTTGGCTTGAAGACCCTTAGCCCTTACTGGTGATGACCCCTAAATGCTTTAACTTGACAGTTTATTATATTCTGGACGTTTTTTACATCATCTTCTTAAAATATCATTCCTTAAATAAAACATCACACTTCCCCCTCACCTCCCCCCCCCACTTTCTGTATCCTCTTTTCATATTGTTTGCATTTGTCCTGTCATTATGTCCGACTTGTAAATTCTCACTGTTCTGCTTTTCCAGTGTCAGGGGGCGTTGTTACCAGAGAACAATTATCAGGTCACTGCCCTGTCAGGGTGCTGAGGGTCGGGGTAAAGGTTGCAGTGTCTGAGCTGAGCTGAGCCTGGGCTGTACCTGCAGTTCTGCCCGAGTGTTACAGCCCCACCTGCATCCACAGCAGATCTGGACCATCGAACAGCACCAGCCCTTTGTTACATTCTCACTAAAGACTTCTGATTTAGTAAAGCCTGATCAGCTGAGTCGCAAATCCGTGTATTTGTCTGGTGCTTTCGCTTAAAATCCTGTGTGTTTATGTGAAGAAAGGGGCTTGGTCTGCGTTGGAGGCGATTCAGTGAAACGCCCCCTGGGCTCAACAGCACCTGAAGAGTAATGGCTGTGTGTGAGAGTGTTCCGATGGGGGCAGAACTTCCCGGGGCGCGCAGCTGACTCAGCTGAACACTCAGTGTTCAGAGAAACCTGTCAGTAATGTTCTGAGGTGGCCTGAATGTTCCCCTGGGATTGAACAGCCTGTTGTGCCTCAGGTTCAAAGTACTCTCTGGAGCTTTCTTTCCCTCCGTGTTTATAGCCCCCGTTATCACAACAGTGTGAGCTGTTTGTTCCTGTTGTCAAGTTTTAGGTTCCGTGCTCTTCCCAAACAGTGGGTGGTGGCAAATAAAGACTATGTGTGAGTAATTTTACAGCGTTCAGTGGTTACACCCCTGGATTTTCATACACCAGGGAAGGAGAAAACCAGTGAGCAGGATTTCTAGACTAAGTCCGGGGAAGTTTGCACGGATGACTAACACACCCCAAGAGCTGTTGTGTTCAGGGTGGATTACGGTAAAATTAATTTAAGCTGAAAATTATCTGTGCTTCTTCTCCCAGCCTTAAAAGGGAGGCTGAGTTGTTTATGAATTCGCTCAAAAACCTGCTGTCATAACAAGTTGCTTGTTGTTAAATTAACTGGTTTCAGAAAACTCAAACAGGAGAAATATTTGGTATTTTCCCCTCACATTTAGACTGCTGCGTTGGCAGGTGACAACTGTACTGCTGAAGAGGGAAGAGCTGATGAAAGGCTTTTCATCAAGTTTGAAGCCCCTGGAGTAATAACTCCTAATCCTTCCAAAGTGCTGTAACTGAAGGGAATTCTATGATGTTCATCTTCATTTCCTATGCTGTTGCTGGGCCTTCTGGGAATATCTTTGCAGGGATAGGGCCTTGATTTTACTGCATCACAGGTCCTTGTTTCAAGGAGATGCTTTGGCTTTGTTTGTAGTAACATCAGAAATGCAAAGTTGAGTTTTCAGTGTGTGCTGAAGGAATGTCTTTGGCTGTAAGAGGAAACCACAATTCATAGTCAAGACATTTTCCCTTGCAAGTCATTTTGGGTTTATCTTCACTGAGCAAAATTTCAGGCTTGAATTTGCTGAACTTTCATGTGAGGTCGATGAAGTTCAGAGTGAGTGTTGTACGTGGTGGGAAGGTTTCCTGTCTGACACCGTGGCTACACCTCCAGGTCAAAAGGAGCTTTTAAAAGCAGTTTAGGCACACCAAGAGCTCTGACCTATAAGTTCTCTATCTGCAGCTGCTGCTTGTACTTAGAGCTCAAAGCTGAAGAGTCGAGCTCTGATGCTTGGTTGATGCCTGGAACCAGCCAGCCCTGTCACTCCTGGTCTGTCGGGGCTGCACCAGTGAGAACTGGAACCCTCCCCAGTGTGGAATCCCCAAACTGCTCGTCTGCAGTGCCGGGGTACACACTGGCTGGGTCCATGTTTGTATCTGGGGCCTCCCCGGGCACAGACGTTGCCGTTCCCTGTTCTCGGCTCCCTCACGGAGAGCACAGCTCCTGTCTGTCCTTGGGATGGTTCTGCAGCGAGTCTGCCTTTCCCAGGATACAGGATGCTCCCTGCCAGATGCAGCTCCACAGGCTCCACCAAGCCTTGACTCTTCCCGTGGATTTTGATTCTGTAAGGAATATGAAATTTGTAGACTTTGAGAGGGATCTTCTTCGAATGAAACAGGTTATTAGGCTGGCCTGAAATCTGTAAAAGGATTTATTTGTGTATTATCCTACAGCTAACCCTTGTAACTTGGAATAGGTGTTGCCAAAGTCCTACAGTGTTTGCATTAGATGAAGTAGACATTTTCTGTGTACCAAGTTCAAAACTGCTTTTTAGCCATTTCAGGTGGTTTACTGTTGAGATATGAGAGTCTGTGACAAGTGGTCAGATTTTTCTGGGTTATGGGTGGTTTGCTTTTGATTGTTTTTGGTTGTTTTTTTTCCCCTAAACAGACTGTAGTGGTTACAAAGTGGATCTTCATTAGTAGGTTTAGTGCGTTATTGACTTAAGCATTAACAAACGTATGGATTTTTTGCTCGATGCCTGTGCACCAGGCTTCGACTAAAATTAATCTCGTGTTTGTCTTGCAACAGAAAATTTGTTAAAGTGTTTGCAGTGTGTGTTTGTAGCTCTTCATTTTGCATCAGTACTGAAATAAAACTCCTGATTTTGAGAGAAGTAGCACTGAAAACTTGACAGTGGGTTTGTGCTACTGAGGTACCTCAGTGTTTATCTTCCTCTCAGCCAGTCAAAAGAAAGTGTTAGTGATACGTCTGTTAATGCACTGATTACTAAAGTAATTGTTTCCGTGGACCAGCAGAATAAATTAATAATTGTTGTCTTAAGTGACCGCCGGATATTTGTAAAACATTTTCAGAATGAGCCAAATGGTGCCTCTCGCTGTGATCTCATACTTGAAGGAGACTTACGACCTCTTTGGAACATTCTGTTCTGATCAACCTGTGTTATCTTTTTAAATCAACTGTTCACACAAATGCCTTTTCGTTTTTGTTTTGTGGTTCTGCATTACTCCAGCTTTGTGCCTGACCTCAGGGGTACTGGTATCTCACTTTGTCTGTGCTTAAATGCCAGGCTGTCCTGAGGTGCAGGGATCAATTAAATCTAAAAACTACTCTGATGTTACATTTAGCAAGAACTGATTGAAATAAAGGTGGTGGATATAACTTAGGCAGAAGGTTTGTGTTACTGGTTCACTGGTCTGTGGATAAACAGCCACAAAGTTTGACAGATTGATCTTTTCTTTCTTTTTCTTTTTTTCCTTTGGATTGTTTTAACCAAACTCTTAAGTTGTTTTGTATTGATGAAGGCTTTAGCTGATGCAAACTAGATGGAGGCAAACAAATTAGTACTTGGTATTTCAAGTTACCAGTGCGAATGTAACTGGGTTGGGGTTTGGTGGGCGTGGCTTTGGGATTTACTGCAGCCCCTGTGCCGTGTTTTCCCTTGGCTTCAGGCTGGGACCCAGACCCAGGACAGCCTTGGAGGCCCTAATTCCTGCTTCTCACGGGAAGTTTACTGGGTTTTGTTTACCAGCCCTCAGTCGGTGAAGCTGAAAACAACAGAACCTTCTTGTCTATCACCAACTTCCTTTTCTCGTAGCAAGGATGAAGAAACTTCCCCAGTTTCTGCTGCTGTTCAACAAACTTGTTTACCCTTCCTCTGGTTATCTTTTACTCCTCCAGCCCTTCCTATAACCTCTTTATAAACATAAAAAACATGGATCTAGTGCATGGATGACAGTTAAGATGATTTCAAATGTTCACAGGGGATTTTCTTCTGTCCCCAAATGCCATTTTAGTTTTTAATTGAGTGACAGATATTAGAGGGAGCTGATGACTCAGGTTTTCTCAGAGCAGCCCCGTGCTGTGTAGACATGACTGATATTACAAGCAGGCAGGTGTCTAAATTTGCCTTCATGTCTTTCTGTGGACTCAGTGAAACTTATCCTAGTCACGAAGAGAAGGTTTAGTGGCATGGGAGCTTCCTGGTGCCATTCAGACTTTTCATAGGATTCACTCAGAGGATCCTATTTGTACTTAGGGTATTACTGCAGTTAAAATGTTTATCTGCTTCAAGATTAATAGCTCAGAGACAGCCATGAAGAAAGCTGTTCAGCTACGGTGAGCAGAGCTGTAGTGTGTAACTCAGCGTTTTTATTTTTGTGGAAACATTTTAAATATGTTGAGATTATAGTTAAAGTTGAAGAGAGAAGGGCCTCGCAGCTCCTCTCTGACTTCTGATGGTTCCTTCCGTGTATCCTGATGGTAGATGGAGGGATGCCTGAGATCCACACTCTATGGAAGGGATCTCAGCAGCCTGTAGTAACTACAGTAATATGCTTTTGCTGGAATAAAGAAAGAAATGCTTTTTCATCCTGCCAGAATTTTAGCAATATTTAAGATTTTATTTTCCTGTTGTGTGTGCGTGCGTTGAGGTGAAACTGAGCTTATGAAAATGAATCCTGAGGTCCTCCCATGCAGAGGCTGTGCCCGGAGAGGACACTCAGGCTGAAG
Source organism: Myiotriccus ornatus (assembly GCA_036023395.1). NCBI lineage: Eukaryota > Metazoa > Chordata > Aves > Passeriformes > Tyrannidae > Myiotriccus > Myiotriccus ornatus. The sequence continues at coordinate 5,098,128 of JAYRBT010000042.1, read as the reverse complement.
TGCGGACTGGGGCTCAGGCTGGTTTTTTTTGGGGGGGAATGAGCAGTTCCCGAGCACTCCATGTTGTCTGTTCCAGGAGAAGGCAGAAATGTCGTAGCCTGGCAGTCCTTGTGCAGCTGGTGAGTACAGGCTGGTGCTGTGGCTGGCTGCTCATCCGCTGCTCGTTCGCAAACGCGTCCCGTTGGGTGTCACGGCAGGGCCGGCAGGTTCGGGCAGCGCCAGCCCGGGCAGTGCGGGGGCAGCCGCTGCTCCTTCCCCGCCGGGCCCTTCCACTTCTGCTCCTGCCGCCTCGAGTGAGCGCTGCTGTCTCTGTGAGCTGGCTCCGAGCTCTTTCAGTCTTATTAACTGGCGGAATGGCGTCTATTACAAAAACAAACCCTCCCTTTCTTCCTGTTGTAATCAGTTAAATCGGCTGTGTAATTAAATGATGAGCTGGACTGTGGGTATGGCAGTGTAGTCAAACATTGGCTGTGTAGAGGAGCAAACCTCTTTGTTTTAGCCAGTAAAATGATACCAATATAGACGGAATTTTGTTAACTGGGGAACTCTTGTAACTTCTCTGGCCCTACAGAAGAAATAAAACAGCTTCCTCAAAAATGAAGACCCCCTTTTAAAAGTTTCTTCCAGAGTCTGTATGAGCGTTGTTTTAGCGATGCTTTAAGACTTACCATCATTAATGCTGAATTTTAAAATATAATTATTGTTTGGTTCATTAATTTTTACTAATGCTGAGATAAAAATGAATAATCAGGAGACAACATAATTAGTGCAGTGTGGCAACTGCCTGCTTAAATGTGAGTCTGTTAATGTGGGAAGCATAGCTCTTGCTCTGAAACATTCTGCTTTGTGTCAGGATCTAAAATATTAGAACCATTTTACTCTTTAAATTGATACTGCAAATCGTAGTGCTGTGAAAACATTCACTAATGAAGATGTTCAAAACAGGAAATTTGAAATTATGTCTGAAAATAATGTCAAAATTTCAGAGAATATTTTTTATGTTCTTTTGGTTTATGTTGCTGGGAAAAAAAGTGATTTTATTTTTTAATATGTCATCCTGATATATGGTATTGGGAAAACGAAGGGGAAATTTATTGCAGGGAATGGTTGTGTTCAATCTTGCTGAAAGATGGTTTTGCCTGTATGTTTAGTAGTCTGTCACAGTGAAAAGAAGTATAGGCAGCCTCAGTGTGCAGAAGGGATATTTTAGTTTTCAAAGGCTCTGGGAACTGCAGACATAATATACTTTTAAAGTACAAGGGATCAAAAAAAAAAAAGGCATTTTCAGCTAAATTTGCTTATAAAATCATAACCAGTTCCTGAAAAAGCACTGGTATGAAAGAATGACTTGACTGATATTAGGTTGAGGGTAAAATTCCTGTAATCTTCCTGCTTTTTATCTGTCAGTAGTGGTTCTGATGAGGTTAAGTGTCTGATCTTACCATATAATGCAGCAGCTGATTTGCAGCATATTTTATTAAGACATTAATTATAAAGGCTGGGACTAGTGCTGGGAAAGGTCATGGATTTCAGGGGAGTGTGGGAGTAATACTCATGGGCTGTAGATGAAGCAGATTATATGGTACAGCAGGATCAGCTCTAGCCACAGTAGGAGTTCCAGGAAATTTAATCTTTGGTGGAAGACCATGAAATGATTTCCATGTAGCAGAAACCCTCCTGTGTTTTCCCATGAAGGCTGGATCTGTGCCGCCCCATTGCTGCTGGGTTCTCACGCTGGCTGTGTCTCCTGGAAAAGTGGGATGCAGATCTGCTCCCATCACCACTGGAACTGTTTGGAGGGCTCCAGTTACTGAGATCAACGGAATATTTGCATCTCCTGACAGATGGAATGTGTAGGTGAGGGACCACTTCTCTGTGGTCATGCTGCTGCTCTTTGGTAGCAGTGAACTCATGACAAGCCAAATGCCAACTGCACCCTTGGGAAGAGAGAACAAAGGGATGACTTAGGCTTAGACATGACACATTCGGTGGTTGTTGCACAAGTCAGACCAGTCTTAACATACTGGCAAGCCCCAAATTATACCCAGCCCAGGTTTTTACATTGAAGTCTCTGAAGAGCTGCCATAAATGTTTTGGGTTGTGTTGACAGAGTCCTGGGCAGGAGGGTGGGTTGTGTATTTTTTTTCTTTTTTTTTTCCTTTTCTTTCAAGAAAGGAGCATTGTTCAGAATTGCCCTTACTCTTTTCAGTGTAGTTTGTTGCAAATTGGCAATTATGGTTTCTTGTGGCTTTGCAACTGATTATGTTAACCTTCAGCAAATTAATTATCTTCTGGCTCGTCACTGCACACTTTGTAAAATGGAATTACAGTAGAACCCTTCCAGATCTTGTCACTCCAGTTTATAACCCATGTGGTGACATCCATAAGGCTCAGTAGTGAGGTGATGACATGAGCATTCCAGTTGCAGCCTCCAGCTGGTGAGTTGTTGGCAGAGCGGATGGAGGTGATTCAGTTTTCAGGTGTACTTATTTATGTGAAACACACAGAGAAACAAACTGCAGATTAGGACTAAGTACACGGACAAGTTGTATTTGATCAGATTATGTTCTTTCTGGTTTTTTTTTTGCTGATGTATTCTGAGTTTCGTTCTTTCAGTACTCTGTTAATTAATATGTATCAGTAAGGCTCTGTTACTAAAAATAGTGATAGACATGTTGCAGTAGCTGATTAATACTGGTAGAATTCATCTAAGTCCTTTCCTTATTGCTGCTTAAAAACGAGGTAGTTTGGGTAGTTGATTTAAATTCTCTGCAATATATAGACTACTAAATTCTCATTTCTTGTTTGGACACAGGTTTCTTCTGTGGAATATTGCTTAGCAGGGCTGCTTTGCTTTCCCTGCTCTTGCTTTGGGTCCTTTGGGGATCACTTTAAAATTGCTTCGAGGGAGTTTTCAGCACCAGTTAATTCTACTAATTTCCAAAGTGACCATTTTCCACTGGCGGCTGTGCAGCATCTCAAAGGGGATGTTGCAAAACTGCAGCTATTCTGCCATAGTGAAACTCGATTTTTTCACTAAGAGGAGAGTGCAGTCATCTTCAGCAGAGTTAAATCTTTACTTTCATATCTTTCACCCGTTACTCCTCACGCTGTAAAACTACAGTAGTGTCTACTCTGAAGAAATGCTGATGAATGAGGGGAGGGTGCATGTATTTTGCTGTTGGAGTGGTGTTTTTTGGTGCAGAGCATAATGCAATATATTAATTTTACAAACAGCTTTATTTGCCTTTGAAAGGGGGGAAAAAATTCAGTTAAGCCAAAATCTTTCCTCTGTGTTAAGTCTGCTTGAAAATACCCAAAAATAGACATGCTAAACTTGAGAGATGTCAAAGAAGTGTCCGTATATATAGCTCTAGCATAGCTACAGTTTGTGTATATATATACATATGTCTGGAAATATCTATATCTGTAATATGGCTTGTTGCTGCCTGGGGAGCGTGTGGTAGAAGAGCACCAGTGGATGTTAAAAAGCAGGTTGTTTTCAAGTGGTGAAGGTGTTATCTGTGAGAGAGTTAACCTGGAAACAAGTCCTTGTGTTCACTGGGGGAGAGTTCTTTTTGTCCTCACTGCAAATGCCCTCTCAGGTGAAAAACCAGAAAATAGCTGGTTTTATAAAACAGTTGCATCGTTGTGCCATGAGCAAAGTGGAAGATGATTTCAGTGTAGCAGGAGGATTGCTGCTCTGGGCATAGGGATGTCAGCAGTAACAGGCTGCTTTTGAGGGAAATGTGCCTTTTGTTGGATGTGGCACTGGCTTAATCTAAACTCACACTGAGACCAGAGACTAAACTATTGACACCTGGGTTTGGGTGGGATCCATGAGCAGCAATCAGGGGTAAAGACAAAGGAGCTGCTGCTCATTTCCAGGCTCGGTGCTCAGCCAGGCGATATGGGGAGGAAGGTTAAAACAATTGAAGGAACTTAAATTCTTTTTTTTTTCAGTCTCTGGGGGAAGAAGAATAGTCTGACACACTTGATCAGATCTGTCTTGTGTTCCTGGCATTTTAACACTTCTCAGAGCACAAGAAAACCACAGAATGGTTGTGGTCGGAAGGGACCTCTGGACGTCATCTGGTCCAACCCACTGCTCACAGAGCTGGTTGCCCAGGATAGTGTTCAGGTTGCTTATGAACATCACCAAGGATAGAGACTCTGTAGCTTCCCAGGGTAACCTGTGCCAGTCCCATTGACAATCTCTCAGTTCCCAAACAGCTGGAAGCCCACGCGGGTCTTCCACGCTGGGTCAGGTAGTGTGTGTTCCCTGACTTCCTTAGGCTGGGAGATGGAATTGGCTGGCTCCTGGCTGCAGGCAGCAAACATGGGCTGGCTGTTTGTGGGAGGACTGAAATCTCTGCAGGACAATGGCTTCGTGTGTGTGTCCTGGAATATTTGGCACGGAGATCAGTTTTCCAGGTTTTGATGATGCAGATGAATTCTGCCAGTTTCAAATCTTGAAATTTTGTTCTTTTATCAACAAAAATGTTCTTGTCAACTTCTGCCATACTGCATGTTTCAGGTCCCCAAGATATCTTGAACAGTGAAGGAGTTTAGAGCAGAAAATATGTAAAATCTCCATTCTGCCCTCAGGGAATGCCAAACAGTTACAGAAATTGTATTTTAGAGTTACTCAATTTCATGGTTTCTTAAGTAATAAAGCAGCAATAGGGGTACTTCAAGCCCCATTTCTAGTAAGTCCTTTCAGTGAGATGCTTTTCCTGCAGCGCTGGGTAAATACCAGTAAGAATTCTTAGCCGAGAGTGTCACAGGAGCCCCGGCCTCTGAGGCTGTTTGTTCAAATCCCTTTGTTTATTATGAGCTGGAATGCGGGGCTGGGGTGGGGAACACCAGCGTGGTGCCTGCCTGACACTTCCAGTAACAAATGGCAGCTTTGTTTGAGGAGCTGCAGCTCGTGGAGCTGCACAGGGGCCGTGCCTGGAAAAAGGAGCACGTGTCGAGTGGCTCGGCTGTGGGGAGCGAGTGCTGCGAGCGGAGGAGGAGAACTTTCCCCGGGTCGTTTCTGATAAACTGATTTAGAATATGGTCTAGAAACAAACACGTTTACTTCATGAAGACTAAAACAGAGCTCTACAAGGACTGGGAAGAAAATGACAATCTAAAGACTGGTAAAGTGTTTTTATTTTATGTGCTGGTCTTTAATTCTGTGTGTTGTGCTTGTTTTACTTCTCTCTTATTTCGAATTAGTAATAACTGAGTTTTAAGTATTTAATACTGCTAAGATAACGATGTTTAATGGTGGAAGAAATGCTGTTCAGTTAACTTCTGGAAATACGTATTTCTGAGGAGGTGTTACTACATCGAAGGGATTGCTTTTCTAACTAACTAGTTCCCTTTATGTTAAAAGTTCTTGTCTGTGTTGAAAGTTCTCACTGCATGAGGAGAAAAAGAAAGTATAACTGATGCTTAATCCCTTTTGTTCAGAGCGTTTTGTTTTTTTTTGTTGATGTGCAGGTATTTACCAAGATTTTTCCTTTTGAACATCATGTACCCACAACAAAATACTACCAAGTGTACGTCATGGCTTTTCCTTCATTGTTTATGGGAATGGACTGGAAGGAAAATAAACAGCCTGAGTATTTAAGGGACTTTCTGATACGAGCAGAGACTTTGTTTATTGCTCTGATATGTGCTTTGAATGTGTAGATGTGGAGCAGCTGTGGTAGTGCCTGCAGACAGGAATTCGTGCCACTGCAGCTCTTTGTGCACTGGGATGTGTAATGTGCGAACAAGCAAGAATTGGGCTAAAGTAATGGAAAGCAAATTAGCATGTCTCAAGTCTTTCGGGCTTTTCAGAGTGCTCTGCTGTTGAAGAGACAGTACGAAAGGTCAGACAACAAAAAAAGGAGAAATCTCTTTTCAGAATTCGGGGGAAGGTTGCGTGGGATGCTGTTAATACATCGGGCCTCAGCCACAAGGAAAAAGACATTATTTCTGTGGGTGCTGGTCCACGGCAGCTGAACTTCAGCCAGTGTGTGCCCAGGTGGCCAAGAAGGCCAGTGGCATCCTGGCTTGTATCAGCAAGTGTGGCCAGCAGGACCAGGGCAGTGACCATCTCCTGTATGTGGGCCTGGGGACGCCACACCTCAGATCCTGTGTGCAGTTTTGTGCCCCTCACTCCAGCAAAGACATTTTGATGGTGGATCTTGTCCAGAGAAGGGCAGCTGGGGAAGGGACTGGAGCACAAGTCTGATGAGGAGCAGCAGAGGGAGCTGGGCGGGCTCAGCCTGGAGGAGGCTCAGGGGGACCTTCTCACTCTACACCTCCCTGAGAGGAGGTTGTAACCATGTGGGGCTTGGGCTCTGCTCCCGGGTAACCAGTGACAAGAAGAGAGGAAATGACCTCAAGTTGCATCAGGGCAGGTTTAAATTGGATATTAGGAAAAATTTCTTGACAAAAAGGGTGGTCAAGCCCTGGCACAGCTGCCTGGGGCAGCGGTGGAGTGACCATCCCTGGGGGTATTCAAGATGTGTAGATGTGGCACTTGGGGACATGTTTTAGGGATGGGCTGGGCAGTGCTGGGTTAGTGATTGGACTCAAGGATCCTAGAGGTCTTTTCCAACCTAAACAAATCTGAGATTCTTCTTAAATTTATGGCACATCTGTAAGAGGCAACTTACGCTGCTACTGATGCACAACCACCTGTACCTGCTGCTCCTTCAGTACCTGTGAGGACCTCTGAGGCTCTCGGTGGTGTTCACTTTGTGCTGCCTTGATGAGGGAGTCGGTGCTTGGCTGTCGTTACCTTTTCCAGGTGAGGTGCTGTCAGGCCATTTTTCAGGCTGTTTCAGAGACAATATCACCAGTGAGTTTGAGTAACCCCAAAGACCATTCCTGTAAGTTGTATGACTACTTCTGCAGCAGCCAGAGGTGTGAGTGTGCTCAGTGCACTGCACTTGGACATCACCTGGAAATAAAGGTGGCCTTACTGGTTTGCAGTTCTGTAGCTGTGCAGGACTAGAAGCCGTGCAGGATTGGGGAGAGCTCAAGCTGCAGGTGCTTAGTAAAGGTCCTTGCAGAGCAGCGGCTTTTCTACTTGTGGGAAAGAGCAGCATTTTACTGTCTTGTGGCCCTTCCTCCCTGGGCAGCAGCTCAGTCCTGTCAGGCTGTGATGGAGCCCAGGTGTAAATACGGGCTCTTTATAAGTCACTGCTGACCAGCAGCGGAGCTGCTGCCAAGGCTGTCCCAGGCTGTTCAGCTGCTCCTTGGCTGCTGGGAACACAAGGGATAGTGCTGCCACCTCCCCACTCTTTATTCTGGAAAACTGAGCTGGGACTACAGGAAAAATCCTGTGTTTGTCTTGGTGATTTAAAGGAATACAAAAATACATTATTGCCAAACTTTTTTTTTAAATCTCTTATCCTACCCCACTTCTAAAAAACGTTGGATCAAGATTCCTTGGTGTCTGTAGATGCCTACACACATAGCTGCCATTCCTCCCTGAGGAACAGAAGGGAGAAGATGGCACGAAGGCAAGAGTAAGACAGGATTGTTTCTTTTTGGTTTTTTTTCCAGTTCCATCAGATCTGTCAGACTGTAACTCTGTTTCTTGCAAAAATCCCTGTCACTGAGAAGGTTTACTACTCCTCAGAATTTAATTTTTGCATGTATTTACAGGCCACAACCTTATTTTTTCTTTACTGGTGTTAATTTTTACTTGGATCTGTTGGTTTGCTTTTGAATATGTCAAATGGCAGTTGGTCCATTCCAGTTAGTCTTGCATTCATTATAGAGCATAAAGTTAAGTATCTTTGTTTGCATTTTGTTCATTAATATTATTGGCTCCTCCTTAAATTTTTACTGCATTTGCCTTTCTTCCCGTAGCATTGGAAGAATATGGAATTCTGGAAAAGTAAACTGTTCTCCCCAGTGTTCCTCACAAGCTGCAAGATACTTAGAATTGCAGCTTCTTGGTAGGAACTGGGAGTTCCCAGTTGGTTTTTCAGTTTGTGTAGGAAGCCTGTTTATTAATGGTCAGCTTTAGGAATTTATTTTAATTTAGTGTTATGGTTTTTTTTTCTTTTTTATATCAATTGACTGAACTGGACAGGGGTTTTGAAATTTCAAGAAAAATTCAGCTTTAAAAATGTGGGGGTTTATTGTAAATGAGACTATGATGCACAGAGAGACCATCTAATAGGGAATAGCAGGATAACACCCAGAATTCATCTGTAAACTTGTTCTTATGACATAATGGTATCTCCAGGTCTCCCATTTCCTCTCAGAAAATACTGGAGACTAATGAGGATTGTTCCTTGTGTAGGACCGGGTTAATCTTTTGCCTGTTCCACTTTCATCCCATCAGCACTCTCTGTCCCTGAAGAAATTGTCCTTTTCAATTCTTTGATAATTGGCGAGGGCGGGAGAGACTCTGATTAGAGTGACAAAGCAGGAGAGCTGGTGCCGATGCTGGGAGTGCTTCCACCTCGTAGGGCTGCGGCATCCACAGGTGGCTAACTCAGCAGGCCTGACTTTGGAGCAGTTTCAGGGCAGGGGGTTGCAAAATAAACCCACTTTAGCCCCATCCTTCAGTATCCCTTTGCAGGTTTGTGTCTGGCAGTTCATCGCTCATCTCGGCAGCACTGACGAGGAGAACAGGCTGATCTCCGAGTGGAGCAGAGCAGCAGCTCCTGGCTGCGATCTCAGTCCTTTCTCACCTCATTGCAGGCTGCAGTTTTCTGTTTGATTTTCTGTTTCTCGTGGTGCTTCAGTTCCTTTGCATGTTGCCGTTCAGAACTTACACGTTTCGTAAAGGTGCACGCATTTTGAGTGTAAATTTTGTAAACACAGCAAACAGGTCAGCGTGTCAGAGGCACGAAGAGCAGGCACTCTCTCTGACTGGTTTTTGGGGGGACTTAAATGTGCTGTTTATCTTGCCATCGTTGGCAGATTTTAACATCTGCCCATTGATAATATATTTCCACAATTTTTAGTTCAGATCAGTTCTCTGTACTAGTTAATTTGCTATATATTAATGCCAACCTCAGAGATTGCATTGTTCCCTGTGTAACATGTGCACATCTGTCATGCCAACTTTTAATTAGAAAATTTAATCATACTTGTGTCACATCTTTAACTGTTTTCACTGAGATAAGTTACTGAATAAAACTGATAAGATTTCAGAATACCAGTTATTTGTCTTCAGTTTCGTAGTGATGTATTTTTGTGCCTAGGAAGGTGTTTCACCAAGAGTTTTCCTTGTTCCCATATTTAGCTTTTACTTTATCAGGCATCACTGTGTAATTTCTAACTTGGAGATATTTAGATATTTTCCCTTAAGCGAAGAATCATGTTTAATACTTCTCTCCCAAAATATAACCTCTTGTGCCCGTCTCAAGCTGTTTTTTGGGTTTTCAGTATGGATGGGTTAACAAAACATTGAAGTAGCTCAGTGCAGCTGGAAGGTTAAGATGATTCTGGCAGAAAGCAAAGAGGATTACTTTAAAGGCAGTGAATATGATAATTTCCACACTAAACGTAATTGAATTGTCATGAGACACAGGACATGCCAGACTTTGATTCACACCTTCCTTTTGCAGAAGGGAAGGTAAGGCAAGGCATGGCCATGTTTTCAGCATAAACTGGGAACTCGGTCTCTGGTGCAAATAACATTTTGCATTCTTTTCAGCAAAGGTTTAAACTTTGTTTCAAATTATGCCACTTATTCCATCTGTGGTGTTGAAGAGCTGTGCATGTCCCTTTGGGTACATTTTAAGATAAAGTTATAACCTGTTTTTAAATTATGTTAAAAGTACTGGCTACATAATCCTTTGAATGTACCAACTACTATATATTAAATATTGTTGATTTATTATTCAGCCATACTCCATCTCAAATACAGTCTGATCTCTGTTGTACATGGAAATCAGTGACAGGATTTCCCCCCCATGTCTGCAAGTCAGCAGCAGGTGCACTTGAAACAAGGAAGCTTTTCCCCCACATCTCCCTATTGGAGAAGTGATCAGCACTTGAATTCTCTGAAGGAAGTTTCTAAGCAAGTTTCAAGTTTACTTTTTAAAAACCCATAATTGGTCTTCTGTAAAGACTTGCTATAAGCACTGTTTGGACACACCAAAGTCTGAGAAATATGAAATGTTTCTACTCAGAAATTATTTATCAGCTTAGTGGCTCAGAGATGTAAAGTTTCCGGATACAGCAGATGGAATTATTAATTATTATTTTTTTTCCTCCCTCAAATAATTGTGTAAATACATGTGTGCTGGTGCACACTGGGAAAAAATGACAGAGCATTGACACCCTCACTAATAAATGGAGTAATAGGATTGGCAAATGGTGGTGATAAGCAGAAGGGGGCCAGAATGGGGGTAATGAAGTGTAACTCCTGGGGATCATAAAGGAAAGCTTCAAAGAAGCAGCCAGGCTTTCCCTCAGGGAGAGCTTAGGACAGGCATTGCTCTGGCCTGAATGTTGGTGTTTGTGTCTGTGGTGGGTCACACTGAGGTTCTCTCGGCCTTCCCCCAGAGAAACTTCAAGTGAAAACAAGCAGAGACCACGTGAAATCTGCAACAGATGGCTTAGAAGGCACCTTGGCACAGCTTCTTGTCTAAATGTTGAGAAATATGCAGGTAAAGTTTATTAAAGAAACACTAGGTTTGAACAAATAGGTGTGTTAATGTCATGTGATAGAAAACTGTAATATCCAGCCTGTTTTTCTGTTTCATGGCCCAGATGGTTGGTATGTACAGTCCCTGAAGTTCATTATGCTGCCATGAACTAGATAGGGGAAGAAAAAACACATGCTTGGAGTTATTTTTGTAACAGGGTGTGCTTAAAAAAATATTTCAAACCTTTTTAAAGCTTTGCTTTATTGAAAGTTCGTTGCTTTTTAATAATCAAAGCTCTTGAATATTTCACAAACTTATTAATTACAGCTGATTTGCCTCCTTGGTCTGACATAATCACGTTTGGGGTATCAAAGCATGTTCTGTTGCTGGATATTCAAAGCAGCAACTCTTCCTTCCTTTGGTGCTCTGTCTGTGTTCCTGCCCATGTTCTAGAGATGGTTTCTGCCAAGGGAACAGGACTTAGCAAAACTCCTGCTCCACTGATGTAAATGCTGCATCTGCAGTGTCCTGCTGTCCAGTGCTTCCCCACACATCGTTTAGTTCTTGCCTGTCAACCTTCCTGTTGTCATATTCTTGTCCTTATTCCAGCTCTGTGTTGCCCAAGCTTCAGTTCTGACAATGTGTCAACATCCTTCTCTGATTTCTCAGAAGTCAGTCTGAGGCAGTTTCTCAGATGTAGCCATGCAGTGTTTCTTCAGTATTCCAATACCTCTCTACAGATCCTGTGAATGGCTCCCACTTCTGTTTAAGTCAGTAGTGCTCACTGTGGCTTTCTTTGACTATGACAATGTTTGTGGAATTGGCAATTAGTAGCTGTTACTATTTTCTTCAGTCTTTCAGTTAGTGGGTTGTGAAGAATCATTATTTTACTGTATTTATTGGTGGAAAATCAGGATCATACCGAACTTGGCAATTAAGATGCCACCCAATAACTGTATTTTACTCTGAACAATATTCAAGATGTGCACCAAGGTCATATTTTGCTTTGATCCAATGGCTTTGGCATTCCTCCATCCAAGTAGTCTCCCTGAAGTTGATTTTTCCAAGTATTTAGCTGCAGTTCTTTGTTCGCAAGGGAGAAAATCTGAACAGTGTTATTTTAATTCTCTACAGGTGCAGATGCTGAGCAGGATGCTGCTATCAAACTTGCCCAAGAACGAGCAGAGATAGTTGCCAAGTATGACAGAGTAAGTGAACTTGTTAATAATATTGATAATATTAAATACATTTTATAATTAATCTTGGTTATATGTCTGTTTCAAAAAATGAATCGTTGTTCCAGCCAGCTGTTGTTTAAAATACTCTAGTGCTTAATCTGATGGTTTCATGATACACTGGCTCTGGATGAATTAAATTCTCCCTCCACAAGGGATGTTCTGGATAATGACTCAATCAGCTAATTTTTCAGGTGCATGGCCAGTTTGCTTTGGGGCTATTTAAGGGAGTGTGTTGTATTAGAATTAATGAAAATGAGGTGTTTGGGGCTGCTTAGTATATTAATGAGATCAGGACTCTTTTTATTTCTTTAATTTTTGGTTCTGATGATAGAAACACTTAAATCGTTACAGACCAAGTAAAGGATGAGTGAGCTGCAGTGTTTGTCAGGTTTTTGTGGGGAGTTGAAGAAATGCCCTGGACATATCCTGTTATTTCTTGAACCAGTTGTCAAGTAAAAGCCTGGCACCGAGTGTCCCTAGTGCCTGCACTGCGTTCAGGTACTTTGTAACACTTGAGGACTTTGCAAGTGTTGTTGGGGTGCTGAGCAATAGAGCAAGAGAAAAACCTGTTTGTAGAGTTCACCAAACGTTTTCCATGCCGGACTCCCTGGTGGTTTGCACGGAGTGCAGGTGAGTGGCTGTGGCTGTTTGAATAAGGGAAGATGGAGCTCACAATGTGGCAGGTTGACCCTGGCTGACACCAGTGCCCACTAAGCTGCTCTGTCACTGCTCCTCACGTGGGCAGGGGAGGAAAAATATAAGGAAAGGTTTGTGGATTGAGATGAGGGCAGGGAGAGATCCCTCACCAGCAGACCTGGCTTGAGGAAATGGGTTTAATTTATTAGCAATCAATTCAGAGCAGGATAATAAGAGAATAAAAATTAAGACTTAAAACATTTTCTCCCCACCCCTCCCTTCTTCCTGGGCTTAACTTCAATCCCAATTTTCTCTGCCTCCTCCATCCCAGCAGTGCAGGAGGACAGGGAACGGGGGCCCTGGTCAGTTAATCCCATGTTATTTCTGTGGCTCCTTCCTCCTTGGGCATTGGACTCCTCCAACTCTTCCCTTTCTCTAGCGTGGGGTCTCTCCCACGGGCTGCCTTTCTCCATCAGCTTCCCCAGTGAGGGTCCTTCCCATGGGCTGCTCCATTGTGGGTTGCTTCCACAGGGTGCAGTTTTCTGGGAACAACAGGCTGGGTTGTGGGTCCCCTGCAGGGTCACAAGCACTGCCAGCAAACCTGCTCCAGTGTGGGCTCCTCTCTCCGTGGAGGGCACAGTTCCTGCCTGCCAGGTGATTGTTCAGGAAAGATGGACTTCGGAAATGAAATGAGTAGAAGGCACTTTGTGGGGGCCTTGATGGACTGTTGTGGAGTTTAACAACAGGTGTGGGATCATTACAAGTCTGTGGTTGAAATCAGTGGTTGAAATGTATTTTGTGATCCAAAGAGATTTCCTGTGATGAAAATACTGTTCACAGGGGCTGGGAGAGGTGTGTGCTGCTCTCCTTTCTCTTGGCTGGCCAGTTTAGGACTAGTGTTCTCTTCCCCCTCCTCTGACCTACTGCCAGCGTGTCCCAAAGGTTATGCTTTGAGTGGCTGAATCTGCCTTATGTGTCTTAGTTTATTGTGTCATTAAACATCATTTGGCCTCTTATTTTCTCCTTCAGGGACGTGAGGGTGCACAGATTGAACCTTGGGAAGATGCCGACTACCGTCTGTACAAAGTCACAGACAGATTTGGGTTTCTGCAGTAAGTAGCAACTTCATAAAGGAAATAAGATTAAGACTTTGCTACTATTGCTATTTATGCTTTTTATTGTATTGCCTATTTGGTGAAAGTAATTATGCCTTTTGATCTTCTGGAAACTGCTGTGTAAGTGTTGCTGTTGGGTCACCTTTCATTGTGCTTTTCAGTTTCTGTCTGTTTGTTTATTTCTGTAACTTGATCCTGCATAGGGAGGGAAATGTTCTAAATTTTTTGGGGGCGGGGGAATGAAAGTTGACAGTCTACAAAAGACATATTTCAAGCTGAATTGCCGTTGTGAGTAACTTAGTTGGATATAAACAACCTGGAAGTTCTTGGAAGGATTTATTAAAAAATTTGTTAAAGTGCTGATTTTTAAAAAGCTCCCACCACATTAAGGTTGCTTAATGGTCATATATGAGCAAATGTGTATCCCAGTCCCTCAAAAATAAATATCATTTAACTTCATATATTTAATAACCCTACTGAAATCTCTGCTGATTTGCAACCTGATGTTGAATCTTAAAGTCACGTCAGAAAATGCCAGAATCCAGATCCAGTTCCCCTACAGGTACCTCCTTTGTAACACAATCTCTGTCTTTTGGCAAATAAAGGATTAGAGTATTAAATTGTATTAGGATTTTTGTGCTTGGCAGGTGTAAATATTCAGTTTGTAGAAACTGAACACAAGCAGAGTTGCTGCTTTCGATAATATCAGGACCCTGCTGTTCTTGTTGTTTGGCATTTATGTTTGAACATGTGAAATTCAATTAAAATCCAGAAAAATCAGTGATAAGAGGAAAACTTATTAATAACTGTGTAAATTACAGTGTTGGGGAGGGGTGTGTGTACGTTTTGGATTTCTAGGGAATTTTTTTTCCCGTCTTCCTTCCCTTCTGCCATGTCAATGTTTTTATAAGCTGTCAGTTAAAAAGTCATCCTCACCTGCAGACTGCTTTTGCCTCCCTGGAGTGAGTTAATTTGGGGTGTGGCATCCAAACAGTTGTGTTTTGCACAAAGAGGCCCTTGTGGGGGTAACCTGCAGCTGTGCAGCACCACGTGCCTGCTGGTGGAGCTGCAGTTGGAGGGTTTTAATGGAGAATGGATGTCACAGTCATTCCCTGGGCAGAAGTCACGGGAGCTGCTTCATAGGTCACCACTACCTTTGGTATCCTTATGAACTCCTGAACTTTTCCTGGTACTGGCATTTTTGGGTGTTAGGCGTGGGAGTTTGTTAGTGCAGTCCTCTCCAGTTGCTGCTGCAGGCAGTTTTCAGGAATCTTGCTGTTCCCCAGCTCCGATGCCGTGGCATGTTTGGGCTGCAGTTATGGAGGTGCAGTTTGGCACATCAATGTGCCCCGGGCTCTGAGCTCTGCCACTGGAACTCAGAGCTGCACCCTCAGATCCCACTGCAGTCACTCCTGGAGTGTGCCAGGGGGGATGGACATTAGGCCTGACCTCCTCCCTGGGAACATCTTTACTCACAATGCTGAATTAATTGTCTATGTAGTCAACTTCAAGGGATGAAAACTTAAAGATTTATAATATACGAAGGCTGCCCAGGCTAACAGTGGGTGCAGATCATCTCTTCGTTAACTGTGTCTTATTTGTAGCTCATCCATGTCTTGTTACAAGGCAGATTTCACCTGAGAGTGCTCAGGTTTATGAGAGACTGCTTTATGTCTCTATAAGACAAATTCACTGCAAGTGATGTTTTCGTTTTCCTGGGAAATAAAACTTCTCCTGAGAGAAGAAATACAATCAGGGTAAACCATATCAACTGTCTTGCCCTGGAGAGACAGTTTTTATTGCACTGTAGATTTGAACTGAGTTCGTGTGTGCTGCCTGTGCATCCTGCTGTGTCTGAGAGAAGCTCCTGCTCTGAGAGACTTTGAAATCAAGCAGGATGTACCAAAGCCTCAAATGATGATCCTCCCTGAGAGCCAGAATTCCCTGTGGTCTGTCAGGTGTTTAAAGTAAATTAATTTTACATTGACAAACAGGCCTGATGCACACTGAAACCTGAAAATCTGGGGACAGCACCAAACTTACTGTGCTCCACTCAGAGTCAGCAGTGATTTGCAATCTTGTTTGCATTGACATCTTAAAATGCTCAGGAGCTGAAAACATGCCTTTTGTGTCAGAAGGCTGCTGGGTGTGAGGAACAGGATGGGAAATCAGGGCTTGTTTTCTCAATCACAATAGGACTTTATTATCATCAGTAGTTTTCTTTTTCCTTGGCTGTGTCCTGTTTGCAGCTTTCCTGGGCTCTGTGAAGGACCTTCCAAGGTTCTATTGATTGCTGAGAAGGCAGAAAAGATAATTTTGGGGGAATGAAGCACTCAGGCTGCCTGTGTAACTTGCCACCTTTTTAAAGATGGGAGAACATAAAGACTAGAGACATCCAAAGAATAATTTTGGTCTAGGTCTACACTCCTTCTGGTGTCCCAGTGCCCTTATTTGTGTGTCAAACTGGGAATTTGTAGACCTGGGGAACCTGAAGACACTTTCATTGTCTTCCTGCCTTACCAGTAGAAGTGGGCTCAGGTTTTTGAAGAGAACAGAGGCAGAGGGCAGGAGCCTTTTTTTTTAACTGGAGAAACTGGGTGGTGATTGGAAAGTGATCTGACCTTTCCCTTCGAGTGAAATATCTCAACTTCAGCCTTCTTTTAAGACCCACAGCTGATGTACCTGATATCTCTGGTCAGTTCTAACTGTTGTATATTTATTGTTTACAATACTTGGGACCATCTTTACCCAGCACTGTCTTAAATTTAAATAGCTGCTGCCCTAAGAACACAATTTAATTTGTTTGCTGCAGTATTTTATTTTGGAGTTCTGCGGATTAATGTGGATGTTCTGGTTAACTTTGGATATTAAGAGGAAATTGGTGTGGGCAGGTTATTAAGATAGCTGTTTAAAACAAAATGAAAAAAATAGCTGAGTTAATACCTAATGAATTTAGGGAACAAGAAAGGAAGTTCAGTGCGTTCTAAAGCATTATAATAGTGAGGCTTGTTTGAAACGAATAAAGGGAAGTTTTAGAGGGAAGTGGGATGTGAGAAGGTTTCCAGCAAAGCTAAGCTGTGAAATAACTCATGGGGAGCTGAAGGGTTCTGTCCTTTGAGATGTTTAGGACCAGACTGTGCAAAACAAAACGCACCTTTGGGGAGTTTGGTCTGTGGGACTGGCTAAATTGTAACAGCTACTTTAGTAAAAACATAAATTGTACATGAGATGTGTGCAGGAACCAGAAAGAGTGAAAATCACATTATTGGCTAAAATGTAGAAAATTTGGCCTTTCCAATTGCTGCTGTTGCCAGGCTGTGGTGGGCCATGGTTTCTTGAAGCCATGTGGTTTGTGGCAAACCAGTCTGAGCTTGGGGATTTTTTTTACATAATGTATTGCCAAAGAACACAGCCTGTGATGGCTGGTTGGATACAGGGGGACACACACTCCAAACCATGAAACTTTACCTGAAGGACACACCTGTCTCCCCTCTGCCTCCAGGCCAAATGTCCTTTACTCTGTGTTGTGGATCACCCCAGTTCCTTTGAGGCACAGGCAGGGCAGGAGGTCCTGCACAGAATGGCTCCTTTCTGCTGCTCCTGCTTTCTTGTTTTCATCTGCTGTTCCACGTGTCTTACGTGTTTTCTTCTGCCCCAGGGTGGGTCTCCCCTGGGCTCCAGTCTCCTTGGAGATACATCCCAGCCTGCTGTGCTTCCCTCTGGGAGTGTATCCATGGCCACGCTCCCAACATCTCCTTCCACGTGTCTCTTCTGCCTCTCCAATTAACATTGTTCCTCTTAATTAATAGAGACTTGTTCCTGCCAAGTGCTGTTGGCCTTCCCCACTGTCCCTGGTGCTCGTGGAGCAGTGCCTGTTAAACTTCACTCTTCACTTACACCATGTGGCTCCTGGAGAATCCCATGTCGGGGAGCTCAGCTTGTCATGGCCACGAGTACTGAGAGAGCAGACCGGGGTATTTTACACAGGTGCACAAACATAAAAATATTTAAAAAAAAACCCCAAAAAAGTCAGCAAAACCCCTTCAGGCATAGTCCTTGCTCAGTACAGTTTATCTGCAGTAAAAATCCTGCTGCACTCCTGATGGCTCAGGAATGCTGAACAGGAGGGGTGAGGTGAAAAGTGCCATTCAATTTTAGAAGGAACTTTTTTTTTCCCCCCTCTGGGAAGTCCAGCACCAGTGTCTGTGTTCCAGTCTGCAGGGCTTGGATAAGAGCAGATACTCTTTCCTGGAAAGGACAGGAGATGGAGAGTTGGTGCTCTACCTGTAGTTGCTGGAAGTCCAGCAGGACATCTCAGGGGACTCTGTAGGGCTCAGATAAGCCTGAGTGTGTAACAGATGACTCTTGCAATCAAGTATTTT
Organism: Myiotriccus ornatus; assembly: GCA_036023395.1. NCBI lineage: Eukaryota > Metazoa > Chordata > Aves > Passeriformes > Tyrannidae > Myiotriccus > Myiotriccus ornatus. The sequence continues at coordinate 5,080,156 of JAYRBT010000042.1, read as the reverse complement.
AGGAATGGGAGGAATGCCTGACATCTCTTCACAGATAGTCATAACAAAAACTATTTTAACTGGTTTTGGAAATCAAAAAGGCAGAATGTGTTTGGTATTCATTAAAAATAAGGGATTTGTTAGGGTTTTTTTTCTTTTTTTCCCCTCCCTTTTTGGTTTGTTTTTTTGTCTGTTTGTTTTCCCATTCTTGGATATGTTGGGTCTTTTTGGTTGACATTGTATCAAGCTACCTCTTTTTTAATTATTATTTTATTATTTCTCCAGATCTAATCACAAGTTCTTATTGTATACTCAGAACACACACACACAAAAGCACCAGAACGTTGCAGTTACAAACCCCAACCACCAAACTACTCGAAAACAAAAAACAACCCCCTGTGCCCAAAACCCAAACTCCAAACACCCTGCACCCCAAAAAAAGCAGTTCCTTTCTGCCCTATCCCAGAACCTGGCTAAATTTTAAAGTCAATGTTCTTAGAATTTTCACTGTGGACTGTTCTTTTCTGCACAGTTTGCCTTGTAGATGCTTGTGTTTGCAGTTTTTCCAGCAGCAACCATTGATAAGGGAATAACTTCAGGGAAAGAAACCTAAAGGAATTTCTGAGCGTCTTGAAGCTCATAGCAGGCATTCCAGTAATGCCTGGGATCTGGGATTTGACCCTTCCCTCTGCTCGAATTCTTTAGTTGATTAATTACTGGTTTGGAATGGTTAAAAAAAGCTGCTGAAATAAATGTGTTATTCCTTGGGCGGGGGCAAGTTCCCTACACAACCAGGAACACTTCAAAAGGTGTTTATTTCTTTAAGCTGACAGTTTAAATAATAACCATATTAATTTGTCAAGTTAAAAGTGACAATGATATGAATAATTTTTACAGTATAAAAATTATTAAAGGTCTTAAAGTGGCAAAAGCAAGAAATCCAAGTGACAGTCAGTATTTTGTAAACAAGTAAGAGTTTAAGCTTTAACTGAAGGTCACTGAAACACATACTTGAAGATTTATTTCTCGTGAATATGTCCTTGTATTTATTTTTTGTGAAACTCCCCAGTTAGCTACGAGGACAAAATAACTTTATTCCTTCCCTTTTGCTCCCTGCCCCAGATAATGTTAAGGCTGAATGAACATTGGCTGATCGGGGTTTGCAAAACATCTTAAACTTTATATGTGGTTCTAAAGTGGGGTAGAAGCAGAAAATAGAATTTTGCAACTCTGAAGGTCAAGAACAGTCTGAAGAGAGCTGGTCCTCTCTGGGGCCTTTCAGGGAAGAGTCAGCGAGCAGGATAAGCCAAACGGCCTCTTGTCTGCTTGGAATGGCACAGAGAGCCAAAATTCCAGCACATCCAAACAACTCAGAGGCATCTTCCTGGACAATGAGGATTTATATTGTCTGCTCTCTTCTAAGTGTCCTTGTGTGCCCATTCTCACTGATTCTTTTGTGTTTGTCTCTGTGCATCACCCAGATGTGAGGGAGGCCTTTTCCTTTATTTAAAAAAACAAAAAAACTTTTCGAGGCCACAGTTGTGCTTTTCTGAGTGAGATGAAAATAACATTGCTTTTTGGAATTTGGGGCAGGTACAGCTCAAGGCCACATTTTATTACTCCTCATTGGAAAACATGACTAAAATATGCTGAATTAAATATTGTGGAAAGCATTTTAAATGTCCAGATCTCAATAGATACATAGTAGAAGTAACAGAAGAAACTGCAATTTACTTACTGCAACTTTTCAGGAACTTTTTCCTTTCTTTTGTTCCCCGATGAATGCCAACAGTGGAATTTGTCCTGGTAACTTTTGGTCATGAGCTGTGGAAGTCATAAGCAGCCATGACATCTTTCAGAAAATTAAGAAGTTATTTTATTTCTCCAGCTTGCACCACATGAGTTCTTTTCAGGCCTTGTTGCTATCGAGGTCTGTGTTAATTCGTATTAATAATTATCTTATAGCAATAACCAGTATGGTCAGTTTTTGTGTCTGACTTGGGTGATTCAGTTTAAAAATTTTTTTCCTTATACCACCTGCTCAATAAATGGAAACTGGGTGTGTGTGTGCAGTGTGGCAGCTGCTCTCATGGTGATAAATATCCTGGGACCAGCACAGTGAGGTGGGAACTTTATTTGTGTGTTTTCTAGAGAATAAAAAGTTGTACAATAAGAGTACCAGTGGTAGAAAATACAGGTGTGGTCCTATTCATGAGGCTCCCTTCCAAATTCGAGTTGGATTTTTGTGCTGCTCTCACAGTAGCTCAGTGCTGATTCTGATGGAACTACCAATTCACAGCAGCTGAGAATGTGACTCACACTTTTAGTCTTAATCCCCTGAGTCTATTAAAGCACCGAACATGCTTTGAGAATAGTTTGCTAATGATGGAGATTATCACGTTGCCAGAGGCGCTTTCCAAATAGCAGAATTCATTCTTTATTTTACGGAGAGAGAGAGAGACCGACCTGCTCTTCTCCATCAACTCCACTCCTTAAAAACAGGTACTGCATTTTTATTAGCTCTGATGCATTTCTGCAGCTCCAGAAATAAGCTAGGGGAGCAAATAAGTGGAGAGCTCAGTCAGGGATTGTGAGATCTTCTATTAAATTGAGCTATTGATTCTTTTTTTTGTTGGTTTTTTTTTCCCCCCCTTAACCCTGAACTTTTTAATAGGGAGCAACATGATGAGCAGCCAGTTGCCCTCTCTTTCTTACTCTGTTTCTTGGACTCTTGCATAGCTCACCCTGCTGATTTGGGTGGGTCCACAAGTGAGTTCTCTCCAGATAAGAGGTGGAAGGACTGGACTCTGAGGGTTTTTGGCAACAAAAGAAGTTATGCTGAGAATTTGGGTGATAGAAGTTAAAGAAAGAATCATGTTAGTTGTAATTTGGTGACAATCAAAGTAGCATTGAAAAAAATGGGATTGCATGTAACTTCCAAATTATTAGGAGACAAATGTTGTAAATAAGAATGTAAGCTTGAACGGAAGGTCATTGAAACATATTTAAAGATGTATTTTTCATGAATATATCCTTGTATTTATTTATCATAGAAGCACAGGATCATCAAGGGTGGAAGAGACCTTGAAGGTCATCCAGTCCAACCCATCACCACCAGTGTAACCCCTAAACCACATCACCCAGTGTCAGATCCAGATGTCTCTTAAGCACCTCCAGGGGTGGTGACTCCACCACTTCCCTGGACAACCTGTTCCAGTGCCTGACCACCCTAATAGTGAATTTTTTTTCTAATATCTGATCTGAATCTCCCCTGTCTCATCTTAGGGCCATTTCTATTTAATGCCATTAAATCTGCCCCTCAGAGGTTAAGGACAGAGCACCAAGGCTACTGGGAGAGTTGCAAACTTGTTGTTCCCAGCGACACTCAGCCACCATCCTTAATTTTCTTGGTGCAGCAAATATTACCAAACCCTTTATGTGATGTTCTAAAAGAGCAATGAAATGTTTATTCTTAACAGTTCAATTATAAATGTAAGTTTTTTGCTGCATTTTATTTGTTGTGGTAATCCAGGAGGGACTTGCTGTCCTTTTCCTCTCCTCTTTTCTTCTCAGTTTGGTGAGACAGGGTCAAACCTACTTGTCAGGAGAGTGGCTTAACTCTTCCCTCCCTTGGGCAGAAGAGTGCCAAGTTCAGCCTCTTTCAGCTGCCAAGGACAAATCTTTATTTAAAAAAACGTTCAGATCTCAGATATTAGAGAAAAGCCGTGTTTTTCTTCATTCTCTTTCTCCTAAATATATGAATATGCCTCATTTTGACTTGGTAGAATTTCTCCCGTGGCATTATAAAGATTTAGGATGAGAACTCCACTGGAGTCTTATATGATGTGCCGTGGATTTTGCCCTCCAATATGTAATACACTTGTCTGCACTGATTTTGCTCTGAAATATTCATTGCTGATCATCATATTGAGGAACTGCTGTAAAAAAAAAAAACCAAACCCAACCACCAACTTCAGCTCTATTTAACATTCTTTCCTTTTGCCCTAATGTACACTGAGGATGTTATCTTTATTTGAGGAGAGAAGTGGAAGTTTTCCTGGGTTAGTAATGGAGATTCAAATTGCTTTTTTTAGATCCATCTTCCTGGCATTAGACAAATACTTTTTTTTTTTTTTTTAACTTTTTTTTTCTTTGCCTGCTTCCACAGGGAACTAGTTTTAAAAGCATATTTTAATTGCATTTCTGTATGACAAAACCTGTTTTTTGAGAACACAGCAAACCCACTATTTATTGCTTGTGGAATTCCTGATAAGCTGAACTGGATCCCTGCTTGCCGTGCAGCTGGGAAGTGATGGGGCTGAGTCTGAGACCAAGGTCAACACACAGTTTTATTTAAACATCACCGACAGTGGAAGAGCACGTTGGACCTGCTCTAAAATTCACTTGGTCCTCTCCACTCTGGCTGAGTTTACAGCTCTTCGTCCTTGATGGACAGTGAACTTTGGCCTCTGAATTTGTCTCCAATTACAGTGGTTGTATTGTGGTCCTTCTCTCTCTGTGTCCGTGTGTTTGAACTCATGTCCAAAAGCACGAGATGTGTGTGGCATTTGCTTCCTTAAATTAGTGTTTTATTTTGCAATGACGTGTGGTCAGATGTGTTGCTTTGGAGCGTGTTTTGGTTGCTGCAAGGAACTCCTCAGTGCTTTTGTTGTTCGCTTTTTCTCACACTTGCCGCTCCAACAAGTGTTTTTTACCAGCCTGGTGGCGAAAGTGGCTGTTTATTCAAAGCTGTTTCTTGATAATTATCTACACCAGACCCAGCCCAGGGACTTTCTCTCTTGGGTCACTGGGAGCGTCAGAGCCTTCCAGAGTCTTACAGGATTTGCACATCACTCGTGTTGCTGGTGGTAGGATTTCACCAGGAGAAGGTGGAAGTGCCTCAGTCCTGGTTTTGGCCTGGTCACTGTCCAGGCCAGACTTGCTTTAGAACCTCCTAAAGCAAAGCAGGCCGTTTGAACCCAAAATCACCTCATTTTGTGTGAGACTCGAGGTCATCTTGGACCATTTGAAGAGAAGGCAACGCCTGCAATTCAAACAAGAGCTGCGAAACCCCCTCCTGGGCTGGTATTTACAGCCGCAGGAGGGGAGTGGGAGGACTTCAGCTGTACCTTGCTCTGCCAGTGTTTGTCGAGTTAATTTTGGATTCCACTGGGGAATAAGCACTTCCATTGGGGAATAAGTGCTCTCAGGGTTGCAATCATTTTTTAACATCTACGTCTCTACAAGTTACCAATGAATCCTTCAGTGATTTGGACTGCGAGTTTCAATTTGTGTACAAAAGTATTTAAGATATTCTCCTCTTTAATTCAGTTTTGTGCATCTTAATCTAAATTGGATTGTTAAAGAATAACTTGAAAGGGGTTTTGGTTGTGGCTTTTTTTTTCCTTTTAAATTTTATTTCTCCCCTTGTGTTACGATGATCCAGTGTATGGCTCTTGTACTGCTCTCCTTTCAGGCAGGTTCTTTCTGTGGAGGGAAGAAATACTCTGTTGTTTTCTATAATTCAGAATGGTGTGGACTTTTTTCCCCCTCAAACTGTGTCACAGTGGTACACATTTCTTTAGCTTATTCTCTGGACTAGAATTGAAATTTGAATTTTAAATCCATTCTTTTAGCTGAGTTAGTCCGGGCTGTCACTTCAGCAACCCTCTGCAGATACAGAGGGAAACGAGGTGAATGCAACCCTGCAGATTTGATGGCAAACACAAAAATAAGCTGCAGGAAAATTCTGCCAACTAAGGACAAATAACGTGTTTTTGTTAACAGCTGCTGCTACTTGATTTGAGTAAAAGATCACCCGCTGTGTACAAGGAATTCATAAAGTACTTCCTTGTATGGAAGGAGCTATTAGGCAGCAGAACTGAAAAAAAGAAAAGATTGAATATGTTAATATGGTTTAATTTATACATTCATAAAGCGACACACGATGGCTTTGAGTTACTGCTTAAGCTCTAAAATGTCAGTATTCAGCATAATCGTTATTAGCACATATATTTCCTACCAGATTTAGCATTTATAGCAGATTAAAGTAGCTGAATGTGGGGAACGGCCAAAGTGTGTTTCACTGGCACAGATTAAGGGTGCTGGAAGATGTCAGGGACAACAGTTTGGAAGTGCAAAAATGCTTCTACTCCCGACCCGGGGAAGGACCCACCAAAACGGGGTTTGACCCCACCAGAGGTGGTTTCCTAAAAGAACCCGGTGCAGGTGCCCAAAGCTCTGAGCTTCATACTCAGCAAGTACATCTTGCTGGACACTCCCAGCTGGGTTCGTGTGGGCTGCAACACGCTCTGCACGGGAATTTTAATGGATCTGGAGCTGCCAGCAAGCGAACCCTGGACCTCTGTGGATCCGTGTGTGACCTGCAGGGGAACCCCCCACACCGTCTGTGTGTTTAAGGGAAAAAAACCCCACCTGCTTTAGACCTTGTCAAATGTAAATTAGAAACAAGGCAAAGAGGCTCGTTCTTTTTCGTTTGTCTTTCAGACTCCTGAGAGTTCTGAGCTAGCTTAGACTAATTTTTATCTTTTTTTAAAAAAACACTTGCTATGGATTCTGGGAGGACACTCTTAACCCCAGTGGTCATTGAGGCACCATGAAAGTGGCGTCAGAAATCACAAGAAATGCTGATGTGCATTAAGTGGATTATAGATTTTCTCACAGGTTTTCTGATTCCAAGCTGGGAAGCCCTTAGAGTTTGCATGTAGAACAAATCTCTTCTGCTAAAGATTCAGGAAAGCACATATTTTAGCATTTGGCAGTGAAATCACAGATTTTTTTTTTGCTGTGAATTTCCTGAACATTTTTCATATCGGCAATAAAAACTTTACAGTGAAGTCATCTTCTGCTGAGCAGCAAAGTCCTTTACTAACAAGTCACCATTTTGAGATTTAATTGAATTTGGTAAAACTTTGGATTTTATTTTATCTTATTTTTCTGCATTACTTGAGACTTTCTGGACAGGAGCTACATGTTCATGGCACTTGCTCTGCATGTTGGCAGCTACATCCTCAGAATCCACAAATAATAATTGCAAGTAAAACCTAGTCACAAAAATCACATGTGGTCCAGTTTTTTTTGCCAGCATTAAATTCTTTTTGCAGCATATTTCCTGCTAATTATATTGTGGAATATCACATTGGCTGATCCCATATGTTAATTAATTGCTTTGGCTTGCTTATGAATTTTAACAAAACTTCTGAAAGCTGTTTTTTAATCTGCTGTAGTCACCACCCCCCTGCTGTGTAGAGGTTGTTCAGTGAAAATTCAAAGTGGATGATGATAGTAGCAGAGCTCCAATTATTTTGAGAGAGAGACACAATCAGAATTGTGAGTTATGTAAGTAAATTGTGAAATGGAAAGAAGTGAGCGAGCCATAGAATTTTATCTGTGGAAAAAAAACAGGTTTTTTATTTTCTCCTTAATATTTTCAGAATTCTGTTGGGTTTGAAAATTACACTCTTGCCTTTAATTTCCTTTGAAAGTTGGATGATTAAAACAATCATTCATAATCAGGATTCCTCTGGAAATTAACTTGATTGGACTAAAGGGTCTGAATTAACACCAAGTTGTGCTTTAGATTTGTGCTATAAAGAGTAGAATAACTTAATCCTAGGCCAAAAGATGGACAAGACATTGAAATAATGGTTTATTTCTACTTAGAATGGTTATTGAGGTTTTTTTAGTTGGCTTTAGAGAAGAGCTTGCTGTGAGCCCAACTCGTGCCATAGTGCAGACATAAACCCAGTCCTTCCAGGGAACAGTCCTGTCCTCTACACAATCGTCTTATTTATATTCCCTTCTCTCAGGGGATTGTGGAGCATTTTTCAGCTGACTTTGGAGCAAAGATCACTGTGCATGTACTTAGAACAGGCTGTGTGTATGTATATATATATATATATAAATTAAGATGTGATTGTATTGTCCTGACAGCTTTATGTGCCGTGGATCAGACCCTGAGGGGGAGGCAGACCTGACAGAACACCTCCTCAGTGTGTTTACTGCTGTGCAACCGGGTTCCCACTGTGAATATACTCATTTATTTTTTGGCTAGCAAAGCTACAGACTCCTACAGCTCACTTCTGACAAACCACACAGCCTAAAAACTGGTCATGCTTGGGAAGATTTACTTTTTCCCAACACACCTGTAAGGTTGCAATTTGTTACTCAGCAATCTGAGTTTCATTTTGTACAGCAAAACAACTCCATTTTTACTGAAGCTTTTTGTGTCCAGATACTTCTCAAGTGAATTCCTCCCTTCTCACGCCTTACCTGTGCATGAATTTATTTCATGTCACTTCTGCTTTTGAGTTTTATGCCTCACTAATGGTTTTGTGGATGTTTCACTCACAAACTCCTTAGTCATGAAAGTTTCAAAATTATTCAAAAAACTGGTTTTAAATTATTTAAAAAAAAAAAAAGAATTCCTTCAAAATAAGTCTCCTGAATAGTTGCAGGTATGTTTTCCTCATGGATTTAAACGCTTAATAGTGCATCACAGATGACAAACTGAATGCCCAGCATCTCTTCCTTCATGATCCACTCAGTGAGACCTTGAAGATGAGTGTCCTGCAAGAAACTTTTCCCCATTATTATGTGAAACAGTGTTGCACCACAGGCTTTACAAGGAGCCAGGGTTTTTAATGTGTTATACTGAGCTCAATGATACAGGAATAGTGAACTTAGCTGACTTTTGAATTAAATAATGACTTGCATGTATTATAGTTACTCCTGCAAATGTTTCAGGGTAAGGAGCCTCAATGTTCTTCACAGTGCACTGCCTGATTCTCCCTGGGGCAGGAATACAGCAAGTAGAGAGGGTTTTTAAGCAAGTGCTGTGTTTTGAAATAGAATTTATGACACATGAAAGTAGAGCATACCAAGAAATTTTGAACATAACAATTCTTGGGGCAGTTAAGCTTTGTAGTAAAGATTTTTAGTCTTATCGTGGTCAATTTTTGCCACTTCCCCTCCGCCCCCCAATGAAAAATTGATTTCCAGGCTTTATCCAACTTGTAACTGTGAAGAATTGAATTGATCCTCTGCAATTTAAGAGTTCTGGAGTGATCGGTGTACCAAGGCTGCTGATCATTGCACTAAACAACTTCCATCCTCAGCTGAAGCTGCAGAGGATAGAGGAGGCTTTACATTCCTTAAATTTAAGCCAAGCTAGAAGCAGGAAAATGCTGTGATTTAAGCCGGCAGGGAACATACTTGGGATTTAAATACAAGTGTAGGAAAAGAGTAAATCTGATGAGTGGCTAATATAAGAAAGTCTTTCCTCGTGATGGCGTTGAACAAATGTATCAAAGTGATGTTCAAGGTTTAAACAGCATCAGTGTGTAGGTGACTGTAAGCTTGTTAAGTCTTAGACTTTTCAATTTATTTAAGCTACCACTGTTAATCAAGGAAGCTAATTACAACACAGCTTAATGGTCAGAACCATAGATCTGCATATTTAATGTTCTGAAGTGACAGGCATTTATGCATTTAAGATCCTTATTTATTTTAAGTTATCTTGAAACATTCATGAAACCTCTTGTTAGCCATTGTGGGGGGTTCAAAGATGTAAAATCCATTCATCCCTTAACATGCAACTTAAAAATTTTCATTTTCCATCAAGTCCTTGTTTTTTGAAAAGAGGTCTTGTTTCTTTGGACTCAGAGCCTTTCTCACCAGAAGGTGGAGTAGTCCAGATGGAAAGATGGGCAGGCAGCTTTGGGCTGGTGCTGCAGATCAGCACCGGTGAGGACCGTGGGTAGAGGTCCCGAGTTCAGTCAAACCTTGGAAGGAACGAAGGAAGTACTGGATTCCAGTGACGTGTCTTTGAGGAGCCTCTTGCAGGAATTCCCAACATGGACCTTATTGGAGTTGGGATTTGGACTTGCAGTGTTTTGCAGCTCCCAAACCTCGTGACAAGATCTTCAGCCCTTTGTCTTAGTGCTGGAACTCCAGAGCTGCTTGGCAGTGGCAGAGCCCTGAGCTGCTGGTGGGATCCAGTGGGGGCTGCCCAGCCTGGAGCTGGAGGCTCCTGCCAGAGGCACAGACCAGGAATGACTCTGGATCCCTGGCAGATTCAACAGCTGACTTTGCCTGGTTTGGGTTTTTCTTCGGTGTGGACAGTGGAGTGTTAAGATTCCATTTCTGCTTAGTGAAACCTTATTTCCGTGAGTTCAGTTCAAAGCATCCCCGTGACTCCTCTTTTGGATACCAAGGATTGTGTGGTTCCAAGCTAATTACGTTAATCAGTTCTGTTCTCTCTGTATCCCCTAAATGAATATTGCTTGAGCTATTCAAGGAGAACAGTCATTTTAGGGCAGGATATGGCTATATTATGTTAATATTGTTTACTACTTCACATTATTATTTGGTGAAGTGTGCAGATAAAAAACACGGAAATATGCAAGTTTAAATAGGCTGGGGATGATGGGAGAAGATTCAACATTAAAAGAAATAATGAAGGTATAACAATATTCGATTGGCTAGGCTGGGGAAGGAAGGGGAGGATTCCTCATTATAAAGAAAAAATAAAGTGCAATAAAATAACATCGATTAATAGACATAAATTGATTTTGTGTCTGACCCCACCTAATCATCGGAAAAAAAAAAATCCATAAGGTTCCTCTGCACAGAAAACACATACACTAAGTGGAAATGTATTTATTTAAAGTACCTTCAGGGGCTTGAGAGAGTCTGTGTGCTCACCGTGCCTTTCCTCAGTGCTTGGTTTGAATATTTGGGTGGGTGAGCTCATGGGTGTAGTTGGTGCCACCTCCCTGAGAGGAAGATCTGCAGGAACTCGCTGCGTTCCAGCCCGGTGTGTTGCTGAGCAGCCCTGGGCGATTCCCGCGGCCGCTGCCCCTGCACGTGCTCGGAGGAGCTCGGGGAGTGAAAACACGGGGCTGACTTCACGTGCTCCCGTGGAATTCCACTGGAGGTACGTGGAATTAGGACACAGCTGTGCAGCTCAAGAAATAGCAAGGAACGTGGGCATAAATTCGCTGCTGGATTGATTTCGGGAGGGACTGCGGTGTCTGCCTCCCAGGGCCTGCGCGGGAGCTTTGGCCGTGCCTTTTCTCTGCATGTTGAGGGAAAATCAGCTAATAAACCGTTGCAAAATACTGTGAAAAATAAGATTTGGTTAATCTTTTGCTGTGATCAGCTTCCATGCTGGACCTGCCAAGGATGAGCTGGGCTGTCAGGCGGTACCGGTTAAGCAGAGGAGCTGCCGCTGTCACCAAACAACTGGAAATTTTAACTTACATGAGAAGGCTTAGGAATCTTTGTGCATCAAACCAAACAGCAACGACCCCAAGCAGATTATATTAAGTTGAATTTTTGCTTCCCCCTTGTTCCCCCCACACGCTCCCCCTTCAAATAAGCTGGATTTTTAGGTGGTATTTGGCATACAAGGGGCCTGCTTTCAGTTGTTTGGTTTAGTTACATGAGAATGTGGACAATACTTTAATTTGTAACAGTTACAACCGCGGGTAGCACGAATGAATATGGGCTGTTTCTGGTGTCTTAGATGTTAATCAAGAGGTTTTTTTGATTTTGATGTTGCTTGCCGAGGAAACTTTCAGATACCTGGAAAGTGCTTCCAAATGCATAGATTGTGCTTTTTGCAGTGCTGCTCTAAAGGAACAGTCTTTTGGTTTTAAAATGAATCCTGGGCTGTGTATTGGAAACTTTGCCTTGTGTGTGTGGTCTCTGAAAAGGTGTTGATTGGAGCTTTTCCATTAGATGAAGTAATTCAGATGTATTTCTTTATTCAGATATAACTTCTGAATCTGAAATGACACCTTTTAAATGAAATAAATGATAATTCATTAAGCATCAGACTGTGCTTGAGTTAACAGCAGCTCCTTCTGTGGCCTTCCCCACTGTTTCATCTTGCACAGGTTTGATGCAGGTCTAAAATACTGAGGTTTAATGGCTATAATGGTATGGGAGGGAGTTTTTTTCTGTAATATCAAGGCTCAGTAGGAATTTTTTAAAGTGTTTCACATGGTTCCTGCTTGTTAGTCCTTTCTAAACTCAGTTTTGATGGGTGTGTTATTTATCTGACCTGGAACAGAAGGGTAGTTTTGCTGCTTGCAGATGAGCTGCTGTGTTTTCAGAAGCTTTAAGGGATGGCTCATTTGGCATCAAAGTGGTCCAGTTACTTTTGATATGAAAAACACAAATCTCTTTAGGAAAAACAGAAGTTGGAGCCCTCAGAATAAAACTGGAGTTCATAAAACTCTGATTAAAAAGTCTGAACATGTATCTGTTCTTTTCAAGCTTTCAATTCCTGAACTGCCTTTTCAGACTTAGGCTAAGAAGTGAAAAGAGTTTTAGTTCTAATTAGATACCCAGTAACAAATCTGCTTTTTTTTTTCTGCTTCTTCCTTGTTACTGAGAGTGAGTTTTGTAGAGATTTGAGAAAATGGAAGGTAACTCTCCTAAGTCAAGCAAAGTCTCAGTGCCTGTCCTAGAGCACAGCAGTAAAGGAGCAAAACAATTTTTTTAATTGGTATTTTACCTAACAATGATATGGTCAAATAAACAGAATATAAGTCACTTGGGTCTCAGTTCACTACATCACAGGGTGCTTTTATAGAAGAAAAAACGAGTCCTTGACTTTTATTAAGCTATGCAATGTTTTTCTTAAGCTATGCAACTATTTTGATTTAGAGTCCTAGTTCTGTACTTAAAATATTATGAGTTTGACTATGTTTAAAAAATAAATTCCGAGGGTTTCTGTGTGAATCTTAGTTTTTTTGTGGTTCAGAATTCTTGTTTGCCAGTTACTATAAATTGCTGCTGTAAATGATGACCTGTAAGAACTTACACAGAGACGATTTTGTGCCAACATTAACCAAGACTAACATGAACTTTGTCTTTGTTTTCAGTCCAGAGGAGCTTCCTGTCCACGATGCAGTGACAGAAAAGGTAAGTCCACTGCCTTCCAGGGTTTTTTACCAGGAAATAAAAGTTTATGGATTTACAGCTTTTTGAAGTATAAATCTTTGAGAAATGAGTTGATGAAGCATTTTAGTGATTTGCATTTCCAAGGAAGCATGTTCCAATTCCCGTAAGAACTGTCGTCCTTGAGGCCACATTAATTTGCCCACGGATCCTTTGGGGCCCCCTCATTCTTACATTTACAGCTGGTGCAGGTCCCAGTCCAAAATTCCTCCTGCTGCTGGAAGGTACTGGAAGTGCAGTTTGACAACTGATGTGTTGGGAACATGGAAAGCAATAAAAATCTTGGGGAACTGAATTGCTGCTTGTCTGGGTACTGTTGGTATTTCCCCTTGGTCAGTCAGGCCTGTTGTTATCTCCAAGACTCAGTAAGATCCTTCTTGCTTGTCCATATTAATAATGTGTGTAATCAGAAAACTCAAACTATTTAAAGCTGTATTTTTAAGTTACCCCCCCTTGGCTGCACAAATGAGTAGAGTACATGGAAAAGGGATGGAATGACTTGTTCCAGGGCAGCTCAGCTCCTCGGGTGTTCGGAGCAGCCAAATAAATGAATTATTTTAAGCTTCAGTTGTATCCTGAAACTAATAAGAGATGCTTTAATGTAGAAGAGGGGAGCTCATGAGTCCCTTTTGTTTTGTGTTGGTGCCTGTGTGTCCCTGCACACACAGCCTGGAATAGGTGTGTTTTCCTGCCATGTTTCATTACATTTAATGACACGGCGAGGGGATGTATAATTTCATTTCCATCAGAAGGGCACAGCAGGGGGGTGAGTCGCTGAGCATAAATATTAGGCAGCTTGCAGGTGCTGTGGTGGATGTGTTTTGAAGCTCTGATTCACTGTGGCTTTGTAGTTAGCCTGAAATTATTGGGGGAAAATGAGTGTCTCGGGTCTCTGTCCCATATTGTGTCTGCGCCGGCTCAGACAACGTGTCAGCACAGAAACTCTATTTACTGAGCTGGTGTTAAATTGCAAATCTGGTGTCTCTTCATAACCATCCCGTGATGCTCCCATGTTAAACTCCTGGTTACACTCCTGATGGTATCCTGACCTCTGCTGGTCTGAGGTTTATCTGCCTCCTGTCAGCAGGATTTTCAGGATACCATTCATGGGATAATTAATGTGTCATGTTAATGCAGGTTAAGACTAAAAGCTTACTGTACAATGCCTTTTGAAGTCACTTGGCAGAACTATTAATACTTTCTTTTTGCCTTACTTGTGAATTTTAAAAAATATTCCTAAGCCATGTTTTCATTTCATTTGCAGCTTAGCTAAAGGGTTGATATCCTGGTGAATTTTGAATCTTTGTTCTTCATATGCACACACAAACACAGACAAAAAGCTTAAGCTGGGTTTTCTGTGTGTATATTTGTGAATTTTTGGTCATAATACCTTTAGTAATTAGTGCTGTGAATGTAGAGTAGTTTTGATGCTTCACTACCTTGCTGCACATTTGGTGACTTAAATGCATCAGATCATTGTCCTACATTATGAACTACTTAACCTTGAGATGAATCATCCAGCACATCTGAGATAAAACCGGGGGAGGAAAGATTTTTCTGGAGGAGGAAAGGAGAGAGAACTGACCTCAGGAAATCTGGAGTTTGTGTCTCGCTCTGGTTTTGAAGTTCCATGAAATGTTTTGTAAGTCGTTTTCAGTTTGTTAGGCTGTAGTTTATTTGATTATAAATTGTCTGGTGAACAGTTCAGCAAGTTCTGGTGTTGTCTGAGGCTTCTGCTCTCCAGGAAGGTGCAGTGCTGCACACAAGATGGATTCTTGCCAACTTAACTCCATGGTTTTTTTGCTTTCCTGGTGCATCATTTACTGACATCAGAATAAGAAACCCTCTCTGCTTCAATTAGGGATTCTGTTATTCCCAGTAGCAGAAACGCTTCCAAGTGTAAAATGTATTCAGAAGACAGATAAATGGAGGTTTTTTTCTTTTTTTTTTGGTGACAGCTACATGGAACTTGCCTGAAAGAGCAGCAGCAGCTCTGAACACTGAGCTGCCTCAGATCTGTCCATGTTTTCAGTGTTGTACCTGTTAGACATGAAAGGGAACATGATCCAGACTGGGAAAGAAAGAGCTAAAAATTTTCAGCAACTGAACACAGAAATAATTGCTATTTTGACTACAATAGGATCACTTGAGAACGGGGATAAATTGACACAGAGACATGAAAGCTTGAACAAACATACAATTGAAGTGAGCTCCTGGCTCAAAAGACCAAAAATCTTGAAAGCAGATCAAACATACAAACAAAAAGACTGTGGGAGCAAATGGGGGTTTTATTTTTTCTTACCAATTATCTGAACAACCTGTTGAGGGCAGAGACCTTTCCTGACTTCCTGTTATTCCTGCAGACTAAACTGTGCCTGGAGAACATCTGCTCTAAGAGATGTTAAAAATGCTGATTGCTTAAAGGGGTTGCAGGCGTGAGGGAGAATCAGAAACAGTGTTGGGAAACTCATGAAATCCGGGAAGCAGGAGTTCTTCTCCCCTTGCCCTCTAACATGACTCTTAAGAAATGCCTTTTAATTTTTTTTTATTATTATTTTTAAGAGGCAGGTATTTGAGATATTGCCCAGTGCAGCCAGAACACGGCCAGGAATGTGCGTTGCAACGTGAACAGTCAGAGAAGTCACCACTGAAAGAGTACAGGCACTTCTTTCCCCCACAGTTTTCTTATGCTTGTGTCAGGCTTCCAGCAGCTGAATTCAAACAAAACCAAGTTGGTTTTGGGTTTTTAAGTTATTTCCAGATCGGTTCATGGACTGAATCATGGTTGGGGTGGACCCAAATGGTCATCAAGCAGCACTCCTGCTCGTGCAAGGCTTGGGACTCCTGAACTGAAGGAGTTCTTCTCCTGTTTTCTTGCACTGGTATCCCAGAAAGAATGCACAGGTTCTGATGGATAAAAGCTAGTAGTAAAATTAGGATTCTATTGAGATAATAAGTAATAATTTATATATCCCCTCAAGATTTCAGACTTTATAAATACTTCATGAAAGTATTAATAAATTTTCAGTTTCCTGCAGAGATTTAAAATTAAACTTGTACAGTGTTACCAGATTGAACCACTAACCATATGAATATCCTTCCTGTCTTCATTAAGCCCTGGATTTGAAGTTGGAAGTAGAAGGGCTGTCCTTTAAAACAGAACTAAATATTTGTTTATATTCACCTTTGGAGGGAAAGCAATAGCCACACACAGACATTTTTCTGATTTAATATTTCCAGTGTGGACCTTCAGCTCCAAAGCACTATGAAAGAGTTGGAACGGTGTCATTAAAAGAAATGTAAAACCACACAGTTAATAGTTCACTTTGTAACATAATCAGAGACACTTTGTGAAATGTAAAACTGGGCTGTAAAAATGATACTAAAAATCTTATTGTTGGAACCGACAAAATACAGATTTTTGGCTGCAAAGAGCCAAAGTGCCTTGAAATTCCAGGACAAAAGTAGCCAATTCCAAGTGCTTATTTGATTCCCAAATTCAAGAAGTTGATGGCAACTGTAGCAATATTTTCATAGACAGAATGGCAGTGTCTAAGGTAATAGGGTTGTCCCGTGCTTTCCAAGCTGTATAAAATAAAACTGAAGCATGGAATTCACATTTTTATGTTTGTTAAGCATTATACTACTTAATATAATGATTTATTTTGAGAAGGTGAGGTTTGCTTTGTTTTGAATTCTTGTTCTATCACCTTGTTACTGAAATATTCTTGCTACAATTTAAGCAAACAGATCTTCAGAAGAAATCCCTGATGTTAAAATACAGGATAATTTAGGTAAAAAATGTACCAAGCCAAGGAAGAGAATTATGGCAAGGCTTTCCAGCGTTTAATGTCCAGAACTAGAGCTTATTCCCACTTCTGTTCCCACATTGTTGTTCTTGTGTGCACTTGTTTTTGTTCCTGTGTTTTGTGCCTTTCAAGAAGGGATGGTTTGTGTGGTCACTGGCAAACAGAAGCTGGTGATGTTTAGGGCAGGTCTGGGTAAAAAAGATCAGGGGCAACTGATTTTTAAATGGCTTCAGCAGAAATTATTTGCCTGAAAACCTACTGAGTATAAAAACAAATGGAAGGGTTTTTTATTTGTCAGAAGTGTGTAGAGAAGAAACTTTATCAGTTTGTACTTAACATCCTCTTACAAAATACAGTTCTGCCATAGTGCTGAAAATAAGGGTTTCTCCTTATTTTCAGTTGGTTGTTTCAAGTGAACTGATGTTACTCTTTGCTGTTCTTAGATGACTGGATAAAAAGTTGATGATGCTCTGTTAAACTTCTCAATGTTTTTAGAAAAACATAAATAACTTTAAATGTATTCATTTAAAAAATACTGAACATTTTGAATTCCTTTTCAGCAAAAGCACCTTGAGATTGAAAGAACGACAAAATGGCTGAAGATGCTGAAAAG
Organism: Myiotriccus ornatus; assembly: GCA_036023395.1. Taxonomy (NCBI): domain Eukaryota; kingdom Metazoa; phylum Chordata; class Aves; order Passeriformes; family Tyrannidae; genus Myiotriccus; species Myiotriccus ornatus. The sequence goes on along the minus strand of JAYRBT010000042.1, from coordinate 5,062,765 downwards.
CTGGGAAAAATACAAGAATAGTGAAAAGGTAAAGTTCTGCCTGGCTCTGTCACTGGCTGTGACTGAATTGATGTGACTGAATGGATGTGTACCCTGAAATTAGATTGCCTGTCTTTGATACCTGAAAAACCCAAAGCCCACAGTGAAAGAAAAAGGCTTTTTATTCTTCCAAAAAGCAAAATACGTAATATGTCCCAATAGTAATAATAGTGACAAAAGTGGTGGTCAGATGCAAGGAATTGTGTTCCCTGTGTTTGTGTCTGCAAAACAGTCTGTGGAGAGAGTGGGTTGTGTCAGGTGGGCCATTAAACACCGAGTACCTGCCTTAAGAGCTGGGCAGGGACTTTCATGTGCATGGTTGATTTGCTGCAGTTGGAGTCAGGGTCATCTTAAAATTAGAGAAAACTTTCAGCTGGGAAAAAAACTTGCTGGAGAGGCTGCATTCCCAGCTCCGTGTTCCGGGGAGGTTTTCCTGGCTGGTCTTGTGGCAGTTCGGTGGGTAATGCACAGAATATGGGGCTTCCCAAGCTCAGATTTCCTCTGCTCCTCGACGGGGCTTAAAACTTGCATTTTGTGCTGGGGGCTCTGTGTGTGTTTTCTGGCGCTGCTGATCCACCTGTGTTTGCTGAGGACTCGAGGACACCAGTTGCCCATCCCAGGTTACTGCAGGTGACTGGCCTGCAGCGCTGCCTTACTGGCCTTCTGCTGTAGGAAATTACCTGTGCAAAGTTGAAAGCTTTGAAGGAAGAGATTGAGCCCAGAATCCTCGTTAGCCTGATGGGCAGGGAGCTGAGATACCCAGGGAGTTTCTCCCTCTCTTTGACTCTCAGGATGTCCCCTTCTCATCCTGTCTGCTCACTGCCTGTGGTTTTCATACCAGTAGCTGCATCTTGCACTTTAGTTCTGTTAAAAACCACAGCCAGTGGTTGATGTTTTTCAGGGGATTGCTAAGAAGCCATTTTAAAAGTCCATTTTCTTAAAATATGATGTGAATGCACGAAAAATAATTATTTGTTGCCGAAGTTTTTCTTACAATCCTACTTTGTCCTGTATTCTCCTCTGGAAGGAGAAGCTACAGGTCGTAACACTTGTGACTTTGTTTCTTTGCTGTGGCAGTAAGGTGATTTGGAGATCATATATGTTTCCAAGTCCAAAGGGATGATAAAAAATCAAAAATCTGTGTAACAGCCACGTGGTTTGCAAAGAGAACATTAAATTTGACCTTTCAGGGAACAAAATGACAGCTCCAGCAGTGGTTGTGCTCTTCAGCCATCGGTGATGTGGGGCCATGATACACTGCCTTAGGTAAATAATCCTCCTCACCAGGCATGCAGAAGGTACAGCAGATCAGCTGAGCAGAAAGAGTTTCAGTTCATGTAACAAATTATAGGCTGAGCTATAAATAGTGGCAGGAATAATTCAATATGTTCATAAAGGGATGAACTTTGCTTGAGGCTAGGAAAAACTCTCACTCATTGCTGAACTCTAGTGGAGCACATGAGACTTTAAAAAACAAGGGTGTTTTCCTTATTCTTTCTCACATCTTCCGTGGTAAGTGAACCAGAACATGCAGAACAAAGAATCAAAGTAGTGGAAAGCCTGACATTATTCATCACTGCTCTTTATGAAAAGCCTGGCCACGTTCTCAGGGTTGTGCAAAACTCAGAATTAAAGGCAGTTTTTCTCTGGCAGTGTGTTGGAACGGTGCACCAGTTTTCCACGCTCACATTCTTGCAGCACTGAAGCAATAGTTGCAAGAACAGTTCCTGGCTCTTCTGTCTTCACTTGACTGGATAAAGTGGTTTAATGTTAGAGGAACAAATTGCCAAAGAAAATGAACAGCCTGTGTGTTAAAAGACTGACTTCACCTGCCACTGCCATGGTTTCTGTGCAGTCAGGCTGCTCCTGAAATCAGAGTTCTTTGGAAACAGCACTGAAGGGAGCATTGCAGCAGCAACAACAGCAATGATGTTGTAGGGTTATAGAGTGTAACTTGGTTTTGGAAAATGGCATATTTGAGAGATGCTTGTGACCTTAAAAAGAGACCAGGGGAGACTCAAAGAAGGTGATGGTCCCAGGGATACAGCAGGTATGGACAAAATACAGGACTTCAGAGTTTGTAATGAGCCTTCATAACGCCCAGCTGAGAGAGTTTTGCCTTGGAGGAGTCTATTCATACTGTAAACATACTGTAAATGAACCCATGTATTTGATTACATTATCCCAAACTGTCACAGGCTTAATTGCAAAATACAGTTTTCATTTACTGCTCTTGCCGAGCTGCCTATAGGCTGCTGCCTTATTTTTTTCTCCCATAACTTCCCAAGAAGAACTAATGAGGAAACATTAACACACTGATGTGTGGTTATGTGTGCACGTGAGGTGGTTCTATTTACATCTTTCCCTGACCCTTATTGCAGAAGAATACCTCAAGAAAGAGATGAGTGCTCTGGGAACCTCACACTGTTTGATCATGGACATTGCTGTAGGAGCTTGCCTTGCTGACCTTATGTCCTTGTCCAGTCTCTCTGTATTGCTCCCAGGCTGCCTGTCCTTGCTTCCCCCACACCTCCTAGTTTTCCCTTTTCTGTTTGAGATGGTCCGTGAATTCCTTGTTCACTCACAGAGGCCTCCCGGTGCTTTTGCCTCACTTCCTCTTTGTGTATGGAGCTCCTGGATTCCGGTGTGATTATTTAGGCATCTTTGTCAGTGAAGTTGTCGTGATTCTTACAGACACCAGTGTCTGAAGTGTGTAACTGCCCTTGTGTCTTTGTGGGACTGATATTTGTCAAAACAAAGCTTTCATCTCCCCATCAGCCACTTCTTATGCAGGAAGTGTCACAGAGCAGCAAAGTTTGTGTTTCGCTGTGGTTTTCTCTAGCTTGTGCTTTTATTTCCTATTTGTATTCTACTGCTCAGTAGTCCAGGGTACAATCAACCACCCACAGATAGTAAATCCTTCCTGGCTTAGTATGATCATAACTTTCAGGAAAGATTAAATAAAACTGTTATATGTTGTATTCCCATTTGAGGATTTCCACCAAAGTATTTCTGTCTTTCCCTGCCTGCCTTCATCTGTGTGTGATTGAAGTTGCCTAAATTGAGAGGGAAAGGAAGAAGAGAAACAATCAGGGTGGCTGCCATTTCCAGCTGCTCTGGCATTCACACAGAGTGCAATAATCAAGTCTCCACTTCATTTGGAGTCTGAACACAGAGCCTTAATGAAGAACCCTCTTTGCATTGCTGGGATTTTCTGAATGAGGTGGAGCAGCTCTTGTATTTGCAGTCTTTCTTTTTTTTATGGAACCCATTGAAGTTGAAGAACCTCTAAAGGCAGCAGGCTTTATAAATATATTTTCTTTTCATTATAAATATGCTTTCTTGTGAGACTTCAGATTTTAATTCCTATGCTTGTCATCACTGATTCTTTTTGAGGTGGCAGAGTCCCTCAGCTGCTTGTGCAGCTCTTCCTGACACAGCTGAGAAAGTCTGAGTTCCAAGAAAACCAGTTTTACATCTTGCAGGAGCAGTGGTGACACCTCCACTCTTCAGGCTGGTGCTGTGTGACAGTGGCCTCGTTTCTTGTCCTGGAGAGATTGGGGCAGGGGAAGGAAGGGGAGGTTATATGTTTTCCAGGTTTTTTGCATGGAGGCAACATTGAATGTTGGTAGTTATAGAGATCCGTATTTGAGATGATAGCTAATTTGGAGCATTTCAAATTTGAGAGGGATTATTTCTTTTTGCTTTGAGAGGATTTGAGTTAATGCTGTATATTCTGTAAGGTTGCAGGTGTGATTTCTTTTTGCATTAGAAGCTCCTTTTGAATTCCTGGGTGGTAGGGCCTCATCTAGTGCCCATTTGTCATATCCACTTCAGGATCAACAATATTACTAATGATAGCAAGAGTTTATGACAGTTCTACTTGGCTGAATATCATCGTAGATGTGATACAGAACCTGTATTTTTTTGTATCCTGTGTTTATACAGTAACGTGTATCGAGGGTGACTTTCTTTTTCCTATGCCCTGTGCTGATGGAAACATCCCAGATCCTATATCCCCATTCTTTGAATTTTCATGGATGTACATTTTTATCTGAACTCCAAGTTTGTATACTTGTGCTTTGTTTTGAGCTATTATCTTAAGAAGGCCTAATTTTAAAGAATTTGTTGAAGACTGACTTGTTATTTCATCTTCCCAGAAGCAGAAGGAAAAAAAAAAGTTTCTGAATTACCTACTTGCTCTTTTCATTATTAATTCAGAGAGAGCAGAAGAGCAAATTAGGGTTCTGCAAGTACATAGAGCCAACCAGTACTTCTCAACAGATTTTTCAACTTTGTATTACATGAGGAAATAAAGCCAGCAGAGGGCACTGGTATGGTGCTTACGGTACGGGGATTGTCAGCTAATAATCAGTTTGCTCATTTATATTTTGGTCGGAAGGGACCTTAAAGATCATCCCATTCCAACTCCCCTGCCATGCACAGGGACACCTTCCACTAGATCAGGTTGCTGAGTAGAGGGAAAGGATCAACTCCCTTGAGCTGCTGGGAATTCTTTTGTCTGACACAGCCCAGGATACCCTCAGTCATCTCTGCTTCCAGGGCACTGTGCTGGCTCCTGTTCAGCTCGGTGTCCTCCCGGTCCCACAGGTCCTTTTCTGCCAAGCTGCTTCCCAGCACGTTCTGCTGCCTGGGGCTGTTCCTTCCCAGGTGCAGGACTTTGCACCTCTCCGTGTTGAACTCCACGAGGTTCTTGTCATCCCCTTCCTCAGCTCGCTGAGGTCACTCTGGGTGGCAGCACAACCCTCTGGTGTATCAGCCACTCAGGTTTTCCTGGTGTATGAAATGTTTCCCACTGTTTCCATGTTGTTGTCTGTGCAGTGGAGCCTGTGCCGTGTTCTGTTCTTGAGTGACTTTTCTCTCTCCTGTGTCAGACAGACAGTGAAAGTCTTTGGTCTTGTGTTCGGAGTCTCTAGGCAGGATCTGGTAATGACTTGGGATGACTGAGAGCTTTTTCTCTGCCTCAATAAAAGAGCAGCTGGAATAGCAGAGTCAGCTGAAGACAGATCTAAAATGGTTTGTAGGAAGCTGTGACTGTTATTTGGGTTTATTCCGTCAGGTAGTGCAATAATTCAGAACTTACCTACTCAAGATGTTTGCTTTCCTCATTGTTTTTTTGGGGCATATCTGTAGTAGGCCGATGAAACTGCTGGACTCTCTGTCCTTTCCACTCTTTTTAAAGTTATATTTGCTAACTCACTTCTCAAACTTTTCTGTAAAAAGCACTTCCACAATTCTCTTAGGTTTTATTTGCTGCTGCAAGGGCTCTTGTAGTGTTTGGCTGTTTCAATCCAGGCACCACAGAAGATGGGAAAACTGTAAATGCCATAGACACCTCTGAAACCAGTGATTCTTCTCCTTCAGTTTTATCTCCCCCCCAGAAAAAACCCTGGAAAAGCCCCACACTTTGGATGGTTTGAATTATTTTGATTCTATTTAGATAAGAAGCTTTTGTTACAAAGGCTTATTTCTGCCCTTTGATATCTACCTGACCTTCTCCCAAAACACTAATTTACAACAGCATTCTGAGAATTTATTCCTCAACCGGTTCTCTTCGTTAATAAACTTATGTTCTTGAAGACAAGTTATGAAATTACAGTTAACTGCCAAAAATGTTTGTTGTGAGGGTGCTCTGTTACTGTACCACGGGACTGAGGAATAAAATACCTGTCACTGGGGACATAAATCACTGCTTTTCTTCCTGTTTGGCTTTCCCAAGACTGAATTCTCTCTCCCAGGCAGTTCCCCCTGGGTCTGGGTTGACACACACTGAATTCTCAGGGTGACCTGAGCTCTGGGTATCCACCTGGACAGGAGCTGCTTTGTAGCTCTGGACGTTCTTCTTTATCCTCGCAGAAGAAACTGGACTGACACAGCTGTGCTCACACTGCAAGTGTTGCTGCTTTGGCTTTCTTAGCATTAAAGCAGCAAAGTTTTTGTTATAAAGCACAACCTTTTTTATTTGGGGACAGCCTCCAGGATTGCTGTTGTCTCTTACACAGGTTTAAAATTTTCATTTGACAAGGAACAAAGGGGGAAAAAAAGTCATAACCTTACTTGTGCAAGAGTTCAGGATTTTGAAATCCATGCACAAATCCTTGCTGACATTAAAGACCCCTTTAAACATCCGATACATCCCAAGCAGCAGGAGGTTTGCAAATTTACTTCAACGAGGGGTTCGTTAATTTTCCAAAGATGTGAAATACGTGAAAAGAAAAGCGATCTTGTCTTTGAGGAGGACATTTCTTTTAAAACATTTCTTGTGTTGCAAACATAACTTCTATAAAAATGTTTGAAGGAAGTGATAACTTCTTCAGTTGGAATTTTTTAAGGTCTAACTTTCATTGTAGGATAAATGCAAAGAATGAGTTGTTTGGAGAGCAGCTGTGTGTGTTTTATTCTCTTCTAAATCTAATTGCCTCCCTGTGTAACATTACGGTGATGATAAAAACATAACTTCAGAAAGGTTCATTTTCTTTGTCAGAGTTCTCTTTTTTTATTTTCCTCTTCTTAGACGTGCCTCCAGAAAGATAACATTTTTTTGGGTGGTTTTTATGTTGTTTTTGTGCAAATGCTTTAATGTGCATTTAGAAAACTGATTATTGGTTTAGAAATATTATCTGAAATCTGTTAGCTTTAGAAATGGCAAATTCAGGGTCTTTTTTTTGTGGTCTCACAGTTTGTTTCATTGCCTACATACATTTCAACACACTGCTGCACTTCTACAAGCATTCAAAAATCAGTTCTGCTTTTGTTTTTTTACTGGTAATCTTTAAAACTCTGTGATATTTCTTTTCACCATTTCACTGTTCATAGATTTTAATTATAGTGAGTTATTTGTGGCCTATCAGGAAATACCGTGTTGCGAAGAATTGGGGTTTTTTTTGGGTGTAAACAGCAGAAAAAAAAAGGAGATACAATTTTGATAGGCCTTCCTACATTCAAAAGGTTTGTGAACATCACCTGCACGGGTTTGCCTGTGTCCCCATTTTGTCCCTGTGCTTCTGGATTCTGTCAAGAGAGATCCCAGATGGAATCACCAGACACCTTCAGTCCCTAAAAGACACTGGAACACTTTGTCCCCCAGCAGGTCAGCCTTTTGCTGGCACACTTGGGGTAATTGCATTTTTCTCTTCAGCACGTTGGACATCACTGTTCCCTTTGTTCAGACCATTGTAGATTCTGCTGCATTCATATTTTCTCTTTCTTTTTACAGTTCCATAGGAGGATTTATAAAGGGATCCCACTGCAGTTCAGAGGACAAGTCTGGTCTTTACTACTCGATGTCCCTAAAATGAAAGAAGAAATGAAAGACTTGTACAATGTGAGTTTGTAGAATTTCCACTTAACATTAATTAAAAAAATATCAGATAGTGAAACTGCAGCCTTTATTAAGCTTTGTTTTTATGCAGCATTAAAAAATATATTGGAAATTACATTGCATTACATTACATACTCTGCTGCTTGTTTTAACCGGGGAAAAAGCTGTGTATTGAAAAGCACTTTTCCAGCCTGTTTTTTGGTTCTGAAATTCATGGAATTAATCTAAACTTCTCTCAATTTCTTTTCCCATTCTCAAATACTTGCAAAAGCCCTTTTAAAGTCAAAGCAAAATAAAGTAAGAAAAATCCCCCACCCAGGTAAGAAGGCAGAAGCCTTGGAAACTACAGCTCTTGGAAAATGTCCATTAAGGAAGGACCTTGTTAGCTGAATATCAGTAAAAGGAGTTCCAACATTCTGGAAGGGATAACTATGGTTGTGTTCCTGTAAATTTTTCCCTGCTACCTCTTAGTTCCCCGTGGGTGTCAATGAGCTGCCGACCATCAGAGCTGATCCTCAGACCGGGAGTGGAGAGCAGGGTCCATGTGCAGGCTCATAAGTTGGGCAGAAGGGGAATCAAATCCTTTAAAAGTCTGTCTTTTCCTCTCTGCTGAAGGATTAGAGAAGAACTTGCCTAACAGAAAGTCAGTTTGTTGTTCTAGAGTGTTTCCTTTTTTCCCCCCAGGAATTTCAGTGTTCACTCCCTTTTAAAGGAATAATGTGCAGAGTTTCAAGGAAATGCGTTGCTGCTTTGATTTTTTTTTTTTTGACATTTTGTCATAGCCCTTTTTTGGAACTGTGCTTAGGGTCTGAGTAGATAAGAAATCTTATACAGTCATGAAAGATGGATGTTGACATTGATGTGATCTAAATTTTGGTGTCTGTGATCTTCCTCTTAAGTTATTTAATGCTCTGTAGTCTGACAGGTTGCTCTTTCCTATTATTATGGGGTTTTTTTACCTTCCTAAGTAAGACTAGTGGCAGATCCAAAAGAGATAAAACAGAGTTAATGCTGAATAATCCAGTTGTGGGGAAGAATGCTGAGTAAAACTGGAAGTATTTAAAAATAGGCAAATTCATCTTCAGAAATTATTAATGCTATCTAATGCTCGATGCAAAACAAAGAAGTGTTTGTAGTTCAGATATAGAAGTAAAAAGAATTTCTTCCATCATTTTCCTGGGTTGTTTATGTGTGATAAGCTCATTTTGCTGCTCTCCATTTTCCCATTGAATTCAGGGTCTGGTAGACTCAACTTTTAGGGACAGAAGTGAGAATAAATGAATGAATGTCAAGAGAAAATTATCGTAAGTGCAGAAAATAAGGCGTCAATCTAACCTGTGCAGGCTTCCCAAGTATTCAATTACAAAAATGGATTTAATTATAAAACACTAAAGCAAGTGCTAAAGTAGACATATTCTACAGCTAAATTAGATTAGAACAGAAAGACAGGAAATTACTAGAGAAATGTCCATTATCTGTACTCAGATAATAACTGGCAGCTCTGTAGCTACGACTTCTGCTTAGAGAAAAAGGCAGGAAAAGTATGAAAACCACACTAAATGACTTGCTAAAAGTCCAGTCTGGAGCACTTGGATCTCAGTTCTTGTTCCTGAGTAGTAAAATTAATTTTCTGTCTTTCTCCAGTGCTGTGCCTGCCTGAGAAATGGCAATAAGAAATTAGAGATGCTGGAACAACCCTAAATATGGGTAGTGAACCATGTGTCGAAAAGAAATGTGTTATGAGAATGGTCTTTTTACATCTCTCCTGTGTGGCAGTGCCTGACTCTATAGAATTTTGTTTCTGCGTATTTTGGGAGTTAAACTTGTGATCCTGCGAGTGGCTGTTCTGCATTGTTTGAAACCACACGTTGGCAAATCCTTCGGTGTAGGTGTACGGTCAGACAGCCTTCTGCTATTCTAGAGCTTGCAATTTTAAACCTAATCTCTGGTCTTTGCTGTTTTTCCCAGAAATTGAGGTGGCAAGCACGAGAGTCTTCATCCTTTATCAGACAGATTGACCTGGATGTGAACCGGACGTACAGGGATCACATCATGTTCCGGGACAGATACGGCGTGAAGTGAGTGCACTGAAAGGGTTTCTTGGGCTTGTCTTAAAACCAGGTCTGACCTACCCTGAGCCTCCCCTACCCGGGGAATGTGAGCTCCAGACTTCCAAAGCAGGATTATTTCTGTGCAATGATGTAAATAATTACAGTATTTACTAATACAAAACTAGTTTCCCCTTACTACGAGGTGGTCAAATAAACCATTTCTAAGCTGTTCTCATTTTGTATTAAAAAAGTGTCTCATATTATAAATACAAATGCATGGGAATTCTCAGCTAACAAGTGAATTAAGATGTATTACACAATTGTTTTATTTAACTATTTATTTCCAAAAATAACTTCTTGCATCTCTAATAACATCTATCTTCCTAGAGATTTCAGCCTTCCTTTGGATTTTGTATTCCTCTTTATCTAACTTAGAACCATATGAAACAGTATTCTTATATGTGAGCGTTAAATTATTTACAAATGTAGGCCATAATGCTTTTGGATTTCTTCAAAATGTTGTTTTTGCTTGGTGGTGGTTTTATTTTTTTACTGCCATTGGATGAGGAATATTAGGCAGCTGTCATCTTTAAAAATGCTTAACAGTGAAAAATATTGTGGTGATACGAACATCAGCATTGTTGCTGGCTTGCAGCATCAGCACCCTGCTGAGATGAAGAGGGTGTTTTTTCCCTTCTGTCCCTCTATTAGGTTCAGTTTTTAATCTCCTTTTCTTGCCAAGGCAGATTCTGGGGTAGTCTGCTATTTTCAAAAAGCAGCACTCAGAGCTGTGGGCTATAATGTGATAATAAAAGAAACATTTTCATACATTATTATTCGAGGTATTTTTGTGCAAAAATTCTAAATCAGGGGAGTTTGTGTGATGGGTGTGAGGAAGGAGCCCAGAGCAGAGATTCCCGGGCTGGGCTGCTCCGTGCAGCCCCTGGGGCTCCGATCCCTGTGGGGGCAGAGCTGCTGCTGTCTCTCTGTCCCCCCCTGCCTGTGCTCCCCGGGCCTCGCTGCGTTTCCGTACCCACTTCTCCATGTCGGCAGGAGGTCGTGGCTCCATCAGTTCGGGGTTAACACAGGCAGAGCCCGCTGCAGTCCCTGTGGCTGTGTTGTAAGCGTGCCCTCAGAGTCCACAGCAAAGCCTTTGGCTGCCTGGAGCAATTTCACACTCGGAATAGATCTTGGAATTACTGTACATATATTAGACATTTCCAGCGATGCCTTGATGAAAAATTCAGAAATCATTTCACGTAGCAGTGAGCTGAAGTCCCCTGGGCATGTCAACAGCTTGTTTGACTTTTAAGTAGACTGTATATCTTTGAAGGTTCGCTCTTTTACAGGTCTTTAGTGGTCTCATCTAGTGTAAATAGTACTAAAATTGCCATTATTTTATGTGTGTTACTGTGAATGAGATTGAGCTCTTATGTGCAGTTTCATGTGGTCAGCTGAGGAGACAGGAGGTTCCTGTGCACGTTGGGGACCTGTTAATTTGTCCTTGTAAAATAAAACTCGGGCTCAATATGTAGGGCTTCAGGTTAAACTTTCCTTTGGTTGCTGAAGAATTGCCCTCTTCAGAATTCAAGTTTAGCCAACAAAAATGCCATCATGTAGAGGCTTTGGTAAGTTTTTCCAGGTATACATCTTCTTCCCAGTGTAAAATAAGCACCTTTATACCTTCTTTTTCTTTTTTTAGGCTGCTAATGTTGTTTTCCGTACATTGATTAGTAACAGGGAGAAAATGTCACTGGACAGGAAAAGGACAATATGCAAAATTCAGCAGTTACATTTTAACAGTTTTACTTGTAGATGAAAGTAGGCATTCAGGTGTCTAAATTCTCCTGAACAAATCACAAAAAGTGGGTGTGACTTAAAAAATTCCTTATAAGAGCCCTCCACCATTACTTTGGTGGCCCAGCTGAGAAGAGCAGGGTTGTGTTGGTTGGTTTCTTGGTTTCCTTCACGGGTTACACAGTTTTACAGAAAGCAAAGGACTTCTACAAAGCTTTTTTCCATTCTAACCCCGCAGTACTGGGAGATCAGCTCCCTCAGAGGACTGAGCACAGGATGCCAAGTCAGAGTTAATATTGCTTTTCTCCAGTTTGGCAGCAGCAGCCACCAGAGCAGACTTTAATTTGGGTGCCAAGATTAAGACACCTTTGTGGCTGCTTTGTGTATTTCACAGCTCCACTTGTACGTATCAGTTTGGAATCAGGAACAGCTGTTAGTGTTCTGCAAGCACAGAAACAGGTCTGGAGGGTTTCAGTTTTGGCACCCAGAATAAATCAGTGTTTGAAATGTAGCTCCTCCTGTGTTTCGCTTTACCTGCCTGTAAAAACGATGATCTGACACCGTTGCCGTCTCAAAATTCTGTGGGTATGTTTTGAAACCTTTGAACGTGTAAAGCATCATAAAGGTGCTAATTACAAAGTTGGCTTGAAATCAGAAGTGCTGATCATGGTGAACTGTGATTCATCATGTTATTTAGTGCTGGACAAGTTGAATTGGGGAAACACATTTCCAAAATGCACTTCACTACTTCTAGGTTTTTCAGTTTTTATAAAAGACAATATTATAGTATTTTCCTTTTCTGCTCTTATTTCTCCAGGCAACAATCTCTGTTCCATGTTTTAGCTGCATATTCCATATATAACACGGTAAGTTGTGGACCTTCACACAAACCTGGTTTCTCTGTGCTGTAAGATAACAACTTGCATCTCTCCTTTCTCCCTAAAAAAAAAAAAAAAAGCCACTAACAAACATTTCAGAGGCCTTTGGAACTATATAGAAATAGATCATTTGCTTGTTGCCATGTTTTGAGCTTAAGATCAAGCATCTCGAGTATGAGTATCTGATTGGACAGCCTGAACTGTGCACACAGTTTGGCTGAAGCTCAGTGTTGTGTCCAGTAAGAACAGTGAATTCGTGCTGTGCTGGAGGATTATGCACTGGTATTTCCCCCTCCCATTATATTATCTGCCTCCCATTCATTTGAATGATAGGGAGGAAAATACTGGAAAAAGATGCATGTTGGAGTTAACAGGTGTATTTCATAACCTGAAAGGCTCTAGAAAATGGAAAATGTCTTTAAAAGTTGCATCTTCTTTACTTAAGCCCTTGGTCTTGGCTGCAGTCCTGGGTGGGGATTTATTAGAGTGGGGTTTCTAGACTGTATCATAAGGGTTAAGAACTTATGTCTTTTGGCTGTGTGCTAAAACCAGAAACCAAACTGCTGTTGTGTCCACATTTAACTGCGCTTTTAATGTAATATCCCCTCATTCCTTGGGCCCATTTCGAGCATTTCTGTACATCTTCCATTTTATATCCATCAGCAACTGCCCAGCATTCAATGTGAAAATGCATGAAGTTCAGAAGAGGAAAGTGAAATCAAGCAGTTACTCGAATTAAATAGCAGTTTGTTTGATTTGTTTTCAAAGTTCCAAGAAATGTAACCTTTCCCTCTGGCCTTTATATATCTCCTATAAAAATTGGACTAGTATTTTCAGGTTGCATGAAAAATACTGTTTAAAATCAACCATCAAAGCGTAAATGATGGGAATAGTGCGGTGAAGTCTTGATTTTGCACTTATGTTGTTGCATTTTTCCTCCTAATGTGCAGCAGTTCTTACTCTTTGCTTTTATCTCTAGAGCAAAAGTTCTGCTGAGGACCTGTAAACCTGAAAAAACTTATCAACAATTAAGTCATTGTCCTTACAAATACTTTATTGGTGGGGTTATCTGAGCAGCTGAATTGATGGTGACAGTTGGTTCCTGCCATAAAAGTCAAAATTAATAGCAGAGGAAATACTTGAGTTCAGTTTTGGAACTATAAAATTTTTCTTGGGGTTTATTACAGTTGCTGGTTATTGGGCTGCTAAACTTCAGCAGGTTTATAGTTATAGGTCGCTCTTGAGAAATCCTGTTCCTATCAGGTGGTGCTCTGACTGTAAACCTGAACAAAGCCAGATCCTCTCCTCCCCCTCAAAAAACCAAAAAAAACCCAACTAAATGGTAACGTCCATTCTGAGGGTAGGATGATACAGCTACTTGAAGATGTTAGTACTGATGAGAATTTTGTGCATCAGTAGTGAGTTCTAATGAACAATCAGTACTTCCAGGTTACCTTTTAGCTGGGGGGTTGTGCATCATTCCTTCTGTCTATCAATAGTCTGAATGTTTAAATATGAAGTGTGTTTGGTGGTGTTATAATTAGGGACCCTGTGCCATCAGGACAGGCATCTCCACTAACCAAAGGAAGACATGAGAGCTCGTGGTTACTTGAGGCTTTTGTTCCCAGCAGTTTAATATTTTCCCTGTCTGATTCTCAGGAAGTTGGATACTGTCAGGGGATGAGCCAGATCACAGCTTTACTCCTCATGTACATGAATGAAGAAGATGCCTTCTGGGCCTTGGTGAAGCTCCTCTCTGGCCCAAAGCACGCTATGCACGGTATGGTTCCATCTCATTCCGTGGTTTTAGGTTTCAACCTGTCCTTTCAAGCGGTAAATTATTCAGAAATTAAACTATGCTGCTCTGTCTGATTGGTAAAAGTAAGGCATGATGGGAGCTTTGTACTTGGGAGGGGGTACTGTATGTTACTGGAGCTCTCACCCACAAGGGTAAGTAATTGTTTTTATATGTGATATCTTTCAAATAATTCTAATGAAAATCAGATGGTTTCCTCTTCTCTTATTCTCTCAGGGAATGTAACCAATTGAAGGCTGGTTATGCAGACATCTATGTGGTAATAAAATAGTAGTGGAAACCTAATACAGAATGTGTTAAATAATATTGCAGCTGTGCTATCACTTGGCAGGACAGGAATCGACAGTAAAAAATGGACCTGTGTCCAGGCATGAACTCCAGGTTTCTCGGTTTTATCTCTTCCTTACACAGAAATCCCTGCTCTTGTGGTATTGTTACTCTTATGTTATCAGTAGCCCTCTCTTTCCTTGCCAGATTTAGTATGATCTGTGCATGTTCCATGGCTCTTGGTATGGGACAAGTCCAGGAATTCCAGCATCTTTGTGATGTTACTGATGTGGTGATTCAGAGAAGCTGAACTTGGCCTTTTTAGGAGATTTCCAAGAACCTCCAGCTCCTTTTCCCTGCTCAAGACTTTCTCATACTCTGTACCTTCCTCAGAATTTCCCAGTGTTCCTGGGTATTCTCCACCCCCAAGACAAAGGGCCAGTTTGTTATTTTGCTGCTTATACTTCTGCAAAACTATCACTTTTTTTGGGGGAAAAAAAAAGTGTGATGTGATGTGAGGGTCGGTGTCATAAGTGAAATTTTGAAATCATCAAGTGTCAAAGCCTTTCTTGAAGCTTTGCACAGAAATAACACAGACTAAGAGCATCTTACAGAAAATCTAGAGATTTAACAACAATCAAAACCCGGGCAACTGGAGCTTTGTAGGATCTTGAGCTCTTCAAAGCTCATAGGAAATTCTGGGTGTTTTGGGAAGTCAGAAGGTTTATACACATTGAAACTGTCCTGACAACATCTGCTAGGGAAGGTTGCATTTATAGTTATGCTGACAAAACCTTATTTGTAACTCAGATGTTCCCAATTCATCATTCACTACGTGTTACCAACCTACTCTAAGGTTCTGCTTTCAGCAGGTTGGACCAGATAATCTCCAGAAGTCCTGTGCAACTCAGATTTCCTAGGATTCTTCGAATGTTTCTGTTTTAAACGAGTTTATGTCACTGTGCATCTGTAAATATTAGAGTCTGGAAGGGAAACTTTAAAACTGACTTAACTGATGTCATATAAATTTGCCCTTTTTCTGTGTTCTTAGGGGAAAGTAACTTAAAGCAGCGTTTGCCAACTCTTCAAAGACAAAACAATTTCAATTCTGAATTGCCAGTATCCATGAAGAAAAACTTACATAGTTACACTTGATGCTTCTGACCACCAGATGCTTCTCCAAAATAGGCATCCCCCTGTGAAAATTGTGGTGGGGGCTAAGTAATTCAGTTGGGATCATATTGACAAGAGTAGGGTGGTGAAAAGGTCTTGGTTTTCTCTTCTACATGTGGTCTGGATGGCTAGAGTACGTTTAGGGTGCAGCCCATTAGCCAGACTTATTTCTAGCATAGCCCCACTTGAAATCAAGAGATGGATTTGGCCTCTCTGATGCTTTGGGTTTATGGACGATGTGAAGTCTGTAAATGATAAAATACAGGTATCTGACCCTGAAAAATATCTACTTTTTTGGAAGCTCTTTCCACTGATCTTTCTGTAGTCTTAAAAATTCAAGATAATGAGTTGGTGTAATTAAATTTGGAAGAGCAACCTTCCATGGCTAAAGCACCTCTGAATGTTATTGCAGATGGCGAATTAGCTTTGGAGGAGTCACTTACTGTTTACAGTAAGGAAAAAACAAATGCCTTGCCTATGTTATTAGAATTTTCTAATATACAGCCTGACATTTAAGTATGATAGAATTTGCATTTGTACCTATGAAATACTAAACCTGTGTGAACCTGAGATGGTAAATTTTGTGTCTCGGTGGCCGTGCATTGAATTCTGTAATCGGTAACTGGTAGGAGGTTGCTTTTTGGTTTGGGACTTCTTCAATGATTTCTTTCTTCTCTTTTTTTCTGAAGTGACATTTGTTCTGTGGGTCTTTGCTGCTTCTTCCAGTTTCTGTAGTGCTTAAAAGGTCTTGGGGTTTTTTTTTGGTAGGCTTTTTAATCCTAGGAATATGGAATTGCTGTACAAGCTCTGTTTAACCCAGTGTTCTGTCTGTGACAGCCACCAGCAACAGATGCTCAGAGAAGTGTCTGAAAAAAAAGCAACCAAAGATCAACACCTCCACCTCCTGGAGAATGTTCTGAAGGAATTTCTTGAGATGAAAATTTCTTTTGCCTGTAATTATCTCCAGTAGATTTTTCTTCCTTAAATAGTTAATTGCTTTTGACTATGGATTATTGTTCTATTTGTGTTTTGCCTCTGCCACGTGATGGCTTCTCCTCTGGATTTGTCACAGAGAAGACAGTGAATGTTTGACCAGCTCCCTGCTGGCACTTGGTTTGTCGCTGCTCTTGGCACAGAAGTGGTTGTATGCTTTGACTTGTGGGACTTCTTGCCTTTTCCGGACTTCCCAATACTCTCTCAGGGTGGCCAGGACTTGACTGATTGTTCACAGTGTGGACACATTGTCATTAGGTCCCAAACTCCTGCACAACTTCATGGGTGAAGTCTTTTTATCTTTTTTGTTTTGCTGTCCTTTAGCCTGTTGGATTGGCTGCTTTTGGAGGTGGGCTGGAGAGACTGAGCTGCTTTGCTGATGGAACCTATTAAGTGCCTTTGCAGAGTTAAACAGGCAGTAGCCACTGCTCTCTGTGCCTCCATGCTCACTGATTTCTTCATGGGAGCCCAGTGGATGTGAGACATGACCTCTCTTTGTAAAAACCATGTTGATTATCCTCAGCATTACATCCATCTGGGCAGCTTCTTGCCCCAACTTAGGTTATTATGGTGTCCGTCAGTCTTTGCTTGGAGTGTTGACGTGAGAATTGCACAGGTACTGGGTGAAAACCAGTTTAAGAAAAGCTGATGTCGTGTCAGGCCTTCTCAGGCTCATGGCAAGAGGCTTCATAGAATCCACATTTCGGGTAGTTCATCTGTGAGTTCTTTGAGAGCTGTTTGGGGTTCTGGGTTGGGAACCTCCCTCGTGTCTTCCATGCAAAAATTTAACTTGGTTTTAGTATTGACTTCATCTTCTCTGAGCACTTCTAAAAATGTTCACAGACCTACAAACTCTGTCAGACTTTGTTTCCAAGGTGTTTGAAAATAGGTCTATTAGTATTTTTTAAAGTCTTTTGTGAGTTGTTTCTTTGGTGGGGCAGGCTTGCTTTTTCACATTTTTATACTGTCAGTGTTTGATCATGTGTGTCTTTCTGATCTGAACACAGCTTCAGCTTTTTGAAGGATGGTTTCTTTTCCTGCTGCATAGCTGTGCTAGCTTTCCTTTACATTTCATGGGTTTTTTGCCTAGTGTTGTGTTTTGCTCTGAGCCCGTTTTTTAACTCTGCTGATAAGTCATTGGAAAGGATAACTCCTTTTCCAGCATATGACCACTAAAACCACTAAAGGTTTTTATATGCCCTCTGTTTTAGTTGTGTGAGCTCACAGTCTTTACTTATAGTATATAATCATTATATTTGTCTTGGTAGAATATCCCTCTTGTCTTTCTTTTATGGTCCTTTCTTCAGTGCAGACAGTTCTAGTAGCTGCCTGTGCCGTTTGCCCTTCTATCATGAATTTTCTGGGCAATAATTCTGATTTGTCTTTTTGCTTCAAAAAGTTTCAGTTGGTTTGGGTTGTCGTTCTTTTTTGGGGGGTTGATTTGGTTTGGTTTTTTTTCTTTGTCTGGTTTTGGGATTTTTTTGTTGTTTTTTTTTTTTTTTAAGAAAAATTATAAATGTGTTTTCCACATGATCTTATGTTGGGCACACTAATGTATGACTGATGGATCTGCTGTCATTTGTCATTCTAATCTAATAACAGTCACTGAGGGAATGTATTGATGTTTTGCTGTAGTTATTTAGGCAGAGGTGTGTGCACATCTGTACAGGCACATCATAATATTGTTATGAATATCTGTTCAGGTCCAGTGGTCTCGTAGAAGGATAATATTCTTGGAACCTCAGTGCCTCTGTTGTGTTATTTGTGTAGCAAATACACCTTTTAAATGGTCAACTTCTTCCCTTAGGTTTTTTTATTGAAGGTTTTCCCAAACTGTTGAGGTTTCAAGAGCATCATGACAAAATACTGAAGAAATTTTTGTCCAAGCTTAAGCAGCACTTGGTGAGTATTTATGTCACAATACCAACAGTGCTCATTTCCAGCTTTCTGCCTTGTTTCAGCTCAGGTGAACCCAGTGGGTTGAAAATACTCAAACCCCAGAAAAGAAATGCAAAGCTCTAAGAGGCACAAGTGGTGTTGTTTTCATGATAGACAAAGTTACGGTGCCCCTCAGCAGAGCTGGGATAAAATTGGGTCATGAGAGTAAGGAAATTGGCTGCCTGGCTCACTTTGGACTCTTTGTGCAAACTGCTGATGGTAAAACATTTTATCAGGGGTGTTTTAGGTGTAGAGCTTTGTGGTTCACCTCTGGACAGAGGTGACTTTATGACCAGCCAGTTTTAATCCCTGTTTAAAAAATAACCTTTGTAAGAGGGGTTAATGGTCCTTTTAAAATTTGCACATACTCATGAAGCTAAAGTTGGAGTTTTATCTCTTCTAATGCTCTTAAACAGGAAATAATATGCCCCTTTTTGGCTGTATTTGTTCTAAGAAATCAGTAATTTTTCTAATGGGAGAAAAACGCCCTTCCAGTAGTCATCACGAATTTCCTTGTACAGTACATTGGTACTGCCAGAATCCATCTGCAGGTCTTAAAAGATAATGTGAGAGCTGCTCACTTGCAGCAACATCAGAGAGATGGCTGCTCACAAGCACCACCTTCTCAGGACTCCATTATCTTCTGCTTAGTATGTTTACCTGCCTAGAAAAAGAAAAAAAGACAACTTGGGAGCAAACTAGCACCTTGGCAATGATAAATTGCATCTAATGTGTGCTTGCTGTATTACGAAATAGAATTGAGTGTCTTTTTTAATTTGTTTTTTTAACAGTGTGCTGTAAGAGCTGCTCATAACAGGGAGTTAGGCAGATCTGGTTAGGAAAAAAACCCACTTCTGTTAAAAGGTCAAGTCAGAATTAGTCATGCAAGATTATCTTTTCACATTTAAAAAAATTCAAACCCAGTTCTGTAACTAATTTGACTCTGAAACTAAAACTGTGGGTTTAGTTTTTACAGTACATGCAAGGTGATTATTCTTGTTTAGAAATACCGTGTTATTCTCATTTTCGAGGTTGTCACATTTCAGAAAGAAAATATAGAATAATCCCAAGAAGACAGTAAATGGTAAAAGGTCCTCATAACTTCCTAAAAATTCCAAAATAATAGTACATGATTGAGATGATAGAACCTGAGGCTGGCACATTAATTTTTGTATTATTATATACACCTGTTATTACTACAGCTAATAGTCAGGAGCTTTTTTTTCCTGTCATCTGTCCCTGTCCCACATCTCCCCCCTCTGCCTGGGGTCACTCGAAAAAAGAAAGTTTTGGACAAATGCAGAAACTGCTTTTGGCAATTGAAAAAGCTAATTAAATAAAATGCTTCCATAGCTCTCTTCTGAGGGAATTCTTGGCCATTTGTTTAGAGGGATGCAGAAAACATTCATTCTCTATATTTATTGTATTTTTTTCTTTTAAGTTTCAATTCAGAACTCAGTACTATTTTTGTATGAATCAGTTTAGGGGCATTGAATTTAACAGCAATTTGGGGTTTTTTATCAGAGGAAGACGTGGACCCTTATATCTTATCTTTCAGTAGGCTGATGGCCATTCTTATAGATTAGAAAACTAAGGTTGTTTTTGTTCTGTTTGCTTTTTTCAAGACTCTCAACATGAAAATCTCATTATTTCAGTCGTATGAAGGATTGTTTTTCTCATCCCTTACTGTGAATGTGTCACTAAAATGAGCCCGTGTTAACTTGCTGAAAGACAAAAGCAAAGCCTGCAGATAAACCAGAGGGTTTTGCTCCGTTGCTTATTCAGTGGTTTCTAACTGAAATTTTTGGGAAAGCTGGATCTGGCAAGCCTGGGGTATGATGTTATCCCACAGTTAAAACTCAGAATTTCTTAACTTTTCATCTTTTCCTCTAACTATGCAAAGAACTTTCCGTGAAACTGCAGAGAAGCTTTAGCCATCTTCGAATGGGTGGCACACCACCTGCATTATCTGTGCTCTAGGGGAAATTAGGCCCTTTAATTAAGGAATAAAATCCCTTAGGAGTCTTAAGTCCTGTTTTGAGGCTCTGTGTTTGAATAATTCGATAGTTTTATGCTGGTTTCTCGTAGTTAATGTATTTTTATCACAAAATCTTTTCAGCCTTTGGTGTGAACCGGCAGCCTTGCTGGGGAGAAACAAAAGACTGGATGGACCCAGTGCCTGAACTTGGGTTGCTCCAGAATAGGGGCTTCTTTTCTCGAGAGAGGATTCTATCCTCTGCTGCCTCTGTCCCAGCAACAAGATAAAGGTTGTGTTGATACCTCTGCATCTCTGAGAGCATGTTTTTCAGGTGGTGAAGTTGATGAAGAAAAACTATAAAAGACAGAAATTGCATTTGTTGGATTGAAGTAACAGTGTCTCATGGTTAAATTAATTATTTGTGGTGAATATTGGGCGCATTGGCCTCGAGGGGAAAACGTTTCATGGACAGTGCAAGGCATTACTTGCATTTTTGGAAGTATTTCTAAACTTCTGCATTCTCTGCAGGACTCCCAGGATATGCCCACCAGCCTTTACACAACCAAGTGGTTTTTCCAGTGTTTTCTTGATCGTGTGAGTATGTTTTCCTTCCCGTTGCTGTGTTGAGTTGTGACTCGGGGCAGGCTGTTTTCACGGCATCAGCTGGTTCTGTCATTGCAGACTCCCTTTACGTTAAGCCTCAGGATATGGGATATCTACATACTTGAAGGAGAGCGGATTCTCACTGCTATGTCTTACACAATCCTGAAACTACACAGAAGTAAGAAACCTCTCAAACATTTGAAACCTGAACAGAGATTCAGCAGGTTTTGTTCTCATTTGTGTAATTTGACCTTTATGTGTGAAAATCTCAAGTTTCCCATTTGCCCTCTGCTTCTCCTGACGGGTCTTTTTCATTCCTTATGCACAAAAGGTTAAAAATCTTTATTAATGTGTGTGTGTGTGGTGGGCTGACCTTGGCTGGATCCAGGTTGCCCACCAAGCTACTCCCCTTCCCAGCAGGATTGGGGGAAGGAGAGAATAAGGGCTGCTGGGGGGAAAATCACCTCCATCTCAGCCAGGCCCAGTACAGTGTGATTGTCAAAGAAAAGTATTTATGACAGTAAGAAAGTTACTTAAACGTGGACATGAGGTGAGCTGTATTGCTGACTAAACACTGGGGAATACTGTAGATTTGGAAATGCCTTCCTAGCCCCTACAGGATTTAAATTAACTGGGAAAGCACACAAAGAATCCAGAGTGTGCCACTAACTGTTACCAACAAACAACTCAGCATTGAGGAATCACCACTCTGTGTCTCCTTATACCGTTGTTTATCCAAGGATGTAATTAAAATCCAGACTTTCTGTAGTCTGCCTGTGTGACCTTCTCTTTCATCTCTTGCCTTTAGGGAACCAAGCATAGGTGCTTTAGACAGTTCTTCTGTTGAAAATCTCCAATTTTACTTTACTCAAAGTGAGGTAGCATCTTAAGTTCCAAAGGATTGAAAAAGCTTTTGAGGATGCATTTTAGGTTTGAATTAATTTGAACATTTCTCAGGGTGATACCTTTTAGCTCAAGTTCAAGACACTTTTACTGGGGGACTTTGGTTTTCTGAGGGAAGTAATTTAGCTCTGTAAACTCATGGTCTGCATGGAGCTGCAGAGTTCGTGTCATAATGTCCTTGCAAGTTTATCCTTTTTGAAGTGTGGTGATGCTCCCTCACTGTCTCACTGGGTTGTGCTCACTAGTTTGTTCATACACTGCTTTGAAAAATGGAAAAGGTTCCTTTTTTTTTCATTATTGTGCTTAAAAAAGCTAAACATTTCGAGGCAAATAATTAGGCTTAACATTTTGGTTCCTCTTCTTCACTTGCAAATAGACATCTACTTGAATTTTTTTTGTTTGTTTTTATTCACTGCTCTTTTTCTGGGAAGACCTGGGGAAAAGGTCTGAGTGTGGATTTGCTTGCTTAGCAAGTAGCAACTTCCCCCATGATCAAACACCACGAGTAGCTCAGGGCAACAGAGAGGAGATGAGAGGGCTGGCAGAGAAGGTGGCAGAAAGATTCTGATTTGTTTTCCAGTTTCTTGTCTACCCTTAAAAACATTGATGGTGTAGCTATCCAGTCAAAGTGTCACTGTGGAATACGCGCCAAGGGCATTTTTATCACGGTGCAAACCCAATTTTTTTTATGGTTTCTGTATAGAAATTGTACATCCTGAAACTTTTGATGACATACAGATGATTAAAGAAGCTACGCAGGTTTGCAGTTACAGCCTTGCAAGCCACGTGGCCTGACTGCTGTGTAAAAAAAGGGAAAGAAAAATAACCTGATAACTGTAAAATGACCTTCAAAATATGACCTGAATTCTCAGAGAGCCTGAAGCAACGGTTCTGAAGTGTGAACTGCCCATCATCATTTCGCTGGGAGTTAATTCGGCTGTGAATGAGGATACTGTAAATAGTGACTTCTAAAATGTTTTACTGCTTTTCAGAGCTCCTGATAAGAGAGATGATGTGTGTTGTACAGATCTACAGAGTGTGTGTAGGTTGAGGGTGCAGGGCTGAAAAATAAAGACCTGAAGCTGTTGGTCATGAGAAGGGTGAAGGAGGGTGAGCTCTTAGTTTTGAGAAGATGCTCCTGTTTGGAAAACATGGTCCTAAGTAGAGAATAGTACCAAAAAAAAAAAAAAAGGTGCAAAAAAGACACTTCCATAGTGATCTACAAGTGAATTTTGAATGCATTTTATAGATTTCTGGTGTAGAAATCAGTTATCTGCATAGTTAACAAGTGTTTTTTGTTCTTCTTTGAAAACAAAAGCACCTAATGACGGAAGTACATTTTCCAGTGTTTGTTATCAAGGTATCTTCATGTATAATATAATGTTTTCTCCTTACCTAGAGCATCTGATGAAATTACAGATGGAAGAGCTTGTAAAATTTCTGCAGGAGACTTTAGCCAAGGATTTCTTCTATGAAGATGACTTTGTAATAGAGCAGCTCCAAAATTCTATAGCAGAATTGAAACGAGCCAAGCTGGATTTACCAGCAGCAGGTAAGAAACTTGCACCTGTGCACACTTAGATATTTGGAGCTATTTACACATTGTTCATTTCCAAAATGTTAATTCATACTGTTAAAAGTTGTGCAAATATTTTGTTTGTTTGTTTGTTTTTACAAGAAATACTTCACAGTTTACAATCAACACTTTTCCTTCATGAATTTGCACTTTTTTGGTGTTTTGTTTACTGGTTTTAAGCTGATGGCAGAGCACTTTGAAACATCCTGTATTCCGATAATTTTATTAACTTGAATTTATAAAACCTTTCAGGTAGAAGTTCAGATATCAGGGTTTGAAATTGTTTGAAGCAACAGCATTGCCTGCGAATCCAGACTGTTTTGTAACTTCAGCCCAAATAGTTTCCTCTGTTAGTCAAATCCAGATTTTTAATTGTGTGCAGGTGATAGACCTGCTGGGTGTTTAATGGAATCATTTTCTTTTTCTCCTCCATCTTTGTGTTTCTGGTTGCAGAGCAGAGATGGTTGGTTTGTGGGGCATTACTTATGAAATGTATTGGATCTCTTCCTCCTCTATTAAGTTCTATTCTCTTTTCTATCCCCACCTGCACAATGTTTAATTAGAATTTTTCTTGTGATTACTCAGTGGTTTTTTTAAATCCTTTAATTGTAGAATAGTATCTGAGAAATGTAGATTTTAAAAAAACTGCAAACCTTGCAGAAATTACCTTAAAGTAACTTTATTTAAAGTTGCTGTGGTTGGCTTTCAGAAGTTAAGAAGTGTCAGAACAAAGGTTGCCTGTGTAGCATTGTTGTGATAATTTATTCTTTCATTAATGAACTTAATTCTTCTGTTTCTGTAGACATTATTTATTGCATGCAGCACTGGGCTGTGTCAACTGCCCACCACAAAGAAATACCTGTTTCATCTGGTTCTTCAGCAGATCTGTTCCTGTGGAGTACAAACACTTTGTTTTTCATCATCTTGGCTTCTTGTCAGCTTCCCGTTTCTCCCTGTTCCTGTGTTTTGCCCTCTTTCTGACTTTCTTCCACCCACCACAGACCTAAGTCCAGTTCCTGCTCTTGTCTCTTCATCTGTCCCTTCCCCTTCGTAATCGTGGCCTTCCCATCCCACCCTCTCTCCACCCTTTTCCCACAAGCTTCAGTCCTGAGGAATGTTGTGCTTCTGAAATTGTTCTTTCCATCACTGCTCTTCAGCCAGGAGCTTTGCCAGGCACCTTTAGCAGCTGATGCTTGGCCAGGGTGACTGATGAGAGCACCTTCGTCCTCGGGCATCGGTTCCGCTCCATCGCGGGATCCTTCCCGGGATATCCTGAGATGGAAGGAATCCTTAAGGATCATTGAAGTCCAGTGGTTATATTTGCACAGTGAGGGGCTTATCCCAACGACTTCAGCAGTTTGTAGATGTGTAGATTTTTCATGGATGTGGTGAAGTTAAATTTCATCGGTGAATAGTTTCTAGTTTCCAAACTGTGGTAGCTGAAGAATTGGGAAAGATTTTTGTGGTGTTGTATCTTCCAGCCTAGAAAATGGTATCCATGTAAGTCATGTTGAGAGTTTCCATGGAAAATACAGAATTTACTGGACATTTTCTTGATGCAGAAGGCAGAAAGTCTGTTCCTGACTTACTTATGTTTTAAGGCTTTTGTTTTGGTGGAATATAAAATGTCTTCAAGTGAAATTTTGTTTGAGAATACTCTGGATTTTCACAGAGAGTTCGAGGAGGCTTTAGGGGATGTGAGAGCCACCCACCTTGGAACAGAAAGTGGGAGACTCAAGGAGTTGAGTTGTGGGTACCAACAGCAAAGGACAGTGACTGTATGTTCTTGCCAGGGCAGTTTGGCCATGAAGTGCAAGTTGTTTGGTTTCTTACTGGGTACACTTCAGTGTAACTTCTGATGTGACAAGCTGACAGGATGCTGATTGTTTCGAGCCATGTTCGTTCTTTATTTTGGGTAGCTAAAGCAACATTGGTAACAAAATGTATTTTGTTTGTTGTGTTTTTTTCCCTCCTACGCGAATGTGGGAGATTTAACTTTGAAATAGGAAAAGCAAAGCCACAGTGAATAAGATTTTGGTGCTGGATGAGAAAATGAGCTTTTTCCTTTTTAATTTCAAAGTAGCCTGGGAAAGCCTCTCTGTGTGGTGTGTTTTTGCCAGGGGTAGAAGGAAGCATTCCTTAACCTTTCACAGAATAAAAATAAAATGCCTTCATCCTAATCCTTGGGAACCTGGCCGATTTGTCTGCTGTTACCTGTACTTGGGTGACGCTGCCTCCTTTGTTCTTCATATGAATTTCACAAGCCTTTGATTTAATTTTTTATTTTTTTTTTCTCTCTCCGAATTTTGGTTTTATTAATCACTGTCTTCAAGTAGTATTTTTTTACAGGTTCTGAACAATCTCTACACATTCAGCTTTGCTCATAAGTTGTGGCAGGACACCAGGTGTCCACCAAAACCTCTCTGTCACTGCCCCCCTCAGCTGGGCAGGGGAGGGAAAATACAAGGAATGACTTCTGGGCTGAGATAAGGGCAGGGAGAGAACACTCAGCAGTTCCCATCATGGGCAGAACAGACTTGACTTGGGAAAACTAATTGAATTTATTACTAATCAAGTCAGAGTATGATAGAAATAGAACCAAATCTTTAAAAAACCCTTGCCCTCCCTTTTTCCAGGGTTCAGCTTCACTCCCATTTTTTTCCTATCTCCTCTCCCCAGCAGTGCAGGTGGAGGGGGAATGTGGGTTGTGGTCAGTTCATCACGTGCTGTTTCTGCTGCTTCTTCCTCTGCGAGGTGAGGACTCCCCACACCCTTCCTTTTCTCAGGTGTGGGGTGCCCCTGTAGCCTCCCCCACGGCCCAAACTTTGCCACACAAACCCCATACAAATGTCTGTCTGACTCTGTCTTTACTACCTTGAGTCTTACTATTTCTCTTCTAATCCATCTCAAATGTATGGAACCATTCTGTGTCATGCAGGCACAAAAATACCTGTTCATTTAAATATTCAGGGTAGCCTGAGAAAATAGTGTTTATTTTTGTTTTCTCAGCTGAAATCAAAGCACTGCTTCCTCTCTTGTACTTTTTTTTTTTTTTCACTGAGCAACAATTGCACCTTTAAGAACTAAAGTAAAAATGCATGTTAGGAAAAAGAAGAAAAAAAAAATCTCTATCTTACAGTTGCATCAGTATCAGTCATCCAGGAATAGCAGTGAGCTAATTAAGCTCAGTGGAATTTTCCATCTGGCATCCTTTGTTAGGCTGTATAGATTTTCCTGCCCTAGTAGGGTAAGCTGCAGTAGGATATTAAAAGAGGTAATAACTTTTGTGTTACTTTAAAGTGGATGTCTGCTTATGTCTGATGTGGCTTTCCCTGGCTTGCTCCCTCCATGGCTTCTCCCACTGAATTAAGGAGTTCTGTGTCCCCTTCAGAGCACAGAACGAAGGGACTTGCTGAACACTTTCTTACTGATAAAACCCTTAAAAGGCTCAGCCAGAAACCATGGATGTTGAGGGGATCTTGCTGATTTTGTGTATCTGTTCCCACAAATGCTGGGGCTGTTTTGCAGAAAGCAGACCATGGATTTTCCCTCCTCTTTGTGGTAGTTTCTAGTCTAAGGTGCTGGCCAGTGTAGGGTAGCCTGTACTTAGCAACTGCAACCTTCAGAGCAGGGCTTGCAACTCCAGTGCTGTTCCTGCAACCCAAGGCAGGCATCCCTCTCTTCCCGTGCCTCTGGAGACAGTGACTGTGTGGATAAGAACACTTCTTACTGGGAAGCCACGTGGTTATTGAGTCCTAGAGAGGCTGGCTGTGACAGCTGGACAGATAAAACTGTCCTTTAAGGTATCTCTCCTCTGACATACCCTCAAGCAGGTTTAGTTGGAAAGGCAGTTGGTGTTTTTTGGATTGCCTGGGGTGTGGTGCAGGGTGTCCACCCCACGGCTGGGTCCTGAACTGCACACTCCCCTAACTCTGTGTGGCTTCCCATCTTCTCCAGGTGCCACATCTGATGTAGGATGGACAATGTCTTCCTTAGTTCAAGGATGATGTTTGGAACATAATGAGGGGAATTTTCTTGGGCTACACCATTGATTTCCAAAATTTCTTGATTTCAAGATTCTTTCCTTGTCTATTATTTAAAACAGCAGCAAAGTTCTTTAAGTGCTCACAGGACAGGGATAGAGTTTCCAGCTTTGCTATAACTCCTTCGTGTAGAACTGCATGAATAATGCAGTGCTTAATAAACAATATTTATATATTAATAGATTTTTATAGTGTCTGGCTTTAATAAACAGGAGTGCTTGCCAGTAGAAGTTTCATATTAAAAATACTTTGCTGCAAATAGTTTATTAATCCAGCCCTTGGTAAACAAGACAGCCAGGCTCACCTTCAAAGGTTGAAGCCTCTCAGGTCTGTTCTTGAGACAGTTTCTCACCTGTTTTGATACAAGGTGTCCTGCAAAGGGAGGGCAGAGAGGTCTGGGTTGGATTTTTTTCTTTTTTTTTAATGACTAGAA
>JAYRBT010000042.1:5012737-5034835 GCA_036023395.1 Myiotriccus ornatus | reverse complement strand
AAAACAGCAGCAAAGTTCTTTAAGTGCTCACAGGACAGGGATAGAGTTTCCAGCTTTGCTATAACTCGTTCCTGTAGAACTGCATGAATAATGCAGTGCTTAATAAACAATATTTATATATTAATAGATTTTTATAGTGTCTGAACAGGAGTGCTTGCCAGTAAAAGTTTCATATTAAAAATACTTTGCTGCAAATAGTTTATTAATCCAGCCCTTGGTAAACAAGACAGCCAGGCCCACCTTCAAAGGTTGAAGCCTCTCAGGTCTGTTCTTGAGACAGTTTCTCACCTGCTTTGATACAAGGTGTCCTGCAAAGGGAGGGCAGAGAGGTCTGGGTTGGATTTTTTTCTTTTTTTTTAATGACTAGAAGTTTAATAGACCTAACAGCAGGCCTTGAATCGAACATAAAGGTCTTGTGCTTAATTTTAGAAGAGTATTGGCAAATTTTGAAACCTGCTCCTCCTGTTGTCATCAACTTAACTACGTTTGTGCATGATAACACCAGCTTTAAACTCTGACTCGGTTCTAGTTTTCCCAAACTTCTCTGTAGTCAGGGAAAACTAGCAAAATTTAAATCTTGGATTTGCCAGAAATTTTAAAATGTTCATCTGATGTTTATTTTTAAGGTCATATTCTATTAAATTTATTTATCAGTGTCTTTTATTCAGTTATCTATTTCACATATTCATTGGTGACAGGGCAGGAGAATATACTGCATTAATAGTATCATTAATAATAATCTATTAAATAATGTCTATTCTCCCCTGTTAATTTGCCTTTTGACAGCCAAACAATAGAAATACGTGCTTGACTTTCCTGTTTCTGATGGTGTCTTTCTTTTGATTGTGTTTTGGTTCTGAAGTATTTTGGATTTTTCACTTGTGCTTGAAGAATACCCGAGTAGCTATTTCAGACAATGCTCTTCGTGTTTTAATCAACTAAACTATTTTTTTCTACCTTGTTTCTTGTGTGGTACAACTACTTTACAACATTATGAACTAAAATAATATTTGGAATTATACTAATATGATTAGTGTGTATCTTCAGTTTTAGACTTTGACTTCGCATTTTTTAGAAACATTTACACTTTAAAACTTCCATGATCTTTAAATACATGACCCAGATAGTTATGCTGGTCCAAATTTCTTATCATTTCCATTATTTATGAATCCAGATGTTTATAAAGTAAGTTTTCCTTGCTGTCAGTACTACAAAAGCAGCACAGCAGCAGCAAGTCAGAGTGTATTTTGTTCTCCCTTCAGGTTGTCCAGCAGGATTTCATTTAGTAACTCCTTTGGCACTGAAGGCGTAAAAAGGAGGAGGAGCGAAGGTTGACTTACAGGGAGCACCCTGAGCTTCTGGTGCAGGCCCTTAAATTTGTTGAAAATTCTCTTGGGCTTGTAAACCAGAGAAGATGGCATGTCACTGATGGAAAATAAACACCAAATTTCAAGATGTCATTTCAAGAGTTGTTTTTATGACCACTACCATCCTTGAAAATTGTGTTAGAACAGTCAAAGTGCATGTATTCTGGTGCTGAAATTAAGGACTAGACTGTTATTCGCCGGAGAGAGCACTTAAAGCACTTTACTCCAATTATATGTCTGCTACTCGATGCAGGAGGCTGTTATTGCCTCCTGAAGCAATTATCTGGAAAACTCTTGCAGTGGAGACCCACTTCCACTGGGTGGTGGCCAAGGCTTGTTTGAGCAGGAGGAAGTCAGGAGACAAAGTTTCTTTAATATGACTTGAACGTCTTATCTTTTGGGGAACAGTCAGACCTGCTCGTATTTGCTTTGCTTCTTTTCATGTCAGGGAATATGTTTACCAACAACAAACAGGCACCTGATTCTTCTTGTTTTGCTCAAATTGTTTCCCTCTCCTTCCTTACCCGTTTTTCTCCCTGTATTATTTGTTTGCTTATTTTATGCTATACTGCATAAAAGGCAACTAAATCAGTGCCTTTCTTTTAAAGGAAAAATAGAAAATCCTGCAGTCCCCGCTCTGTAATTTCTGATACAAGCTGATACAATGTTTGTCTTTGGGAAAAGCCAGTAACTAAACTGTCTAGGAACCCCTTCTGTTGAAAGAAGGGAGGAGAGAAGGATGAGAGTTAAAAGATTCCCGTCCCACACGAATACTGGCAACTTGGGAAAAATCTGATAGCCCAGATCACTTCAGAGGACAAAGGCACATTCGGTGATTGCAGAGGTCACTGCCAGAACACTCACAGCTGAACTGAACAGCTTTGCCTTAACTTCTGGTTTTAAAATGCTTTTAAACCTTGTATCTAAACATCATGGATTTATAGAAGAGCACTTGTCCCAAAAATCCTTCTTGTAGAATTCAGTAGTTTTGCCCTTTCTCAGCCGAACAGGTATGTCCAGACAGTGAGTAAACTCAGATTTTGGATCAGCAACACAAACAGATACTCAACTGAATGTCCTTGAAAAGACCCACATAAAATTTTTTCATGCTCAAATCTAAGGGGTTTGAACAGTGAGTTAGTTGAAGTAGTAAAGAAAATGGTTGAGAGCTGTGTGTGAGGCTTTAGGCAGATTTGGAGTGGAAAATTGGTAGATAAAGGAAATGTGGCTTGAAGGAATTGGTGCTTTTGCATGCTTGTCTGGCGAGCTGTGTTTGTGCCTCTTAAGGCAGAGATGTTTGTTGTGACTCGGTTTCCTTTGTTTGCTTTTCCATTGTGTTTTCATTTTCTCAGCTTTTTGCTTTTATTGCCTTCTTTCTTTCTTGCCAGCGTGCAGCATCGTGGGTTTCTTGCTGTTCTTGCTGATAGTGGACTGGTTAAAGCATTCACAAACACAGTTTGCATGCTACTTTTGCATTTGAGGATCGTCCCACGGCAGTCAGGTGCACGGTGGTAATTTGGTTATCCTCTACCTGGTTAATTTTGTGAACGTTTTTTGCACTTCAGGAGTCTTTATTTGGTTTTTTGAAGTACTTGGTAGTTTCGCTGTGAGTGACAGCTCTGTGCGTGTGTGTTTGGATATTTATGTATGAGCTGTGTGTTTCAACTCGAATTAAATATCCATTCTGCATTTTCAAACAGGTTGGTTTTCCTTTAGCAGGTGGCTGGTTTGCAGGGTTTCTGGTTGCTGCAGCACCGTGGGTGCTTATCCAGCTCAGGCTGGTTTTTGTGGCAGGAGGTGATCAGTGCTCGAGCGCTTCTGAACCAGAGCAAGGCCTGTGCTTGATTCCTGGGTTGGTACCTCTGGCAGCGTGGCCTTTCCTAGTTCCACATGCTGGTGTGGTGACTAAGCAAGGCTGTGTCAGCTGTTTCTGTCCAAGGTCGAGTTAAACCGAGTTCTGTAGAGCCCCATGGCCAAGATTCAAAGCTGTATTTCTTCTTTTCCCCACTGACCTCCTTCCACGTGTACTTGCCATTCCGTATTTTTGTGTTCCCTGAAAGCACTAAGCTTTGGCATGACCAGCCCATAACCGTGGTATTGTGCTCTTACAATGCAGAGGTTTTCTTCTGAATGAACTATTGTCTTGCAACACTTTGCTTGTTACTCAGTACGTGAATTAATGTTGAGTTTCAGCAATTTCACTTCTCTGATACTCATTTGACAGCTGTAATTCATGTTACCCACACATCATCCAGACCACGCAGTCCACATATGCCTGGTTGTGCTGTGTTCTTTTACCCTGAAATGAGAAGGAAAGGTGACAGAAAGTAACCTTTAAAGCAGTCTAGGTAGAATTCAATAAAAATGTCTGCAGTATTCTCACTTAGGTTTATTAGAGCTTAATGGTAATTAAGAAACCTCAAGTGTGTGAAATTAAAAACCAAAAAGTCACACCAACCCCACCTTTTTTGTGCAACCAAATATATTTAAAGGGTCTCCTGTTGCTCTGTAGGCATTTCTTAGAGTAAAAGCTGGAAGAAATGAGTTCGTGCTTTTAACATCTCAGGTCAAATGAAGGAAGCATTGCAGCTGCTAGAGGTCTTCAGGCTTTCTTGTATGTATCACTAGAATATTTTAACTTCAAGCATAGAAGAAAATAAACAATTTTTCTAAAACATTTCTTGCGTACAGGAACAGAAATTAAAGAACTTAGAGATGTTGAGGAGCCATTTTCTTATGCTATCCCATAGCCGCTGTGGATCCTCCTGGAGGCTGCAAATGGATTGGCAGCATATACAGACTAGTTCTGTATGATTTAGATGACAAGTTTTTGGTATTTACTTAGTACATAACAAATTGTTGTATTCAGACTTCATGCTGTTTTAACATTCAAGACTGGTAAGATTGAAAGCCCTGTAACATAAAGATCCAGTATCAGGAATATTTCTTACGGGCAAAATTCACTTTCGTTTAGAAGACAAGATCTTCAGCTTTGCCTGACACTGTGTGTGAGGAGGCAGATGGAATTAAATGGTACAAATGCCTCTTGCCAAACTAAAGCAAGTTCAGAAAGTGAACTCCTGTTCAGAAAGACTAAAGGACAATTTTGGAGAGGCTGTTGCAGCAGTCAGTGTGTTGCAGAGCTGTTAAATCACCCGTTTGCAGCATCCATGCAGCTCGTTCCTCTGTCCTCTCCTCTTTTCCTCCGATGGTGTGCAAGGCTGCAAAGCCATGCTCCAGATTTTAATCTGATTTGGGAATAGCAGGGCCCCTCATTGGAAGAGACCAAACATGAGACTTGCAATTCCAAGAGCCATTCCTTGGAGCCCGATGCTGAGGCCGTGCCCTCCCCGTGTATCCCACCGTGCTGTCCAGGGGGTGTTCCCCATCCTGGAGTACAGTGTGCCAGGGGTATAACCCTGGGATTTAACGTGGGGAATCTCCCCTTTGGAGACCAGAAGTTGAGGAGAGAGCTCAGCAGGAGGATCTGCCTTTGTCGGGTTGGTTGCAAGGTAGACCCTGAGTGCCTGGGGTGTGCGAGGTCTGTGTGTCTCTGTCACTGTAGGACTGTGATTGAGAGGAGGATGGCTGGGGGAGGATCGGAGTGGAGGGGTTCTCTACAGAGAGCCTGGGTAGGCTGTGTGTGTTACATGTAAACTGAGGTTTCTGAGTTATTTCTGAAGCAAAGGGTAGGTTTCCATACGACCTTTGGCCTCTTCTGGAGAAACATCAAGGAAAGGCTGGTTTAAATGTTTGGCCAAAGCAGCCTGTTTGTGTTAAGTGCTTTTATTTATTTATCTTGTCGTGACACACGGCACCATTGTGTTCTTCCCTGCTGTCCTCCTGCCATGTCCGGGCTGCCACAAACTCTTGAGTTTTCATTTAGTTTATATAGCAACTGATCCGTGGTGGTAGTTTGTTACACTGTTACAATAAATAATACTGACCTTGGCTGCTGCCTTTCCTCTCTGTGTCTGTACCGTGACCCAGTCATCAAAGATTGAACTCGGGCTCGTGCCTGTGTAAATGAACATCACTCACTTGTAACCACAGCACTCGAGTCAGGGAGAGAGACACTGTGTGTCTTAACTCCTGTGAACCCAGATAGGCAAAGAATTTTAATTACAAATAGCTGGAAAGTGAGGTGCTAACTCTATGATCTTCGATGGAAAAAGATTCTACAGTTCTTGTCACAGGAAGAAGGAAGGATTAAACAAGATTGTTTTACCAACAGCCATTTTGCATTGTTTATTTTCTGTAACATTAAAGCAAGGGTAGCCATTTCTTTTTTTTTTTTTTTCTCTTTGCAACAGGGCTTCTGCTTAATAAATAGATACACAGTGAGCAGGATTTGTTTGGTTATACTGACTTAAAAAGTTTTGTGGGTTTTTTTTTAAATGCTGAAGATCAAATGAATTAAATCTAGATTAATACATTTAATGAGAAGTGTGTGACCTTTTCTGCTTATAATGGATTGCACAGTTAAATAAGTTATATGCAAGTGGATATGATAAAAGACTTTGGCTGAGATTATGAAGGGTGGTGACTGCTAAGGAGAAGGATTGCAGTGGAAAATTTGATGTGAATTTTTCTATGAGCATCCTCAAGCCATGAAACACTTCTTTATTCTTTCTGTAGTGTCAGTTTGGGTTATTCTGGGTCCCCACATAACTAATGTTTCCCACTGGCTATTGCAGTGTGTTGAGCTCCAGTCTGGGGGAACTTTCCATTAATGTCTGTGTTCTGGAAGTGACGTCCTTGCGTTTGGCAAAACTTGTCCATGGAATGCTCGGCTGAAACTGTGGAGTAGCCAGTGTTAGTGTCAGCTACTTCAGTTGTTCTGTATTGATAAAAAGCTGAACTGAAAAGAAAATTATTCTGTGTAGAGCCTTTTACTGGAGCTTTTTAATAGTGAGGATGAAATTTCTAGGCAGGGGTTTAGGGGGGAACAAGGTCTTACCTGTGCTCCAACCAAAAAACAAAATGAGAGAAGGTTTATAGTATAGCTTGCCAGGGGTGAACATTAAAAGATGAATGAATGGAAAACAGTAGATTGGGAGAGGGATGTTGGGAAGGACTTTTAAGGTGGAGAAAAGCAGTTTGCTTAATGTGAGGAGGGTTATATACAGAGTAGGTACTGTAACCAAAATGTCATCTAGGAAAATCATTTTTTGCAGCAGCAGTGTCAAGATAGAGCAAAAGCTTGACAGGATTGTGACAGCTATAGGAAGGAAGACTAGAATAACTAGTAAGGATGAGAGCCATTAAAAAAATCTGTGTTCAGTGTCAGTGTACAGAAGAACCTATGAGGTGTTCAGCAGAATGGTGACCCAGAGAGAGGCCCTGTTAATTCGTAGTTATTTTTGCTTGCATGACCAACAGATCAAAGAAGACTTTTGCACAAAGGTGAATTTATGTTATTCCTGTTCTTTTTTTTTAGGTAAAGATGATGAACTTCCAAAGAAGCCATTGGGGCAGATTCCATCAGAACCTCAGCCTTCTGTGCTTAACTCCATTCCAGTGCTTAATGGACAGAACAGCACTGGGACACAAGCAGCCACAAGGACAGAGAGGAGACCATCCACAGAAGAAGAACTAGAAAGTTCATCAAATGACCAAAAAAGAATTAATTCAGTGGAAAAGAAACCTTCCTTAAAACAGCAGAAGATTCGACCAACAGAGACACAAAACAGTTTGCCCAAGAACGAGGTGGATACCAGAAAAAAGCCTCAGCCAGCAGAGCCAGCAGACACCTCGAGTCTGTACAATAATGCAGCTGCTAATCAGAATTCTAATGCTACTTCAAATACAAGAAGGGAATTTGTACCTAAGTGGAATAAACCGTCTGATATCAAAATAATTGAAAAGACAATGCAGCTTACTGCAGATGTGAAAGGGTGGCCAGTAAACCATTTGGTTTCGGGACCACCACCAAGTCCTGGAGAAATGCAGTCTTTGAACGTAAAGCAAAAGATGAGGGTTCTGGATGCTGATGAAGGTAAGCGAGGGTCTAATGCATCTCAGTATGACAATGTTTCAGAAGATGAAACTGAGAATGAGAATGCTGTTGAAGAGATGCTTGAGAGAGCTCTCCCCCAGAGCCCTAGGCATGTAGCTTATTCCAATAGTCCAAGAAGACAAATGGAAAAAGTACCAGCTCCGTTAAAAATACCCAATAATTACACCTTCGCTTCACAACCCAGGTCTCCAAAATACGCATCTCAGTCTGATGGCCCAGCTCACAGACTGAATGCAAAACAGCCACTGCCATGTTACAGTAATCCACCTACTTACCATGGGAATTCTCCAAAGCATGTTCCCAGTATAGGCAACGCAGGTTCTGTCCCTCTGCATTACCACGGCAGCCGAACCAGCCCCTCTGGGAGGCCGTACGGGCCCTTTCTGTCGGTAGATTATTCCCCCAGTAAACTACCAATGAATTCCTATCCTGCCACTCGACAAAACCCTCTGCCACCAGCCCCTGGTCACATAGAAGTAGCCCCTGTCGATGCTTATACCAGCAACTCGAGGTCCTCCCCGGCTGTCAAATTCATAATCCCTCCGGCGGATTATGTGCCAGAGGATAGGAAGTGGCCGGACGCTGCCTATACCTATAGACACGAGCCCTACAGGCAGCCCTGGAGCCAAGACCTTAACAAAGGCCACCTGGATAATTTCCAGAAATACCAGCATTTTCAGCCAACACCTTTTCAAGACCACAGTCTTCCTGCTGTTTCCGTGGATAGCCCGGTAAGATACAGGACTTCACCAACCGTTGAGGAGAACGGCTCAGCTCAGTACCAATATTCCAGCCCGCCGGCTCAAGGCCAGCACTGTCGGAACAGAACCGATGGACTGTCTGTGCACAAATCTGTGCTGCTCTGAGGAGCTGGCTGTGCTCAGTAAAGTGGCAAGAACCAAACCCAGTTGAATGTCACTGTGTCAGTGGTGGTCCACCTCAGTTCTTCTCTGAAATGCGGACGGCTCACATGAGTTAAAAAACAACCGCACAATTTCAGAGGTGTTTCAGACTTTGGTTGAAGGCTGGTGGAGTTCTTGGGCTTGGATGGGAGCTGTTGGAAGTGATCTGATGCACACAGACATAGCAATAAGCTCATACACACCGTGTGGTTCATGCTGTCATCGCTCCTTACTTTTAAATAACTTGTGTTACAATCCTTCTGCCTAAAACCAGTAACACACTTACAAGTTTAATTTTGACTGACATTGTTAATGCACTGTACAGATGTGTGTGTGTGTGTGAGAGTGTGCACTTACAAAACACAAACTCATATGGAAAAGAGCTAAAGAGTTTAAATGTAAATGCATTTAACTTTGGGCAAAGCTTGTGAAGTACTTTTATTTCATATTAATTTTTCTTTGTAATTTATTTGAGAAGCCATTCATTTTGAATGGGAATTTCTGTCATTTTTATACAGCTGCCTCAGCATCCCAGTATCTGTTCTGGGCAGGAGAGATGCTTTGGGATTATTAATTTAATCTTATATGAAAGTTAATTTCCTCTCCTTTGACTACTGTTTGTTATTTTCCTCAGCAGGAAGGAGCAGGCAGGCAAAAGCAGAAAGCCAAAAATGTGTTTCTAATCTGGCTAAGTAATGGTGCTTAAAATTCAGGGCAGTGTTTAGAGGGGTTTTTCTTAGGGGCATCAAAAGTAGAGAATTTTTACCTTCTCACCCAAATCTACCTTCAGAATGTCGTCCTATATGCAAAATACTGGAGCAGAGTGAGAGTAATGCCTGATACAGAAATGGTGCTGCACCCTTCCCTTTTCGCCGTGCTGTGCTGTCAGACTAAAACTGGTTGCAGGGCCAAATCTCACAAGTGTCAGAGAACGGGCAGCCCCGACGCTCCTGTGCAGCGCACGCAGGAGTCCGAGCTCTGCTCGTGGCTTGCTGTTCCCTGAGCTGTGTGAGCACGCAGTGTCCCTTCTCTTAAGCTTTGTGGAGTCAGTTCTGTTCTGTTTTGCCCTATTTTACCCCAGAGAGCCGGCAGGGTGGTGCCCGGTGGGGCGTGTGCTGCCGTGCTGTCGGGCTGCTCACACCGCGCGGTGTTCCACACTAAAATGATCCCACTGTTGTTAACAGGAACCTTCAGCTCCTGGTGGGTGACACGAGTCATTTTAATCAGTGTTTGCAGCCTTTTCTACTTCGTGTTTTCCTTTCCTTGACTGTGAATTGGGGGTGATAAGAAGCAGGTGAAGTGGCACGTTTGGGATGCTCCTCCTGGGAGCTGCCGGTGCCGCGTAGCAGGTGCTGGATGCACCGACCCCTTCCCGGGAGCTGAGGCACAGGAGGGTCTCGCCAGAAGAGGTCCTTGGAGTGCTGAACAGAGATCTTTTCTAATACTGAAGTACTAAACATTGGCATCAACACCATTTTGGAAGGTTGTCCTGTTGTCTTTTGTTCTGTAAGATTTAACTGAAAACATAGAAATGGATTATTATTTTTTTTTCCTTTAAAGAATGAGCTTTAGTGCCTATTATTGCTGCAGGTTGGCTCGGTAAGTTTTAAGGTACAGAAGTAAAACAATTTTTACAAATGGAAGTAACATTTTCTTAGTATGTTTCAAAACATTTTTTTTTTTGTTGTGTATATAACGTGTCTGATGTAATTTTTAATAACTGGGCAATTTTATATTTTAAAAATTGCGAACTGCAGCGAAGTAACAGTTAGCAAAGCACTACACTGAAACTAAAATAAAATTGTGAAGATAAATATGACTTGGGCTTACTTTAGTTCTGATTGCTTGCAGCAGCTTAGAAATGTATGTATATAATATTGTGGCTAAGTGTAATAATCTCAGTGTTTAATGATGGTTCTGTAATTCATAACGAAGCTGTACAATTTATTTGTGCAAGCAACGCAAGGCTCCAAAATATGTATCAGCATTAGTAAATACTGTAGATTTTTATATATAAAATATATACACACTATTTTCTTATGTCATCTGCAACAGTTTTATAACTGTGTATCCTATTTTGATGTGACTGTATTTTTAACATGTTAAAATAATAATAATTAAGCTTATGTTGTTTTGTCTTTATTCTTAATTATTTTGTTAGCTCCAAACTGGACTTTTGCTCTTCTCAGCACAGATGATTGCTTGTCATAAATGAATCGCGTATAGATACGATGTATGTCCTGTTTAATCTGTACATGTTTGTTTTTAGACTAAGCAACATGGATACAATCTGTATAGTGCTTTTGCATTATTGC
This sequence comes from Myiotriccus ornatus, assembly GCA_036023395.1. Lineage (NCBI taxonomy): Eukaryota > Metazoa > Chordata > Aves > Passeriformes > Tyrannidae > Myiotriccus > Myiotriccus ornatus. The sequence continues at coordinate 5,024,232 of JAYRBT010000042.1, read as the reverse complement.
ACAAGCAGCAAGGTTATTGACTGTAGTTTATTACCCTGCTAAACCTCACCCTATCATTTGCAAAAGCTGGGAGCATAAACTGTGATCGTAATGTTTTTGATTTTGTTCTAATAATCTCACCCAATACCAGTTTAAAAGAGGAGAATTACTGGCATGAAGGATTTGCGAAGTCACATTGATCAAAGTGCACAGTAACAGCCTGACTGTGGCTGCTGTGTCTCATGTTTGGAGGATGGTATAGAGTTGGGTATTTTTTAAAAAAACAGCCTTGTGTCATCTCTGGTGCAAAATATATTTTTATCTTCATTTAACTGGACAAACCAAACTAAAGGAACAGCCAGATTTGAGTCTGTCACTCGTACCAGAAACAAAACCCCTCTTGATGTGCAGTGAGACACAGCTGTGCCAGGGCCTTGCTGGTGGGGGGAATCATCTCAGTGTCGTGGATTAGGTATCCTCATAAGAGCTTTTCTGTCACTGTTTTCTTTGATCTGCAAACACTGAAGCAGTTAAGTATCAACATAAAATACTTGACATTTTTTATTTTTTTTCCCCTTCTATGGTTTCATAATTTTCCAAAATCTGTCTGCTTTGAGCTGTATAAACTGTAGGTTTCTTGTCCAAGTTAGTTGTCACGGCTCTCCCTGTGGCTAGTGAGACACAACCAGGGTAGGGCTTTGGAGAATTAACACAGAAGACTGAGGAAGGAGAGGTGTCTGAATTATGTGTGGCAAAAATTAAGTGGAATTAAACTAATTAGAATTTAAGAGGAAAAGGAGTTCACTTGAGTGCATGCTGTGGTCTTCTGTGGTTGCTTTTCCTTTCGCTCTGATGCCGTGCTAGATTAAATCTAAAGACTTCAGTGTTGGACTGAAGCATTTCAACCTTCTGCAGTACAAATTGTCGTGGCCATGGAAGAAAGACAGGAAGGACTGTGGTGTCACTGGTACTCCCAGGCTTTTTTGGTGAGTGGGATGTGATTACATGATCCAGCTGCTTATCTCTGTAATCAGGCCCTGTGTTACGCACTCCAAGACCGAAGCCATCCCTGCTCCTCCTTCCTCGGCTGACCCAGGGGAAGATTCTGGCATCGGGTTTGTTGATGAATTTGAATCTAAACATCCACTCAAGCAGCTAAGGAAGAGAATCTGACCTCAGGAAAATTCCCTTACCCTTTTCCTCTCCCCAGATCCATCTCTGGCCAGGCTGAACCGCTCCAGGGAAGGCGACACAGAGTAAGGAGAGAGAAAACCCGTTTAGCCAGAAGTCGGTTAAGGAGAGTATTCCCTCCTAATCCTGCTAGTGACTGCCTAAAGCCTTAAAGCATGATACTGTTTGCAGTTGTTTCAAAATGATCAGACCTGTGTGGACAATCCTGTTTTTCCCATGGCCAAGATGTGTGTAAAATGCCTGTTACCTCCATAATATCTGACAGCAGGATTAATCCCTTATTGTAAAAGTAACTGTTACATCCTCACTACCAATGAAAGTTTAAAGACAAATAGGGATTTTTAGAAATCTTGGAGGATGCAGAAGAGAAATACCTCACTGCTCCTCAAAGATACACCTTTGTAATAAACCACAGAATAATTCTGAATTTAGATGCAAAGAGTAAACAACATTGAAATGTCAGAAGACTGAACAGCCTTCCAGTGAGGGGAAGCAAATCCAAAGCTTCCCTGAGGTACATACACATTTTCCAGGGAGATTTCTCTCAAGAATCCTATCCTGAATTTTACATCATCCTCGGTATGACTTTGAAATGGACTTGCAAATTGCAGACTTTTTTTTTAATCTTCCCCTTGGGTGGCATTACACTGCATGCACAAAGAAGAATACTATTTAAAATATGCCATCAAACGCCCACCATTTCATTTCCAGCAGAGAACATTCCACTTTCAATACTTCAGCAAGAGGAAAATATAATCTTTTTTGTAGTCCTTTAAATACAGAATTTTTGTGAAGTTCTGTAAATGTAGCACAGCTACTTAACCAAGTATGGTTCAGGCTCCTCTTTCGATGCCATGAAGCTACTGCATAGTTTACTGCAGGTTTTTTTTTCTTTTGGGCAATATTAAGATAATCCAAATGCTTTGTAGTGGCAGAGCTGCAATGAGGAGATGACTAGGCCAGCAATTGAAATTGGAAATATAATTGCAGTCATTTCAGAATGGCCTCTAAGTGGTTGCCAGAAGTGGTTGGGGACAGACACCGTTTTCCTGGGTTCTTTGTGCCAGGAGAAGCCTCACTGCAGCAGGGAATGTGCCGGTCCCTCTCCCAACTCATTTGATTCTGCTCACACCAACTGCCTTTCTTTGTGCCTATGGAGTTAATATGTTAGTAGAAAATCAATGGTGCTTTTAGAATGAATAATCAGAAAATGAACATATCTTGTTCTGACTTTTCTTTCTTCCCTTTTTCTTTTTCTTGTAGTTTGTTTGTTTTACTGATTTTATTGTCAGCCTTGTCAAGGTGAGCTGTGCGTGACGTGATTCTTCTCTCTCCTTTCTCTGATAACGTGCCAGCTTGTGTTTTTCAGGGGTTTTGTGATGCCTTTTTGCTGCTGTTCGTTGGGAACATGATAAAGCAGTTAATATCATACCTCTACAGCTTTTCTAGACTATGTGCAAATTAAGGAGGAAAAAAAAAATATTCTCAATATTGTGGTTGGTCAGAAATCCTCCAGGAAGGCTTTTTCCTGACGGAAGGCAATTTAATTTGGCAGCTGGTGAAGGCTGCTTTAAGGTGGGGCTCTTGGACAGTTTCTGCAGTCCAAACTCAGAGGTTGCTTGTGCTCAGGATCAGGCATCAAAAGCTGTTTCACACACAGGCCAACCAAGCAGTTTTTGTAAAATGCTGTCTCCTGCCACAGAAATGTGCCAGCTCAGACTGGCAGGAGGGCAGATGGAGCTCAAATAGGCTTGATTTGGTTAGGTAAATAACCCCTTGCTTCCTGATAATGCATTGCTTTTGTCAGATTTTCTTTTCAAAATGAGGTGAGGCAGAAGATTGAAGCCTGAGCTGTGCACTGGGATGCCTGAGCTCCTCTCCTTCCTTAGGAGACCTGAGGCTGGCTTTTCATTCACCATCCACTTCGAGCATGATGTTTGTAAGGTCAACAGTATCTTCTAGAATGATTTGTGGTGTTGTCCCTTAGGAAAAAACACATCTCACTTGTTTCATTTTGTGTTTATTTGGCTTTTGATTGTTTGGGTTTTTTTAATAACAAGAGCTCTGTTAGATGATCTCGTCTGATGTCTGCCTTCTTTTAAGTTTACCAGTTCCCAGACTTTTTCCGCAAAGAAAACTCAGATAACTGGGAGTGACACCAAAGGGTAGTAGGTGATCTCCAGTACTGCCATCAGGTGGGTTGGGTGGTGTTTTCAGGCACGTTGGCACCTGGCTGTGAGAGCAGGTTTTGCTATACAGGTCAGTGGAAGAGCTGCACTGGCTGAAGGCTCCCTGTGTGTAATGTCATGTGTGCACTGAAATGTAATTAAAGCAGCGCTGTGTGCTTTTACACTGAACCTCGCAGAGCTTGGAAGCAAAAGGGCTGGTTTGCAAACATGGTGATGCTGAACTGCCTTAACCTTTGGGAGTGGAGTTGGAGTTCAGTGCAAAGCCTGTTTCTAGCACCCCCTGGGCTTTCTTCCCCTGGAATTTGAGCAGCACCCTGACTGAACCACCTCATGGAGATCCCCAGCTCTCAGAAAAGAGGAGTTGGGTCCATTCTTCAAGTCAGCAGTTTCAAATTCCTGGACTCGTGATCCATACAGGTAACCTGGGACAAACTGGGTATCACTGTGTTTAATAATAAAGTGGTTTTCAAACAGTCCTCTTGGCTTCAGTGTCCCTTAGAGGCATCTCACCAATCAAGCTTTCAGTCTCTACAGCAAGTGACTGCGTCAGACGATCTTTCTTTATTATCAGCTGTTGCTCAAGGTATTGAATGTCCTTTTATTCAGACTTCGTGTCTGGAACTCCTGAAACCCTTCACAGCTCTGTCCCCTTCTGCTCCCCAGGTTTTACTGTGTCAGATTGTTTCCATCAGCATTGTTTCAGTTCCAGCAGAGATGCCCACCTGTTTGTGCTTCTCCAGTGAATGAGTTTCCTTTCAGTTCCCGTGTCAGCTTGTCACAAGCTTCGTGCTCCTTGTCAATTCCTGGCATTCTCCAATCCGTCTCCAAGTCTTGTCTTCAAGTTGCAGTGCTGTCACTTTGCTTTGGAGAAAACACTGAAAAGGGATAAAGTGCCTTATTTGGAGATTACAAAACAGGAAAGACGAGTGTAAAAGCCAATCCCAAGCGCTTCAGAAAGGCCTGTCTGGCGGCTGTGCTGTGTGTGTATCACAAGTGATACAGGTGCCTATGGATTACCCAGTTAATTGGGAGGACTGGGATGATAAGTGACCTGCTGAGTCCTTTCCCCCAGCAGTATGTTGTTTGTGTGGGAGGTCATGTCCAGGATTTGACAACTTGATGCTGGTCAGCATGAAGGAGCAAGCCAGCCTTTATTGGATGGCTGAGCACGGTGCTCCCTGTTAATATTTCATCACACACAGTGAGTAAAGAAGGAATTGTCTCTGCCAGCCAGAGAATGAGTGTGCTCACAGCTGTAGGAAGTGGCTGCTGTAGTTGTACAGAGCAATGCCTCAAGCTTTTTGATGCTGTAAATTGTGATTTTACTATGTAATGTGTAAAACTGCAGCATTAACCTCTGGTGTGCCCTTTGCCGTGCAGTTGTGCAGCCGGGTGGGCAGGAGGGCTCAATTTCCTTGAGCACATCTGGTCTGACAGGGAAAGAAAAGAGCCCCTTGTCTCCTCTTAAGTATTCATGGCTCCTCCTGGCTGCTGGCTGTGGGATTTGTTAATTTGTTTTGTGACAAAGCTGAAGAAAATAATTCAGTTTTCACAACATCCTCTCCTGGTCCTCGCTGCTCTGTCCGAATTCTGCCAAACGCTAACAGGGCAAAATCATAAATTCTGGAGTTAAACATCTGCAGACTTGACCTGCTGGAAGCTCTGCAGCTCTGCCTCCTCCCCACAGAGAAAAGTTCTGATGGCAGAACTTTGGCCAAGGAACAAAATAGTTTTGCTCTTTAAATGCCATTATAAAACCCCACGGTTGCAGTGACTGGGTGGGGCGTCACGCTGGGCACACATTTATCATTGTAAATGTTATGTCTGAAAGGCTTTGAAATGCTCTCAGAACGTGTGATTTTGGGCACATAAGCAGATCACTTTTATTATAACCCTCTTGCTATACTCAATAGGGTTGGTCAGGTGATGTTTTTCCCTGTTGATTTAAGTGGTTTCTTACAGAGGCCTTCGAGTTCCAGAATAACGTTCTGTGCAACCCTGATAATTACTTTATTATTAACTCTAAGGCCAGACTCCCTTGTCTACCTCCCCTTTTAGAAGTGAATCATGTTCTGATATTAAAATGACCCTAAGCTGAGATCTCAAATTTCCTTTCCAGCTGGATTAATGGGGCTTGTAGGAGGGAAGCCAAACTTCCATGACTTCTAATTATCCTCAGAGTGGATTAATAAAGGAAAATTACTTAACTACCCATCCAAAGATGGAAAGTTAACTTTACCTTTGAAAAGACTTGTCAGCTGCTAACAAGGTAGTTGAACTGGACTTGCCTTTTTTTTTATATACCTTTGGTGTGTCATCCTCTGAGTACCGTGCACAGAACAGAGTGGCAGTGAGTTACCACGGGGGTGGAATTTTTTCCAACCATAAAAGCCGACACCCCTCCTGCAGTGCTGGAGCAGCGCTCTCCATGGTGGTGCTCCTGGGAGGGGGTTGCATCTAATCATTTTAAACGATTGAAGCCATGTCAAAGAGCTCGTGTCCAACTTGTCCAGTGACTTAGCACCCACTATTCTTCATAGAATTTGAGGAGCCAATGTCCAGGTTGCTTAGGAAGACAAGGAAGAACTCCTGTCTTTATATCCTTGGTGTTTAACGTGCTCAGTTTTACCCTTAGCCCATAGCTGGGCTACTTTGTAAAACCTGCATCTTCTTGTCTGACACTTCCTTGCTAGTGTTGTTTAAAAGAAAAACCTGCAACCCTTTTATTTTTAACTCCTGGGGGGAGTTAGTGATGGGGACGAGCAGGGAGAAATTCCCTCTTTGCTTTTTTTTGCCTTTGCTGGATAAAAAATAATAAATGCTTGCCAGCCTAACAAGATTTAAAGTGCCTCCTGTGCTCTGCAGCATTTAATTCCTGAGGTGTCTTTGTAACTGCACTTCGTTGTGCCGAACAGAATGTCTCAAATACTCATTTTTTTATCTGGTCATTTTGTGATAGGTCTGGTCTGACCTTTTGGACTTAGTTTTGGCTTGAGGTGTTGTTTTTTGGTCACTACCTGCTTGCTTTCTCTTCCAGCTGAACTGAGCTGGAGGATTCTGGTGGTGCTCTGAGATGGGTATACCTGAACATCTCTCCCTGCAACGAGCTAACAAAAGGAAATGAGAATGGCTTTTTGAATTCGAAAAGATCTATTAGAATGTCAGCCAGAATACTTAATTATCTTAATGAGAATTCAAAGCGATGAAGAGCATTCTTAAATATTTAAGTGCTCTCTGCCCTTGTCCATTGAGTCTCTTCCTATGCAGATCTTTCCCTCCGGGATCTGAGTCAACCCAGCCGTGTTTTTGGGGGCTATTGCAAGCTCTGGGCTGCCCCTCTCATCCACGGAGAGTTACCTCTGGGGGAAATCCACTCCCTGCCCCTCTCAGCATGTTTTTTGTCTCTCTGCAACCCTGCCTAATCTGTCATTGCCAAATTCCTGCTCTTGGCCCCTTCTGCTGCCAGCCCACCCTCTGCTCCTGGAGTTCTGTGCTGTCGAAGGGCACAGGCAGCCCAGGAACCTCCATCCTCTGCCCTGGGCCCTGCCCACCCCGATCGCTCTCCTTGGCCGTGCCAGCTGAGGAAAACACTGTCCCAGAACCACAGCAAGGGCTGGGACGGGTTTGGGTGGTTCCTGCCTGGTATCTGCCCAAGCTTCCCTGCTCCTTAGCCTGGGCTTGCTTGCAGCTGGGGAGTTCTGTCCTGGAGAGGAAAACCTTCCTCGACAGTTCAGTCCTCCAAGGATAAATGCAGAGTGCACGAGCCCACTGGGCTCAGCAGAACGGGAATACTTACATGGGAGAGAACTTTTTATAAGCTTAGCGGAAAACCCCATCAAGTCTTTCCATGTTTGGTGCCTGAGATTAAAAGCTTTGGTCAGATCTTCATAGCTGTTGGTGATGCATTTCCTGCAGGGGTTGGCACTGTACAAACAACTCTTCCAGTGTCTGATTTCAGTTTTTCTTTTGAATTACTTTAATTTCTATCAGAGGTGTTGTGTTTGTTGGGTTTTTTTTTGCATACACAGATGTGGGATGATGCTTTTATGTCTGCTCAGACAGAGAGACAAGTTGGTTCTCTCTGAGTTTCTGTGCAGGATACCAAATATTTTCCTCTCTTCAAGTTGGAGGGACCTGTCACTCTGCGACACGTTTATTAATTCACCTTGAACAAACTTTTATTTTTATGGGAGTTTTTTTCTGTAAAGATATTGTTTAAAAGCAGGTATTTGAAATGAGATTTTTATTGTAACTGCTCCAAGAGGCTCAAAACCCTCATAGCCTTGACATCTGAAGTCTTCCAGAAGAAGCTAAGTGGGCTCTGTGTTTGAAGTGGCAGCACAGTGCAAAGATCTAGCAGGAGGGGAATGTATTGTATTAATTCTAACAAACTTCAAGAAGCTTATTATATCTCCTGGAAGTTCTTTACAGCTTTGGCTCAGAGGTCTCAGGTACAAAGGAGCATTGAAATCGAGGATGGAGATTCCAACAAAGGCTTGTGGAAGATGGAGGACCCAGAGCCCCTGTGCAAGTGAAGCTTCTCCTCTCAGGCTTCTTTCACAGAAATAATAATAATAATAATAACAAAAGCACTCAACAACATCTCAGAACACAAGGGCTGAACAAGCCTCTGGCCTTTGAGACTGAAAGAATTATTTCATTGGTAATTACACGTAGTCACAGTTGTCACATGAGGTACAATCTGTGTTTGTGACTTTGGTTGCCTGGTAAGGTCATCACTTGGCTGTGAGTGCCCATTATAGATCCATGCAGAGAAATCATTGACCTGTCTTGGCTGTGAGGTTATTTTCTTTTTTTTTAGCAATATGTGATGTGGGGTTTATGGGTAGCAAAAACTTTGAAGAATACATCTATTATTTGGCTGTAAAAATGGGAACAAATCAAGGGAACTTAAACATCTCCCAGTTCTCTCCTTCTAGTTGACTCGTCTTGAAACTTGGAGCTGAAGAGCTTAAATATTGTCTGAAAGAATAAATTCCCGGAGTGGAGAGTGGATTTACAAATGCAGTAACTTCCAGAGAAGCTGTCCTAAATCAGGAAATTTAACTGGTGTCTGTTCAATGGGTGAGTTTGTGCTGCATATCACAGGTCTTTATGGGGGGGTTTATTGCTCTTTTTAATCCCCCACTCAAAGCATTTGGCTCAATAAGTGTGTTAATATGAAGTACCTGTAAAATTAAACTCTTGTCCCCAAGCAAAGGGAAGTTGAGTGACCCCTAGGACAGATGAGAATCCATAATACTTTGCCTTCTAATTCTTAGTTGATAAAATCGTAAAGTCACCCTTCCCAGTTCCCAGGAGGATTTCCTTGTGTTAGGTTGTGTTTGAATCAATTTGCCTGCATTGTGACCTTCAAAACCCCCCCCAGAATTAACAAAGAAAAGAAAATCCACCTCCAAACCCGGTTTATTTTGTAAAACTAATGTCTGATCATTTGCTACCATCCCATCTGTTTGTCATCTACAAAGATTTTTACATGAGCATCTAGAACATTTGATAAAATATTAAATAATATTGAGCCAAGAGTTAGTCCCTGGGGAAATCTGCTGGGAAAAGCCCCACTGATTCATATCTCCCACTAATGTGATTACATGAAGTTGCCTTTTGATATCAGTGTTTACAATTTTAACATTAACATCCAACAATAAAGCTGTACCTGACACTTGGGATTTCTTTGTTTCAAGTTGCCTTCTTTATTATGCTGAATTCTTGAAGTTTATAAAGTTTTCATTGAATTCTGTGCTCTCCATTATTACTTGTCTATATTTTCAACCCCAGTGAAACTCTGCCATTTCCTGCGCTGCTTTTTATCATTTTTCTTTATTGAAGTGTTTGTACTTTTAAGGAGGTGGATTCTTTTTTGCAGAGCACAACTTTTTTACGTGTCTGCTGGGTTTGCTGTTTTGGGGTTGGTTTTTTTTTTTCCCCTTTGCTGTCAGGTGGAAGACCTCGAGCAATTTGCTGTTTACGTATCTCCCACTCCAAATGTGCTGTTCCCAGTTCGTTATGCCAACAACTCCCTTATGCTTTGAAAAATGTGCCCTTTAAAATTTCCCAATAAGCCTGTGTCGACAGCACGTCTGGCTGCACTCGCTGAGTTGCACTAAGTCACTGTTCCCAGCTCTGAGGCCGATGCTAATTTTGTGTATTATGAAACTTTTTTTTTCTTCTTTTTTTCCCCCAGAAACTCAGTGTTTTGTTAAGTGGCCACAGGCTATGTCCAGCAGTGCTTGCTCATGATAGATTAGCTTTCCTTTCTCTATATTACAGACCAATTTTTGTCAAATAATTCGCTCTGTTGCCTCATGATACTCGGTTGTGTGCTCAGATGCCAGTCCTGCACTGAGTGTTCAGTTGCCTTGGGATCTGAGTCACAATGTCTCAGAGGGCCAAGCCAGAGGGTGGGCACTTGCCCATGAGGAGCTGAATTAAAACTTGCTAATGATTTTGAGAGGAAAACAGCATTAATTGCGTTTTCTACTGACCTGGGTAGGTGTCTTTTTGGCTGGTGGAGTTGGGCTAGGAAGCCTTATATGTGAGATATTAGAAAAAATGATCTGTTTCCTTACCTATTAGAGGTGTAAATATTTTTAAAACAGTAGGCAGGTGTATGGCTCAGCCAGCATTTAGCTGGAATATTTTACATGATAATTGCTGGCCTTATTTACACCCTCCCCTGGAGCTGTGAGTCCACTCGCAGAGGGTGCTGGAAGCAGCCACTCAAGACAGCAGTGAGTGTCTGTGTGCCGGGGTGGTGGCACATGTGAGGACCCTGAACCCTCATCAATGTTTTAAGGCAAACTACAGCCATCAGATGCATCTCTAGACCCTCTTCATCGACCATTCCTCCTGGAAGCCCTCACTCCTCCCTTCTCTCTGCTGAGGTTTCCCGTGCAAGTTCCTGTCCTTGGGCGCTTGTTCTTCCTTCTTCATCCGGTCTGGGAACGGTCCCCTCAGCGTTTCCACCGAGTGTTTGACCTTTCCACACTGTCACAGAAACACCCTGAGTTACCTTTTGGGATTTTCCCCTCTCCCTATAAACCTTTCTGTGAAAGGTTCCATGGTATTTGCTAACCAGCACCGTCTGCACTTGCCATTTGAACGCACAGACAGTGTTAACGGTGCCTGTGCCAGGAAGCCCTTCCCCTCCTTCCTCCTATTGCCAAGGGATTTATTATCTTTTACAGTCGATACTTCATGTGTGTTGTTTGGCATTTGTCACCGAGGAAAGGCCGATTCCAGACGTGGCCCTGCAGATTTGTGGTGTCGTGCAGAGCCCAAGTTATTTTTCATAATTATTAATATTGCTTTGGTGACAGCCCAAAGGTGAGTCGTATCTGCTCATCTCCAAATGACCCTGCGAAGATGAGCAACATTTGCAGTGACTTTGGTCAGTGGCAGCTTAACTGCTCTAAGTCATATCAGAGCCCAGCCAAGGGATTTACATTTCCATAAACTGATCCCGCTGTCAGAAACTCTCTGAGCATGAGGGATCTGGAGGAACTGGCTGTTCCTACCAGCGTGTCCAGAGTTTCCAGCACAGGAATCAGTACAGCCTGGCTGAGAACAGGGAAAACACCCCGGGTGGTGACATATAAAAAGGACACAGAGCATTCATTCCCTTTCTTTCAGAACATCTGTCTCTCCTGCTAGCACTGGGTGATGCATTATGAAGAGTCTGCTGGTTTTAAAAACAGCAACAGTTGTTGGTCAGAAGTTTTTCTGAAATAATTTTGTTGAAGATATTTCACTAGATAAATTAAAAAAAACAAAACAAGCATCAAAAACCCCCAAACCACATGTTTGGTTGGTTTGGGGTTATTTGTTTGTTTGCTTGCTTGGGTTTTTTAAATGCTGGGGATGGGGACACAGGACACACTAGTCAGAAGATTAATTTTAATTTTTAACCCTAACCTTAAATATTACCAAGCTCAATAAAACCTTCTCAGTGGGGACTGCAGAACTGAAAGAGGGTCAGCTGAGCAGCCTTTACCTTTGCTGATGGGAACAACTGTGGTTTGTTTCTGCTTCTGAATGATCTCTGAAGAGTAAATATTTCCTTGGAGCACTCCAAAAAAAAAGGCTGCTTTTTTTTTTTTTTTTTTTTTTCGTGAG
>JAYRBT010000042.1:4986322-5012577 GCA_036023395.1 Myiotriccus ornatus | reverse complement strand
GAGCACCCCAAAAAAAAAGGCTTTTTTTTTTTTTTTTTTTTTTTTTCCTGAGAGGGTGTCTAAATTCTAAAAGAGGAAAAGCAGGTCTTGCTGCAAGTCTTGCAGTGGGAAATGCACCTGGAAGAACCTTTTCCAAGTGTCCCGGGGATGCCAGATGTCCTGTATAAACTAAGGGGAGGTTGAAGAATACCACGGGGTTGGGGAGGAATTGCTTGCTTTGGAGATTACAAGAAGTTTAAAGCTTCCTATCACCCCAAGCTCCTGGCATTTGCTGTCTTTGCAAGAGAAAGTCCTGTGAAGAATGTGCTTTAGTACTGCCAAAAGGGAGGAAGACACCTGGGCAGCTTTTTTAGGATTCCTCCCCAGGGACGAGCCCCACAGGGTAATTAGCAATGCCAGTCCTGTCCTGTGCCAGCAGAATGATGGAGAATCCCCAGGAGGGGAGGCTGTTCTGGCTTTGCAGTGGGGAGGAACAGGAGTATTTGTAGTGTCTGCTTAGGCACAGAGCAGAACCAGAGTGGGGCTGTGTTAGGAACCACAGGCTGCTCCTAAGGAAGGCTGCTTGGGGAAAACATCTTCCCAGCAAGCAAAACCACCCCATTGCTCCATCAGGAGATGGAAGGTAAAGCACCTGTCCAGTAAATAGAAGGGGGAATCTTGCACTGGATGTGTTGACAGCCCAGGAAAAGGAGAAGCTGTGATACCCCTGACCCACTTGGGGTTTGTTTTTTCAGACCTTTTAGAGGATTTTAATTTGGGGACATTCACCCTAACAGTTATATTTGCTATCGTCTCACTTTCTGGCTTATAGTTATCCATGGCAACTCAAAGAGTAGCTCCAGCCCCCTGGGGTCATGGTCAGTCCCTCTGGAGGTGGCCCCACTGTTCAAAGCAGTTTTGTGGCTCTTGGGGAGCTCAGCATGATCCTTTATAGCACCCACTGGCGGCCCAGGCACTTTCTGCTCCTGCCGTGTCACCAGGGATTTGAGGAGATGGTTTTTTTCCCTGGTGAAATAGATTGACTGTGTTTGACATTTAAATTGTCATCCAGAATTAACCTGGCACTGAGATAACAGGAGGAGGACAGAGCAGCTTTCTCTTCCCCCCCCTCCTCAGATTTTCCTCCAGAGACCTGTATCTTCCCTGTATCCTCCTCCCTCTCCAACTTTGCATCAAGCCAGACCAAAAGAGCAGCAGTTCCTATATGAACATTCAATTAGTCCCATATTTAAACCTTGTCACTGTGACCTAGTGAATTATGCAAGGGGCTGGATACCAGAAATCAATTGAGCTCTAATTCCCAGCCCTGGCATGGAATCTCTCTGCATATTGCTGGAGGCAAGTTATTTCAGCATGTTCTTTCTCTCTCCATTTCTCCCCTATAAATTGCACATGCTAACATTAGGTGATGCAGCAGCATCACAGATGTGCTGGGATATTTGGGTGGAAGAATTGCAGCAGCACATCCCACTTTTTACCTTGTGTGTTTGGACCTTTGAATCAGATGTTTATTTGAAAATGCATCCGTAGCGAAACATTCGCCAAGCGCGGGATGATCCAGGCTTTGTCTGACTTTTATTAAAGATAGAAGGTCTAGAGGAAACCTTCAGAATTATCTTATGAAAGACAGTTTAAGATGAGGAGAAGGTTAGAAGAGAGTAAAATAGGCAGTATTTTCTATCCCAAAATGCTAGTGCTAAGTTATGACTCACGTGCAGTCCAGCACGATGGCAATTCAGAGCCATGGGGGTCCTTATCTCCCGTGGCTCATGCAGAAATTATTGCAAATGCTGTCGACAAGAACAGACCAAATCCAGTCTGAGGGTGTTGTCACGTGCAGGGCCTGAGGAATTCTGTGAAGTTTTTTCTCCCCTTGATGGAAATGTTTTCAGGAATGGTTTTGTGAAAAGCTGGCACCAAGTCTACGCTGCTCTTCAGTGATCAATTTGTAATGCTAAGGAAATTTGGGTATGACAGAGGAAAAAATAAGTATTATAGCAGTTTACAAGCCTTTCACACGTGTTTTTCAGAAACATTAATTGAGTACTTTGTCTCCTATTGCTCTCTTTTGCTACCAACCTGGTGCTTCCCATCACACTGCACTCCCAAGTTAATCACTGCACTTTGGAGTTGTTATCCACTAATGGATGAGCACAGACGCTTTGTGGCAGAAATTTAAATGTTATTTATATAAAAAACTACTGGGGAAAAAAAATCTAGTTGGAATCAGTGTTTCCTGAATGGTTTAAAATGTCATCTGAGACAAAGTTCTGTTCAGCTGTTCTCCACTGTGGTATTCTCATGGTGCAACATTTGTGAGGCGTGGGAGAGCCAAAATGTGAGCTCACGAAAGGCAAAGTCTTTAAGCTGCATAAAGCGTTTTTTAAAAAGTACAGGGCAAGGAGGGAAGGATAAATTAGGTGGTTTACATATCCTTAATTTTAGTTAAAGATGGCAGCACCGGAATTGTAAATGCATTTAGCTCCCCTCTAGTGAAGCCTCCTTGGTGTGGCTTCTGGTGATCCGAGTTCACCATTCACGTTGCTGAAACCTCTTTGTGTCACACAGGGCTTGGCTCAAATCAACAGTTTGTGATTGGCTCCAGCAACTCATGGCCTCTTAATGCCATCTTAATGCTACCTTGGCCAAGTCAAGCTGTTTGCACATCCTTTCCCTCCAGCCCTTAGTGGAAACTTTTACGTGCAATCATTCGCCGTAAGGTGATTCAGTGGGTAGGATATGTAGAGCTCTCCTTGGTCTCTGAATGTCTCAGCCAACTGATAAATAATCAAGAACCCTGAATGTTCCTTTTTCCCTCTATCTCTCTCCTCAGACCGCTTTGTTTGACCTGCAGGGATTGATTGGTGAGTGCATTAAGAGCCAGTCCCTGGAATGTCACGGACATGAATTAACACACTACGGGCTCTCACTTGGTGGCTTTTGCAGTGCCAGGCAAGAGACTTTTTCCAGGGCAGGGTGTGTTTGGGCTGTGCTGTTGTTGTTGTTTTGCTTCTCTGCATTTTTAAGTGTCCTAATTAAATACTAAAAAACCCCAAAGTTTTAAACATTCTTCCAAAATCCAGGTACCATTCACAGTGAGGGTGGTTTTGGTTTGTTGTTGGGTGGCAATAGCTCCTTTTTTCATTCCCGGCCTTATAAGCTTAAATACAAACTCTTCAACCTCGATACCTTTGTTATCATTGTTTTCTGACTGCCCAGGTGAGGGTGAATGCAATGAGTGTCTGTGGAGCCAGGTCCTCTGAAGGATAGCTCTGCAAATTGGGATTTCTCTTGGAAGGTCAGTCGCAGAGTCCCTGCCTAGGTTGGCCTCCCCTCCTTTTGCCTCCTGGCAGTGATTGCATGTCAAATGATTGCACTCTTGAACCGTGAACTCCAAGGCCTGTGCTCCCACTGCTGCTTGGCAGGAAGAAGTGATTTTCTGTATGGAATTAAAGAGCCTCTTCTCTTCCTCTGATTCAAAAAATCATTTTAAAAAGACTTTTCCACCCCACATCTTCTGAAGTTAGTGCTACACCCTGCAAGGCTGGCAGCCTCTGAAAACAATTAGAAAGAGACTCTTGAAGGCAGAATCTGGACAATCTTGCAAGAGGCATAATTTTAATCTCACAGAATGTCCTGGCACACTGGGTGAAAACAGGCTTTGTCCCTGGGATGAAAAATGATTAAAGCCAAATTCTGTCTTGCGGCGATTGTGGAACAGGCTAAAGTACCACGGAAGGCATGGCTAAATTGGTTTTCTTAATCTGTGGTCTAATAGACTCTAAAATGTCTCTCTAAATGGGGAGAGGAGAAATCACCCATTTGGGTGTCATCTGCATGCATGTCCTGGCCACCTCGGCCTGGCTTACATCCCAAGTAGCCTCTCCTTCCTCTGGCTTGGCTTTGGCCCACGGCCCTTCCTGGCACCTGTGGATGCCCAGCACCTGCTCCTGCCTCCACACACACACTCCCTTCACTGCCCACTTGCTTCTCACTGCAGCTTCTCCCTTCGCAGGCAGATGGCTTTGGGTGGGACATCCCGCCCTCCTGTCACCCCACTGTCTGCACGCTCTATTACCTTCCAGTCTTTAGGCACACACCTACATGCTACTGGCTCTGTTGGCAACCTTTTAAAAAGCTCTTCAAGGACAAAAGAAAACCAAAAAATGCAAGAGACAAACCCAAACAGTAGAGCTCCCCTTCCCCCCCCCCATTTAATCTCATCCTCATTCCACACCAGAGCAAATACACACCATTGTACTGTAATTTTAACCTCTGCTTAATTTCTCCCCCAGAGAGGGGCTGCTGGGACCCCACCAGACCTGGGAAAAGCAGGAGGTTTCACACAAGGATCACACTTTCTTTCTGAGGCAGCAGCAAAGCATGCTGCCCTTGGTTTTTATCAGCATGATTAGCCAAAACTGGGGAACTCTGCAAAGGTGACTCAGGAAAGAAACCTCAGGAGATTGTTGGTACAGTATTTATTTACATATTAAGTGTAGAGGGGCAGTTCCTAGGTGTCCAAGCAGAATCAAACACAAGAAATGTCCCTGAGTGAAGCTCCAGATCTCTTTTGTCAGCACCCCAACCCCAACCTCATCTCTCCAGGTTCACTGTCCCTTCCACACCTGAGAGCTGAGTGCTGGAGGATTTGGGTTCCTTTAGCTGCCAGGCTCAGGTTTTATCCACCCTGTCCTGCAAAAACACTTCCCAGACACCTGAAAAAGCCCTGCATCTACTGTTCTTCAACCCAAGGAGTCTCAAATATGCCTTGGTTGCAGGTGAGGATGTGCCCTGTGGTGGTTGCACACTTGTCTCGACTTCAGTAACAAGCACATGCAAATCTGGGCAGCCTGGGGTGTTTTATCGTGCTCTATAAAACTATAAGTTACTTACAAATGGGAATGAGGGAGCTGTTTTCCTGGTGGATGGCTCGACTTCTCCTTCTAGGTGGTAGTCTCTGCTTGCAGCCTGTGGATCAGCCCAGAGCCATCTGTGCTGCACAACTCGCTCTGTAGAAGAGGAGGTGAAGTGGGGAGCAGGGGCCAGGCAGAGGAGCCGCCAGGCATTTGATCTGCTACAAACCAGTGTCCAAATTTTGCCTGCATGGGGTGTTGTTTTGTTGTTGTTGGAGTTTTTGTTTGTTTTTTGTAGTTTGTTGTTTTGGGGGGGTTTTTTAAGATAAGCTCGCACAGATCTCAGTCACTTAGATCCGTAGCAGTAACTATGTGGGGACAAACACAATCCGGAGCTTTGCTGTTGTGGCTGGACCAGTTTAATGTGTCTGGTCCCCTGATTTAAGAGCTGTTGTGTTCAGAAGCTGCTTGGCAATCAGTGGGTTAGTTTTCCTCGTGTTTGTGCCCGGCAAGGGTGTGGGTGAGGGAGAGATGTGGCACTGAGACAAGGAGAAGCTTTTAATTCATTTCGTAGGTGACCTAAATTCAGGCCCTGTGGCCATCATGTCAATCCCACGGTCCTGTCTGCTAGATTACTGATGTAAGTAATGGTGACATGTGTATATATCGAATGTCCTTCTCTGTGGCTTCAGGAAGGACATCTCGGGGGTGGGAGGGGGGAAAAGTTACTTGGAGATTTAATGATGCTTGTCATCAGTTCTGTTTTCTGAAGCCATGACCTCTGGTTTATCCTAGCACTGAGAGAGCACATGACAGCGCACGTCACAACATTCTAACTTATTTATCCTATGAGGGCATATTTGTCCTTTTGTTGTAGGAAATCAGGCATCTGTTCTGCTGCTGAGGCAGCAAAGGTGCAGAATTGGTGCATGACTTACTGAAAATAATGCCAAATTCCTGTAAAGAGCCTGGAAATCCCAGGTCTTTCTGCAGGGTCAGAGCTTTTATCCCTGGGCTGCATAATCGTGCTCTCTCTCTCTCTCTCTCCCTCTAGCTTCAGATTTCCTCCTGTGCTGCAGTAGCTTTGGAAAGGGAGGAGGTGTGTCCTGTCTCCTGCTCCAAAAGAGGTGTCTGAGCTTCTGGGTCATGAGAGAAAATCTGTGCAAAGAACGTTCCCCTGTGCTTCGTCCCTCCCTAAAATCTGAGACTGCTCAGGGAACTTAAGCACAGAAAGACCTAATTTGCAGATCCCAACAGGCATGTACATGACATAGATGCTAACCTGCACAGTCCTGCTGAGATGACAACGTTTCTGAGTGCAGCAGCAAAACTCCAGATAGCTGGGTAATTGCAGTGGCAAAAATCATGTGTTTATGGCCCTTCAGGAGCCTCGGGTGATAAATGTTCTGTGGACTTCACTCCCACATTCGAGTGCCCGGACTCTGTCCAGGTATCCCGCAGTTCCTTGTTCCTTCAGTGGCACCTTGGGCATGGTGTGTGCAGGCTGCTTTGGTTCTGAATTAACTTCTCCAAAGTAATCCCAGTTTTCCTGTACCCTTTCCACAGGTCGGCCCAGGCTCGGCGTGACGGGAGCGCTGTGAGCAGTGACTCAGCAGCACACCTGCCCTTGCACACGTGACTGAACACCTCATGCTGTGTGTTTCATCCCCAGAATTGCCACTTCCTAAAGTTAGAAGCAAATAAGAGTCATGCTTAGTGAAAAATAAACCTTTATGATTTAGGTCTCCAGCACCACCTGGTCTTCCATCCTCTCCCCTCACCTCTTGCTGGATAACATTTCCCATGCTGATTGTATTAGTGTAGCATGGAGTGAAGTACAGTCAAAGGCTAATCTTTTTGTGATTGAATATTAGATTCTTCATTTCAAGAGGCTCTTACAAACAGCTTTCTGTCAGACTGATGGAAGAGAACTTGAGGGGAAAGTACATGTCTCTTCCCAAGGGTTTTATTCTCTTTTCCATCATAGCTTTTACATTATGGCAAATGGTGTAATTCAGGGTTGTAATTTCAAGAAAGGTGTTCATTACTGGGAAGGCAGCTTGACCAAATCTTCCTCAGAAGGCAGTTAATTGACAGTGTTTAGGACTGACAACACACCTGAGATGGGTCACCAGCAATTCACCCTTGAAGCAGAAGGAAAGGAACGGAAGGACAAAAAGGACAGAAAGTGAAAACTTGGAGCTGCAGGATCCAAAAGGAAGTAAACATGCAACTGAATAATACTGATCCTGTGCTTCCTGCACCATCTTTAATAGTGCATAAAATGAGATGTAAATAGCCATTTATTGCTATTTTTTGCAGGATGAAGATACAGGGCAAACACTGCTATTCCTTGTGCAGAAGGTGGGATCTTTCCAAGGTCCTGTGCTGCTGCGTGAGCTGTTGCAGGACCTGAAAATCAGGTCAGGCCCCAGGATTTCCTGTTCCTATCTCATGACAGCCCTTTGCTGTTTCTTCCTTTAATCATTTTTAATAGCTCTATGGATTGCTCTCCTCTCCCTACCCCCAAAATAAAACTGATGGAGCCAGATGCTCACCATGTTTGTGTGTGGGGCAATCAGGGCGGTGGCCAGGAGGGACCTGGCAGTTAAGGCAATTTATGACACTGAAGCAAAGTGAAATATAATGTAACAACACACAATACCTGTCTGCAACTACCACCCAGTTCTGGAGGTCCTTGCTCTGATTATGAGTCTCCTTGCATTATGTGAGTTCCTCTATACCCACGGGTTTGCTGCTGTTCAGCCTCACCAGTTGCGCATTTTTTTGTTTAGGTAAAAAATAACCAGACTGAAGTTCTGGTTATTTTTGTTTATCATGGGATTGGAGATGAAAGGTAAGGTAAATCCTTTGGGTTGTCCAGCCTGGTAGCAGTTCTCAGAGCAAACCCAGTGGGCAGAGATGAGATAAGGCAGCTCAGTGGCAATGCTGGGATGTCCCTTTCTGAACACATGGAAGTTGCCATCCCTCATCCTTAAGGGATCAGATCTGCCATCTCCTGGAAGGGAGACTTGGTTTTGCTTGAGCTGCTGGCTAGAAAATAACGTGGGATTTGGGATGTTCGTGGGAATATTGAGCCAAACAGGGATCCCAGCAAAGGGTCTCTGTCACCTCACAGTTAAAGCTCTGGATGGGAATTTGGGAGGTGAAAGAGGGAGTGACCAAAAACCCTTCTTCTGTTTCTTGTGTGCAGATTGTGCTTGTGTTTAATATAGATTTTAACAGTGACATTCAGGAGAAAAGGAGGATTCTGTACAAAGACTCTGAGGAGACGAAGCTGCTTCTCTGCAAGCCTGGATGAGGAGCCTCCAGGAGAGGTGAGACCACAGATGTGTCCCTGTATGCAGCATCTTCTATGAGCTTGCACTGACATGACTTTCTGCTCTGTGTGTGTGGTTTTTTTATGAGGGGTGTATTTTCCATTCCCTCTCCGGAGTGCCCTGGGCTCTCCCTGTCAGCTGGAGGCAAGGCAGCTCCTGGATTCACTCCCTGCAGTGCAAAAGTCTCAAAACAAAACACGATGTCACCTAATTGTGAGTGCTGAAATTATTTATGGACCTGGCCTTTGGAGTCAGAGCCTCAAACTTCTGTAATTACCTTTGGGAATCTCTGCACAGGATACCATGGTGATGAGAATAATATTTGGAATTCAAGTCTTGTCTAATGTGCTTTAGCAGCTGGAATGGGCAAGCAGCTGATTATGACCATAACAGAAATCATGCCAAAAACCTACATACACGGAGTTTGGAGCATTGGCTTTTTAATCAGATGTATAAAACTCTTGTTATCTTCCTTAAGCCCTTCTGGAAACAAAATTTGGAAGGAAAGCTCCTGTTCAATATTCAGTGTCCCTGTGCAACGTGAATCTTTACCTATAAAGCTGCCTTTCAGACAAAGTCCTCACCAAAGGAGGAAAGAATAGAATGTAAATTGTTTTCTTGCTACTGCTGTCTGGAGCATTAATATACATCCACTAAGAAACAAAAACTGAACGTGCAAATTATTCCCACTACAGATCCATACCAACATTCCTGGAATTAGGCTGAACCTGCCATGGTTTGATTCAAACTTTTTAAAATCTCTGGGGTCAACTTAAATATTTGAGGTGGTCTGCTTCTCAAGGGAAGCTGTATAGATTCATCAGCAGACCATGGCAATTGTCAGAAGCGATGGTATCTGGAGGCAGGTGCTGCTTCTCAAACTCACCTCCAAGGACCCAGCGAGGCACAGCTACCCAGGACTCTCCGTAGGGTGATGTAAGACTTGGAACCAGGGGCAGCCCACAGTCAGCCAGATCATAGCACAAGTCTATCAGCCCCAGCCACGTGGGATCCATCTGAGCAAATAAACTGGTTGTCTAGTCTTGCTTTGGCACCCTGGGGAAATTGGCACATTCGAGGCATGATTCATCCTGCCCTAAAGCTGATATCTAAAATAGGTCAGCTGAGCTGTAAAAGTGCCTGTTTCCCTTCACGGTTACAAAGGATGGGAGGCTCAGTGAGGCACAGATGTCTCCGGCATGGATGTTTTCAATTAGGCAAGACGAATCCTGTCTGTGATGTGTTTCTGTAAAATGCTTCGTGTGACGGATACCCAGGTCTCAAATTGGAAGTACAAGTCCAATTAAAAAATACAGTGTCCTCAAGGGCCCTCGAAGAAATGTGTTTGCACTGAGCTCAACCCTGACCCAAAGTATCTTCATCTATAGTCACAAAGTATTTAGTGACTATAACTTGCCAGACACTTCAGCATTTGGTCCTCTCTATCGCTTTTGTTTAGCAACTGAATTCAAAGATTTAATGGATATTTTTAGAGTTTACTTCCATAACTTTAAGATTATTTGGATCAGGGAGCATGGACATTTCACCCTTCTTCCGTGAAGAGCTCTAGGACTTGTAGCAATGAAAATATGACCTTGCCTCAAATTGCTGTTTTCTTCCTTGCATTTTTTCTTTGTCTTGTATCATCCCTAATGCCATGATTGTCCCACAGCTCAGAGGAGAAGATTTTTTGAGTAGTTTGGAGCATCTTGAACTTTGTTTCTAATCAATTTGCACTAACAGCTCTGGAAACCAACATAACAAGCCAGGCCTTTTCTGTCTCTTTCTCTTTCTTACATTTGGAAAAATAAATCTGAGCAGCGGCGTGAGTCCTGTATAATTACTCTTCCATTTGTATTTCTAGACTTGTCAATCTGGCAAGCATCACAGAGCGGGATTAAAAGCTTTCTCCTTCTCTCTCAATCAGAGACTTCATTTGCTTCCGTGTTTTACAGTAAATATAATCAGTTCAGTGGGAGATGGTTTTGTTCTCTGCAGTGATGTCTTCCTAGTCGAGGGAGTTCTTATTAGCAGCCCGGATGGGAAGTTGGTTGACAGGAGCCCCCGACACCGCGTGTCGTTACAGCCGTAGGCAGAGTGCTCTTGGCTGGAGTGCCCCTGGGGCACCTGGAAATGTGTCTCCCCCACAGGAAACCCAAAGATCTCTGCTCCTTCATTTCTGGTTGGGGTTTAGGGGACTCCACACGAGAGCTGGAGTCAGACTCAACCACCCTCCACGTGGGAGCAGGGTGATGCTGTAAGTCCGCGGGGTGGCTGCTGGGCCCAGGGAAGATTGTGCAGATCAGCCTTAACTCCCTATTAGTCCCAAACGTGGGGTCTCTGGGAACCTCCTCCAACCAGGCACAGTCCACAGCCACACAGGGAGTTCTGTTCATCTTTTGGTCGGGGATTGGCCCCAGTTTGGTGGGAAGGGGAAGTGCTGGAGCATGGCAAGGCTTGGCTGTGGGATGCAGGGGGCCAGGCTTGGTGGGGGCTTGGACTGAGGGTCACCAGTGAGGATTGCAAATGGTTTAGCAATCTGCAGAGGACGGGAATAAAGGAATTTTTGTTTAACGGAGAATTATAATTTGGGCACTTAGATATCTCTAAGTTTAGACAGCAGCAGAGCAGGGAGTTGAAATACTGCTTTCTGTGCATTTAAGCACCTGAATTCCACTGGCACCGCATTTAATTTGTCTTTGTCCTTTTTTTCACCCTGACTTGCAGGCTCTGTGCCTTGATTTCCAACACATAAACACAACACAAAATACAATAAAAAGAAATTGGAAACACTTTGGTTAAGCCTTGATGACAGCTGGTATGTAAATGCAAAGACTTCAGACTGTCTCTCAGTACAGAGCAACCCTTAGCACTCCGTTGTTTATAACTTTTGCATGGTCAGAGCCACAGATATACCAGTATTTCAGTGCTTTCACTGATTGCTTCATTTCCCAGTTCTGTATCTGGATTCAAGGGTGATGTCAAGTTTCATGCAGCATAAGTCCTTTGCCAATCCCTCGTTAAACAGAGAGCAAACCTACTCCTAAGCCCCAAGGATTTGGCTTTCCCCCCCTATATCTTTCCCAACAATTTTAATCACTCTATGAGGACAAAATGTCTGTTTTTTACCAAATGACTTTGCAAAAGTCAGCCCAAGAGTTGATATTTCTATTCTTTCCTGTTTTCACCGCTCATAAATATTCCGTGGTGGGGCCTGAGCTGACAGTTGTGATGAAGAGACGGGGTGGCACAGAAATACTTGGGTCCTCTGTGGCTCTGCTGACAGCTGGTGTGGACTGGCACGGCTCCAGTGGAGATCTGGCCCCTGGTCCTGGATTTGTACAGGGAATCTGTCTATAAAGGCAGGAGCCATTTTATAGGCTGCATTTTCCCTTAGCCTGACAGGTTTTAATAGTTGGTACCAGGGTGCTGTCGCATCCTAAAAGGCATTGTAGAAACTCATAATTAAGAGCAAGCTCGCTGCATAAAGCTCTTAATTTAAACAAAAAAAAACCCAAACCAAAAAAAAACCCGAGAGAACGGACACGAGAGGATGCAACGCACAGAAAAGCAGCCTGGTTTCCAAAGCAGGTGAGGCTTATTCGAAGGAGAAATGCCCGCAGTTAAAGCGAGGACCTCGGGAGCGCCGATCTCCTGGAAAAGCCGGGAGAGGCTGCCGAGCCAGCCCGGCTGAGCATCCCGCGCAGCGAGGAGGCCGCAAGCTGCTGCACAAGCCCCTCACCAGCCAAGAGCGGGGCGAGCCAAGCGCCAGCCTGGGAGCCGAGCGGGGATCCAGCTGCCGCTTTCGGGGAGGATGGACCGGGCGGCTTCCCCGGGCTTGGCACCGCATCCCGGCATCCCGGCCAACCGTGCCCCCGGAGTGCGTGCGGCGGGAGCGGCGCTGCCGGGGCACACAGATAAAGAGGCTGTACCGGGACCGCTTTGCGCGCAGCAATTAACGGGAGGAGACGGCGCCGAGCGAATGTTCCAGCCGCGGATCCGGGAGGTGCCAATATGCTTTGGCGTCCCGCGGTTGTGTTCTGCGGGCGGCAGCAGGGCTGTCACACTGAAGGGTCTGTTCAGCTGGCACTTCCACTGTAAACCTAATTTTTGAAAGGGGTTATGATTCGGCCACTTTTAATTAACGAGGGGATTAGAGTTGGCACACGGGCGCTCTCAAGGGCTGTTTGTTGCTGGTTTAATTTATTTTCTTTTTTTCCTCTTCTTTTTTTTTTTTTTTTTTTTTTTAATCCAATCTGTTAGGCCCATCTCAAATAATATTCTTTGTTTCCACTTGCTGGGGTTGACTTTAAAGATCTCTATGCATATGTGTGGGCCTGTGTCTAAGAGAAAAGAGATTTATCAAGGTAAAGAGCCATGTCAGAGTAGGTGAGCAGGTTGCTGAAAGCTCCCACATTCCCAAGGCCACAGTAACTCATACCAACTATGTCTGGAACAGGGTATGCAGAAGCAGTTGCAAATTTTCTGCTGAATTTTGCAGAATTTTGTCCACTTGGGACATGCAAAAAGTTTGCTCCAGACTTAGGCATCATTCTTATTCACAACACTTTGATAAATAAATATTAGTACCTCACAGCTTCAAAGACTTGCCAGGCAGCTTGCTGGTAAGTCACTGTTGGAATACATAAAACCACATAAATACAATGACACTGTAAAGAGTTACCTATTGTAGACTATATTATTCAAAATCTCCAGATTTATAGGGCTATAAAACTCTCAATATCAGAAAAATTTATTCCAGTTCTCTGCTATCCCAACCACTAGAAAGTTTTTCCTCATATCTAACCTGAGTCTCCCTCTTCTTAACTTAATCCTATTAATTCTTGTCCTGTGTGCCCTGGACATGGAACACAGACAGTTCCTTGCCTTTTTGCAGCATACTTTTCATGTGTCAGAAGGCCATTGCCCCTTGGTGGTTCTTGCTTCTTTGAGCTTTCCAGCTTTCCCAACACAGCCTCTGAAAAATTAACTGTATTTTATAAAAAAGCGTTTTACCTCTTTCTAACTGGCCCAGCCTTCCTGGGAGGGATGAAGAGTTTGGGTGAAGTTTCAACAGAGCCCTTGCCGCTGCTCCTTTGAGCTCAGCAATGTATTGCACCTCTCGGTCCCTCTGCTCTTTCACAGCTTGTTTCTTAAGCATCATCCACAGGTGACCACAATACGTGGAGCGCGGACCTGGCCTCACCAGGAGGAATGACAGCAAACCTGGGTTTCACCACCCTGTTGGCAAACACCCAGTGGGAAGGGTCTGTGGCTGTCTGTGTTTGAACCCCTGAGCTGGTGACTGGTGGGTCCTCTGTTGCTCACAGGACCAGAGCTCTGTGGTGAGCAGAAGGATGAGAGTTGAAGTGTAAATCCCTCAGGCTCTACACTACACTAGTGAAAAGCCCGCTGGTCCTGTGAATCACTTGCATGGTTGACAAGGCCTGATCTTCACAACACAGGCATCCTTTGATCTCACCAAAAGTCGTATCCTGGCCCAGCAAGCCTGCAGGTTTGTCCCAGCTTTGGCCACAGTCTCTGGGCAGCTCCAGGAGTCGCTGAGCTGGTTTGGTGATCACCATGAACTTACTCCCATCTGTCTGTGATGCCTGTCAGTTTGTTGGCCAGCAGCTACCCCAGGTGATGTCTGTCTTCATCCTATGGCTGCTCTCCCATCTTTGTGAAGGGGACAAATGGAAATCCTCAATACAAAGGGTAACAAAGGATGAGTTGTCCTTCTAGTTCTGCGGGGCTTTGGTTCCTCTCTGCAGTTCCTCCCTCCTGGTGGTGACTGGGTGGGAGAGGAAGGACAAGAGCAGAGTGTTCCCTTTCCTGTGTGGGCTGAGGGCTGGTTCTGATTTTGGGATTTGAGGAAGGGTGTTTTTGCGGGAAGCATGGCAGTTTGCACGGGCTGGGGGTTGTTTGTCTCCTGTGAATTGCTTTCCCCGGAGCGGTGAGGCTGCTGCTGTTCGAGGGGGTGCAGCAATCACTGCTCCCTGGCGTGATGGCTTTGTCATCCATGGTAGTGCTGTTCCTGGGGTGTGTATATTTGTCAGCTGAAATTTTTCTGCAGTTTTCTTGACAGGAGCAGTGAGTGACACACATTCCCTCAGGAGGTATTTCCATGTTTTTACTATTCTTCAGGCTTCTGTGACATTTCCCAAGTCCAGTTGTTGGAGCCTCAGGTTCAATCATCTACACTGCCCGGGACCACATCCCAGCAGGGATAATTTGGCCCTTCAGCAGTGAATACATTGACTTCTGCAGCTCATGGTATGCACCTTAAAACCCACACTGAAAACCTCCACCATTTGCTCAGCGGCACCAGGTCCAGCGTAATTTTTCATTCCTGTGACTCGCAACAATGGCTTGAAAATGAACGTTAAAAAGAAAACTAAAACTGCTTTTGCCTTCTTTCTAGGTAGAGGTGCATACAAGACTGAAATTTTCTTGTGCTTGTGCTTGTGTACAGTTCCAGGAATGCCAGCTATCGGGAAAAGCACCGCTGGCTGTGAGTTTCTTGGTAAAA
Organism: Myiotriccus ornatus; assembly: GCA_036023395.1. Lineage (NCBI taxonomy): Eukaryota > Metazoa > Chordata > Aves > Passeriformes > Tyrannidae > Myiotriccus > Myiotriccus ornatus. The sequence continues at coordinate 4,997,848 of JAYRBT010000042.1, read as the reverse complement.
TTGTGACAGTTGGCTAAGCAGATAACACAGGCTACATAAAACAAACTGCTTCTCCTGAGTGTGCTAGCACTCCTTGCACTTTTCTGGCCTGAATGTTTTAAAAATCTGTGGTTGGCTGTGAACGTTTACAGAAAACAACTGTTACTCTCCCTGGATTTTGGAGGGCTCTGATGACCCCCGTTGAGATTGAAGGGCTGTTGATGGATAGGTCATGGAGTTCCTCCGTCCTCATCACGGTGAAAAGAGAATATGTCATTGTTTAACCCCAGCTGCCAGCTGCTCGTTCACTCCCATCCCCTGCTTCAATGGGGGGGAAAATCAGGAAAAAAGTAAAACTCATGGATTGAGATAAGTATAGTTTAATAATTGGAACAAAATAAAATATAATAATCATGTTAATTATAACGAAGATAATAATAGTAATGAAAAGGAGAGAGAGAGAGAGAGAAGAAAAAAACACAAAAAGGAAAAGTGATGCAAAATACCACTGCTCACCCCTCTCTGGCCAGTATCCAGCCCATCTCCTAGCCAGGTTTCCCCCAGTTTCTATACTGAGTGTGATGTCCTGTGGGATGGAATATCCCTCTGGCTAGTTTGGGTCAGCTGTCCTGGCTATGCACCACCTCACTGGCAGAGCCTGGGAGACTGGAAAGTCTTTGACTTGGAGGAAACTCTACTCAGCAACAACTACAGCATCAGTGTGTTATCAACATTATTCTCATCCTAAATCCAAAACACAGAAAGAAAAACTTATCCCAGCCAAAGTCAGGACAGAGGAGATGCCTCTTTTTTTTCTATTATTTTTTTTTCCCCCCAGCCAGAAGGTGCATCTACACCAGTGGTTTGATTTTCAGGTTGCCCCAGGCCATCTGTACTGTGCCAGTGGGTCTAGGTTCATTCCCCGGCTTTCAACCAGCTTGCAACCCTGAGGGTAGTTTGCTCCAGGAACCTCTTCTCACCTTTTCTCTTGACTCCACCAAGACTGGGCATCTCTGCCCTCATATCCCTCCATACCCCATGGTAGACTTCACATATTTTCAGTAAACCAGGCTGGGGCCAAACCAAAATCCTTCTCTTTCTGGCCAAAGGAAGAGGGAGCTGTTACCAGGAACCCAAGACCTGTCACCAACCACTGTGGAAAAAGGGAAACCTGTCTTATCTGTTATTGCTGCTTTTGTTATTGATCCCATTATTATTCCGAGAACCCACTGAGGCCCTCTTATTATGTTGTTAAAGTCAACGTTTTCCCTGTGCACTTCATTCTCCCGCCTGGGAAAAATAAAGGATTTCTGATAAAGTTATGCTGATAATGCTGCTAATTAGTTTCTCATCTTTTAAAAATATGACTGCAGGCAACTGGAGCAAACTCTTTGTTGCAGGACATTGTAGGCTGAAATGTCTGTGTGCTTGATATCCTCTGCAGGGCTCTCTCAATATGCTAATTTGTCCTTGTAGCAGAGCTCGCTTTTTTAGGTCTTTTCCACTCTATTTTGCAAATCCATTATGTCAAAATATAATCAGTCATATGTGCCCAAGATACAGGCCTCCACCAACATATGGAGATATGGGGGTGTGTGTGCACGTTCACACATGAATAACTTGAAAAAATAAATGCACAGATAAGTGTGTATGAATTTATTTATGCACACGCACTGATACATTTTTATTATTTTATGTTATTTAATGAAATTAAATGTTTAATGGAGTTAAATGTTAATTTTTTGTAATTATCTATAATATGTGCATACACATACACATGAAATTTGACATCTATTTAGGAACTCAGCGTGTGAATGGCTAATTGAACTCATTGGGCTTAGCTCGTCTAGGAAACATTTACTCTCATTTCACTTCAAATATGTAGTTTATAGTCTCTATAGTCTCCATAGTCTCTCACACACAGTTTGTAAGTAAGTTGTATGCTTGCCTGTGCATTTCCTAGCGTTTCCATCTGAACACTGATTATAATTTACTTTCAATAACTATCATCTGTCATTTTTAAAAGTTGCATAATAATGTGGTTGGTTCATATGAAAAGTGATGTTTGCTCTAAATTTGGCTACGATTTTGACATTGCTGTTAATATTTTTTGTAAGCTTGACACCCACAAACTGAAAAGACAGGTGGTAAGTTTATTTTTCTAACTTCCCTTTCAACACCTCCCCCCAACAATTAAAAACCAAAAAAGTCACATTTTCAACACATTCACTGGAATTTCTGTCTTCCTTTCTAGCAAAATTTCACTGAGGCAAAAGGGAAAGACTAAGTTTTGTACCAACTTGGGTTAAAAAATAGTGTAGTTTTCAGGTGCTGAGACTTAAAACTATTCCTTATCCAATTAAAACCACCAGCTGAAACACTGCTGTTTTTTCCCTGGTCCTGGTGCATGTCCTGGCTCCTCCAGGATGGGTCTGGGTCTGTGCATCATTCCCTAATATTTTTTTCCCCCCTCTCTCCTTCTCAAGGTGCTGGAGCAAAGTACCAGAAGGGGCTCATGGTGTTGCATCTTCAGGCAGCTGAGAAACAGGAATGTCTTGCTCTGAGCAGCACCTTGTGGCTCACAGAGCCACAGACTAAATGTCCCAAACACAGTCTCGTGGCAAAAAGTTGTACTCCTCTTGAAGGCAAGACTGGGTGGTTTCCCTCTCTGTTTTACTGAATTTTGAAAATGGCATGTGGAAAATAAGTAGTTTCTAGTGATTGAAAACCTGGGTCTAGAGCATTTTCAAGAACACATTTTGGAAAAGGAACCATGGCAACTTTTATTGAAAACAACCCCAACAGTGATTTTGACAACTTTTTTAAAAATTCAGTTTGTTTCCAGTTATCTTTCTTTGTCCTGCTTTTGCCTCAGTTGCTCTCCCGAAGAGCCAGCTGCAGCAGAAGGGAAAGTTTGCATATCTTTTCCTTCTTGTTTTCCAAAAGACTTATAAAAAACCTCTTATAAAACAGTTGTGAGTCACACTGACAAAAGTTTTCAGTGGTGGGGCCAAGAAAAACAACAATCCTAAATGACGTTCTTTCTAGGACTGTCCCGAGCAAGAACAAACGAGCTTTGCTAATTAGACCAGTTCAGTCCCTGCTCGAAAGTGGTTTGAGATCACATGGAAGCCTTTTTAGCACCCTTGATGGTATTGCTTCTATTTGAAGTCTTAAAATTTTGTGTGACAGCAGAAAATTAGGGAATCTCAGAGAAGGAAACATAAAACATTTTTGAGCTTTGGGGGAGACTCTTTTTCTTCTTCTTTTGTTTTTTTTCCCTTCCTTTTCTGATTTGGAACTCTTCACTGCATCCTGCTCAAAACTGTAATTTCTTGTTTTACCTGTTGCTGCTCTTTTCAGGGCACAAAGCCTTCCCCTTCCCCAAGCCCATGGTCTTGTGGTGGGAAAGGTGGGAGGGTGTGCAGGCAGGAATCAGGGGCTGGAGGGGGGTGATTTCTGTGGGCCCAGCGTGAGTTCAGCAAAGGTTGGCTGTGACTTCTGTCACAGTCATACAGAGAGTTGTTGTGACATTTTTCGTCTGTCAGGGAAAACGCTATCCCAAATAACACAGGCAATATCTTTTTTGTTTTCTACTTTTTTCCTAGCAGTTCCCTGTTTACTGTTGCAATGGCTGGGGACAAGGGAGCTCTGGTGCTGTACCCACATCCCCTCAGACCCAGGATGAGCTGCGAGGGTCACGAGTGTCCCGTGCACACATCGCTTGCACAGAGCTGGTTTGGGTTGCTGGTGACCAGGAAGAGCTCAAGGAGCCCAGGGCAACCTTCTAGAGACCATCACAGGCCTGTCTCAGGCTACCTGGGAAAGAGCTGCTTTTAGCCTTTTCTTCTCTGTCTTCCCTTGGCAGGGACAGAAAGTCAGGTCTTCCCTTCGTGCTTTGGTTCTTGCTATTTCTGCATCTGGTGAAAATGGTGTGGTTACTCCAAATAAAGGCACATTCAGCTAAAATAACCTATCTTCACAGGCAGTTGCTGTTTCCCAGAGCCTGAGGCTCCCTGAAGGTGTGGGAGCTGCAGAATTACGTGCTTTGTTCAGGGGCACATTTACATTGACACCTTGTTGGTGATGTTGATGAGTTCTGTCCCAGTGGCATGGCAATGAAGCACATGGGAGCATGTTGAGTTGCAGGAGCTCTGGGGTGGCTTTGGAGGGAGATGGGACATCTCAGATGACTATTTGAAGGTAAGATGGACTGGAGAGGCTGAGAATGGCTAGTGATGGGAAGGATGACTTCAGGGAGGGATGGGTTAGATCACAAATGACGAGGCTGCCAGTAGCAAGGGAAAAAGGGGCTTTTGGATGAAAAGGAATCCAGAGCACCAGAATGTCATTCCTCTGGTATTTATTTCCCTCCACTTACTTCTGGCCTCCAGCAGTCAGGATGGCCTGTGCTCTGAGATCCCTAAGGACCAGTCTTTGCACCTGAAAGCCAGTTTGATGTAAAAGCCTTAGACAACTAAATCCATAACTAGACTAACTAAGCATCCCTCTTCCCTCCTCTCCCAGTCTTGCTGAACTGGGGGCCAAGCCCATCCCTCTTCCAGCACAGAGAAAACGGGCAACTTCACAAGGAGATGAAGTCTGCTGCAAATAGTGGAAAAACTCTTCTAACAGTCTCTTGCATTTTTTTTCTAGCCATGAACCACCACCCTGGGCTCTCAGGGAGTCCAGCACCCTGTGCCTGGGGCAGAAGGCAGCTGTCGACCTCACCATGGCCCTGGCACCACTGTGGGGCTGATTCCTGGGCCAGGCTGGGTGCCCCAGTGTGGGTGCACACCTTCCTGGGCTCAGCCGGAGAGGCAGATGGGAATGTTATTTCTGCTTTGTGCTGAGGAGTCTCTTTCACCTCTGAATCACCTTTTGCAGGAGATTTTGTGCGTGAGACTTCATCAGAGGATAAAAATCTATGCTTCCTAGCACATCTCCCACACATGCACTCTACAGATGACAACTCCAGCACTGCCTGACGTGGCAGAGAGTGTGGATGATCAGAGCATCCCTTCCCAGTGATGGGGCCACCCTGGGCAACCCAAAGCCACCCCCAGCAGCTCGGGGTGTTGTGTTCATAGAGGAGGACACATCCTGGCAAACAACTATTGCAAAACAACTACTGTTGGTTGTGCAGACTGGGTAATTCTGCAGGTATTCTCTTAACAGCCAGAGGAAGGGCAGGAGAAGATGGTTTTATCACTGAAGAGTGTTGTGCTGTTTCTCCAGAGGGTTCCCTTGTGCAGCACACAGAGGCTCAGGGTTGGCTCTCCTCCTCATGAGCCCAGAGCAGAATGCTCAAAGATCCTAGAAATCCTGGCCAAAGGGCTCCAGCTGTGATGTTTAGTTATTTTCAGAGGGAATTTAGCATATTTAAACTGATCCTGCCATGCACACTTCTCACAGATAAGAGGTCTCTTCCCTGGGTGGTGAGTCCATGGGGTGGTTGGGTATCGCCTGGGTCACTAAAGGTGTTTTTGCCCAACTGCTTTCAGGCAGCAGGAGCTCTGCCTAGGAGAGGATGTCTTTAATCTGTGCCAGATTAGCCATGGCCATGGGTTGGTTGGTTTTTTTTCAGGGCATGAATGGCATGATATCAGGGCAGCCCACAGAGCCATGCACTCAGTGGATCTGGCTGTATCTGCGAGGCTGAGGGAGAAATGAGTCCTCCAGCTCACAGATTCACATAATGGCTTTTATTTCTCTAAAGAAAATAGGTTGTATTTTCCAGAAAACTCACCTGAGCTACCTTCTGTGTGAAGTAATGAGTGCCAAACACTTTAAATACAAATCATTTGCTCATCCCTGGAAGTGTTCAAGACCAGGCTGGATGGGGTTTTGAGCAACCTGGTCTAGTGGAAGGTGTTCCTGCCCATGGCAGGGGCTTGGAATGAGATGGTCTTTAAGGTCCCTTACAACCCAAATTGTTTTGTGATTTTATAATTTATTTTCATTCTAAGCCGGAGCCAATTACAATCACAAAATCAGAAGGTGAGATTCCACAAAAGTGGGATTTGGGAGGCCTGGGTTAACTGTTGGCCTTTGCCATCTCTTTCCACCCTTTGCCTGATTCTTTTGGCTCCAGGATCTTTAGGATATGGGATATCTCTTCCCATCCATCTGCAGAGTGTCTTGTGGCTCATCTCTGTGCTGTTGGTGTCACAAGCAGCATTTCCACTGCATGGAAAACACTGCAAGCCCAACAGTATTTTCAGAAATAGGTTGAATCTAAAATCAAATAATGACATTTCCCAGTAAATAACCTTCTTAAATATTTGATTTGAAGTTGGTGAAAACATTTTGCTTCAAACGGTTTTAACTGATAGGGGAGGTCAATCCTTTTGAATTTTTTTTTTTTTTTTACGTTTCACATAAAAATAATTTTCTGGTTAGGGAAATCACTTTTGTTGAATTTCAGCTACCATTTCTGTTGCATTGTGACCCCAAAACAGCTGCCTCTGAGCTGCTTTTTGCCGTGGCTGCAGATGGCTGGGTGGCAGATGTGTTCTCATCCGACAAGTGGCTGAATTTTAGTAGCGAAGTGAGAGATCCCCAGTAGCCATTAAAGTCAACGTTCATCACCAGTTACTTTATTCTAGTGGCTTAGAGAGTGCAATTTTCATTTCTTGAAGAAGAAACTGCTGTAATCCTGTGTCTCCTCTGTCATATGAGAGTGTACTGGAGCTTCCATTAATCACCGTAAGATGCCGAGAGATCATAGGCAGAAAAGCACTTGGAAGAACAAAACGTTACAAAGTTAAACAAGAAAAACCTCAAAATCACTGTAAAAATCAATTTCAGAATTGAGAGTTATAATTATTTTGTACTGCTTGTAGCTGGGATCTTGTGGATGGAAAAGAAGAGCAGATTCAACCCCTAATGGCTCACAGTATTTGCTTGATTGCTCTCTTTTAGCTCAAGCCTATGTCATCCAAGATGTACCATCAAGAAGACATCAAAGATAGAATTCTGGTCAAAAGTGACCAAATTCAAATCCAAAAATCACATCTGAGTTCACAGTTTCAGCTCTAGGCAGCAGTACTGCAAAACTCCACGGTGAGGGGAGCTGGAAAATCCCTCCTGATTTGCTCAGTTTTCTGGATGGAAAAGGCTTCTTAGAAGTTTCACTTCCTTAATGAAGAGAAGAGATGGGGGGAGGAAGGTGGGGGTGGTGGGGGGGGAGAAATCTGACATTGCCTAAGTTGCCTAAGAACCCTTTCTTGGGATTACTTTTCCTTCAGGATGTGCTTTGTGGTTCCAGGGCAGCAACAGGTGGTAAGGAGAGGAGATCAGCAGTAGGAGAATAGGAAACAGCAATATGGAAACCATACCCTTTATAGCACACTTTATGGATCACTTTATGCTGCAGTGCCCCTGGGACAGGGACATGTCATGCCTGTTATTTATCTACTTGACCAGGACATCGACATTTTTATCTCAGGAGTAATTTTCAGATCGTCCCTAAGAAGTCAGGAGGCTGTGGGCAGTGCTGGAACTCCTGACCTGAGGGGTCTTTTCCAGAAGAAAACTCAGGATAATATCTGGATGTCTCCTCAATGCCTCCTTTCAAGACCCCGGTGCCAAAATTCACGACCCAGTGCCAGTATTTGCAAAACCCCAATGGGAGAAGTTGGGCAGTGTTTGCATTTTTTAGTTGTTGGGGTTGGTTTTTTTTTTTTAAAATTGCTTGCCCCTTTCTTATGGGCTGAGCCTCGTTTAGACAAGTTTGTTATTCTGAAGAATCTGCTAAATGGGTTTGTGCAAAACCCCACCCTTGGATTCAGCTCCTGTGGTGTTGCTGAGTGCCAGGCACCAAGCACAAAGTGCACCGTTTGTGCTGTGTCATCAGCTTCCTCTGTTGCTGGGGATTATTGCTTCTCCATGGCTGGATGCTTCTATCTTTTAAAGCAGAATAATCAGGAATAAAGAATGTCAAATGAGAAATGAACTATGAAGGACAAATATTTCAATTTCTGCACAAATAACCTGTCCTTGCTAGCCTTGGATGATGGTGTGTGGGGGAAAAAAAAAAAATCCAAGTACCTGGATAAGCAAAACATTGATTTCATGTTTATTTATGAAAAATAAAGGCAACTCCTGGCCTGCAATCCTCAGAAGGATCATTGTCTTATCTAATTTAGTCTCCTCTGTAGGAAGCCTATTGTTTCCCCCCTGTTTCCTGTTCGAGGCTTTGTCAGGTTTCAACTTCCCATCAAGGCTGGTTCAACCATGCAAATGAATTCTTACAACTCTGCATGACATGTCAGTTATTAAAGATTACACTGGCAGGTCAGAAGCACTCAAAAGATCATGTTTTGTGTCAGGATGTGAGCCTGAGTGCAGGTTTTTTGTGCCATCAGCTTGGTGGAGGTGGCCTGTCATGTTTAAGATTGAAGCCTTTCCAAAGGTTGCAGGTCAGTCAGCTCTGGTCACCAAAAACATTGAAGTTGTTTGTCTTCATGCTTTGGAGTGACTGATGACAGGTCGATACAGGAGATAAAAAGATCTGTCTGGAACTCTGGCTAATTAAGAATTTACTAAATTGACTGCTGCATCTTGTGTACCAAGTGCCAACGAGGGCAAACACAACATGTGTTCATGACATTGGTTTTCTTTGTCATATATGAGTAGCCAGAAATAAAAAAAGATGGAGCAACGGTGCTGGGAATAGTTAAATCCCACTGAACTAGAGGCTGGTAGCTACGTGTCACTGCTTCTGCTGGACTGGGTTTGGTCATTTATGGTTTGTAAATGCAAATACTGCTGACTCTGGGAGTTCTTTGTAAAGAGACCTGTTGCTGTTTTGTCATTGAAAGAATAATAACAGGTAGATTTTGAACAGCTGGAATAAAACACAGTGTTACCCGGCTCCCAGGCACGGGATGATGCTCCTGAAAGCTGCACTGCAGGCTAACATTTGAATGAGGCTCTTGTCTGGGAACAGAACAAACTAATTTCTCATTTTGCCATTTATTAGCCGATTGTGTGGAACCATTTTTCATGTTTTAATTCACTCTGCATTAACAGGGTGTTCATATTTCTGACCCTCAGGCCACATCCTGCCTTACTACTTTCACCTCTTCAAGGAAAGAATTATGAGTAAAATCCACTTCTACTCTGAAAACAGGAGACACAGAAAAAGCAAGTTCCCACCTCTGTAAGCCTGTGTGCTTTGTGTGTGATGGGGGTTGTGTTTTCTGCCATTTTTACTGCCCTTAGCCCTGGTGTACCAGCACAGCACAGGAACTGGGGCCTTTTCTGTCTTCTGCATCATCTGAAAGAATTGATCATTAATTTCTAATTGTAGGACACACGGTGTAATCCCACTGCTGTCAGACTCTGCTCTTGCTTACCCATGTGTAACCTCCAGGAGACACTTTATTACTCTTGATGGATGAGCCTTGAAGAGCTCATCTTGACTTTCAGATCCTAAGCTGCATTTACAGCCCTGCAAGATGAGAATCTGGAGGAGAAACATTTTGCTAGTAAACAGAGCAAATGAACATACAATAAACCTCTGAGACACAGTAAATCCCAGAAACCCATGACACTATTAATAATGGGTCCTTTTCAAAGTGAAGCCACACTTTATGCCCCAAAGCCTCCAGAATTATGTTTGGGTAAGCTGCAGACATCACAGTCCTTGGAGGGCAATAGCTTGTATCTTCCATTTCTCCAATGCAACCTATTTTTTTCCCTTTATCAGAGGTGGATATGGTTCCCTTAAGAATCCTCATTTAAGTAGCTTCAATCTTTTTCCACTTCGCACTTATTGATCTTCTGGGCAGAATGGGTACTCTGGTAAGTGGAAAGTCTTAGGGTTTTGCAGTTAGTTTTTATTCTCAGGAAGGATTGTAGAATCACAGAATGGTTTGAGTTGGAAGGGACCTTAAAGATCATCCAGTTCCAACATCCTGCTGTGGACAGGGACACCTTCCACCAGATAAGGTTGCTCGAAGACCTGATGGAGCAAACATGTGCTCAGGTTCCTGGCTTTACTGGCCAGTGCAGGGGTCTGATCTGGACTGTGACATCCCTGGTAGGTGCTCTAAACCACACTGGGGACCTGCCCATCTGCAGTGAGTTTTATCACGCTCAGTTTGAGTTTAGAAACCAAATCCCAGCTCAACCACCATGGCTCAGGTTCACAAAGCACAAGAGATTTGTCCTCCCCATCCAGGCAGGTCTGCATGCAGGAGCTGCCTGGTCCTTCCTTGGCAGGGGGCACACCGGCACTGCAGAGTCCATCCCCGCGTTTGGTGCTGCCATGCCCACATCCCATCTCAGGGAGTAGAGTGGGATCTGCTGCAGCTGCTGAGCCTCCTGCCTGGGGTTTATAGCTGGGCCACTGGGCCACTGCTGTAATTGTCAGTTTAGCCGTTTTCAGTGTTTTAATAGACTGTATTTCTGAAAATTTGCCTTCCTGCTCCACAAGTGTTATTGATCATAACGTGCATCGGTTTGCAGCTGGAACTGTGATAGACTCACAAGGGATTTTTATATTTTTTTGGGTTTTTTAAACCAGACTTGAGGGTTAAGTGGATACTACATTATGCCATTATTATAGCTACAATATTATTATTTTTCTTTAACTGGGATTGTTTATTATGCATGCATTGAAGCACAAATGTGGAACAAATGAATCTGATATCAAATTAATGCTGCGATCAGGTTCCCCCCCCTTCCCTCTTTAGTTGCCATAACAATCTCTGATCTTGAAGCAACAATAAAATTAGAATAGCATTAAAGGTGTTTACATCATGTACACTCTGTATCCCAATATTGTTTTTCCCTGCAATAAAAGCATTGAGTGTTGGCTTTGGAATAGAACACGGTTACATCTCTTGCCTTGCCACGTCTCACGTTGCTTTTTGCAGCCAGAAGTTGTTTGGTTTTTTTTTGCTTTGAGAAGCGAGAAGGGTATTCTGGGCTGGAACTTATGGAGGAGGGATGATTATGTTTTTAAGATAATGCTTGTCTTTTACTCATAGGACGCAATTTTGAGTGTGCTACCTTTGGATTTCAGAACTTCAAAGAATCACATCTCTGCTCTTAAATGTGTGGCGAATCTCCACCCCTACTGTTGTGGAAAGCACATCTTCTAGCTCTTCTCCTTGCTGACAAAAAGCAAAGTGAAGGAAGGCTCCATCAGCACGTATCTGTGCGTGGGTGCACATGTGTGCGTACAAATGTGTGTATGGGGGGGGATGCAATTAACTTCCCCTCCCCGTGACTGCACAGGCTTCTGCCCCTGGGGACAGGATGAAAGGGAAAACATGACAGATGTTAGTCATATTGCCTAGTGCATGACTTGAAAGTGCTCTGGTAGCTCAGCAATGAGCGTTATGGCAAAACATTTATGGGACAAAGAGGCCGTTATCCCGGGATCTCCACTGTGCCGGGCATCACGGAGCCCCTTTGCTGCTGCTCCTATCCAGCCTGGCACAATATTCCTTGCTGCGACATAGAATCATAGAATCATAGAATAGATTGGGTTGGAAAAGACCTCCAAGATCATCAAGTCCAACCCCTGATCCA
>JAYRBT010000042.1:4968664-4986222 GCA_036023395.1 Myiotriccus ornatus | reverse complement strand
TACAGGTTTTATTGTTGGCTCTCCTTGAATCTCTGAGTATTGAAAATTCTATTATTTCATGGTCACTATTTCCCAGGCGCCCTTCAACCACTACATCTCCCACCAGCCCCTCTCTGTCTGTAAACAGCAGGTCTAGCGGGGCCTTTCCCCTGGTAGGTTCATTTACCAGCTGATGAAGGAAATTGTCCTCTATACACTCCAGGAAATTCCTAGACTGCCTCTTCTCTGCAGTATTGAGCTCCCAGCAGATATCCGGCAGGTTAAAGTCACCCACATCTTTCTCTGTAGCCTTTGTAGATAATCCTTGTGATAAAGTTCCCTTCAGAAAAATAGGAGTTTTTCATTTTTAAATACATAATGTGATTACCTTATGCTGAGGCTGGACTTGAATAGAAATACTGTGAGAAGATTTTCCTTCTCCGCCCGCTAAACCTGCTGTTCTCAGATGCAAACCATCCTTTGATCTATTTTTTTTTTTTTTTGCCAGTTTAGTCCCTGTTAGGAACACAGGATCCATCTATTTATGAACATTGTCTGTGATTATTTCCCTGATTAATCTGAATATAAGATGTACAGCAACCAAGTAATTTAAAGTCTTTCCTGGTGGCACTAACACACCTTTGAATTCTTTATTTCAGATTCTGTACAACGCAGAGGAGAATTCTTACACTGGGCACAGGGATTTGGGGGCGGGGGGCAGGATAAAAGAAAATAAAATGCCATGTAGGCCTAGAGAAGAATGTAGTTAGCTGTCATAAATCTCTCGAGACAAGATCTCTCCAGAGCTGGATTCATCTAGTGATCCCCTCCCCGACTCCAGTCCTAAAGATCAAAGAATGGTGGATTAAGTAGCATGTATTCTGCAGTGATGTGCTGCTGGGGATTAGCCAGGTAGGAATCACGTAAATAAAAGATCACAGCACCACAGTGCAATTCTGACTGGAAAGGACCTTGTGAGGTCCTAGTTCAACCCTCTGCTCAAAGCTGGGCCAACTTCCCTGTTAGAGCAGGTTGCTTCAGGGCCATGCCTAGTTGAATTTTGAATGTGTCCAAGGATGGGGATCTCACCTCCTCTCATGATCCCCAATCCAGTGCTTTACTCCTTCCATGGTGAACTTTTCTTTCCTTATATCTGATTGAAATTGTCCTTCCTGCAAATTCTCGTGCCCGTCTTGTCTGTGCAGTTTTTTGTCCTCCTGTTGCATGTTCCTGAGACATCTCTGTCTCCATCTTCTCTGGGTTGTTGCAGACAGCCATAAGATCCTCCTCTTCCCCTGAACCTGTCTCTTCTCCAGGGTGAACAGACTAACTGTCTCAGTATCACAGCATACATCATGTGCTCTGGCTCCCTCAGCATCTCGGCCTATGATCAAACTGGACTCACTCCAACTGGCTTACAACTCTCTTGGTGGCCCAAAACTGGCCCCAGGACCCTACATGTGATCTCACAAGTACCAAATAAGAGTGAATAATCAATTCCCTTGACCTGCCTATGGAGCAAAGGAGATGCTCTGAGATACCATCAATATTGATACTGCAGTGCCTTTTGAAGCTGGTGCCAGCTGTCAGTGCCAGTGACCTCTATAAATGTTGGCCTTAGGCCTGTTCTCACTGGATAAAATTCACATTGATACAGGGAAAAAAATAAATCACTATTTGTCTCAAAAGAGTCCAAAGACTAAGTGATGCTGGGTGGGGGCTTTTACTCTTTATTGTGGCCTGTCAGGATGAGGGCTAAGGTTTTTCCAGGCAGTTGGGAGCCTCCAGCTGCCAGTGACACTTCCTGCTCTGTTATGGTTACAATTGCTATGAACATACTAGTTGGCTGCAGGGGCTGCTGCTGGGGTAAGTCAGCAAAGTCACTTGGCTTTTGGGTATAGCTACTATGATAACTCAGTGTAGGTTCTGGAAATAGGACCAGACCAGTTCTCCAATGTGTTCCCACCAGGTTTTCACCCTCAGGCATCTTCTCATCCCTTGGTCTGGGGCTCTGAACTCACCCTCAGCATCGTGCTGTGAAGAGAGAATAGGAACAGTTTGTGGCACAGGAATGGGGGGTTCCTCACCCTGCTGATGTTTGAGAGCCACAAGGCATCCCAGAGGAAACCTAAATCAAGTTGCTGACCAGTGTTCACAGTGGCCTACCTGCTGTCCTCAGGCAGTTTGGGTATAGGACAGTCTGCCTCTCCTGCTCCTGATGAGTGGAAAAGAGAAATGAGGAAGCTTTGCTCTGGCCAGTGGTGCAGTAGAATGGCCAAGAGAGCTACTTTTAAGTTTTGCTTGATGCTAATGCGGTTGTGAAAATGTCTTTGCAGATGTTGTCCTCAAGCTTTTCTTGTGGTTGGTACTGGTGAGTGGAAAGAGCCAACTGGGGCTAGAAAAGGAGGGAGAAGAGGATGCCTTGTGGCTGGTTCCCTGCCTGTAACCACAGGGGATGTACTCGAGCTGTGTAGCACAGTGGAGATACCCTCACGGTAGCTCCAAGATGACGTGTCATGTCAGTATAGCTCTGTGCCCAAGAAATATCTTACTGGCTCCACTTTGGAGAATGGAAAACCTTTCAGATGTGCCTATATTGTCTTCAGGACATGAAATTCCACCCTTTGGTGGCAGATCCAGCTCCTTGGAGGGGATGTGGTGGGTCACCATCCCATCTCCCAGTGCATGGCAGAGACGTGTCCCTGTCACACTTGTGAGCATCTACATTTTAGGGCAAATGGTTTCTACCAAGAGCATTTACTGTTTTGAGAAATCACACCAAATCCACACTGTTTTTTTTACACTGGGTACTTTTTACTTCGTTCTTCTGGTGACCCAAATCACAAGATTTTGATGCAACATTTTGACATGCTCTCTGCTGTACTTGTGCCTTCCTTTGGGTGACTTAGAGCTACACAGAGCAGCTCTGAGGGTACTCCAGTGATTTGTAACATGCTTCCTAGTTGAGGGCATGTATTTATCATGTTACAACAAATGAATGATTAATAGTTGCCATAGTGATAATGAGAACTTGAAGTCTTTGAGCACTACAGAGTCAAATGCAAGCCTTGGCACATCTTTACTGCGAAGCAATCATGGCTGGGTCTTAAAAATAGAGGTTCAGGAACCAGCAACACTTCACAACACTCACACCCTATGGAGAGAAACATTTTAAAAAATCATATGCTTATTTAGAAATGTGAAAAAAATGTGTGTGAAAGACTCACTTCAGGTTTTTCACTATAAGAAGACATATGAATATTTTCACAGAATCTATTTTTTCTATTTCTTAATACAATTGAAAGCTGCTGCTTTTTACTGCTAACCTTCCCCTTCTTCCTTCCCCTGGCACAACTTTGCTCACTGAAATGCTACATGGACAATATCTCTGCTTTCCAAGGTCCTGCCAGTGCTTCTCTTTAATCTGGGGGACATAATAATTTCTCCTGAAATTTACTTAAGAACCACCAACAAGAAGCCTTTTCAGGAATGCACAGATTCACCCACTATTATTTCTCGATATTCTGTGAAGGAAAATGTCATTCAGACATCTGTGTGGCACTGGGGCAGATGAGGAGCTGCTGAAGATCATAGCTGTTTGTCCAAGCCCAGGTTGGCCACAAGCCCCTCTGTGTTCAACAGCTTGTGCTGCATAGTGCAGCGGCCAAAGAGGAGCTTGTTAGTGATGGCAGACCCAAACCCAGCAGCTGGTGAAGTTAACCTGGGTGATGTGTCCTGACAGTCTCAAACTGTTCCTCAAAAAATGCCAGAATGCAGGAACAGCTTCGACTTGGTTATCCTCCACTGGACCCTGTCACTAAGCTGCTGGAAGCGAAGACTCAGCAAAAGTATAAAAAAAATGCTGAGGGTCAGAGTGGCAAAGCCCTCTGCTTCTGTGTGGTGCCTCCTGAAATCATTTCCAAACGGGACTTTCATAACCCACAGGGGCAAAACAGAGAGCAGACTCGGTGGCCAATAACTACTACAAGAGCTAATCAAATGAGAGGGAAGATCCCAAAACCACTGGGACACCCAGAAGGTTTGTCTGGCTTGTGGTATGCTGAGAAATTTCTGCTGAGGATCTGGGAGATGATCAAGTGATTTATCCTGATCAGATAACGAGCAAGGCAGGAGGTATTGTGCCAAACTAAGGAACATGCAAAATCTTGTTTGGCATGGCCATTATCCTCTGAGATGGAGGAAAAGCGATGAGAATCCTTCCCCTTGTGTTACCTCTGCATCCCCCCACTCTCCTTGGGGCTTTTCCTGTGAACAGCTCTGAAGCATCAGGACCCTCTACTGTAAAACTGATGTAAAATTGTTTTCCTTTCTTCCTTGGCCTGTGGTTGTGGGAATCTGAAATCCCTGTCAGCTCTTTGGAGCACTGGAGTTTCAAAGACACAACCTGTGCCTGGGGGTACTGGGAAGTCTTCACCTCAACAGCAGTAAATTAGAGAAAAGAGAACATGCAATGTGATAATAGAATAGTTTTGGTGTTGCCAGGAAGTTACAAAGCATTAATTATTAGTCATTACTGCTCTGCACACCAGTGTAAATTGGAGATTCAGTGCTAGGTATCTCCCATCAACTGACAGAACCAGCAGGTACCCAAAAAGCTTCAAGATCTGCAAGTCTCCATCACCAAGTGTTGGACTTGATGATTTTGGAAGTCTTTTCCCACCTTAATGATTCTGCAATTCTATGAAAATAATCCTGAGACTTCACAAAAACAACAAGTTGGTGTGCTATTCCTGAGCTACAAAATTTTCCAGAAAAAGGGCCAGATGACCACTTCAGTGAAGTTTTTGGACAAGTTTTTGTTCATTTAAAGCAACTTGACTTATTGCTGGCTGAACTTTCAAACAGCCTTTAATTACAGACCCACAACTGCAAAGTAGGAAGATTATGAAGGTTAAACACATCCAGTCTTTGAATGAGGAGGAAGTGATCAATGAGGAAAAAAAAAAAAAGTAGAGTTAACGAGAGCTAAAAGGATTCAGGAGCGTGGCAGATCAGTTCGTGCTAGGACACTCTGTAATGAGAGGAGACAGCACAGCAAATGAAAGCAGAAAACCTTGATTTTTCTCGGAGTGTCATTAGAAACTTAGATGTAGTCTTCACAAATAAATCTCATTTTAAGGGCTACTGCTCTTTCTTTTCTGTCCCGAATTTACCTGATGTGTTAATGCAGTGTCCTCTCACATTCGTTGTTGAGAATTAATTACTTGAGTAATAAGGACATGTAAAAAAATATCTTCAAACAGGTTATAAAAGGAATTGTTTGCGCTGAAGGGAAGTTGCCCACTGCATTTTAAGTTTGCAGCATGAATGAATCTCTTTGTGTTCTCATTTCAGTGCTTTCTCACACACTGTGTCCCACCATTGTGCCTAGGATGGAGAGACAAATACAGCCTTTTGGGCTGGCTAACCTTGTCCCAGAAGGATTCCTCTTAAAGACCATTTTCTGCTCTTTGCAATCTCAAGTCCCATGGGAATAGAAACTTCCCGTGCTGCCCCAGAGGCAGGCTTGCCCTCTATTACATTTCACTTTAAGGAAATATTTTCCTGATCTTCAGCCTTTATGTCTCACTTGCTTAATTCCTTCCCACTGCACCTAGTAAGATTCCCTTGCACAATCCTAAATAATTAATCACCTCCTTCATTCATTTCAAACACTTGTTGAATACAGAGCAGAGACCAAGAATTACTCACAGGAAAGAAAAGACTGGGAACTGGATGAGAGAGGACCAGTTGAGAGGCGAGGAACGGGGAAAGAGCAACGCTCCCAGCATAAAATCCAAGCTGCTGGTAAAAGGGATACAGGAGGGCTGCAGTGCCCTGTGGCTGATTCATGCTGCTTACTTTTGCATATTAATTTGGGAAGGCAAAACACATTTCCTCATGGGGTCTTGAGGTGCTCTGCTTGGGAGAAGGTACCCTTTGATGCCTGTCAGTCTGAAACAGAAGCAGTGCACCGGCGGCTCCCCAGGCAAGGCCGGGCAACCGAACGTGAAATGAGAGCAGTGGGGAGTGCACCATGAACACAAGCCCTGCAGCCATTTGGAGGCCCAAAAAGCCTTCAGTGGGTGAAAGCTGCTGAGGTGAAGACAGTTCTGCATATATGAAGAAGCAGAACTCAGGAGAGCTTGCAGCATTGATGGCAATGCTCCTCACAGCCTTGCTCTCCCAAGGATGTGGGTGAAATCCATTTTTGAAGGGTTGTGTTGTGTTTCGGTTTGGTTTCTTTTTCTTCCTGTGTATTTTATTTCCTTATACCTTGAAAGCTGAAGATCACAAATTTCTAGGCAAGCCCAGAAGTGCATTCCTAGAGCACAAGGGCTCCTTATTGCAGAAGGTATGTCCCAGTGCACTGTGTCCAGCTGCCGTGAGCTGAGCACCCAACCGGGAAGCTGAAGCCAGATCTCTGCACCGGGATCCTTTACTCACCCTTCTTCATCAGGCTGAGGTCTGCCTTACATCTGGTGATACCTCTCCAGCTTTTCCATAGGAGTACAGGGATGCTCAAACAACCAAGAACTTCAGTTAGCCCAATCCGAGGGCTGGACACACTAAAGCTCTTATGTCTAAGTAGGCAATTTTGCACTAGTCCCCTGGGTAGAAATCTGCAGCCCTGGGACAGTAGGTAAGATGTATTTCTGCAGCTTGTCAAGGAGGAGAAGGGTAGTCAGCAAGCAGGGAAATGGCCAACTGTTCATGGAACACAGTAAGGCTGAATGAGCTAAAGAAAACGAGTCTAGAGGAGAAGGGAGTCACTGTGAACCCTCCTATTAAGCCTGTTTTCCCTCCATGAAAAGCCACAATCCAGCTGGTTGTGTTGCTTCTGTTAATTGTGCACTTTTTATTTATTCACACCTGGGAACACGACCTCTCATTCAGGAGCTCTGTTCCACTGAGAGTGGAATTTATGGCTGGCATCTGCTCCTGCACCAGGCACAGGGAGGTGATTTATGGCAAAGAAATTGCATTCTGACCCAGTGACAAGCCATTTTGCTGAGATGTTGAAGATATAAACAGTCAGGCTGTGACATAAGTGTGGGCACAATTTCAGTAGTTGTGAAAGTACTTACACTGCCCAGCCCACCCCGCAGCTCCACTGATGGTGTTCAGAAGTTGGATGCAGCTGTAACTCTTTTACAGGTAGCAGGAACACTAAAAGGGAAGCTCATGGGCTGAGATTGGACAGTGCCAGGGTTTTCTTTTTATTGGGAAGTATGTTATGGCATAAATGAGAGCTGTCCAGTAAGCAAGCATCCTCATGATGAAGAAGATGGGGAAGGGGATAGGGAAGTGGAGCATCTCACATGGGAATTTGTGGTAGTACTTTACTATGTAAGGCCTGTGAAGATCACCATGGGATCCACTGGATTGGTGTTTGAAAAAAAAAAAAAAAATTGACAGCAGCCCTATGGCCTCATCTTCTAGGCTTGTATGCCCATGGTTTGGGATGGGAACCTGGGATGCGGAAAGGGGAGGAGAAAGAGCCCTTATGACCCCTCTGTCTCCCTGCACATAAACTGGCCAAGGTCTTTATCCTTTTTTAGTCACTGTGTTCTCAGTCCATGACTGAGTGGTAGTGTTACTATTTCCATTTACCCCACCCACAAGACAGCTGGAAACCTGAGGTTTGCTGAGGGTGGGAGGTAGAAGGGTGAACTGCAAAAAAATCTGGGATCAAGACAGGAGAGCAGGAGGCCCCAAACCTTGTGCCAAAAGTTGTGCTTGTGCCTGTGGAAGAATATCTTTGGCTGCAGGCAGCAGATTGACACTGTTTGATTAGGCAGTGGGTGGGTGGATGGACTCCTGCCACCTGCAAACACAAAGCTCTTGGCCATCCTGGCACTGCTGCAGCCTCAGCCTTGACTTTGTCCTTACTGTGGACATACAGAAGCACTGGTAGCTGTTTGGAACAGTGAAGCACTGCCCAAGACTCTGCTTCCCAGCAGGGTGGTGAGCAGAAACCCCAGTCCTGACACCCAGGATGTGCTCAGAGGGGGCTGTGTGACTATTTGCGTGTACCTGCTAGAGAACAACCTGTTTTCTTTAGTAGCACCTTCTGGAGTTTCCTTGCTTTTTATTTTATTCTCATTTTGGCATGAAAGCAAAAGGAGAGGGGAGTGGGTGAGGTACCATAATGTGCTGTCTCCTCACCCTCCACTTGCCTTAGGTTCACCCACACGTAGAAGGAGAAGTGCAACCCAAGGCAAGTGCAACATCCATATTTCACACCACTTCATGTCCCATCCTGTGAAGTTTGCAGATGACACAAAGTTGGTGGGGGATGACCGAGGGCAGGGCTGTCATTCAGAGCAACCTCAGCAGGCTGGAGGAGAGAGCCAGCCAGAAATTCGTGAAGTTCAAGAAGGACAAACTCAGGGATTTGCACCCAGTGAGGAAGAGGGGCTCGCAGGGGTAAAGGCTGAGAACTGGCAGGCTGGAAAGGACCTGAGGTGGGGGTGGTGTCCTGGTGGGAGGTGACCACAAGCCAGCAGTGTGCCCTGGCAGCAAACCCAACCAACATCCCGGGCTGCATGAAGAGCAGCAGAGCCAGGGCAGTGAGGGAAGTGATTATCACCCTCCCCACCCACCAGAACTACCTTCTCATACATGTGTTATTCCACATCTAGATACTGCATCCACTTTTCGGTTCCTCCAGTACATAAAAGTAATGGACAAACTGAAGGGTGTTTGGGGAGGGACACCAGCATGGCTGGGCAGGCTCAAGCTCTCACCTACCAGCAAAGGCTGACAGGGCTGGCCTTGTCCATCCTGGAGCAGAGACAGCTTGGGGGGCACCAAACAGCAGCACCCTCCCCTGGTATCTTTGGGGAACTTATCAAGAAGCTTCAGCAGGGCTTTTTGCAGTGGCATATGACAGGTGTGAGAGGCAAGGACACAAGTTCCAACAAGAGAGATGGGCATCAGGCTGGATATCAGCAAAAATATCTTCATCACAAGGACAGTCAGGTAGTGCCACAAACTGCCCAAAGAGTCTGTGAAGGTTCCTGCTTTTTATTTTATTACTCTTTTGAGCAGAAGAATCCCTGGTCTTGGGGTATGGGATGCTAAAGTGTGTGGCATGATTACACCAGGATTGGAGACCGAAGTATCACTGTGTGACTTTGGCCAAACTAATGACAGAGGTGCTCTATAAATCACGTCAGAACAACTCCTTGGGGGTCTGGCTTTTCCGTCAGAGGGCTAGTCTGCATACTGCTATCCCCTAAAAAGCAGTTCCACTGCAGTTGGTGTTTTTATTGGTACAGGTCCCACTTAGGGCCTGTGGGACATCACCTGGGGCTCATTTGTTAACAATAGGATTCACTGAATTTCACCTTCAGCCGTCTACAAATTAGACCCCTAGAGCTCAATTTTTCTTTAATAAATGCAGGAATCAATGCCATTTGAGTTGCCCGGGAGTATCCAACATGGCCCAGGTTCAGGGAAGTGAATGTAAGCCTTAAAGTGGGATTCAGCTCACAGACTCATCCTTCTAAGCTTAGGGATCCTTAGCTGGGTATCTGGATGCACCAGACCCTCACGCTTATATTATTTAGAGCCTTGAAATAGCCTAGGCTATCCCATGCTGGTGGTCACAGGTGTCCTACTCATTCTGCATCCCATCTGCAAGCCCTTGGAATCATAGAATCTTTTGGGTTGGAAAAGACCTTTGAGTCCAACTAATAACCCAGCACTGCCGAGTCCACCACTAAACCATGCCCCTAAGTGCCACAGCTACACCTTTGTGGAGGGTTTGGAGGTTACAGGACATCTTAAACAGCACTAGATGCCTGCATCTGGCAAACGAATTCAGCTACTTCAGGCCAGGCAGGATAACTCTGCTGCCATTTACTGCTGCCCAGCATGGGAGCCAAGGCTTTGGTGCACCTGGATCTCTGAGCTGGCTGAGCAAATCATCCAGGGCCTGACTGAGTGGGCTGAACAGGGGTGCCTAGTGCCTTCTGAGATACCTGCAGCAGTCTGAAACACCCATGTGGGGCTGGCAGGTATGACAAATGACCTAAAGGACCCCTGTGCTCTTCCTTGCAGTGGCTGCAGCTGGCAGGGTATCCTTGGGCACTGAGGGCAATACTCGGTGTCTCTACTAAGAAGACTGAATTTTGCTCCTGTTGTCCTCTTTCACCCACTGGAAAGGCAGTGAAGTCTACAGGGTAAAGCAGCAGCCTGTGCCTGCTTTGAGGAGTGCTGGGCTAAGGTTGAGGTTCCTGAGCAGACACACTGATATCCCAGCACCTCTAAGGTCTGTGGCCAAGATACCTCTGTGGCATCACGTGGCCCGAAACAGCACCTGTGCCTACTGCATGGAACAGCACATCACCTTCCTCTGTTATTGCTGCTGCTTATCCCTTTTTGACTGTGTGGTGTCAGGTCTGTTAGACTAACTCAGGTCTCTTCTGATTTCCCAGTGGCCTCTCTCCTCTAACAGATCCCAGGTATTCCCCACTCCCCAGGTTGGTCCTGACCCTTCTGCACTGTCTGCTTCAAAGCCATAGGGCTGTAACTCCCATGTGCACCAATGCAAGCACCTGTATCTGTTCAGAGGAGGATGATGAATGAGAAAATATCTTACCTTCACCCATGCTTCCCACTGACCTTTAAATAATATAATATATACATATAAATAATTATAAATACATGTGCATCGCCACTACATTGTCATCTCTACCTGAGTGAGAAGGGTGGCACAACTGCAAAAGGTTATGAGTATGCTTATTTTGTCATTGAACTGAGGCTTTTGGAGATGGGAAATCTTCAAGTCATGCTGCGGAAAAAGAGGAAATGTCAAAAATTCCCTTCTTTCACATACTTACATGTCAGGAGAAGGATCAAATGGTTTCTGGTCCAACTCTGTAACAGTCTACTTAGCCACCATTTTATTAAAGATATGGAAGCCCCAGGTAGCTGGGTCTAAGAATAGGGCAGAGAGCTCTGATCCATTGACACAGGCTCTTAGGAATATTTAAGCACACCAGCAGAATCCCAGATGGGATGGGGAATGTGACGTTCTCATGCTTGCACTCAAAAATTGACAAGCAGAATGGCCCAGCCCATGGTTGGTTAGTTTGACATTCCTTTGGCAAAATAATGGACATATTGATACGGGCATAAAGACATTAAAGGAGAGGTAAACAATTAATGCCAATCAACATGTTTTTTAAGGGAGGAAGGGTTGTCAAACTGGATTTCATTCTTTGATGTGATTGTAGGTTTTGGCTGATAAAAGTAATTGCGAAGATGGAATATATTCTGACTTTTGTATGTTTGACAGCACAACAGATTCTGATTAAAAAATTAGCATTCTACTCTATCAATACAAGGCACATAAAATGTTTTAAGAACGGGCTGACATGTCAACAAAGAAGCTGTCAAAGGGGACTCACTGTAGGAGAGTATTTTTACAGAAGGGGTCTGAATGCTATTGAATATTTTCACTAATGAGTTGGAGGTAAATAGTAAAACTGCTGATAACGTTGGAAAATGTTGAAGAGGACTAAGAGCTACACAAAAGGGCTCTTAGTGCAGTCATGAGCAAGCTTTCAAGTCGAAGGACAGGCAAGAAGACCACACACAGAGGAGCCTGGAGCACAGCATATCTGAGAGGAATTTCGGCATACTAAAGGAGCAACCCAAAATAATTCTGCCAGTATGGATTTTTGTGGCTTTTACATGTCATTTTTGTAAGGACTGATACAATCCCTGACTGTGTCATTCAGAGGAGCAGACTAGGGATGACATTTTTAATTTCTGCATGTTGCATCACTTGATGTTGAAATAATGCATTTGGCTCTGGTACCCCAAATTTAGAAAGAATGCTGGGGTGGGGGTGGGTGGGAAAGAAGTTGTAGAAATAAAGCACACAAATTATTCAGGGTCTAGAAAACCGCTATTGTGTGTAGTTGCTTCCAGAGCATTATATATTTATTTTATGAGCGAGGGATGAAAAGCAACTTGAGACCTGCTTATGAGTGTCCTTGGGGGGAAATGGCAGCTGCAGAAGGGCTCTTTAATGTAGCAGAACTGAGCAGAGCCAGAACCTACAGAGAAAACATCTGCAGAAGCACAGGCAAGCATTCAGCAGAACGTGCACCTCTGGGAAGGGGTGGACTTTCACCCCAACTCCCAGTGCCTTCAGAATTAAGATAAAAATGTTTTGGTTGTGTATTTGTTGGTTTGCTCAAACATGGGGTGAGTTGACCTGCATGTGAAAAGTGAGACTCGGTGCTTTGCTGGTCCCCTCTAGCTCTCTACTGAAAGGCATGGAGCTGTGAGACCGTCAGTTCAAGGAGATGATAAACCCATTCCTTCCTTTCCTACAGGGCTCCGTCTCTGCTCTTCCTTTTGCCTCTGTCCAAAATCCTTCCCTCCCTCCCCTCTGTGGTCTCCATCCTGAGGCACTACACAACGCCAAGAGTAAAATTTTTCAAACCACTGGTTGGAGGGACATGAGATAATGCCAGAAATTTTGCCTGGCATGTTCTCAGGCAGGTTTTCAGAAGGGAAAAAAACACCAGCAAAACTTTGTACCAGAAGTCAGCCCACTTTCCAGGCTGACTCTTGTCTCCTTTTGCTGGCAACTCAGGAATTTATGCATGTCCTGTGAGTAAGAGTCCCCAGAGCAGCCGGGGAGGCTGGGACATCACTCCCTGAAGTACCGTCTTGAGGAAACAAGTCTCCAAGGTTCAAATGCTCCTTTGTTTATGAAATAAAGTCCACCAGACCTACTGCCAATTGTTTATGCTAAAGAGCACACTCCCATTAATGCTAATGGTGCTTTGGAGCATAAATCCTTGCTAATTGATATAGGAATGCATCCCAGAAGAGTTTACTTTACTGCTGATTTAGCTGATAGATATAAATGTGTGAGAGGGAAATATTAGCATTCATGTAAAACAATTAGGTTATCAACAGGGGCAAATGATTCAGAAAATGACTGCAACTTTCTAGTTCCCTTTAATGGAAAAAAAGAAAGTCTGCTAATGAGGAAAATCAGAGGGAATACAAATATGAACTAATCATTGCTATTATTTAACATTTGTGTTACATCAGCAGCCCGTGAAAACCAGGGCTGGGTCCCCACCTGAGCTCTGTGCAGACGAGGGATGGACAGGACCACCCTGCTGCCCACCAAGGTCAGTCCTCTCTGTGGCCTCTCTCTGGTGGAGCAGTATTTTGGGCTTACAAAGCTAACACACCTGGCCACTGGATGTTGGGCTCAGTAACATTTACGAAATGTGTATGAATAGAAGAGAATGATACAAGCAGCGCATAGATTTCCACAATTTAATTTTTTTTTTCCAGGTAATATAATGGCATATGAAAAGTGAGGCAGTAATGCAGTTCAAAAGAAAAAAAGGAAAGCAACCCCTTTCCCCCCCCTTCCCTCATTCTCGTGGATCTTTCTGCCAAAGGCTGACATTATTGAAAGTTTGATAAATACAAGAATTACGGGCATTTCCGTAAAAATCTGATTGTTTAAAATCTACAATTTTGTGGCAAATGTACAGCCATTGAAGGAATAATTTTTTCAGTGTACTCAACAGTTTCACCTATTCAATTCCCATTAAATTCATGGGTTTTGATGTGAAAATGTTTTCCTAAGAGAAGACTCAGATACAGGAAATGTACAGTAAGCCACACATGTTCTCCCAAAAGATGCCTTTCCTCCAGTGTGGAATTTTGAGCATATGGGGTTTAGTTTTTTAACTCTAAACCTATCTAGAATCAGGAGGAAAAAAAGTCACATACCAAAAAGCATAGTATTGTTTAAGTAATATTGTTTCGTGACATTTTCTGATTCATACATTTTAGCTGTTTTTTTTATTTTAGTGCAAACCAAGCACATTTGATTCTGCAAATGCAGAAGAAGATAGAAATTTTTGCATGTTAGTCTCTTCTGCTGCAAGTCACTGATTGGTAAGACTTTTTCTCCCTACAGAGTTCAGCAAGCCTAATTTTTCAAAGTGTTACTAATGAATATCAAGCGAATCAGGTAACATTTGCCTGGGCGTGGTTAAAGACCACACACCCAGCGAGATTTCATATAACAAAAAGCGCCCAACCCTAGAAACATTTTTTTTTTTCCATTTAATGCTCATAAAATTTTACAGACAACAGAATCCTTTCTTAAGCTTTATTTAAGAAATCGAATACTATTATAGTTCAATATATATAAGACACATCCAGTATTGTGTTCCTGATAGCAAGTGCATAGATTTTGTTAAGATATCATTTTTATATTTAATTTTTTTTTTATTTGTTACTCAGTAGCACGTTTCATGATCACACGAAGGGATATTCCCAGTGATTTTGCTAAGAGCATGAGAGAAAAAACAGAACACAGCAAAGTAGTGAAACTACAACAGAGATGAGGAACAAAAACGATCAGGCAAACTATCAGTACAGTCGATTCCTGATAAGTGAATAATCTGATTGCTTGGTCACAATGCTTTATTCACTTATCAGGAATGATTCACACTACATTTTGTTAAACTGTTTTCCTTAGCCTAATACCTAAGAGTCACACTGGGCAAAGGCACACACACTCTGGCAGGCTATTCTTTAATCAGCAAGTCTTGTGACAGTTTGGTAATTTCCCATGGCGATACACATATAGCTAACAAAGAGACATTTTGCTAACACTGCAAGGTGCCTTACATAATTGAAATTAAAAGCATGCGTTTAAGCAGGACAAACTGTTCAGCTGCATTGCTTTAAGGAACTCATTTTTTTTCCCCATTGTTGAAATAAAATAATACAAAGAATGAAAGAAAGAAAGAAAACCCTGTATCTTTCAGCCCTGAGTATTTAAAAGAAACCCAACTGCAGTATAAGTCTTTTTTTTTTTTTTTCAGTTGTATTTTTGGAAGAAAAGACCCTTCACAAAGCTCTAGTTTCTTTCCTAAGACCAAGTTTGGAGGAAAAAAAAAGAGAAAAGAAAAAAAAAAAAATAAAGCATCCACAGCAAGCTAAAAAACCCCAGAGAGCAATTCTGATTCATCATTCATGCAAGTCAAGACTTACTTAACTGAATCCACTGATGTCAAAATTATCCAAATCAGGATCACAAACTAGAGGTGTCAAAAACCCAGGATACAGCCTGACCATTGGGTTCTGCTTTCCTGCCTGGGCTGTCTGCTACAGGCTCCTGTGGTTTCAGATTAAACTTAGGAGTTGCTTGGCCCCCTGACCTCTGACAACAGAGCCTGCGAGATGCCACTGGAGCTTGGTTGGGGCTCCAGCCTCATTGCTAATTTGCTTCTCGTGGAAACGGAAAAGTGAAAAAAGAAAAAAAAAAAAGGAATTTTTTAAAAAAAGTGCATTGAGCAGTAACAACCAGGCCAACTCACAAGCCACCAGAAAATTTCAAAAGTCTTCCAAAGGCAGGAACCAACGTTGCTGCTGACACCACACGGATACACCCAGTGCGCCAGGACCAGTAAGACGGTATTGAGGGGTCTGTGTGTGTGTGTGTGTGTGTGTGAGCCAAAGCCAGAGTGCCAGAAAGACCAGGGGAGAGGAGACAAGAGGGAGGAGTGTCATTTGGGTCTCATAAGAGCACTTTTAAGTGGTCTTCGATTCCTGAGCATCACAGAAAGTGGGACAAAGGAAAGGGATGGGGGCGTATGGCTTGAATTCCAGAGAGCACTTGCCAGTGCTTCTCTCTCCTCCTTGGGTTTGGTTTGGTTGGTTTTGTTTTGCTTCCCCCCCGCCCCTCCAAATTTTAAGGTTTGTATTTGTGATCAGAGGAGAGAAGAGACTTTTTGTAAACCAGAACAACATAGATTTTTCATTTGCAGCTTTTATTTCATCGTGGTAGACACCGGTTGGGGGAGAGCAGAGAGATTCTTGTGAGGAGAAAAAAATTATAGGAAATGAAAAAATAAAAAAAAGCTAAAAGCCAACTGTAAAAAATAATGAGAAAAAAAGGGCTATGGTATTTCTTCAGTCCCTTTTGAGATTTGTGTAATACTATCAGCCAATGCTGAGAATGATCTGCTTTGTAAGCCCACAGCAAAGCTATCGCCCATTGGAACAACGGGGGATCTTTTTTCAATCATTTATTTCTCCTTCTTTTTATTTTGGTGGTTTTTTTTTTGATTTTTTTTTTACTTCCACTGGCTTTAATAGAAAGTCTTCCTGTGCTCACTGTCTTTATTTTTTAAAGTATTATATGTATAACTGCACATAACAAGCTCGATCACCTGTAGGCTTTTGCAGGCTCTCACAGCCCTAGTTAAGACGTGATTAGTTTCTAAGGAGAGTTTGACTAACGCCATATGCCATCAGATTACTGTGCAGTTTGGAAGAAATCCCAAGGCTATATCCTCCTTTTCTTGAATGTTTCATGTGCTTCTGCGAAGTAGTGGCAGAGTTGTTTTTTTTTTTTAACAACTAGGAAGAACTGATCTCCACAATCCACATTTTCCAGACTGACTGAAATGTCAAAGCAAAAAAAAAACTCCAACTTTTCAGGTGACTTCTGTGTGTTTGTGTGCAGGAGGTTTTGCAGTTCAAAGGCTAACCAAGGCTACCTTGAATAGGACTTGGCAAGAAGCTCATTTAAAATGCTTCCTGCTCCGAGAGATTATCCAAGTGATAAGGCATGACTAGGGGGAGGAAGAGAGAGAGAAAAAAAAAATATCAAAGAAACCAGAACATGTCTAAAATGTACAGATCCTCTTTTGCCCCCCAATCAGCTATTCACTTAGGTGGAATCGACTGTATCTTTTGTACACAACCAACAAATAGAGAAAAAAAAAAACAGGCACGTGAAACAGTGAGGTGTGTAGATGTATTACCAACACAGAATGACCACCAACAATACAACACACAAAGTAGAGAGACAAGTATTAGGAAAATGGTTTAATATTGGAGACAGAAGCAAAAAACTGCATCACACAATAACATACGTTACAAAAATAAGTCTGACTGTTTCAACTACACGGTTATGTTCACAATGAGGACAGAAGAATCAGAAAAAACTCTGATCTAAACAGCAAAAAAGCAAACCCCTAACGTTTTAACTAATACATTTATCCACGCAAAGTGACCGAGTACTCCTAATTCTAATTACCTTATTGTGTAACTGCACGATACAGAATAAAAAGTGAAACTTACCGCTTTTGTTAAGACAAAATTCTAAACACTAGATATAAGCAAAGGGAAAAAAAGAAATCAAGCCAAAGTTTTGAATTCTCGAAACAAAACCAACTCTCTTTCTACCGTCCAGAAATCAAACTTGAAAATCAGTCATGATCGAGGGGGCCCACGAGAGTAAGCCACAAAAATTTCCATTTGTTTTTTAATCTCCAGTATAAAAAATTCCACTGGTACAAAATGCATAAGTACAATCAAGTTGTAGAAATAGGAAAGCCTGCTTTTTTTTTTTTTTTCATTTTTTTTGTTCTTTTTTTTTTTGGCTCAAATTCCATCAAACAACAAAATCCAAATGCATCAATAAAACAGAAACAATACTCAAATGGTCTTACAGTTTCCACTAGATTGCATTAACTTTGGCTTTTCTCAGACAATACTTAAAA
>JAYRBT010000042.1:4803664-4963664 GCA_036023395.1 Myiotriccus ornatus | reverse complement strand
CCTGCAGAGGACAGGTTTGCTCATGGGACTTACCCTAAGAAAGCTAAAATAAGAGCAGTAAGCATCTGGGGTTAAGATCAGTAAGGTTTGCTGTCATTTTTGGAGCGTTTCAGCTGAACCTTCAAGCGTTTCATGCCAATCTGAAAGCCGTTCATAGCCTGGATAGCAGCTTGTGCAGAGACTGGATTGTCATAGCTAACAAAACCTAGGAGACACAGAACAGAGGTGGGAGAGAAAGTCAGCTACAGGTTAGAACAAATGTCAGAGGGCATTTTGTTAGGTTTTTATTATCACTATTTATTTGATACATTTACCTTGCTTTCAATTACTTCTTTCAGCACATTTCATATCCCATTTCCTCTCCCATTTCCTTTGCCTTCCTCTTTACCTTCATAATATTTCTTTACTAGCTGGGATGCAGTTGGCCAGTTCTGGTGCAATGCAGTTTTCAGTCTGTTATTTATCTACCTACCTTAGAGACTGAAGATATTTATTACTGTGACACTTTTCACTGTAATATCTAGATACCTCCTAGACTATTAAGAAACGCTATTTAGGCCAATCTGCAGATGGGAAGCTAAAACAGAAAGCCTCGTTACAGAATCAAACCCAGAACTCCCTATACCCATTGGTACACCTGGATGTGAGTTCAAGTGTGATACGGAACACTTATCTCCTTGGACTTAGCCTAGGACAGTTGCAATATTAATATTTTGTATTTTTACAGATCTTAAGGTCCATTAATGTTTGGTAATTCAGCCTCTTGGTCCCCAGAGGGCTGTGCAAGCATCAAAATTAAGCAGCATCGTAAAGACAATGGCAGGGCTTGATGAGAACTCCAGATCTTCTGCGCCTTGGTTGCGAGCACTAACTAGGGGGATAATGCTTGCTAAGGTAATTCAGAATGGCTGGCCTGGCTCAGCTTTCTTCTCCCTGGGAGACCAGAAATGCTCTGTTCATAATATACTCAAATCTCCCTGATTCTGGAAGCTCAACATCCATTTTCATATCTGGGCCTCCCACTTGTAATTGCAAAGCTTGCCTAACTGCTGCTCTGCCTCAGCTCGGACTAATTATGACTGTACTCAGCCTGCTGTTATGCATCTGCTTTGAAATGCTCCCTCTTCTTTCCTCTTGAATTTGCCTTAACACATATCCTTTCATTCTCCTACAGCATGGATGCCACACACTTTGTTTTCAGTCCTAACACGCAGGCTTTTCAGTGCCTCTCCTCCACAAACGAGCTTTATTCATTTGTGCGTAGTGTCTGTGTACTTTTTGGATTCATAACCCCTGTTTCCCATTACTTTAACCTATTCTTTTATGGCTTTTGCTGACCTTGCACTACTGCCCTCTTCCATTTGCAGAGTCAGAATGTTACACTTCCCCCATTAGAAAGGAAAAACACTATTATCAAGTCATCTGGTCCTTGTCCAGCTGCTCTCCTTCACAGACCATCTCTGTGGCCTCACCTTAAATCAACTTCACCCAATTATTTAACTTAAGACTCTTCTCTGAACAACTCAGGCTAACTTCTATTCCTTCCACTCAAAAACACCTCCCACTTAAATCTCTGCAGACCTTCTCCTGGCCAAAGCCAATATGCTCTATCCATGTTGTTCTGTGGTTGATTATTTGTTATCTCCTTAAGGAATAATAAATATTCCTCCATACCTTCCTTGGTTTTAGTAACTCTTGTCACTTACTCACTTTCTCCACTAGATCATTCCCTCTTAATGTAACGGCCATATCCTAGGAGCTTCATCACTCTTTTTCTTCCTTCCTTCCCCCTGTTTTCTTCTAGGAGATCCTATCTGTTACTATGACTGCAATCACTGTCCTAGCTCTACAGTCCTGTGTCTCCTTCCACAGCTCACAGATCTCAGCCTTGATCTCTAGGATTGCCTCAGGGATAGAAAAGGGAACTATCATGAGTTGGAAGGCAGCAGTAGCATCTTCCAAGCAGATGCTCCACAACTGAGATGAAGCTACTCTTACCGACCTTGAGAATTCAGCATTTCCCTCTACAGCTTTCCTGACCTTCACTTTATTCTCTTAAATGCATTCAGAACAGTCTACTGCTATGAACTTCTCACCACCTTAGTTCCTTTTCTTCTTATCTAGTTTTATCCACCTCAAAGTTAAAACAGTGATCTAAACCAGACACTAAAATGGTGAATGAAGAGAAGGAAGCACACCCAGAGGTGGCTTTTCCACCCACCATTCATGTCACCAATGTAGACACCTCCACTGACGACAGCAGAACAATTAGCTCAGGCTATGCTTACCTCCTAGGGAGGTGAGACGAGTCACCTCACTCTATGTCTCTTCAATAGCTTCCTTGACCCAGACACCACTTCAAACACACAACCTCTGTGCTGCATCAGTGGCATCAGCCCATATAATTCAATTGTTGTTCTGATTCATAATTTGTGTCTTCACACAGAATGTTGTACCTGCATTAACCTGTTACACTCTCATCTTCTTCCTTATTGAGAACCTTAATTTATAAAGCTTACAGAGGAATCTGGCATTCTTTCCCTCTATTTGTACTTTTCTGATTGTGCCCATTCACCATTTTTTGTCTGAATTTTAAACCACAGGTTACGTGACGTTGGGATGATCTTTCTTATAATTTCCAAAGTCCCTGTCATGACAATTCTGATTTTTGTTTTAGATCTCTAGGTATCTTTATAATCAGGATTAATATTTTTAATCATTCAAGTAGCAATTTTGCTAGGAGGCAAACTGCATTTATGCACTGATGTCACTGGGTCTCCCATCTCCTGCCTTACTTTTACATATCTCATTTTTCTTATTCTAAGGTTTATGAAAGGCAAGAGATAAGCTTGAAGAGTGAAACCCTTTGTCTGCTGAATCAACTAAAGCCCACGAGAACTCATGGAAGATCACTCCCAGATGTAAACAGACAGTCCTGTCATCCTTATCACCACTAAATCCTTTGAGCACTCATTTAGAGGTGGACAAGAAAGCAAAAAATCCCAAAGTCCACTTTCTGCAAAGAAAAGGAATTTTTCATTTTGAGAAGCAGTGTTACATGAAAGTTCATCACTTATGTCACTACCCTGCGACTCTCTCAGAATCCACCTTCCCTTCCCAGTTCTGCCAGTGGACAGACTTGGACAATCTTTATGCCTTTTGGATGTTTAACCTGTTCTCATCTGTAATTTGATTTCCTCCTCCTTCAGTCAGGAGATTGGAAATTCTGGAGTAGAAAGCACTAAGCAACTGCAAAGCAGCATCATTATTATTATTATTATTATTACTACAAGGGGGAAAAAGACCAAGCCAACAAAAAATCCCAAACCCAAACTGTACCAAAAGCAATGACCATTAATGATAACGGAGAGAAACGGGTTCTTCAGCCCTAGTTTTTGGGTGGGAGGACAGAGAAAAAAAATTAAGCTTTTTAAAACACAACTATGAGACCGAAACAACAAAGACATGATTCCTGCTAATAAAGCTGAGGAAGTACATACAAGAGTATGCCAGTATGTTAAAACAGCAGGATTAATTCTGGCTTTGCCTATGATTGGCAGCATCACCAAGTTGTCACCTACTGAATAAAAAAACCCTCAACTTCCCCTGCTACTTCACTGCTTTTAGTTTTTAAAGAAGAACTGCTTTATTCTGCCCTGGTGGCAGAATATCTGTGAAGAAACAATGAGAAATGGAAATATCAGTGAAAGCTGCCTGAAACCAAAAAGACAGAGGATTGCTACATCCACTGGGTTTTGACATCTTCATTTTCCCTCAAAGAAGATCACCTTGGTGTATCACTCTAAATTAGGTAAATTGTGTCCCATAAATCCAGACAGATATGTAAGTAGATAATCAAAGAATAAAAGGAAAACTACAAAAAGCAAGTATGGGAAGTGAACTGATGAACTGAGAAACCTGCCCAAACTAATTTACATTCTTTCAGCAGTCACCACAATTGCTGCATTTCGATTAACGTAGCTTGATTTGACATTTCATCAAGATTCCTGGAGACCTCAAAAATGATTTTGTAACCCCAACCTACTAAGAGAACTGGCTCCAGATCAATAGGGAGTCCATTTCAATTCCACTTTTCAAATTTGCAAGAGCCTGCGGGACTGTTTTAACCCACTGCAGACAAAGGCTGGACTATACTCATCTAGATATGAATAATTTTTTTGCAAAGCCTAAAGAGGTGAATGCTTCAAAAACAAATGGAAAGACTACAGGAAAACGCACAAAGAATGTCACACCCTTTCTACAAACCAAATCAACCTTCCAAGTGTACTAAGGGCTTGTCTTCAGGTGCAAAACACTCAGATAGCGACAAGGTATTCTGGTGCAGCAGGTATTTTTTAGTAACTTGATGAATTCTCCTCAGGTTTGGGTGCTGTCTGTTTAGTTATACTCAAACCATGTCAAAACGGGCACTTGAATAGCCCTGGGGAAGACAAAGCCTTAGACAGACACATTTTAGCAAAACTCAGATTTAAAAAAACCCAAATACCAGTAATGTCATGCAAGCTTATAAACATGTATTATGGTTAATAGGGACACTTCAGAACCAAGGGAGGGTGTTGGGCAAAGAGCAGCACTGGCAGTACAAAGGAATTTTGGAAACTAGGGGGTTTTCTGAACTGGTTACTCTTTTGTCATATATACAGCTGCATTCCTTCACTCCAGGAAAGAACTGTCAGTTTTAAGGAAGCTCCAATATTTTACGTCAAACCTTATAAAACTTATCTTTAATAGAGTCTTTCCTACTCCTAGATCCTCCCTGTGTCTTGAATAAGACCACAATTATTAGACCAGTGTTCTAACAGATTGGCACTCACATTCCCTACTCCACTCCATTGAAGCACCAAACTGAACTGGTCCATCTCTGCTACTCAAAAGACATCAGCCCTCCTAGTCAACCCTATAACTACTTTTATACGAACACATCATCTTCTCCTCTGCTGTAATCGAATTTTCTGACAGCTCCAAGTGTTCCCTAGAAAACCTGGCACTGACCTTGTGAGGCTCCCTTCATCCCTGCCCTAAGGAGAGGGAGATGCCACCTTCCATAATACACTGGAACCCACCCACAACAGCTGGAGCTGCACATCTAGACATCAATTGTCTGTGAAATGTTCTGAACTACATGCACACACCATTCAGTCACTAATTGCAAAATCTTGTACTTAATTCAGAAGAAAGAAATTCCTGTAATGCAAAAGTAATGGGTTAAACATAAATGTTTTTAAGTGGCTCAGCTATACAATAGAGAATAATTAGGTATCCATAATAAGGCAGTTTAATAGTATACTAAATGACATTCCCTCACATAGGGTGTAATTACTTTCATGTACTTGACACATTCATGTGAGATGTCAGACTGTAAGATTATTATTGTTTTTTCATATCCAATTTTCAGTTAGAAGTAGTTTGTCTGTGCATCTTCCTGCTCATTTGAGGATTAACAGTCCATTATTATTGGAACGAGTTTCCAGTATGACATTTCTCACATTGCTGCTAATTTTCTTTCCTGGCCCCTTTTCAGTATAGTGCATGTGGTTTTTTACTGTTTGATTTATTAAATTTGACATACCAAAGCACTTGCTCAGATTGGTCTGTTTGTCAATGAAGACTTTAGCAGAGATAACATTTCCAAAAGGCATGAACATCTGCAGAATGTCCTGGTCTCCAAACTCCTGGGGGAGGTGGTAAATAAAGAGGTTTGCCCCTTCTGGACCTTTAGGAAAATAAAATAAATAAAAAAAAAAAGAAGTATGAAAACAGTCATCACAAGTGCTACATTTAATCTGTTTTTCTGTAATACTTACTGAAGATGATGGTCAGAAAGCATTTCATTTTCCAAATTCGAAGGAACAAAAGCAAGTGGATCATCAAAGGAGTACACCTGAAATGCAGCTCTCTAGAGCATCCCATCTTAAGAAGTGTTTACTTTGAAAAGCACTTATTTCATAACTCTACTACAGAAGTAATAAAATTCATCCCCTTTCTTCAATTTGTATGAGTGTCTTGCAGTATAATTAGGGTTAGAATAACATATTGCTCTCTCAAAATACCCCAAGAACTGCACAAGGAGTCCTCTGCTGCCTCAAATGCCTGCCCAGGTTTGGCGGTTTAATTCCAGTTGCAGGAATTCATGGGAAGGGAATGAGCTGAGCTCAGATTTCAGCACCACAGACTTAAACTCAAAGGGCAGGAAAATGGTGGAGATGGGAATAAAAGTAGTAAGACAAAGCACACCTTGTGACTTGGAAGTCAGAGAGAGAAAGACACGCAGAATTAAATTTGTACTGACTCATTTCAAAATGAGTTTGTTTGTTTGTTTTTTTTTTTTTAATACAAATTCCCCATAGAAAGCTCTGTCTCCTGGAAGAAACTTTGTAAAGTAAGCATTTCAAAGAAGTTCAAAATTAAGTAGTTGGCTTGAAATTAAAGCAGCTTTAGCCTGTTCAGTCTGCAAAGAGAGGTGCAAACTCAAAGGTTCTTTGGATATTTGTCTTACAGACAAAATTTGAGATATGCATTATCAAAGTTGTAGGTTAAAACATTAATGCTAGCACTAATAGGTTATTTTTTTCCCCTAGCTCAAGTGTCCCTTTACAGTAACATACTGGAAATGAGCAATGGATGCCAGGAAGAACATGATAGATGATGGAGCCAGACACGGGGCCTCCCCGTGCAGGCTCCAGGAGCATAAGTGGTACACAAAGGGAACAAACATTTCTGGAAAAAACACTTGCAGAACAACCTGATTAAGTATTCCCTTGCTTAATGGAACCTAAATGTGCCTCAGATGTGACAGTTTTCTGGAGAGGGAAGAGAACATCAGATTTATGGGTTCCTTCTGCAGCTGAGCCACAAAGCCTCACCTCTCCCATACAGAAGAACCAGGCCGGCTGCTCTCTCTCAGCCTGCAGGAAAAGGCTGCAAAGTTTGCCCAAAAAGAGAGGATAAATGGGTTAGGGGGAAAAAAACCATTTTTTGGGGGGTGGGGGGCAAGTAACTTGTCACCTGAAACTTTTTTTTTTCTTACTCCAAGTAAACTACAATTTCCAATAAATAATATTTCTTAAAATAGTAATAAAACCCCTTATTGAACAGTACTTAAGAGCAGATGAATGAGGCAGTTCACTATGCTTCAGCAATTAAAACTTATATAGATTTTTCTCTAGTACTTGTTTATCCTCAGCCACTCCAGACTCTTCACCCTTCCATTAGAAATCATGGTAAGAGGCAAAACATTGTTGCCAGTATTCAGTGATGGAATTCACTCACTTTAACTTAACTCCTTACCGACAGATACAAGACATGCAACAAAAAATGCTGTATTTTAAAAGGCTTGCTGCCAATTCATAACAATAAAAAATAAGCCTAAAGCTGATTTGAATGTTTCTAAAGAGGAAAAAAATAAAATATAAATCAAACTGCCCTCCACTGTGTATCTTGCAATGACACCAAATAAAGAATTTTTTTCTGGTGTCAAATAGTCTATTGTCAGTGAACAAAGTGCCTAAGGTGAAAGACAAATGTGGAAAACATTAAAAAAAAAAGGAAAAAAATTAAAATCCTTTCATTTTAAATAATCCAAGCTGTTAGCAGTAAATGAAGAAGAGACATCAGACAAAATACACATTTTAAGTCCAGTGTCCCTATCTGGGGGAATGCCAAATTTGTCTTCCTAGGAAACACATCCCATAACAGTACAAGATAGTATTTCAAAAGAGGATAAAAAAGATTTCTCTTGAGGATATTACACTAGGTTTATTTGCAAAGCTTATCCCTGGCAAGGAACAGCAGTGACAGTCTTAGAAAGCATGCAGCATTTTCCTGTCTTTGTGGAACTAACTGGAAATTAGGATGAGAAAAAACCATGAAAAGAGAAATAAGCCCCCAAAATGCCTGGGAAGTGTGCAGGGGAAGGGAAGAGGGGAAAAAAAGGTAACCTCATTTTCCTAAACACCTTGTAATTAATATTCATTTATTCTCAGCAACAACTTCCTGAGGTTTATTTGCTGTTGGCGCTGGGAGAGGGGGCAATCATTCACTTAGTTGCTTCCCCACAAGACCCACAATTAAGCAAAGAACCACCCAAAGTGAAAACGGATCTTGTCATTAGCTCAAAACCTTAAACTTAATCAGATTAACTCCATTATGATGGAAAATGGAAACCAGAAGAGAAAACTGCATCCATAAAGGGATGATTTTTCTTAGCAGCACCTTTTTATACAGTAGTTGGTAAACGCTTTTATATGAGCTCGGTTGGTCAGAGCATAGTGCTACTATTGCCAGGGTTGTGGGTTTGATCCCCATATGGGCCCTTTAGAGCTGGACTCAGTGATCCTTGTGGGTCCCTTCCAACTCAGGATACTCTCTGAAATAAGAGGATGTCCTTATGGAAGGGAAATTTCAAGCTGAAGCTCTTATCCAGCAACGGGATTTGTGCAGTTCAGCCACTGCATCCCAGGAGAGGCCTGCTGGGCTTGGAGAGTGTCTGCAAAAATTCAGCCAGACCAGACCTTAAAATTCCTATTCTTATTTAGAGAAGCTGTACAGGTCACATCAATCTGAAGCCTGAGGTTAGTTCAGTTGGTCAGAGCGCAGTGCTACTAACACCAAAGTTGTGGGTTTGAGGGCTAACACCAGCGTTGTGGGTTTGATCCCCGAATGGGCCCTTCACTTAAGAGTTGGGCTCGGTGATCCCCGTGGGTCCCATCCAACTCAGAACATTCTGTGAAAGTGCAGTTTATTATTATTACTATCATTATTATTATTATTATTACTCGGAAAGGACGGTCGGTAAGGTGTAAGTCGACGGTTAAAGAGCAAAGGTTAAAGAAGGCAACAACACTAAACAGGAGAAAACTGGAAGGAGACAAAAAAGCCACAGATTAGACTACTTGAGCTCTTTCCCTCAGTGCCCGCGGTGAAGACACCGCTCTGGCTTGGCCGCGGGTGGCTCAGCGGCGTGGGCACTTACCTTCCTTCTGGCTGCCCGCGGCGCTCTGCTGCTGCAGCAAGCTCTGGCTGTAGAGGGTGGGCAGCGCGGCGGCAGCGTACTGCTGGATTCCTGAGTAGGCCTGGGTGAGCGCGTCCATCGTGCCGGCCGTACCGTTCGTCAGGCCCGTCGCGCCGAGTCCTCCGTTCAGGGCCGCCATACCTGAGAGCATTTGAGCAACTTTACAAAAAACCCAACAATAGAGAAAAGAAATTGCACTTGTTCATTAGTGCTTTCCGAAAGTCGTCGGTTATTCATTAACGACACTGACAACGACAGCGGTTGCATGCAGCTCGGCACTCCACCAAAATGGGACTGAAAACAAAGAAACACGAACTTTGGCGTCAGGATCACTTCAGCACAAGGGTTGCACAGTCAAATGGACTCGCATGCAGCCTGCTACTGGCAAGTACCACAGCTCCGTGCTTCTGAGAGCCTCTCCGCTCACCCTCCTCCACACCCGTGCTTCTGCTGCGGGTGTCTGAAGCTGGGAGAGTGGGAACTATTTGACCTGTATCCTTGTAAGCTGGGCACTGGGAAAAGTGGTCTGCGAGGAAACCCACTCCTTCTTACCCACTCCTTCAGCAACAGGCCACGACTATACCATATCAGAAGTGCTTTGCTTATACAGGGTGAGCAGAAAACCCTGATTTACCTGCATTTTGAAACAACTTCTTAAAGGTCTTTTCCAATCTAAATGATTCTATGATAACCCTCTGTACAATTACAGGTTTTGTCCCTTAGACTTGTGGTAGGAAGATGGACTGTGATGCTCTGCGCTTCCTTCCACCCCCTTCCTCCGGGTACTCCACAAGAGATGAACAGCAACACATCCAGAGTGACTAAAAATGCTTTGTCCAGACTAGGCATCTTTCATGAAGAAACACAAGCTTTTGTTTCTAGCAATGTCTTTCTTCTCATGGGAAGCAGAGTCACTTAATTTTTTTATTTTTTTTTTCCTTAAAGTGATAGCAGAGTAATTTAAATGGGATGGCTGCTAAAGAGGAAATTTCAGGTAGGATTGTTAGCTGCGTGGAAAATGGCACCCCTCATCCCTTCAAACAGTGTGGTCTGCAGAAGGAGTTGTACTACTCTCGTACAAACTCCTGAGCTACAGCCTCTCTCCATTACTTCTATTATATCAGCATGGCTCCTAAATGAGTTGTGCTGAAGTTAAAAGCTTTAACAATTATTTTAGAAATTCCAGAAAAAGTGGATTTTCCGTTAGAGTTGCAGTCTCTTGAAGTCAAAAGCGTGGCAGAGTTCAGAGCCCTGCTCATCTTCCACACACCCAACTTGTGTCAACCAGAGCAGTAAGTGCCCGTCAGGACTGAGAGTCAGGCCACGTTTTCTGCACAGGTAGCTATCCCATGCTCCCCAGTTTCTAAGTGAGAAGCCCACAAACAACTTAAAGGGCTTAGTCAGGCCCCTCGAGCTACAGTAGATCAGTCACTAGAAAAACGGGGCACCCAGAATCACCAGAGATCGTTTCTTAGACATTGACTGTGTAGTGTTTCGGTTGGCAGGATGGGTGAAGAGGTGACTGGCGGAGTCATATTAAGACTGCAAAACCAGGAACATGGACGAGAAACAAAGGGCTTAATTTCAGAGCAGTAGTAAGGGTTGGTATGTAAACTGGGGGAAAGTGGGGAAATTAAGCAGAAGACACTTTTAGTAAATTAACAATGAAATCTATTAGACTGGGAAAAAATCTTCAAGGAAGATGGCATAAACCTTATCCTATGAGTAATTTAGAGACAGGAAGAATACTGCAGGGAATTATCCTGCATTGACAGAGGAGGATAAAGATGCTGACCCCAGTATCCTTCCATCTCTTATGTAGATTTGAAAAGCATATTCCTATGAGTCTCCAATAATCAGGACAATTGCTCAAGTGGCACCTTTCTGGCTCCACCAGAGTCTGTGCCAATTAGTAGAACTGTACTGCATAAATTATACCTTTTGATATTACTATAATTTGTGTGACTAAACACTTGACAGAGATGTGATATTCTTAGCCTTTCCTTAATAAAATGTCTCACACTTTGAAGATTTCTCTTTCCTTTCCACCCCACTTCAGAGCACCACTATACCCTGATGGGAGGTACCGGCTGCCACGGCTTTGAACAAAAATCTCTGTCAGAGCTCAAGAGACATGGATATTTCTTGTATAATGGTTCCAGTTATAAAACTGTATTGGGTTTGTGTGGTAGCAGAGGAGTGACAGGGGTGGTTTCTCTGAGAAGCTGCTAGAAGCCTCTCCTGTGTCTCACAGAGCCAATGCCAGGCTGGCTCCAGGATGGACCCACCACGGACCAAGAGCCCATCAGTGATGGTGGTAGCACCTCTGGGGTAACATATTGAAAAGGGAAAAAAAGCCCCATGAAATGGGAACTGCAGCCAGAGAAGAGAAGAATGAGAATATGCGAGAGAAACAGCCTCGCAGACACCCAGGTCAGTGAAGAGGGAAGGGAAGGAGGTGCTCCAGGCACCAGAGCTGATGCCCCTGCAGCCCGTGGTATAGTCCACGGAGGTCCATGGAGGAGCAGAGGTTCACCTGCAGCCCATGGAGGACCCCACACCAGAGCAGGTGGATGCCTGAAGGAGGCTGTGACCCTGTGGGAAGCCAGTGCTCCTGACAGGACCTTTGGACCTGTGGAGAGAGGACCACTCCTGCTCCACACTGGAGCAGGTTTGCTGTCAGGACTTGAGACCCCACATAAGCTGAAACAGCTTATTCCTGAAGGAACATCCATGGAGAGGATACATGCTGGAGCAGTTCATGAAGAAGTGGGAAGGAACCCACACTGGAGGAGTTGGTGGAGAACTGTGGACTTGATGCTAGAGCAGAGGAAGAGCGTGAGGAGTTCAACCCCGAGGAGGAAGGAGCAGCAGAGACAGCATGTGATGAACTCAGCACAGCCCCCTTTCCCCATCCTCCTGTGCCACTGGGGGAGAGGAGGTGGAGAATTTAGGAATAAAGTTAAGCCTGGGAGGAAGTTAGTGGTGAGGAGAAGGTGTTTTTAAGATTTGGTTTCATTTCCCACTACCCTACTCTGATTTGATTGGCAATAATTTAAACTAATTTCCCCAGGTCAGGTCTGTTCTGCCTGTGGTGGTACTTGGTGAGTGATCTCTTCCTGCCCTGATCTCAACCCACGAGTCTTTTGTTGTATTTTCTCTCCCCTGCCCTTTTAGGAGGGGGAGTGACAGAGTGGTATTTAAAATATTATAATAATGAGAAAAATAACAACAATAACTTTTATAATAAATTATGTATAATATGCAATATATTAGATATTATGTATTAAATACTACCGCTACTACTAATTTGATCCTCAGGCTGACCTTAATCTGTTCTGATGTTTCTGGACATAGGTTTGTGTCGCTGCTTGCATAGGTGTACACACAGGACTGGTTAAAGTAGAGGCTCCTGATAAAGCAGCTTGCATCTCTCTTTTTATTAGTGTTGAAATAACTTGATAACAGACATAACATTAGGATAACATGTTATCTTTCATGAGTCATCAGCCTATTAGATAAACGTGCTTTGTGTTGCAGTGGGCAGCATCCTCCCCCTTCTCTCCCCAAGAATCAATAACCCCTTCCCACCAAGCAATTCCAGATTAGCAAACAGCCAGACAGCCCAGCTCAGGGCACTGCTTCTGGGAAGGGCACAGCCACTGCTGCCACGGTGCACGTGTCTAATACACCTCCCCTCTGAGCAAAACAGAGCTGCATCTTTTTTCTGTTCTCCCTTTTTACATTTTTATGAAATCTACAAGGCCCAGCTGCAGTTACACGTCTTTGCCATCTCTTTATTATCTCTACCAATGCACCACAGTCTGACATTGAACTCTGGTCCCTTCCTTCCTGCTGTTAAATAACCTTTTGGAGCCTCTCATCTATGGCCTTCTACTTTTCTGAGTTTCTCTACATAATACAGAAGCAACAATGCTTGGCAAGTCTAAAGGTCTTTCAAAGTGTTTTCCAAGCGCCTTCAAATCTGTCACAAATAGTTTTATCTCCATTTTACAGATGTAAATATGGGGGCAGAAAGGCTAAGTGATTGCCCTGGGGTCTCACACAAACACTGTGCCATAGCTGTTCAGTATCCAGAAACTATGGTCTTCTTTCTTAATTGCAAAGAATCACTTCCTCCCTCTTCATTAATTTTTCCTCATTATTAATAATTCTTTTTGTTACTTAAAATTCTTAAATTTACATGCCCAAAGCAGACAGTCTAATATTTTGTCATTTAAGGTTTTAGGTTCTTCAAGAACAACCAAGGGAGAACTGGGTGAATCCCCACATGTAGGTACCACTGCTGCCAAACCCTTGGAGACAGTTAAACTTACCATACTCCACTTTCTTTAACTTTTAATACTTCCAGAGAGCTTTCTACGACACTTTGCTCTCACTATCAGTCTCCACAGTCCAGTTTTTTTTTAATGGACCCAGACAGGATCCAGAAAACAGGTAAGAGTCTCCTAGTGAGCTCAGCATGGAAGACATTCTCCATGTGATTCTCACATACAGAGTAGGACACCTCAGCGTCCGAGCCCAATGCTGCCCTCTTGATTAATTTTTGGGTTAAGCCTCCCGTTGACTTGTGCTTCGGATTTTCTAATTCCCCACTTAGAAGCATGTCGCTCAGTTCCAAGTTCTCTGCACAATTACTTCAGGAACGTCCATGGCCAACAAATGTTTTTACTGGAGTGTTTATGACCGTGGGATAAGCCATGTCAGGCTGAAACATCAGACTTACTGAACATGAGGTTTCCTGAAGGCAAACTGCCAGGCAGGTTTGAGTGGGAATGACTGGATCAGACACAGTCACTAGGAAAAGTCCTGGATTGTCATTAAAATAGACAGGGGAGGTGGTTGCAATTTGAACAATGCTTCAATGTTATCAGCATCACAAGCACCAGAAACTGAAAATCAGTGTCACGCTTTTGAGAGAAACAGAGCCATAACAGTGAGCAGTTTCCCCTCCTTAGCTCTCTCTCATATATGTATATACACAGACAGACACACCCACATGCACTTTGCAAGTGCTACACACATGTCCGTAAAAGCATCCGTGAAGAAGATTTAGGACTGAAGTCACTGTTGGCACAAGTCCATGGAAGTAACAGTGGCTTAAAATAAGCTCAAATTTGGTACTAGGTTGCAAATACATCATTAATACTTCAAATGACACATGTTGATAAGTTTGCACACACATCACCTCAAAATGCTCACTGAGAAAATGTAAACTCTCGGCTTGCAGCCTAGCAAGGAGTGTTAAAAGGAGTGCAACAGAAGGGTTCCCACACAAAGAGCTCACAGGTGATTCACTCTTGCTTGGTGCTGATGAAGGGATATATTTTGCTGGAGTGCTCCGGTATGCCTGGGTTCTTATGACTGGTGAGAGGGAAGGAGTGGGATGCTGTATTTTGCTCTTGATATTGTGACTTCTTATAAACCAAGTAAAGCACAATGACTTTATCAGGAAAGGTCATTCAGGGATTTCTTAGACCA
Organism: Myiotriccus ornatus; assembly: GCA_036023395.1. Classification (NCBI taxonomy): domain Eukaryota; kingdom Metazoa; phylum Chordata; class Aves; order Passeriformes; family Tyrannidae; genus Myiotriccus; species Myiotriccus ornatus. The sequence goes on along the minus strand of JAYRBT010000042.1, from coordinate 4,949,131 downwards.
GGATAGGTGTCTTACTACAAGTGATCACGAGGGGAGAGGAGATAAGTTAGCTTTTCATGCTCGCCATTTCCAGTGGCTTGCTTCGATACTAAGGTAATAATAAGAAAGGAAACTAACATCTGCCATTTGGGGAACTAATACTTACTTTCCTTTAGCTGTTCTTGAGTCGTGTTTACAAAGAGGTTGTCTGTGTGAAATACGCACGTCCTTGCCAGAAGCAAGTCCTGTTTTACACAAGACCCCATGCAACCACTCAACACTGGACATCCATAAGCCCCCTTCCTTCCCAGCTCCCAACAATGCCAACCAGAGATCACAGAACAAAAGACTGGGTGAGCAGCCAAGTGACAGTAACAGAAAGGACATCATGCAGAGCATCAGAGTGAGCAAGAGATACTGAGGAGGACATCCATTCCTGAGGGTACATTATGACGGGTCATGGGCTGGCAGTGACCAAATAGATTCCTTGCATTGCAAAAGGAAATGCAAGGAGCAACGGCAGCTAAAGAAAAAAGAGGGAGGGAAAAAAATGCAGCTGGGCAAATCTCTTCCATTGCAGGCACAGGTGAAGTCATCATAGCAGAAACAATTTAAAAAAAATAAATCCTTCTTCAGGAAAATCTTGACCAAGGCTAAGAACGAGGAAGAATGTCGTAACAGCTACAGGCATCTATTTAACTGGAGATGCCAGGGTTTGTGCAAGATGTCATAGGAAAGATGTGCATGCTCTGGCATTACAGGTGACTGAGTGTATCATTCTCTTATACTTGCCAATTAAAAGCCAAAGACTTGCCTTCATTTTAAAGTATGTTGCTCTCAAGTCAATTTGATAATTCCTACAGACATTTTAAAGGACTGCCTCAGTGGCAAACATCTTTCTTAGCACTACATTTCTGAGTGAGGCTTTGCACATTGGGGTGATATACCTGTTGTCAGACTCCCTCAATGAAAATGGAGTCTCTCCTATAACCTAGATAACCCAAATCTCTGGTGACATTTCTTTTACCTTCCACATGTACTGAAAGAAAAGGAGTCTTTGTGCAGGCACCCATGGAACTTCACTTAGCAGCACAAACTGTGTGAAACTAAAAGACTCCAGAACTGAATATATACCATGAACGGAACTGGATCAACTGGACCCCCTTATTTGGTATACAGATTAAAAATCATCACTTTACAACTGATAGTTTTTGTGGCATGATTATTGGGGAAGGCTGTCCACCACAGCAAATAAATACTCACTGTTTACGGTACCTGCTAGTGCATTAATATTATTCAATCCAACAGTGGCTCCAGCCAGTCCTTGGAGAGTACCCAGAGAAGTCAAAGAATTCATGGCCGCACCAGCTGTGGAATTAGCAGTCGATGCAGCCACTGAAAGGAAAAAACAAGGCAAAATTAAGGCCATATTTTGTTTATTTTAGTCGACCACAGAACAGCTTACAATAACATGGAGAACAACAACAGGGCTTTTTGCAAGGAGAAGAAAAAAAGAAAACGAGGCTAACAGACAAATCTTATTCAAGGTATTAATAGTATGATTGTTCAGGGGAAGTGTTGATAAGCCTAGAACTGCAAATACTAGATCACCAAATCTAGCATCGTACTATTATTTGCAAACATGACACTAAAACAGCAAGTATGGGATCAGGCACTTTCTCAAAAGTTTGTCAATCAACCTAGCATCCCAGGCTAACCAGCTTATTGGGATTTTGCCACACTTCAAAGTCCATCACTGAAAAAACAAGTATTACTCATAGTAATTTTTTCATACAACAGCTTACTCTTCTGGGCCCCAAGCATCCTAAGAGGAAGTTTAATTATTCTCAGTGAGACACTACGCTCTAGGACACTGTATGAATAGCATTTAAAGACCTGAAGTTTAGAAAAAGAAGAAAGACCAGGCAAATACAAAATACTCTCAATTTTATTGCAGCCTTTTAGCCTGGCCTTTGTGCATAGCCAGCCATGTACATGCACCCCAATGGTACTATTATGTGTCCCAAACGCTCTGCCAGAGGGGAAAAGGTGGAGAAAATGTCCTTGCTGCTACAGTGTCAAGGGAATGATGAAGGTGGGCGAGATGAATCCATCTAAACTACATGTTTAGGAACAGAAAGTGACTTGCCATAGGAAAGTAATAAAGCACCTTGGAAAGAGTCATTGTTTGGGATAGGTCAGGTGAACCAGAAATACCTGTCTCTCTCACAGAAGGGCCTTGAATAACCAGTGTAGATTAAACACTTAACTTAGAGGTAGGTAAAGTTATACCAGATGAATGACACTCATAAAAGCTGCAGAAGCAATTAGGTTTTTAGCTTGTCTCTTGAGCCCTACTTTACTGCATCAATCATAAAGACCTCCTTCCTGTTATAAAGTTGCATTGTCTTATGAAAAGTGAACATTTAAAGTCAGAGCTTTGCTGATGATGTATTGGAGGCACATCATGTCTACACCACAATTTTTGCTCCTATTCATTACCTAGCTATGAAATGGTTAAGAGCACTTTTATCTTGATGCTCTTTTGGGCTGTCAAACACATCAGATTACTCAGTGAACCCTCAAGAAAGTGAAGTCTCTAGAGCTGACAGCATCCAGCAAGGATGGCAGGAGGCAACTTTTCCACTCTGTAGGTTAACCTTGAAGCTCCAACCTACAAATAACCCACCTTTACAACACGAAGACCTAGCAAAGAAAAGTCTTCAAACTCATGAGGCCTCAAAGTACAAAGAACATTCTTGGTGTGGGTGAAGAGAGGTTTGCAGACTCTGTTATTCATCCCTCATCTCCCAGCATCTGCCATCTCAGCTTGAATAATTTTATATGTCACAGATAGAAGCCCCTTACATTATTCAATCTGTCCCCATAAAGCAATAAGAATCCAATAATGTCTTTGATTTTAAAAAGTAATAAAAACCAAGTAAAAAAAAATCCCACTTTTGTCAGATAATATGAACAACAACAGAGAAGAGGACAAAACCAAAGTAAATTCCCTGCAACCAACACTGCTCTGCGTTTCTGTTAATGTTCATTAGCAAACCATTTAAATGAAGTATATAAACCTCAAATATGAAGGATCTGATTGGTTTTGACTGGGCTAAATTCCATCCATCTTCTGTTTCAGTGGACTTTTACTATTTTCTCTTGAGGAAACACATATACTTAAGAAATAAGTTCCCCTGCCATCAAATAAATGGAAACACCTCACAATTCCCTCCATCCTCCACGCCAAAACACTGCTGCTCTGAATTGGATCACTTCATAGTGCTGCTTCATAAAGAGTAGGCATCTGCCTCCAGGAACTTGAAGTATGGAGCAGCAGTGTCACCAGGAATTGCCCCCTCTGCTAATGGTGCACAAGCATTTGGTGCAACAGTGAGGAAAACCTAACACAGAAAACAAACTCAAATGAATTTGGGTTGAATCTTTTGGCTGTTGCTGCAAGACTTCAGACAAGATGTTCATCAATTCCCACCCCCCACCTTAAAACTCTATTAATATATGAAAATTATATCACAGCATTGCCTAAAGAGGTCAGTTTAGACTTGTAAAAGTAGAGAGTTGGCCAGTAGCCTACAGAAAAATCTGCTTTTTCCTACAGGTACCCTGCATGTTGTCTTCTCCATCCATACCACATACAGAGATCCTACAGAACACTTTTACATCTCCAATCATGAAAGTCAAGAAGGTTAAAAGTGTTTATTTTACTATTAGAGACCTTACTGTTTCTTCTTCATTGAACCATCTATTCCTACATTTCTGTGTCAGTCTCACACTCTTCCTCCTCCTTATTCTAATCTCAATTCCATTTGAAAACTTTGAAAAATATAAATTACATTTTTAAGAAGCTCTGAAATGGAGAAGGGTAGGGCTGCAGCCTTTCCCCAGCACCCTTCCCAAATCAATTCCAACCCCAGTCATTTGATCTTCCTGTGGTTGCTCCATTTAACTGATGAAATTTTTGCTACCTTTTTGCTTCTTTATGAATAAAGAGACTTGGCTTTGGTTAATATATTCTCTAAAACAGTCTTCCTTGATGCAGAGAACACATTTTCATTTGGAGTGGTTGGTCTACACAATACAGATATTTGTGTTTAACCAGTAATGTTGCACTCCGAGATTTTTAAAACTGGAAGGATCTGGCATTTTCAACTTTCTCCCAAAACATTTACTTCTGCCTGTAAAAGGTTATAACACCTCTTAGGTCAGAGATTTTTTTTTTTTTTTAACAGAAATCTAAACTAGCAATGAGCTATTTCCCTTTTAATTTAAATAACATTTTAACAAAATTGCTGTCAACTATGCCAACGTAGAAAAACAACCGGTATTGCATAGAAACTTTTGGCCATTCTTTTGGCTAGCTTATGTCAGTAGAGTCATGATGATTTACATCATCTGGATCTACCTCAGCTGGAAAACTAGATTCAGGATAACAGCATCTAGGAAAGGCAATGATGTGTAAATATTTCTTTGGCTTTGCTATGCACACTGTGGATAGAATTAATTTCCCCACCTTTGGCAGCCTTGTTGTTAGTTTAAGCTAGTCTAGTCAAAACTATTCTTTTCCACTGTCTCTGAGATTTAAAGACCTCCAATTCAGAACCTTTAGATTTCCATCTTAGGTTGGGCTGAATTGCCCTAAAGATCACACAGATGAGATCAACTACCAGATGCTATTGATGCCTCTCCCAGTTCTACCTCAAGCTTCTTGAGCTGCCCTGGATAAAGCACTTGCTATGCTTTTTGCTGCAAGACTTTCTGCTTCTTCCCAGGTGCTAGCTTGTCTCAGAAAGCCGCATCTTGGGGGCAAAGGCATGTTTTCATAATATCTATTCACTTTCTACACCTAAGACCAAGGCAGTGCCCTCGACAGGGCTTCTTGGTATACTGAGACCCCAGACCTATGTTTGTCTGTAGTACAGCCGTGGGCAAATCCCACTCCTCTCATGTCTCAAGGCCAACTCATAAAATGAATAACAGAATCATACAATTGTTTAGTTTGGAAGGGACCCTAAAGGTCACCTAGTCCAACACCCTGCAATGAGTGATCTTCAACTGGATCACGTTGCTCTGGACCCCATTCAACCTGACCTTGACTGTTTGCAGGGACAGGGCATCTACCACCTCTCTGGGCAATCTGTGCCAGTGTCTCACCATGCTCACAGTAAAAAATTTGTTCCTTATATCTAGTCTAAATCTGTCCTCTTTTAGTTTAAAACAATTCCCCCCCCGTCCTGTCTCTACAGGCCCTGCTAAGAAGGTTGTCCTGATCTTTCTTGTAGGCCCCCTTTAAGTACTGAAGGGTTGCAATAAGGTCTCCCCAGAGCCTTCTCTTCTCCAGGCTGAACAACCCCAACTCTCTCAGCCTTTCCTCATAGGAGAGGTGCTTTATCCCTCTGATAATCTTCAGGAATCCTCTTCCCCACAGTGGAGGTCAGGATCCAGGTAGGCTGCTTAAGCACTTGGTGGTGAAACAAATCTAGATAACCCCCCCTCACAGTGCTGCTCTGAAGGAAAGGACCTATTCAGATCACACATGTGCTGCTATGATTTAGCAGAGAGATGGTTTGCAGCGTGTAGTCAACCTCATTCTTTCCTTAATTTTTTTTAGTAAAAAACAATTCCAATGACTTCTCAGCAAAGTCATGTACCACAGAAAAAAAAAAGTATCTCTGGGAAACTGCCTACTACACAAACTGGCACTATTTATGGGTGGTGACACACAGTGGGCTGTGCACTGTCTCCATTCCACTTCACCTTGTCCTGTTCCCTTCCTCCTCCCGCAACACTGGCACACTGTCTGGAAATGATACACAGTCAAACCGCAGGTCTTGGACTAAGATATTAAGAATATCAAAGACGCACTTCAAACATTTTAAGTGAAGTTTCTTATTGGAAACATTACTTTGGTTTTAGGGCAGGACTAAAGGAGAGAATGGGCAAAGAAATGCAAGGGCAGCTTTGGCTTGTTGCCTGCACGGAAGGTTGCTGTAGACCTTGCCAACCCCTTCCATGTAAGGAGCAGCTAATGCTTCCAGAGCAGAACCAGGTGCTGCAGGGTCTCAGGGCAGCTCCAGGCCTGGCTTAACTATGTTGGGACTTTACACATGGAGATACACAGGGTAACTGTGTCAGCCCTGCTGACAGCTTTCCTTTAGGCAGCTCTTGGTTACACTCCACAGTTGCCTGTCGCTACTGAACCCACGGCACAACAGGATGCTCAGTGTTTACTCCGGTATCAGCCACTTGTCTGCCACCACTCACCTGTGAACCACAACTTTGTTCTTGTTGTTCTACTTAATGGAGAGTTTAAATGACTCAGTTATTTTGCTCCAGTTAAGACGATGTAGTAGTGCACCAGGGGTCGATATTGCCCACAGATTTTAGGCTCAGCACGTCTGTGACTTCAAGCATGAGAAGATGCAGAGAAAACATTCTCTGGGAGGTGCCACTGTCAAACCTGTATTGGTGATTGTCTGAGTCCAGAACCCTCTTTCTTGTACTTAATTTGTGTGTATTTCTTCCCAAGCTCTCTTGACTACAAGGGCCATGTAAACTGGATCTGACTTAAAATTGCCGCTGACTAAATGGCTGCCATCAGAGGGGTGGAGACAGGCAGAATTTGCCAACAGGAACCTTATGCATTTATCAAGGACAGATGTAAGTTCCTGCATCTGGGGATGAATAATCTTTTTCAGTAACCCAGCAGGGGATGGATGGGCTGGGGAGAAGCTTTGCTGAAGAGGACTTTGTGGGTTCTTGGTGGGAGCCAGCAGTGTGCACCGGCAGGAAAGAAAGCAAAAAGCATCCTGGACTGTGAGACAGGAGATGAGCCAGGAGGTCCAGGTGATGATTCCTCTTTACTCAGCGCTTGTTACATCACATCTAAATATTATACCCAGATTTGGGCTCCTCATTGCAAGGAAAACATTGATCAGGTGGAGGGAGTTCAGTGGAAGGCCAGCAAGTTGGTAGGGGCTCCAGCACTCATCCTGTGACAAGCTGGGCTTGTTCAGGCTGGAGGAGACATGGCTAAGTGCAAACCTAAAGCAGCCTCCCAGTACTTACAAGGAGGTCATCCACTACAGTGGATTACTGAGCAGTAATACATGCTGGGCACATGAGAGGTAAATTTAAAAAAGTGAGGATGAGTTCAGATGTAAGTAAAATCCTTTGTACTGTGAGGATTGTCAGACACTGGAACAAATTACCCAGACTGTCCCATCCGTGTCTTTGGAGGTTTTCAAGACTCATGTGGATCAAGCCCTAAACAACCTGATCTCACCTCCAATCTGACTCTGGTTTGAGCTGGGGGCTTGGACTACAGACCTCCCGAGGGACCTTCCAACCTCAGTTATTCCATGGAAATTAAAACAGCGTAGCAGAAAAGCAGAAAAAAGTCAGGTCACACTAAGGCAGAATGAAAGAAGGCTGAAGAATGAAGATGTGCTGGCAAAAAAACTGAACAGGAGATCTGGCTTCTGTTCTTGTGTCTGTTTACATGAACAGAGGTTGACACTTAATATGCCACTTAACTCCACTTCTAGGCTGCTACAGCTGCATTGCATGGGCTACATTTCCAGGGCCAGATCTACATCTAACAAAAGGGGTTTCTGACTCTGGATGATTCCTTGAGATTTTAGATTCCTCTCAGATTCAGCAATGTGCAACAGAAAATAAAATCCCAGTAAAAGGTGGTAAATAAAAGATATAAAGAAATTATGCAAAGTGAGTAAAGGCAGTAAAGAAAAAAAAAATATTTTAATACTTCTAACAGCTCCTCAGTTAGTGACATAGAAAAAAAATTATAAGAATTTTGTAAGAGAATTATAAGGAAAAAAAAGAAAAAGAAATATTAAACCCAAAGTAGAAATCTCTAGTTTTAGCAAGCTGAATTTAAAATCTTTGTTTACTACACAAAATCTCTTGGGTAAACATAATATGCCTTTGTCCCTTGCTTAGTCCAAAAGGGATAATAAAGCTAAGAGACAACACTGGATTTAAGGATAATCAGATTAAGGCTGCATTCTCTGTTTTCTTTCTAATCTTCAGTTGCAAAAACCAGTGATGTTTGGAACTATGTCTTGCAAACTGTATCTAAACACAACGAACACCTGCGGGACTGAGTGAAAGACTAAAGGTACTGGACAAAGTTTAGTTGGGTTGGACAAAGCCTGTGCAAAGCTTCAAACTTTGGCCTGATTTATAACATTTTATTTTAGCTGTTGTACTCAAACAGAGATGAACAGCACCCAGCTGAAGGAGGCTCTTATGTAGCTGGGAATCTGGACCACTGACCCGGAGTTACATGCGATTCTGGCCAGGTCTGATCTTACATATTTCAGATCAGTTGATTCAGCTTTGTCCTGTTTATGTAGCACTAACACAACCTGGTGGTTTTGAAGAGATGGAGGCCCCAAACCTTTCTCCTAAACACACAAATGAAATGTCTTACGGAAAAGGGGAATTATTCAAATGTAGTAATGCTGGAGCTTATGAAATGAGGATTACAAACACGGGCGTGGGGGAGAAGTGGGTAAGTCAATCACAGTGCCCATGTGACACTGCTCTCAGGAATTTGCAGAAGCGTTTCTGTCTGAAATGAGCACACTACAGGCTCTGACTGCAGAAGGAACATTTTAAAGGGGAAGAATAATTAAGCAGTGACAGAGGCATCATCATTATTAGATAATCACAACCCAGGGGTATTAACAAACGTAGAGTGTCTCTAATCCCATGGGGTCTAATTATTCTGTGATAATAACCACACCTCCAAGTTTTAATTTATTCTTGTGGAGAATCTGGAGGGGGAGGTGGGAGAAATGGGGGCATTTTAATATTTTTGCTAAAAGAAGATGTAGTTGGCCTTTCACGAGGGCTTATCAGTATTCTAATCTAACTAGTTTGTGTGATTGGCATTAAATTGTCTGCCCTTTACAGTGATCTCCAGCCAACCTGAGTATTCACCCTTGCACAAACTGGAGGTCTCCCCACTGCTAACGGTACCAGCATGCACTGGTTCTATTTCTCAGGGCGATTTTTCGGCAAAGGAGAGGTGGATTTTCCTGGCCTGGAGTGGTTTATTCTCCATAAAGTCCTTTGACAAACACATTGCCACTGCTGTAGAGAAAGAAGTAACATTTTCTGGTACCTTGGAAGTGCTGTCTGACATGTCAAAGAGAAGATTCTAGTAAGTTTAAGTGCTCTGCTAGTGCTTGGATAGAATAAAATGAAAGTGACAGATGCACTCCAGGGAAAGAGCACCAGAAAAGCAAGAGAGCAAGAAAGAGTCGGGGGAGACAAGAATGACAATATAGAAAGACACATACCAATAGCACGGCCTTTCTCAAATAAGTCAGAGTCCCTCTACTACTTCACTGCTCACAGGTGAACTGTTTCTGTAAAAGATTGTTCTTATCTTCTCAAGGAACACGGAAATAGAAGCAGCAATGAGCAAAGAAGGAAGGGAGAGCACCATCCACTCAACATCTGGTGGCTTCTGTTTATCTGTGTGCGTGAACGTGCAAATGAGAGTAAGCATGACAGAGAGGGAGCGAGAGAGAAGGAGAAGAAGGAGTCTTTCCCTATGGTGATACTTTGCTCTGTCTTTCTGAAAATAGGTTTAGAGTTTACAAAGCCTTATAAAAGAATAAAAAAAATTCAGAAAACATAAAGAGGTAAACCAATTAATTCAAATACTTTACAAATTCAGAAGCCAAGGTCTTCAAGAACTGGAGATTAACTTTAGACTCATATACCCATACTATTCAGTAGTTCATGGGTCTTTTGAGAGTTAAGAGAGCTTGGTGAGCTTGGGAGAAGTGAAAATCAGGGTCACTTATTTTAATCATTTATGTTATTTATGTTAACACCTAACTTGACATTTATGATTGTCTTGAAATTACAATGGACTATGGACCTTCTACAGCAGTGCAAAGAAGGAGGAAAAGACAGAGCATACAGAGGGACTACAGGTATGGAAGACAAACCTACCAGCTGGTTATTTTTGTAACTTTCTAGTCTTCTGTTCTTTAAGTTTCCTCCAAACCTATCTATCTATCAGAAGGTATTTTAACAAACAAGGGTTTATTGATTGGGCATGTCTTTGTGAATCTAAGCTGTTTTTGTGAATCTTGGTGTTTAAGGGTATATTTTCCAGTGACATTATGAAGACAGAGAGATAGGGAGTAAAAAGCAGTTAATATTCTGGGCCAGTTCCACACTGATGCCTCTGTTTTGTTGAAATGCATTGCTCAGTGAAGACCATCCACCTCCAGTGTAAACTGCAAGCTGTACTTCAGCACTGTGCCTGCAACATACTGTGCATCCTGCCCAGCAGAGCACAGTGATAAATCACCTTTGGTTTTGGGTGGGAAGTGCTTTAGAGAGGCTTGGGAAGAGAATAATACAGCACAGTGAACTGGCTTGAGTTAAACTTCATAGCTGACCATTAGATATTTCCAACTGTAACTCTTTACTGAAATCAAACCAAATTGAATCACCACAATATGAAGAAAACAAAGAAGAATTACTGAGCATTTATGACTCTGTTTTACTCAGCAGGGCCAAGGGCTGTGGCTGTGTTCATTGATGCACCACCGAGTTCACATCAAAACCATTTCTACAGGGAACTTCCAGCTGTGTTCTCATGTTTATTACTGCTATCTCACACAATTTGGAGCAAGCTATTGCTCAGGGACTCATGCCCTGATGCTGAAATGACCTCCATGTGCAGCCACTTCAGCATAGAATGACTCCTAAATCACTTTCCAAAGAACTTCTGATCTAGAATCAATAAGGCTCTACTTCAGGCCAGGATCTCCTGCTTGGAGTACAGGTTCCTTCCCTCGGCCCCCCGTGTACCTGCAACATCTTTCACACACTTTCAGCATTAACCAATGACAAACAACAAGCAGTAGCATCTCTCTCTCCATAAAAAAAAATGAGTTCCAGTAGAGTTCAAGGCTTCAGTTCAAGGTAAACAATGTCTTCGTTGTTTGAGTACTAAGCACATGCATACACGCATGTAGAACATGCAATTCTAATTCACGTACATGGGAGAGGATGGCCTGATTCATCATCTTTTTCACCTCTCTCATACATTTGTCTTAAGATCAGGTAAAAAAAATCCTTGGAAGTTGCTTGTCTTCCCACTGCAACAAGATGTTTCTAAAAGACTTGTTTACTTCAGACACTTCGGAGTCCTATCCATGGTATTTCAGAATAGAGCTGAGATAAACTGTATACTGAAAATTTGAGCCTGTAGTTAAAGGAGTTATGAATCCTGAAGGTGTATGAATAATAATTTCCATGGAAGAAGGGATTTTTAGTGGGGTGTGCAAGTACAACCTTATTGTAATAGCACATCCACAAGATATAGTCATTCACCCCTATAAGCCGCAGAACTCAAGGATTATCTTGCCTAATGTAAAATTACCCAGCCAGGTCCTTTGCAGACCATTTGTAAAGTCATGTATAGCTCAATGTGACACTGGTTCTTTTCATCCATATTGCACATTTTTGTCCGGTGCACAGCAAAGGCAGTCGAGGGTTTACTTTACTTGGTTTTAAACACATGCAGATGTTGCGGATATTTTTGTTTGGCCAATGCATAAAATAAAACAGTAGCCCCATATTCAAACAAATAAGTTCTTTTGAGAGAATGCTGAAACAATTAGGTTAAAGACATTTATTATTATTGTTGTTGTTGTTATTTCAAATTATGCTGCCTTAGGAAAACGGACCAGGGGTTTCCATGGACCACGGATACACACAGAATTGAGTAGGGTTGAAGGAACAGTGTTGGTAGCAGTAAACCTGAAATACTTGAATGTTCCTTCAAATGCATGAATTTTTCTAAGATTCATATTATTTCTTCAATATTATGAACTGCAGCATTTTCTGGGCTTGGTACTTTGTGTAAGATATATTATATATAAGCTCACATATCTACCTGTGTAGGCAAGCTGATACTATCATGTTTCTTTAGTAGAAAGCAACCCTGAATGAACTTGAAATAGCACTTTGAACAGAAAGAAAAACAGCCTTTTATACAAACCGGGACTCTTGTAGCTTGAAATAGAGATTAAGGTGGGGTAGAGAGACACTTAAAAAATATAATGTATTATAAGTATTATTTGTATATTACAAGCAAAGTAAATGCTGAAATGTGCTAAGGCAATGGATTTAATACTTTAGAAAGATGATAATGTACTAATGTTTAAAAAACAAACATGACTCCTGTTGAATTAAATCCTACTAATCCATGGTTTAGTACTGTATGCTGTTTCCAAAAAAACCCAAAACAAAACAAAAAAAAAAGGCAAGAAACAAACCTAAAGAATTAGCCAGCACAATGCTTGACTGCATACAATGACATTTATGCAACTCTGAGGAAACAGCTGGAGATTTCTGTGCCAAACATTTAAAAATTGATTATGTTGATTCTAAAACAGATAAGGGAACTTTGGCAAAATGACTCCTTTTGCAGTTGTCAGGCAGCTCAAGCTGATGGACTGTCTGCTGCCATCAGCATCCTTCAGGTTACCACTGGCTCATTTTTCCAAAAGGGAGACCAGGAAGAGACACAGGGAGGGTCCATGGGAATCCACCACCATTCACCTCTCCGTTTACTGTAATGGGACTCCGGGAGATTTTTAGCCACAATTCCCACTCGTTTCTCCTTCAGTAATTTAGGACATTTCGAAGTATTATTAAAAATACAAATACAGGTCAAAAATACATGCCCAGTTTCCTATTTTTGGCTCCAACTTCTGTTTGCATGCCTGCTTAAGTGTGACCTAATTATCAGATGGGCTTAGTACCAATATATCTCTCCAAGAAGCAGCATAATCTCTGGGCACTAACAGCAGTCAAAATCAATTCACTTATTTACAAGCCTAACCACAGACTCAGAAACTTAACACCATGTGGGTAAGACCAGCTGACTCCTTCTCTCATCACATACCTATGCAGTCCAGTAACAGGAGGTGGGCATGCTAAGGCAAGATTTTCTTCCACAGCTTCCTTGAAAACACATACCTTCAAAAAATTGGTGCTGAGATCAGGGTTGAGGCATTGCACTTCTCTGTCCTCCAAGCACTAAGGTAAGGGTGCTAATTATATAATTAGATTTAAATACAAAATTTAAAAACATGCACTTGGGGTGTTTAAGCATGTGCACTGTATGTATAATGTATTTATGAACCTTTATTTAAGCTACATGTTATATTTATCAACTGTATCTTTATACGAAAAATAATGAACAATTATACTAGGGAAGTTTTCTATGTTCTGCAAAACTAGCAAATCTTATTTTGAACAGCTTTACAGTAATGGAACTTGCATTAATTCCACATGAAATGGTACAAAAATAATCAATTCGTACTACAGTGTGACGAGTGCCATTCTGCATTTTAAACCGATCTTCTCCAACATGAAACATCTCCTTCAATTCATTCCTTAGCAAACTGTCAGACCTTCCCACACACCCCTACTGGTAGGATTATTTTTGCATCGTCCTGGCAGCGAATCACAGCCGTCTCAGTGGGTGCACTGGCCTCTAACAAAATGTCACGGTGGCAGCCTTGCACCGCTGATGGGAGAAAACCGTCCTGGGCTGAAGTGAACAAAAAAGCAGATCTTCTAAGAACGATTATTCGAACATTCTTCGCTGCTTCTCAGCCGAAGCACCTCATGTATTCTAAAAAATTTCTATTATTTCAACAACTGTGTTCACAACGTGAACACCTTCAAGTAACGAAGACAATCCTCATCCCAGATTAGGGGGCAGAGAAAATAATGAGACATGGATCATAGCTAGAAGTTATAATTCTCTGCTTTGAGAAGAAAGAAAGAATGAATTAATTCTTACAGGACAGGCAGTGTAATTTTTTTTCCCTTTTTTTCAGTTCATTCTATACTTCACAGTCTTCTGTTTTTTTTGGGCTGTTATTCTTCAATGTCAGGATCTGTCTGAAAATGAGTATTTTTAGACTTTTGTGCTTAGGAGAACTTTTTTCAACATAAGAGCTAATGGTTGAATACTGATATAAGATGACAAAAGCCGAGCTGGATTTAAGAGGTCATTAAAAGAAAAAAGTCTTACTTTCTACACTATCAGTTTGTTTGTTTTTTTTTCCGAAATATTTCCTCTTAGGTTAGAGCAGATAAACAAACCTAAAGAGTTTTTTACTGAAGCATGAATAGCTAGTTCAGCTGTGGGAATAAATAATAGTTTAGAGAATCAAATAATCATGAAAATGTCATGGAAAATGAAGGCTCCCAAGTCTGAAACTGAATTAACTTCTGGTTTAGCAATTCTATCCCCCCACAGCTCAGAAATTACATTGTGTATGTTCATGCAGATAAATTTGGATATATAATTAGATGTTTCGTCTCTTCATTTGCACATAGAAGGGCTTCCCTACCGGCTACTGAAAAAACATTTGTGCATGAATTTTAAGACACAAAATTGAAACGAGCTCACGTAGGCTGTGGAATCTCCATCCTTGGAGATACTCAGACCTTGATGGGACATGGCTTTCACCAGCCTCCTCTGAGTGGTGCATGTTTTACAGAGATGTATTGATCTTGTACCACCCAGGACAGTCAAAATACACGTTATTATCCTTGGGAATATTAGGGTTGTGGGTCAACTGAGGCAAATTAAATGTCAGGCAGCGTTAGAGGCAGATATTTTGATCCTGAGCTTGTATGTCCCTCCTTCATATCCGGCTCCAGGCCTTCCCACCACCCACTGAATGAACCCTAAATCTCCACAAGCTCTGGAATAGCAGCCTCCCTGTGAGCTCCTCGCTCAGTGATCCATTTGCAGGACGTGTCAAGGACAGGCTCTGGAGGAGAGAATAAGGTTCCTGACATTCAGCTGAGATTCATCCTGTATAAACTGGGAATTTTACAGTGTGGATACCTCTCGCTGAGGGAGTCCTTCCAAAATCCCTTCCCAGTTAATAATAAATGCAAAATTCCAAGGCCCAACCAAAAAGGGAATTGAGACAAACTGGATCGGACAACCTGGAGTCAGTTTAAAACTACCCCAGCCCAACTCCTTGTTTTACAAAATACTACAAGTACCTGCCTTTAAAATGGTATGAAACACTACTGGTACCTGCCTTTAAAACAGAAAAAGTATCCTAAGCAAGTGAAGTGAAAATAAAGTGAAGAATTAATTAACTAAATAGAGGTGATTAAAGTAAATAAAGGAAACAATTATCATATCAAAATAAAAGACAAGAAACATGATTAAATGAGTCTTCAAAAGACCCATGAGAAACTCATGAAAGACATAATATGCATTTACCTGGCTTTTAGTCTTTCATGATTTCATTTTAATTTTTATTCACTACCATCTGATAATTGCAAGAAACAGTTACTTTAACCATAGGCAATTTAAACCATTTTAATTTTTTTTTCCAGGGCCAAGAGACAAAAGAACCTATTTATTGCCTGAGGGGATTTTTACTAAAATGAAAGCTTAATCTTTCATGTTTTTTTAAGCAAAGGCTTTTAAAAAATCATTTCTAACAATGCTGTAGGGAGAGACTTCCATGGGTATGCAAAATTGAAATTATAAATTTACAATTATGAAAAAATTAATAGTTTGGGGGATTGTATTGTCTCTGTTCTTTCTGAATGAATAGTCTTTCAAGCATAAGAGAAAGTATTTAGCACATGGAGGAGAAAGAGTGTCCTTAGACTCTCTTGCGGTCAAAGTTATTTAATCAGAATGGAAGAGAGAAAGATCACTGGAGTTTAATCTGTTTGGAAATCCTCAAATATCAGATGTCCTGTTGGTTCCTCACTTCTTGGCCTGTTTTTCTGTGTTGCCAATGCATCAAAGTTGGTCTCACCACTATGCCCTCCGTACTAGTTTGATGCACTGAAGGTTTTTAAATATTATCTGTGTAAAATAAGGCTTTAAGATGAATTTTAACTGAAACAACCACCTTTTGGGGCTCTTGTGACACATGTTTACAAAGGACAGAACAAGAGCTCTTGGTCAAAGATTGATTCAGGAGAGATCTTTAGGAGAGACACAGCTATATCTGGGTAGAAACGTAGATATGATTTATGTGGCTGCTGTGGTTTAAGGCATACTAGAAACACACACTTATGCCCACCCCTGGCAGTATTCTGCCTTTAATAGCATCAAGCAAAGGATTAAATTTAAGCATCTACCTTTGCACTGCCCTAAATTTGGGCTGTTTTCTCAACTAAGAAATATTAATTTAATACTTTATCTGGAGACACACAAATGTTTCTTGCTGGGCTTAGTGCAGGCTTTGAAATCAGACAAAATAATTTACGCTTATGAAACACAAAAATCTGAAGGGTTCTATTAAAAGAAAACTAGACCAAAAAAATATCCTCAAGGCTTCCAAACATCCACACACTGAAAGTCAGATTTAAATGCTTTCTGCCAAGCTTTAGTGGCAATACTGTGAGCTACTGTGAAAAGCTTTATCAAACTAAATTCATTTTCCATAGAGCAGAGGAGGATCACTGAAGATATTATTCAGGTTTACAAAGTATTTAATAGGGTGAGGAATGTGGAACCAGATAAGGAAGGTTAAAATGAAGAACATTTTAATAAGGCTGCATTTCAGGTTGGTTGTGCAACATAAATAGGTCAGTAGATCTATTAGATACACGTTTTTCTTTGGCACAACAAAATGTCTAATATTAGAAACAACTGTGTACAGGTACTATCTATAAGACTACCAACAGCAACTGGCATACTGAATACACTATTTCAAAGGCTAAATGTCCAGAATTTTTCGGAAATAACAAGTTCAATGTGTTAGCCAAAATCCTTAATCTCTCTGGAAAAAAACTGGTGCCTGCTCTACAGTACCACCCTGAGCAATAGAATGCTGATGTATCTGCCCAGCCCAGCTGAAGCACCTGTTTGACCACGGCCTCTGCAGACTTGGACATCAGAAAAAACCACCTTCCAGGTATTTAAGGAGCCTCAAGGCCACGTTAAGAGAGGGAACAGCAAGTCAGCCAGGCTGGATAAGAAGACTGTGTTGGAAAGAGGCAAATGTGGACCTTAAGGTTGAATCCAAGCTCTGCGCCGACATGGGCAAGACGAAGTGCCTGACAGGAATGTTCTGGTGCAACTTTTCTGCAGAGTAGCAGTGATAAAAAAGGAAGTAATTTCCAACCTCTCTGCACCACAGCACTGAACACCAAGTCGTCCTGAAAAGTCTTGTCAGAATGTGTCAAGATACATTGAGTGTGTTTTGGGAGGACAGGCTGCTCAGACATTTAACAGCCAAACTACAGAGATACCACAGAACATCCATGAAATGCAACATTTTTGCCTCTGTACATGGGTGACGTTTAGACAGGAGAAACGTGGAAACACTGACATTGCGACTTGCCTTTTGCAAAGCGTCAAGTCCCAGCTCCAGGACTGAGGGGAGAGATTGCTCAGGTTTAAATGTATATATATATATATATCAGCAAGGCAAAATTACTTTCACACAACCTGCTTCTCAGAGATGTTGCTAATAAATATTATTTTTAGGTTGAGATGAGGCGTGTGCCAGAAACGGGAAAAGTCTGCACAAACTAAGTATTAACCTCTGTCCCAAACAAACAATAAATCTGCAATATAATGGGAGGCCTTGGCCAGTGCCAACACCCGGCACCACACTCTGTCCCAGTTCTATTGTGCAGTGAAGACTGTTCTCCTCACTGATGAGCTCAAACCGTCTGCCATGAATTACTTTTTCATGGGGAATAAATACACACTTAAACAAGATTAAACACAAACGTTCTTTAGTGGTGTCTAAAATAATATGAATGTTTTTTAGAACAGCAATAAACACACTTCATGATGCAAATAATTGCACCCTGCAGCCTTTATGTAACGATAAGTGGCCGGATTCTCCACTCAGCTACAACACTGTAAATCCAGAGTAACTACCCTGAATCAATAGTTCTCTCTCTCTGGATTCTGGAGATGCTGAAGTGTTACTGAAGTCTGAATTTACCCTGATTTCTCTCTACGGTTTTGCAGACATCAGACAGTCATGGCTGCAAGTCCACATGGTGGTCATGGAGGCATCCCCACCTCTCATCCTGTCCCTTTTTCCCCCCATAAAGCTGTCTTTTGACTGGTCTTTTGCCTGTGTATTCCTTGTGCATCTGATATCACTTCTGAGACTCAGATCAGAAGAAAGCTCAATTGAGCCCCAGCGAGAAAAAGAGAAAGAAAAAAAAGGAGAGAATGTCTTCACAAAAATTCATGATGGGTAAAGGCAATTCCCAGCATGTGCTGGGAATCAAAGATCAGTCTCTCAGATCCACCTCAGCTGATTTTTCTGTAGGACAGGAAGAATTTGGTCATGTTCTGAATTCTTCCTGAAAAGTTAATTTTAGCTTAAGTTTCTCATGCAATTGCAGTTTTCACGCAGAGTTTTGTAAGATGGGTCTGTTAGGCTTTAATGGTCCCTGAAATGACCTGGGAAAGGTGAACATGTCCACAATCGGATCACTTGAAAAAAGTAGTTATTTGCTTAAAAACAGCTGCAACAAAAATGTATTCAATAATTAAAGAGTCTTCAGAATGCACGAGCATGGACTCTAAACATAACATGGAATCACCATTTTAACTCCTGTGTTCCCATTTACTCCCACACTGAAATCAAGCACTCTGCTCTTACCGGGACTTGTGAGGGCTCCCAGAGCACCAGTCGTTGTGGAGAGAGGATTTGCATTGGTGGTGGTAGCTGAGGTCTGGGCGGCGGCTGCTGCGGCTGCTAGAGTTGCCAAATTCTGTAATTGTAAAGCGTTCATGCCTACGTGGAGAAGCAACAGGGTTAATTAAAACACGTAACCATCGTCATCACCATCGCCATCATGAAAATAAAGAGTTACTTTCAATGGAGCTTGGGGTGTGCCTTGCCAAGAAACTCAATTCTTCTCACTCCCAAGACATCCCTATTCTGGAACCACTTCCTTCGCTTCCTGAATGTCATCTCTCACTTCTGTACCTCGGAGCTGAGAAAATGCAACAAAGGCACAAGCCTATGCTTCAGGAAAATTAAACCTGGTTTGTGCCTCTTCTATAAGGGAAGTGCAGAATTAAAAGTAATTTAAACTCTGTGTGAAGCCCAGACGCAATATTATTTCCTGACACAACAGGGGGTGTAAGGAAGATAACTAACGTTTAAAACACATTCAGGACAAGGTCATATAATTGTGATGAGCACAGTTTGTTTCCCATGTCTCCTCTGAATAAAACTACTAAGGTTACACTGCGCAGTAGCCAATAATTGTGCTCCATTTCCTTTTGATAGTTCATTTCTAAAAACTTATATGAACTAAGTACATCAAATTAGTATCAGCCTGACCACAGAGCCATCACTGAGGCTGGGACTTTCCGGCTGTAAGCTCTGGACTGTGGTATCAAGTTACTCAGTCATCTGTTGCTTCATTACTTTAGAAGATGTAGGGGAGATAAACCTGCATTTTAGTGAGCACCTTCAAAAATGAAGGCATTTAAATAGCAAGGGCTTTAATTTAGATGGCAAGTAAAAATGACAAACAAAAAACAGAAATTAAGTGAAGTGGAAAAAAAGATGATTAAGGAACAGCCAATGGCATACATTTGCTTAAATCAGAGGGACAGGAGTCTGTCTCTCCAGAGGACTTCAAAAGTACCTACCTTTTACCTTAAGACTATACAAAGTACTTAGACACTCACTCTAAGGTAAAATACTTCAATAAGAGACTAAAATGCAGATATAAGATTACATTAACCAGACTGGATCTTTCTCAGGATCCTCTGAGTTAAGACCAACTTTCCACAGGAGCGATGTTCAGACTGGGTGTTTACACATGGATGTGAGAGAGAGGGTTTGGGTGGCAGTGAGAGATCATCCTTTTGGTTTGGACACATGAAGGAGATCTGTGCCTGCTGCTTGAGCCCTCAATAGGACTGACAAAGTGCAAAAACCCAAGAGACTGAAAGACGTTTATTGTGTTCTTGTGGCCCTGATAACACATGCCCGAAAGGTTAGGTGGTAGGAAGAGCAACACCTTTTCTAGACTAGTGATAGAGTTGGAAAGACTGTATGAGTTTTGGGGAATGCCCAAAGGAGGGCTTGAATGCCTGGAAACTTGTCTGATTTTTGGTTCTCAACATTAGTCTAGAGGAGATATTACTTCTCTCTGCACCCTCTGTTTCTCAACCAGGGGAACGTAACTTGGAGAAGATGAAAAAAAGACTGGTTAAATATAGTACTTTCTAAGAACGTTTGAGAAGAAAAAAATGCAAAGAAGGAAAAGTATTTTCTAAGACTTGTGAACTCCTGCAATTATGGAGAGTGATATTACTTTCAAACGCTTATGTTGCAGACTCAGGTTGGTACAATCAACAAGCCCCCTAAAGAAGAATTCTTACTGTCCCAGCATGAGGGACTATGAGGTGAACCACGATATAAGCATCTATTCATGAATAAAGCCCCAAATTTTAATATAGCATGTTCCAACAGGCAGGTCAGGCTTCAGGTGAGCACCTGGTCTGGCTGAGGTTCTAATGTCTGTGCCTCAGTCAATACCCAAAGTCAGCTCAGACGGTGTTTTCCAAAATGTGATACAATGACAATTGTAGGAGTTAAGGTTTTAGCAGATCCAAGATACAGCCCTTCTTAGTCTGGAATCTGTACAACGCACTTGGAGGAATTACATGACCAAAAAAGCTCTTTCAGGTTTCTTCTGGAAGCTAACGACCATCCTAAAATATAAGTTTTCTCTCAAACACTACCAACCCAAACAATTTTGCAAGACACAATTCAAATTCCAGTGTTGTGCCCAGGTGGATGCAAAACAAATGCCATCATTGCCTCATCCCATAAAATCTTTTTTTTTTTTTTTTAATATAGTGGGATGTTTCCTTTGGAAACACAAGAGGAACCCATCGATTTGACAAATGAGTTCAATGCCCACAGAAAATGAATAAACAAGAGCGTGGTGGTGACAAAGTTGTCTCCCCATCTAATCTGTTTTACTGTAGAGGTGACTATAAGACACTGGCCACAAAACTGGTCTGCAGATGTTACAGGGTGCCTGCAGGAAAAAAAGACTGCTTGCTGTTGTCACACTTGAGTAAGAGCACCCAAATGTGACTGTCAGCAAGGGCTCGGGGCACACGCTCAGCCAGCACGCTCTAGAGCCGATTCTGTCAACAGTTTTATCACTTAATATGCAACCTCTTTTGGATCCTCTGTCTGCTCAAACATCTAAAAAATAAGTCCTGTCATCACTGTTTCATGTTCCCCAGGCATTTTACCATCTCTGCTCCCTCTTTATTGGTTTCTCCCATCAACTTGTCAGGTGCATCAATGTTCCACTTGATAGGACAACCTTGTAGGAGGGAAGCCAAAGGCTCTCAAGTCCCAGTCCCAAAAAGTACTTTGCTTTGAACTGGGGATTTTCAGTTCAACTGAATTGCATGTAAGGTACCATTCTGTGGGATGAATCTGCTTTCTCATTCTCTCTCCTTTCTCACACACTCTTTGCACATATTTCACATCCTACAGTTTTTTCAAAGCAGTCCCAAATCCCGCAACAGGGCTGGACCGCAAATGAGTAGATGGGTTTTATTTGAAAGCGCTGCTCACTCAGCAAATGCACCTCTCTCTGAAGAAATGCAAATTGCTTAACGCTGAGGAACTGCCTCATAGGCAGAGCTGCACATGAAAAATGAAAATCCTGCCGTAGAGGAAAAAATCCTTCTGGGTACGGAATAACTCTTGATCTTCATGATGGAGACAATGTTGGGAATTAAAGGGAAATGATTAAAAAAAACAGAATCACAATACAGTTTGATTCCATTTTTAATAACATGTATTTACCAATGCACTATCAGCTTGGCAAATATTCAAGATCGCAAGGAAATTCAACTTTCATTTTGTCATTTGGCAGATTAAAAAAACAATTAAATTATGTACAAAACAGATGCACAGTATGTCTTGCTTGAAACTTAAGATTTTTTAAAAAAATTATTTATAAGGATAGGGGCATGAAAATTTAATTTAATGTTCACCTTAGGTAATTTTGTGTCTTATTGTTCACAGCAATTACCATAAATCTACATATCAATAAGCGAGAACAGATGTCAGTTGTTACAAGTGCTTGCCAATCAGGCCTGTTAAAAAGTGACAGATGGATGGTGATAGAACATTCTCATAAGGCCTATTAGCACATTCACAGGAAATTTTTGTAGTGCTGCACAGTCACAGATGCAGTTCTGTGAAAACACGGGGAAATTTGAGAGCACGAGATTTACATTTTACAACTTCTTGTGCTGCCTCTGACACAAACTTTCATACAATGAAGCAATTTGCCTCGTTCAGTCACTGCAGCGTTTCTCCTGTGATAACTGTAAATTCGAAATTACTGGGTATTTGTAGAGGAGGGAACAGAGTCACAAGCCGTTCCTGACGACTTCTTAGGCCTCATCAGCTCTTGGGTTTCCAAAACCATAATAAAATCATATTAGGAAATAGCTGAGATTTGCTTGCTGAACAAATTCCTAAAAAAGGAAGGCACTGGCTACATTTAGTGACAATATATGCACAGAGAATTTCAAAGTCAGTGGTGATTATCAGAACCAAATCTGATAGCTCATAAGCAGTTCCCACTGACTTGACTTCTTTTGCTTTGGATATTTTATCCTTCTCAATTACTAGGATTTATATCTTCTGAATTAGATACTCACTGCAGCTTAAAAAATGTGGATTAAGGTAAAATTTATCATCTCCAGGCCAAAAGCAACTATTTGCTGACACTGACATCAGCCATTTTGGATGCTGATGGTAAAAATGGGCGTAAAGGTGTGGAGTGCGATGCTATTCCAGCTATATTCTAAGAATTAAAATAGGAGACCTGAGCACTACCTCCATCAAACCATATATATTCTGCTTAACTTTAGAAAAGCTACATAACCGAACAGTGCTTGAGGTACCCTGACCAGTTACAGTTTGATTTCGCAAAGCCTTTAAAACAACTTTTAAGTTCACGTTTGATTCTTCCCTCTTTTTTTAAGAGTACATGCTTAAATCTGACTGGAAATTCACAGACTCATAGAATGGCTTGAATTGGAAGGGATCTTAAAGATCATCTAGTTCCAACTCCCCTAGAGCCATTTGTTGACTTATGTGGGATTTCAGCCCATTTTCAGGTTACATATGCTATAAACACATCCTGGCAAGAAGTGTGCTTTTCTCAATTGAAACTGCTCCAATCCTAGTGGGAAGGATTCATCTGATCTCACTTTATCCAAATAAAAGTTACTTGCTCAGGCTCTTGCTATAGTCAAAGAAGAGAGAGGGGGTGGATGAATCATCTGATCCTAAAATAGAATCACAGAAGTATAGAACGGTTTGGGTTGGAAGGGACCACAAAGATCAACTAGTTCCCACCCCCTGCCAGGGGCAGGGACACCTTCCACTGGACCAGGTTGCTCAGAGCCCCATCCAGCCTGACCTTGAACACTTCCAGGGATGGGGCATTCACAGCTTCTCTGGGCAACCTGTGCCAGTGCCTCCACCCTCACAGTGAAGAATTTTTTCCTAATATGTATAATATTTTCCTAATATCTATAAAATAGATAGATAACCCCAGCCTTGTTAGATGTTAGAGGTGTCCCTCTTCATGGACATTGCAGGGAAACAGGATGACTACTTTCCAAACTGCTGAGGTTCAGTGGGATGAATTCCTTCCACAGAGGGAAGCCCCTCACCCTCTTTTCAATGGTTATGGAAAGTCCAGACAGAGATACAGATCCTGTAGCTTGGCCAGACTTGTCCAGACTTCCACGTCGAGCACTTTCAGCACCTGAATAAGCATCTCATCAACTGCTCAGCATTGGTTTTACTCTTAATGTGCCTCTCTTTCTCCTGTGAGAAGGAGCAACGTGTGGATTGAGAACAGGCTCACTTGCTTCAAACATTTCCTCCCCCCAAAATGCCAAACAGACTTGTTTAAATTATTAGCTAAAAGAAAAAAAAAAATTTTAATTGTATGTGTTAAATTAACTAGGACTTTCAATGGAATTAGTATTACAAAAGCTCAATGTTTTTGGTCCCTGAGGTCAACATTTTCAAAACTGGTAGTTATCTTTAAGAAACAGCTATCTCCCCTGAGCTGGAAACAGTTTCTCAGTGACCTTTACTTTTAATATGATATCTCTAAAGAGGTCATAGCAGGAGAAACCCTCCTTCAGTATGGCTTTGCTGGAATGAAGCCATTCAAGAGTCAGAGGATATGAAGGATCCTTGGGCCAGTGCAAAAGTATAGAGCTTTTGTGCAGATGGTCCTGGCTTCCAACTGGTCCCTCCAGATCTACTGAGCCAATCCAACAATTAGAGGAAAATATTCAGAAAGCAGAACCTTGCAGAGTTTCTCTCACCCATATGGTCCTACAGACTCTGCAACAGGAGGAAATCTGGCTTGGGTAGCAGAAGAAGGGTGGAATGGATTGAATGGGGCTCAGAAAGGGCCAGAAGTTCAACCCAAAATGCAACCAAACTGTGAGAGAACTTGGAAAGGACTGGAAAAAAAAAACCATAGATTGGAAAAATATGAAAAGTCCCAGCTGTAAAGGGTTTAGGGATCCTAAAGCCAAAGAAGGAAAGCCAAAGCCATGGTTTCTCCTCCTGTATAACTTCAGAAAGCAAAATACACTGTCTATTCAATGAAATTAAGAGAAATCCTTTGTGTTTTTTATGAGTACTGCACGTGGTTTTGTGTCCTGAATGGTCACACGTATAGAAATATATTGCTGGATGAGCCAATATTTATTCCTGCCAAAGCATTTGACATTAACAGACAATAGAAAATCTTCATAGATCATACATTTTTAATATATCGGAAACATTGAAATATTTTCTACAATCACCCTAACAATAGTAAACCTCCCTGTTTATACTGTCTGTATAGTACTTTACAGGCTCATTGGCTTAAATAACTGCAGCTTTTAGGACCTGGTCTAGTGCCAGCCAAATTCAATGCAAACATTCAAGCGACATCAATCTCCTTTGAACCAAGCTTTCCATGCAATTTGTATATATTTGAAGGAGGAATTTCTGTTTGCTTGAGAGGTTGCTAGTGCTTAATGTAGCTTGCATTGTCTTTTAAAGTAAGACAATCAAATCCCATAATGTAATTCATCTACATTATTAGCCTTCCCCAAAGACAAAGTGCAGGCTAGATGCTGAGGCTGGAGAGGCATGTGAGAGGAAACATTGCCTTTAAATTAGCATGAGCAGATATCAGAGGAGGGGACGAAAAGTGAGGAATTGTTCACTATAAAATATACACATGAGGATTACATGTGCTTGCATGTTTTATAGAGGACAATGAAGCAGAGTTTGGCAAGGAAGGACGTGTGCCTGCCGTCAAGACCAGGGGATTACTATAATACCAAAGGCAGCATTGCCAACACTCCCAACTTTATTACCAGTCTCAACATATTACATTGTTTTCTTTGGCTTGACTCATGAAATAAAATGATTACATTAAAATCTCATTTTTCTATAAAAAGTTAGAAAAACCTAATCCGAGGATTTAAGCGTGGAGCCTTAAAGCTTGGAAAGCTAAATGGCAACCTACAACCTTTTGTCTCTCAAATTTTAGTATCTCAAATTTTAATTAGAACAGTTTCATGATTTGCTTGGACTTCAGAAAATGCTAAATATATAGCAGGGTCAGTGGGCTGCCACAGCTACTTTAGAGTAGTGGTGCTGTGTGTTTAATGTCTGTATCTTACTGATAAATCCCAATATTTCATGGGACTGTATTCTCACTTCCAAACAAACAGAAAAGCTCTTGAATCACAAATGCCTAAAAATCCCACTCCTTTCACCGAAATCAAAGAACCACTGCTTTTACAACATAAAAACTACTTTAATCAGATTGAGGCATGATATTAGGGAAAGGAAACTTGAAACTCCACACTGAAGATCAGTGTGTTCGCTCTGCTAGCAAGGAAAATTGCTTTGATTCAAGAAATAATATCACTGAGCATAGCAAATAATTCTTCACATGTGCAGTGCAGTGTGTGCTGTATCCTTTCTGTTTTGTACCAAGACAACACAAGCTTTAGCAATACAAATAAATACTTGCAGATCCAAAGGACCCTAATTTTGGAAAAGGAGGTAGCTCTCTTAGAAATCCTAGTGCAGCGAACCAAGACTTCATCAAGATTTAAGCACAAAAGAGATGCTAGAACCCTGGCATGCAAGTAGGAGTGGAATTTCAATGGCTCACATGGCTTTTGATCAAACTTCTAGTGTCTGAATTCAATGGTATGCACACCCATCGACTTCAAGGATAAAAGCTGTACCCCTCAAACACAAAGTTTAAAGAACTTGAAAGTGGCAATTATGGATCTTCTTTATCACCTTACTCAATTGTGTCTAAGTTTTATTCCCCACTTTTAAATGTTATATTAATAGGCAAACTACATGCAATATGAAATGACATGTTAGAATAATTTTTGTAAAATGAACCTATACAGCTTAAGTTAAAAAACTCTGGGCCTTTACAAATGTTCAAAGACGGCTTCATCAGGAAATGCAAGCTCTTGTTGCAGACCACTGTATTTTCTATTCCTTTCACAAAACATAATATACAGTTGTTAATACTGGATGCATTGCATGACATAGTACTGCCTGATTTTTGAGAAGAGGATGTGAACTCCCAGTTCTAACAATGAAATAGAGCTTAGTCTTTGGCACTTCCATGTAGAGGTGCAGCTCGCAGAACAATTTAGTATCAGTAATTTTACCCTGAACATAAACATTTAAGTTACATGTTTTGGGGAAAGAAAGGAGTGAACTTCAAGCTGTTTTGATAACATGAATATAAGATACAAGATAAATTTTTTCCAGGAAAGGCAGTCAGTCATTAAATTATCCCACAGATGAGTGCATTAGCAATCTAATTTGTAGTCGAGAAGGTATATCCCTCGAGTAACAATGATGTGCCAACTACAGTTTCTTAAGATGACTTTCTCCTAGTCTCAAGACCATATGATTTTCAGAAAATAGATCACAGCCCGGACTGAGAGCCCATCCTGAAATTACTTGACTGAAATCCTTAGTTTCAACAGAGTTCTTCAAGACAGAGGTGAATTTACACTACCAGCAAAAAACGGACAACAAAAACTTCTAAGGTGCACATAATGCGATAGATATCACATTATTTTCCCTTGGTGTCTCAATTTTTTCATTTTGAAGACCGAACCAAATATGAAAACATTAAAACACAATCTCTGAGCTCAAAACCACTTCCAAAACTGCCAAGTATAAAACTGTTACTGACCCGTTCTGTTCTGTTTATCACAATAAGATACATTTTTTTGATGAAAAAAATGCTAGATTGCAAGTGTAACATAATAGAACCAGCAAGCACTGCCAGCAGGTCGGAGGAAGAGAGAATAATTCAGAGATATTGTCATCTGTAGGCCAATTTATATTGTCAGACAGCAGGTTCACATTAGTCTCTGATGTCACTGCAATAATGGCATAATGTAACGATTGAGCAAAGAATACCTGTGGGGTAGAGCTATACAGTGAGGTATATCTATAGCTGTTAAAGAATTTCAGGCTTCATTCAAAGCAGAACCAGAAGAAGCAAAAGACCAGGATTAAAAAAAGAATGAGAAAATGGTAGTGTTCATAAAGACTTCTGAATATTTTAGCCCTTGTTTTATGATGATGAAGCAAGCATAATGTTGTATTCCATTGATTCAGTGGGTTCATGATTAAAATAAACTAATGTAGCAATTTAGGGGTTTTGTGATTTTTTTTTTTCCCCTGTAACAAGAAAAAAAAGCTTTTTAACAGTTCCTCACGGCAGGCATAATGTGCATCTGTGCTCTGATTTACTGCACATGCTGCCTTCTCTAGCATCATGTTAAGTTAGGATATCAGCATGGTAGGTCACACAGTGGGAGTGACCTTTTGCTAATCACTACACATCAGTTACTACTGGCACACAGCTCATTACTAAGAAACCCTCCAACTAGCTGGCTTTCAAATCCGCTCACACTTTGATTCTTTTTTCCCCTTTTCTTTCTTTCTTTTTTTTTTTTCCTCCAGACTAAAGATTATACTTTCACATAAAATCTCTGTTGTGTAATTTTGCCAACTAGGGTTCCAAAGTCAAAAAGGCACCCAGTTAATTTTCCATGATTATAAAAGGAGCCTGAAAATTCATACTGAAGGTAGGCCTGTAATCTTGGGTTTCATTAAAAAGGTCAGAACATTTTTCCTCACCACCTATTATTAAAATGTTTGAGGGATGCCATTAATTTGATTTTTCAGGACACAGAAATCTCACTGGAAATTAGACCGTAATCCTGCTGTTGCTTTCCTGACACTTTTCATAGGGCAGGATACGGCTGCAGGGACTAAGAGCTCTCCTGCAATTTACAATTGGTTACTTTGGCCAAATGGCAGGTGACTAATGCAAGACAAACTGTTTGCACAACCTGGGAGCACTGGGTTTAATTTCAGTTCTGAAAGAGGGGGGAAAGTGTTTCTATTGACGTTGAACCACGAGCTGTCCCCCGCCAATACATCTGCCACATTTAATAAACAACATGCCCCCCGCCCCCGACAATGTGATTATTAGAGGTACAGAAATTCAACAGCTTAAGAATACAAAACATAGCTGGAGCAAAATGAAATGGTTTTTAACTCACCGGCCATTTGCTGAATGCCGCTGAAGGCACCCAAGTTACTGGAGGAAGTTGCTTGCTGCAGAAGCTGTAAATGAACAACACAACACAGCAATCTATCTGACAGTAATGCAGCAAATGAAGATAAAACTAAAATGAGCTACCATTTCACATTTGGAGTATTTCTGCTTTCCTTTACATTTATATAGTCTCTTGCTTCTGTCTGCTGTTGGAATGAACATCCCTAGAGTCAATGCTGTAAATCCATATTAATGTCTAATCTCTATTAAGAAACACAGAGACACAAGGGAAACTCAATAACATGGCTGCTTTAAAACAATTAATCAATTTATTCTTTTTAACAACCAGGTGTTAAATCTATTTAAACCAACATAGTGTGACTAATTACAACCCTCTGTAGTCTGGTAGTTACCATAACTCATCTCTGTCAATCACAGTCCATTCTCCCCCACCCCCGTGAATTCAGTTTTTTCTTTATTATCTTTATTAATCAAGCACACAGATATTCATTAGACTGGTATTTGTACATATTAATTTAGCCTATTTCAGTATTAATTAACATACCTCAGTACTAATATATATTTTTAATTACTGGGTAAATTGTTGTTTATAACACTATACCAAAGCATTGTATGCACACAAATTATGTATTTATGCATACACAGTACATATATATGGACACATCTATTTCACAGAATCACAGAATCCCAGAACAGTTTGGGTTGGAAGGGACCTTAAAGATCATCCTGTTCCAATTCCCCTGCCATGGGCAGGAACACCTTGCACTAGACCAAGTTGCTCCAAGCCCCATCCAGCTTGGCCTTGAACACCTCCAGGGATGGTGCACCCACAGCTTCTCTGGGTAACCCATGCCAGTGTCTCACTACCCTCACAGGAAACGATTTATTCCTAGTCTAAACCTGCCCTCTCTCAGTTTAAAGTCATTACCCCTTGTCCTGTCACTAAATACCCTTGTAAAAACATCTCTCTCCAGACTTCTTGGAGACACCCTTTAGGTACTGAAAACTCTAAGGTGTCTCCAGAGCCTTCTCTTCTCCAGGCTGAACAACCCCAACTCTCTCAGCCAGTCTCTATAGGAGTGGTGCTCCAGCCCCTTGATCCTCTTTGCGGGCTCCTCTGGACTCACTGCAGCAGCTCCATGTCCCTCCTACGCTGAGGGCCCTAGAGCTGGACACAGCACTTCAGGTGGGGTCTCACGAGGGCAGAACAGAGGGGGAGAATTACCTCCCTCGACCTGCTGGTCACACTTCTTGTGATGCAGGCCAGGACATAATTGACTTTCTGGGATGTAGGCTCACATCAACCAGTCGTGTTGAGGTTCTCATCCACCAACACCCTCAAGACCTTCTCATCCATCAACACCCCCAAGACCTTCTCATCCACCAACACCCCAAAGACCTTCTCCTCAGGGTTGCTCTTGATCTATTCTCCTCCCAGCCTGTACTTGTGCTTGGGATTGCCCTGACCCAGGTTTAGGACCTTGCACGTGGCCTTGTACTTCATAAGGTTCTATCTGTCTAACTCAGAAGCATCAGGAACTCTCAAGTTATCCAGAAGCTCCTCAGCCAAACGTCTCAACTCCAGAGCCACGAAAGGCAGAGGCTCCCTCTTGGCCTCTCTTGGCCACCCATGACCTAAGACACGTGGCTGTGGATTTCAGATTTTCCAGCACAGACAGCAGCTAACACCTCTTTCTCATCTTACAAATGGACCAAGGAAAATACCAGTTTAAATTTATGAGAAACAAATGGCTTTTCCTGGACACCTTCACTTTCTGTGAGGCCACACATGTTTAGCACTGACAGGACCATGCATTAAAGCAAAAGCCATTCCCAAATTGAAATGTGGAAAATTAGATGATTGATCCACAACATTCTAGTTTAGAGGCTGCACCACATAGATATGGCCTCTACCATAGGCCATATTGAGCTGCCTGTCTGTCCTCCCCTAAGGAAGAACTTAAATTTTATTCCAGCTATAAAAACCAGACTCTAACATTCAAACCCCCAATAAAACTAATGAAATAAAATTTTATTTATGGTGGAGGGGTTGGAACTAGACGATCTTTAGGGTCCCTTCCAACCCAAGCCTTTCTATGAATCTATGATTTATTTTGCAGCACGAGGATTCTTTAAATGCTTGCCCTTGACAACACTGACACATCTTCAAATGCTTATTCGGTCTCTATTCCTTGTTATTTATTTCTAGTCCATGTGATAAACATACCCAGAAGACACACTATGTATCCTGGAGGGCTTAGCAATTTATTGCAGGGAGTTTACTATATGGCTTACCACGGTTTTAAAATAAATACAGTATAATACAACCACCACCTCTGAAATGAACTTACAGCTAGATATTGTGGCGTGAGTCCTCCGAGACCTGTGAGGTTTCCCCAAGTGGCAGTATTGAGCTGTTGCATCTGCTGAGCCAACTGCTGCTGCAAACGCCGCTGCTCCTTGTCCTTTTGGGTGTCGGCAAACTTCACCACGATTGGCGAAGAGCAGCCCTGTGGTCAGACAGATCGGGAAAGACAGAAGGGTTAAATCACACCGAGTCACCCTCACACCCTGAGCTCAGCCATGTCCTGTAGGGCCACTGGAAATGGCACAACCAGGTCGCTCACCCTCTCTTTGTGACTGGCATTTGTAGGACCGCAAGGACTAGGATTTTCAGGTTCTTAGGAAAAGAGGCCATGGAGAAATTATTGATTCCCTGGTTCTTTTTATAAAACACCTTTCCTCAGGCTCTCTTTTCCTTCCAGCTAACAAAATCGCTGCCAGAGACAGCAAAGTGTACCAGTCCTCTTTAATTAAGCTTCACAGCTGATGAGATGGACGTGATGCTTTGTCTGCAGTCTGTTTTCAAGGCATTGCCAAAGGGAGAGGTGTCCAACCTCCCTGCTGCCAGGGACCACACAGCCAACACCGCTCTGCCACCACGGTCTGGCTGTGCAGTCACACTCAGTGCAGCTGGGCTTGTGTGCCCTACGCTGGCTTGTGTTCCCTACGTAAACAGGCTGTGAGCAGCAGACTTACTGCATCGCCCACCAGCAGCGAGCCGCTGGTCCTTCTCGTGTCAAGGACCCCCAGTCAACTCACCCACCTGTGGTCCGCTCCCAGGCACGCTTTGTATCAAGCACCCTTGAGATGTGAACAAAGGGCAGGATGCAGACCAAAAGTGAATAGTTCTGGTGATAGCAGCCCATTCCTGATGGCCACCATTTCTTCTATTGCTTCTATCAGCCTCTTGTTACATGATATGGGAGGGCTGCAAGACGCCTTAGGGAATAGGGAAGCTGTAAGAAAGAACTAGAGATCTGGTCTGCAGCCTATGCCTCACCCATGTCTGAGGGACTGTAGGGAAGAAGTAGGGGTTCAAAGACCAGATGGACTTTTGAGGTAAACTGGAATTTCCCTTGGACTTCAAATTATGCATTCCTGGGCAAAGTCACTGAGAGAATGAGATGTGATTACGAAAGATGTCTTTGTTGATTTCTCTCTGTTTCTTTTCCATGCTAAGAAATATTTCAAATTTTAACCTTTCAAGTCTTCATTTTTTTCAAATCAAGGAAGCAAACTATATACTGCAATGATTCACTTCTTCAAATTAATTCAAGCATTTTATGAGTCATAGAAACTGTCAATCCATTTCATACTGCTTTTCAACTTCACAGGATCCAATGAATAACTTCCCTCCACCCGCCATGCTTTGTTATACTAATTTCTTGTCTAACTTCAATCTGAACACAATGGTAGGAGTGATAAGTGACTCAAGACCAAAAAACACAGCAGTGCTTTAGCCAAAGTGTATAGCGTGGGATGCGGAGCAGGGTTATACTTAACATAATTCTTTCCGTGGCTGCTCTCACAACACTGTGAACATCTTCAGAAAAGATCCTGTCCTTGAGTGTTTACAAAAAGCAGCCATGTGCCTTTTCCTCTGAAAAACCTCACACCAGGACAAGTGATAAAAATATTCACAATCATCAGATGAAATGATGAAATAAACCACAATAATAATATCTCTTGTATGAGGATCTCTCATCAACACCATTCCTTTAGAATTATCTTGGAAAATCATCGCTTGTGATTTATTATTCTACCTCCAATTCCTTTCCTGTGTGTTTCATTGTAAAAAGGTCTTACAGTGTTTCAGTGAGGGAGAAAGGAGATACATAACACTCCAGCAATCAAATAAAGATTATGGAGGAGTTGGCTTGTTACACGACTACCTCTCTCTAGTGATTTTTATACTAATATTAAAAATAGGATTATTTAAAAAAAAAGAGAAATAAAAAAGAGCTGGGGGTGGAGGGTATGAGAGAGATTTTTTAGGTTTTTCTAATAAAAAAAGCAAGCTGTTTCTATTTATTACAAGGTTTGGTAACACCAGGCTAAGAACAACCAGAACTTACTGCCTTCTACTTAAGTGTACAGGAGAATCAAGTCTATTTCCAAAGAAATAGAAATGAGTATCAAAGGAAGAAATATTATATGGCTATTTCAGTTTTCAGTTCAGCAGCTCAGCACTCAACACTACAGCTGACATATTTATGAATGCTTAAATGTCAGTAAATTGTATAAAAACAATATCTCTGCAATTTATGAATCTATAATTCATTTTTTCACTGTCTGCGCTATATTTCATCACTTCATCATTTTCAAGAAAGCAAACATTCTGAAGACTGAAATTATATCTAGCAAGTGGCTCTATATGAGAAAAGGGTTGTTATTGTTGTATCAAATTTACTCCATGATAACAAATTAGTGTCTTCTACTGATGCTGCATTTGAATGCCTTAAACAAACAAAAAAGCTCCGTAGAAATGAGACAGAAGAGCAAACACTCTAGAGCAGCAATTATATTTTTTAAATCACTTGATTTAACCGGGTCAGTAAGTCAGGTGGAAAGAGCAGTAAGAGAATGTATTATTATATAAGACATGTTCATCTGGACTTAACATCCCCATTGTTCTTCCTTAGCCCACTTTGAAAATTCATCTTGGTCAATGATCCGTGCTAAAGAATTGAAAATAATGAAATCTGAAAAAAAAAAAAATAATCTGTGGCAATTGGGTTGAAATGCAATTGTGTACTATACGTGGTCCCCTAAGCCCACTTTTGTTTGCAAAAGGACATGAAACAAAAGTGTCCAAGGATGACTGTTTCAGGCTGAGAGTCGACATTTAACACTAGTCAATCTAAGTTAACTTTTTACTAGATGAGTCTTGGCAAAAGTGAGCAATTTATTTTTTTTTTGCCTAAAGGGTGATTTCTGTTTTATGCACTTCCATTTTCTGTCTTGAGAGGAGGTTTCCAGCACGTACACGAGGTGCATTTCCCTTCCTCTTTTAATGGCATGGTATCTCCATACCATTTAGCGCCATTTTCTTCCCAACAACTTGTGCTGCCTCCATCTTTTCCTGTGTCTTGTCAGGGCAGTTGGTACAGCCTCCAGTGAGTCCCTCCCCCATGGAGAGGGAGGGTGTACGGCTTCTTTCCAAGAAGGGACTCCCAGCCTAAGCTCAACTGACACAAAGACCCAGATGTTCAAAGTGTAAAATATTTGGAACTGCCTTGCCTATATGAAGATCTCAGTGATGATGTCTCTAAAGGTGTTGAAAAGTATTCTGGTCCAACAGTCTACAGAATTGATCCAAGATTCTATAGAACTAATTACTCTAGGATTATCCCATCAAAACCCATCCTCTTTTGGAGTGCTGCATACAACAGAGGAATGGGAGAATTTGTCTGGGAGGTGTTATGTCTTTAATTTTACCGTCTTCTGAAGTAGAGCTGTGTAAAATTCATTTTGCTAGACAGAAAAATACATTAAAACACATGGAAAATATAGGTAAAACACAGTATTACCAATAAACATTTCCTTTTTTACTTGGAATCAAACCCATCAAAACATATATATCTGAATTAAAGGAGCAGTGCATGGCAGACAAATTACTACAGGTATTATTTTGAGACTCAAAGTGGCAGTTTTTTCACAATATACTATCAGACTGCATAGACTGTATAACAGCAGCTTTCTAGTAAATATAATTTCAATTATTCTCATCTCATTGGCAGATTCTCATCTAAAACTGTATACCCAGGGTCTAAAAATGCATTGCACTGAAAAGAAAACACATCGATTATAAGAGAAGCTCAACCAAATTCAAACGTGATGTTTGGAAAGACAATAGCTTTGCAATGCTGATATCATTACTTGTACTATACAGGAAACAGTTAGTGACAGTTTCATGCACTAGCTGGAATTTTATCTTCTCCTTCTCCTCCTCTGTCCACCCTCCCACCCCTGGTCTCCCCCCTTGGCTCGTTACACAAAGCAGCTCAACGACATGACGCAATAATGATTGTTTAGCACCCAGCATGCTTTGGGAGACTAGAGCATTGCAAAGGAAAATCACTGAGAGAGAGAAAAAAAAAAATTGAAAGGTCCTGGTGGAAAAAGAAATAAAAAGGAAAAAAAAAAAAAAAAGAAACAAGTGCACATAACATCAATGCCACCTCTGAGAAAAATCATCACTACACGAAGATACAGTATACATAATACAGTATAACATGCACTCTCCAATGATAAGCTAGAAGATCCAGAGTAAGTAAAGATTTCATACTTGTGCGGTTTTTTGTGCAAAATTCTGAAAGACCATGACAAAAATCACAGACTGAAAAAAGTTTTGAGATTGCCAGACAAGCCGTGGCATTCGATAACCACTCCAATGACCGGATCGTTAGCCCGCAGCTACAGTCACATTAAAGTGAACAAGTTTAAAGTTTTGAGCTGCTCATCACGATAAAATCCGAGGCCATAGAGGCAGTTTGGAAGGGAATAAAGAGTGCTGCTTGCGAGGGGCCAGCCACGACGGTGCTCTGCAGGAAGTGCCACACTTCAACATGCTCTGTCATCATTAGCATTTTTATTGGCTACATGAAGAAGGCGAAATTATATTAAGTTAAAAAGAGATTCTATTTGCAGAAAAACACATGCACTAGTAACTCAGTGTGGCCATGTTAAATCTCTTGAGTTTTTTTCTCAGAGAAGTGCAAATCACAACACTTAGAAATCTATTTAAAAGAAACTAAGATTTTTCTTTGGGGGGGATGTGTGCTAAAAATAGAGATAATTTACTCATCAGATATACTCTGAATATGACTGAGGAGTGATATTCACAGCATTTTACTTTCTGCTGAATGCCACTGAAAACAGGATTGAGAGCCGTGTCTGGATACCACACAGCCACCTTATTGTGCGCTTTCAGGTGATTAAGAAAAATAAAGCTTCACAAAGACAAGTCGAGTGAGCTGGTAAAAAACATTTAAATCTGTGATTGTCATGTGTCTGATCTGATCCAGGAGAGCATGGCTTTACCATTCGCAATCATTTGCACAAAGAAAACAAAGAAAGGGCAAATGATACAGTACTGTACCTCCATGGTCTGAGACTGGTGCATGGCTTTGATTGCATTCTGTGCCATTGCCCTTGTAGAAAATGTGACAAACGCACAGCCTGTGGGAACAAGGGGACAGGGAGCAGGAAAGACAAAAAACAACAAGACAAAAGGGTTGGACGCTTGTTAAACCAACACAGTCTACGAGAACGGCCACAAGACGACACTGTTCTCAGTAGTACATAAAAATAAACAACTTCTCTAGTTTATTTATCGACAGTGCTGACTTGCTAATCTGACCATAGATGAAAGAAAAAAAATTAGGTGGGGATGGGTGATGTGAAAGGTTTTTGTTTAGTTTTTTTGTTTTGTTTTTTTTTCTTTGTTTTTGTTTTTTTTTTAATGTT
Source organism: Myiotriccus ornatus (assembly GCA_036023395.1). NCBI lineage: Eukaryota > Metazoa > Chordata > Aves > Passeriformes > Tyrannidae > Myiotriccus > Myiotriccus ornatus. The sequence goes on along the minus strand of JAYRBT010000042.1, from coordinate 4,912,555 downwards.
GTTTTGTTTCTGTTTTTGTTCTTTAGCCACAGGGTTTGAAATAAGTAAGGCTTTTACGTAGCCTTTGGATTGCATAGTTAAGTCTATTCAGACCGTGCATTAACAATTGCTTGCTCTGGCTTTTGTGCAGGTAAAATGACTGGCATTGCCGACAGCTGAATTGGGAATTTAATAAAGGGTCCATAACATCACACATTACTGTGATGCACCAAGAATGATCGTACAAATTAGAACGAGAAAAACTACACTGTGTAGCCTGTGACTATGTGTGAAAAGACTCAGACAAAATTCAGTAATGTAGGCGGAATCTCAACATTTAAGAAAATAACATATTAAAAATAAAAATCTTTACTATTTTTGTTTCTCTGAGTCCTAGGTCCAAGTGTAATTCTAAAGCTACTGCCAACTTGAACAATTTTGAAGCTATGTGCATGAATACCTGAAAAATCACTTTTTCTTTTTCCTCCTCAGCCTTTTAAATAAAATGAAAAGCCAGTAGGCTAATGCCTGGGCTATTTTTCCACCCTTTTACTACTGTCAGCCATACCTACACTGGGCATGGTACAGTTCAACTTTTTAGTGCATGACTCACTGCCCTTTTGGCTAATAAAAACATTGCCTCCTGAGATTTACATTTTATTCTTCATGCACCCTTGGGCATCTTAAAGAAAAAGACTGTGAAATTAATGCAGATTCAGGCTGATTTTGTAATAATACCATGGCACACTAAAAGCTTAGCTAAAGCAACACAGACTTATTTCACTTGTGATCTCTAATGACTTTAAAAGTGCATTGATTTTCAGCTCCCTTAGCCTTGCACAGTTTGAACTTAGGTTTCAGAGAATAATTTAGTGTTCCACTCAATTTCCTCAAAACATTATTATTATTACTACTTAAAAGATTTCCAAATGAAGCAGATCTAAGCACTGAGAGGCTAAAGCATATTGTCATTTGAGAGCTAATGCATGAAAACTACATTCTGGCATCAAAAATACAATATTGCTGCCCCTGTGGCCAATGGGCAAAATAAACCATTTTGCAATCCAACAAGCAACAGATTGTTTGGTTTATGCAAATCAATTTGAGGCATAAAATACCTTTTCCTTTTAGCTCTGTGTGTACCTGGTAAGATTATCAAGTCAAGACTGTATTCACATTTTAATCAAACAACAGTAAGAGAAAGCAATGCCTGATCATTACCCAAAAGCACTACATCTAGTCATGAAAATAAAGTCAATGCATTTTTGCATCATGCGGTTTTTTTTTTCCTCTTTAATGTAAAGGCCCTTGATTAAAGAGAACCTAAACTGTCTTATGCACCTCTGGCTGATAGGTGAGCATCATAAAATCAGAAGTCATAATTCTTTTACCCAAACTTCATGTATTTCTTAGGTAACAAAACAGCTGATGATGTCTTACTACTGTTTAGCCACACTACATGTTGCTATACCGACCTCGTTCAGCAACAAATTTCTGTCACAGAATATGATGTGACAAACCAGCTTTCTGTACAGCAATCTAGACAAAATGCAGTGCAGTAGAAAGGTAAATAAACTACAGTACCTCTGCTTAGATTCCATATTGCTGCTGTGCACTAAAATTAAAGAGGCCCAAATTTACCATCAGTCTCAAAGTAATCTCTCTTAATACCACTTCTGTTATTACCATTAACAGAGGAAATAACACCAAGGGTTTTCATTTCTCGTCTTGCAAATTCAGTGGGGGATGAGCACAAATAGAGATTTACTGGAGGGCAGGCAAGGAACCCCATACAGAGCCTTGAATAATATTGTTGATAATGGTCAAGAAAGTGCTTCACGCGCTTCTTTGGCTCTCATTATCCAGGAGTGTGTACCATAGTGACAATTACTGAATGGAGATTTCGAATGCATAAGAAGCATGTAAGAAGTCAACAAAAATCAATAAGACACAGTTTATGCATTTATCACAATTTCTCCCCAGCAGTTCTGCTGTAAGTAACTTACTGAGAGATGTTGCAATTAGCAGGTCTCAACAGAAATGTGAATCAGCAGAGAAACAAGGCTGCATTTCTCTCACGATAAAGCAGACTCTCCCTCCCCTCCCTTAAGCTTTTTCTCTTTTTAACCACAGAGCTCAGCTGTTGGGGACTCTCAGTGCCCAACACCACTGCAAAGCCTTCCTCCTCACTCCTCAGCCCAAAACCATTTGCATGGGTCCCGTTGCCTTTGTCATGGAGCAAAAAGACCTTCGCAGCAGATTTCTGTACCAATTTGAAAGAAACTTGTTCTGTGGGCAAGGGGAATGCCTGATGAATGAGGTTATGCAGCTTGAATATGAGCATTTGGAAACAGCATTCCACAGAGAGGATGGGGCTGCATTTTAATTAGGGTTTGCCAGCCAGAGGCTACAAGGTTAGGTCCCCTTGTTATCTCCAGTCAGCAGGCCATTTCCCACCAATGGACAGTGACCATTTGCACATTAAATACCCAATTTACCTCAATAACCATGGCAAAAATTCAGTAGACAAAGTTATTTCTAAACTATTTGAAAACCCAGACCTTCAGTGGTTATCATCAAGCCCCCCAATTAAACTCTAGTTATATTTCCATTTAACCATCTTTCCAGACATTGCAACGTGTATTCACATTCAAGGGTTATTTTTCAGCTACCAAACCTGGACACATTTAATCGGAAGTTGATGTCCAAGGAAACTGGTTTTCATTTGTTTATGTTTCTAAAGGGTTGGGAAAACCCTTTCCAGCATACTCTCACTCACTGTATCACATGGACACAGGTGGTCTTTTGGGAACACACTGCCAGCTTTAGGACCGTAAATCACAATTATAAGAAGACAAGACTAATCAGATTTCATGCCTCGTGGTGCAAGGAAACAAGAAAGATTTTCGTGGCCTCTTACCTCGTCCTATGAAACGTGGCATTGATTGGCATGCCATGGGCTGAGGCCTTCCGGACCAACAGCTACAAGCAAACTATTTCTGATCTACCACACTGACTCCCAATACTTCAATTATTCCCTTCTCACCAGAGCTATGGAGCTCTCTGGGAGAAAAAATGTGGAGAGGGGGATATTTCTATAGCTAAAGCCTTGAAATGACTTCATTTTGTACCACCAGCTACCTAGCCACACCAAAAACTAGATTCTTTTGTACATACAGTCATTCTGCAATTCATCTTGCACTTACTTTTCAGCTCTGGTTTCAAAATGTCAGGGATCAGCGACAGAAGCAAAAGGGGAGGGAGAAAGGAGGTCTAAGAGTTTTAGCTGCTTCTCCAAAGCTGCCCTCTCACCCCCTGCACCAGAAAAACAATTGACTGGGGAAAGTCTGCTGGAAGTAATTTCCTCCTGCAGGTGGAATTGGAGGCAGGCACCCAGCCCTGTCATGGGAGATGTGTTCTGGAGCACATTATCACATCTGCCATCTCGGCTGAGAGAACAACTAAACTCTCAGGGTTGCTCCTTACCCTCCACCCACCACAAACCGAAAAAGAGATTTGAATAAGGTGTGAAATCTGATAAGCCTCCTCCTTGATCCGTGCAATCCCAAACCTAAGGCTTGCTGCTTGGGTGATTGTATATCTGAAATATTTAAAAAAGATCAGCTCTTCCCCATTTCAGCTCCCGCTCCATGTGATTCTTCTCATCTCAAGCTTTCCTAGACTGTTGTGCAATGTTCAGTCAGCAGTTCATGCACAGTCTAACACAACACCAATACCTGCAAGCTGCAAGTGAAGTAGAACATTTTTAAGTATGGAAGCCTCAGGTAAGGTTCATACCTGCACAAGAAACTCATGCAACCACTGTGGTCTACCAGAGGTTTTAAAGCCCTCAGTGAAGGCAAAAGGAGATGAAAAACCTGTAGACATTGTTTGGAAGTTTAAAAACATGGTTTTAAAGTGCTGGAGATGAAAAAATGGCAGGTGTAAACAATTTAAAAAAAAAAGGAAGAATATATACATATATATACAGTGACACAGAAAATGACTCAAGAGATTTTCAAAGACACCTGAGCAATCCCAGTGCTGTGTGTGCTGGCTGTGCAGCTGGTGCTGGAATGGTTGCACCACAGCTTCCCAGTTCTCCACAAACCAAGTTTTTGTTTAATTTCTGTGAAGAAACAATAGCGAAAAGCTGCCAAATACTCCTCCAAGGAGTATTTGGGATCCTCTGAGATGAAAGCCTCTATTTAAAGAAAAGATAAGGCTTGAATAAAAAGCTATGGAAATTGAAATGTGACAAAAATAAGCTCTAGTTGGGTTAAAATATTTCTAGCTGAGATTGCAAAGTAGACTTTCCCTTTTCTACAGTCTGCTAATACAAACCAATCTTAAGCCTGGGAAATAGCTTTCTAATGAAGACATCATACAAAAATCTTTCTTAGTGTTTAAAATACATTTCATCTACAAATTAAGGCATCAAATTGTTTATTGTGGTGACGTTTGGCCACTAAGTATTACTTAAGACACACAACGACAGGTCTGAGACCAAGTGGAACAATTCAGCCCAAAGGAAATAGTTTTGAAAAAGTCACAGGGAAGCTCTTCAGTTTATGCATATCAGGCACATAAAGGTAACAAGAGGCGCCTCCTGTAACCATGCCTCAGCTCTTCAGCTCTACTGACTTGACTACTGACCAGATGACAGTTTCCCAGATTTTAAATTTCCTGAAGTCCATGGTTTCCTCGAAGCATTTCTAATTGGACATTCAATTACCCACCCTGCAGAGTACAGACTCCAGTACGTGGAATTTACACAAACACAGAGTCAAACGGGTACCAAAGACCACAGTCTCTAACAGTGCCTCGATGACCCTCTTGTTGGAATAAAAACTGGTAAATTATTTCATTTCAGACTTCCCCTCTGGGGAGGGATTGCTGCAAAGCTGCAGTAATGGAAATCTGAGATGTAGTTACTGGCCAAAGGCCAGCAGAGACGTTGGTCACTTGGATGTGTTTCTTCCTTCCCAGCTGCAAAAGAGTTTCAGCAAGGGAGAACTAAATTAAATGTGCCATAATGATTGGAAAAAATGAAAATGTTACCACATTACAGCAAAGGAAGTAAGGCATGGACGTGCTTCTGAAGAGCTATTAAAAATACAGCACTTTCACTGTCCTTGTTTCCCACCAGTTACTAATACACAATTCAGAAGGTGACCCCTAATCCAGGGTGTACCCATAGCTGGCACTTCATGGTACTTTAGCTGAGAAAGGAGCAGTAAATATCCATGAGGGAAAAAAAAGCGCTATAAAATCACCTCACCTACTCTTCCCTGCAATTAATTGTGATGCAAATACTAATTTTCTTTCACTAATTCATCAAGAAAACCCTTGAATCTGAAAGTTATGAATGGATTTTCATGAAATTAAATTGCCTGACCATGGTGTAACTCTCTATTCCATTTCTAATCTGCTCTTAAAGCAAAGAAGGAGTGAAAAAAACAATCCTTGTAATCAATGTCTGCAGAAATGTTCGCTTGTCCCATGTGCCTGGTGATGTTTTGTTAGAAAAATCATACAATTAGGAGCCTAGAAGATGCAGAAAAATGCATTTTGAGCTTTTTCACAATTTTCATGGTATATCCAACTGTCTCTACATGTTATTAGCAGGTTTTTTCAGTGCATGCTATTAACCCAGTTGACTTCTTTTTTCTATCTGGTATATAAATCTGCACTTAGCAATACAGCAGAATAATTTTCTGTGTGGTGCTCCTGTGATAAGGATAAGAGGATTTTTTTTTTATCATCATTATGGATGGTAATAATAATTCCTAGAGTGATACAGAGATATTGATCCACTGATCTAAAAAAAGCATTTTACAAAGGCAGAGAAGCATTGCTACCCTTATTTTAAGGGACAGGATAACAGAGGTGATGAGAGATCAACTCACCTATGGTCAATACAGCACATCAGCGGCACAGCTACAAACCAAACTAGGGTTTTTCTGGCTATTTTTGCACAGTCCAGCTATCACTGTGTGGCTGTCTGTGCTGGCATCTGTGGTCATGCAGACATTACACAGCACTGGGAGTCAGGAGGTCTGAAAGTTTCCTTAAGCCGTTTACAATAAGTGATTTAAAATCTTAATCATCTGAGGCAGTTCACTTCTGCTTTTTCATGATAATGAAGCTTAGCACATGATATCACAATCATGAATTTTTGTAAAGCATACTTAGCTCTTCAGAGAAAGTGCTGGATTAAACAACCCTGCAGGCTGAATCCTTCTCTTTGAATAATGAATATCGTACAGGCAGTGGCAAGCTTCTTTAGATAGTCCCACAAACCCTGCTAAAGCAAGGGCCAGCCTCCATGGCTGCCGGGTTTCTTTATCTCTACAGCCAACAGGGTATTTCTATTTTTTAATACACTCCACAGCTAGGAATTACCTTCTGCCAGCCAACTAATTTCACAGGGACTATCCCAAAGCCTTCAGAAAGCAATGCCTTTTGGTTGCTGCCCATTCTTGAAGCTGATCAAAATATAACAAGTTACAGGTATAAACAATGGTTATTTCTTAGGTGTAGGAGTGAATAACAATGGGAAAAAAACATGACTCAGGGGGAAAAAATAATCTCAGTGTCTTTAAAATGCACTGCTCCACCAGTGGAGTTCTGTATCATTACTTTAGTCCCATTTTACAGCTGAGTTTCAAACAGCTGACAATAGGAATTTGGAGTTGAAATGCTGATGGTCCATTATCAGTAGTGACAGCAGTGGGTGCGACTTTATTAAAGTTCTGTCAACTCTTGGCTAGAAACTACAATAGAAACAACTAGTTCCATCTCTCTCCCTCTCTCCCTTTATCTTAGCACTTATATCACACTCATCACAAAGTGTTACATTTTCTCTTGATGCCACAGGACAGGATTTCTTCTTGCTATTGGATCCACGTGGTAAACTAAACCCCCACAACTCGCCTGTGAGCTGACAGCAGACTGTTACTGTACCAGCAGTGAGGCTGCTGTTGTAGTGTAGATATGATCTAAAAGTCAAATGAAACCTTTATAGCTTTTACTAAGTTAAAAAAAAAAAAAAAAAGCAAACAAACAGCCTGGCCCAAACCAAAACTGCTCTGCTGAGCAGTGTAACCTGGAGCTATTCCTTTTACCAGCAACTATCTGCTGGTAATGCAGATTATTTGCCTGAACGCTTTAACAAAGCTCAAAAGCTGGCACAAATACCAAGGAAGATACTTTTTAAGCTCTTTTCATCCAGAGATCCCATGATGTGCACTTGCTTTGCAATTGAAAAGAGATGCCAAATAGAGTTTACTGGACCACGTTTCTATCTCACTGCTGTGAGTGCTGAACTGAGTCCCCAGAGGCTCTGGCATGGCAGGGTCAGTGTTTTCCTAAGACAGTGACTATTTTTCATTCAACCCTCTGTGTCTAGCAGGGAAGCACATCCAGATGGGTGCTGGGAAAACAAACACTGTTTGTGGCAAAGAGAATTAACATCTTGGAAGTGGAAACATGAATTAAAACTCATTAAGGATTGGAAGCCTTCACAAAGATTTAACTGTATAAATTCTCCCTCTTGCTTTAGTGAAGCAGTTTTTCACCTTGCAGTTTTTCAGGCAAGCTCCCTCCACTGCAGATCTCCCACAGCACTTTTCATTTCAACTGCAATACCAACCATTTTCCCAACACTTTGCCTTTGCTCATGGAGTGGTGGTTTTGTGAAGCTGATAAAAATCTGCCTGAAAACCTGGTTGGCGCAGCTGAACTCATTTTCAAGTGTGAACATGGGTGTGTAGAAAGCAATTCGAGTTTAACAAGGCATGATGGAGGAGGGCATGATAGAATATCAGTCGTGATTGTGACCGAAATGAACCCAACTGGCAGAGGATACAGCTCTGCTACGACTGCTGGTGTGTGACCTACCTGGACTGAGATCTTCAGTCTCCAGCACGAGGGAACAGCACATTAACTCTACAGCTGTGCTGGCCACCAGATGACACTGCCCTGCATGGCTTAGGAATCTCAGCTTCTGATTGTCATGAGATTGCTATTCATGGCAGAACAAAACTACCCCACCAATCTCACTTACTCTGTTGGATTTCATAATTAGCTTTTTTATGCTCCTGCTATAACCAAAGTCTGTTGAATAAAAGCAAGTGTGCAGTGGGATTTTTGTGGATCCCAGGAAAGATCTATTTCTTTGTTGGGTGATGCTGACAAGTCAATTAAATCTTTTTTGGGGCTAAAAACATCTGAAGAGCAGATCTTGTTATTTCAGCAGTTAATTAGCTCCTTTCCCACTTGTGTCTTCCATCACCCCTTCCTTGTGCTACTTACACAATAAAATCAGTGAAAATCAGAAATACTTATTTTGCCACAGTGTTCGGTTTAGAAAGATAATGGCTTCACTCGACTCCATCAGTAAACATTCCTTACTGAGCTGCAAGAACCAACCTCAGACCTGTCCCCTAACCTTCCCCAAGGCAAAAGCCAGCATTGCAAGGCTTTCCTTGCCTGAAGGGACTGCTGCATCCCGGCCCCAAAAGTCTGGGGATCACAAAGCATAAATGTAAGTGCATAATTTTCTTGGGACTCTCTATTTATTGCCAGAGTGTCTTTGCACCAAGTCCTTATTATTCAGAAGTAGTACAGTAAGTGCTTTCAAAGAGTGTAATGAAATATTCGAATACCTGCACTTCCCTTGATGAAATTTATATGTATTTTAAAGAAACTGGGCAAAACAAAACAAAACAAAATACCCCATAAATAAATACTGTGGATCCTATAGCCTACTGGAAACACGTAAATCCAAAAGCAAAGGAAGAATTCTAAATCTATACCCAAGTCTATATGCAAAATGGGTGCTATTACTTTTTTCTGTGCCTTTTGAAAATGTAATAAAATGCATAAACTGTGCTTTCTATTTTTTTTCTATAGAAGTGATGTTTTTCACAGCTCCACACTTAAAATTACTTTATGTCCCGTGCCATTAAATGGCTGTGGCAGGTACCACAGCATCCTTCTGCACTGACAGATAGAACTATCCCTATTTTCTTTTCCACTCAGCAACCCCTGGCACTGACATTTTGAGAAGGTTCACGCTCTGAGGATAAATTCAGGTCCACATACTATGAAGTTAATATGCACTCTGGGTCATCAATATAGGTTTATTTTCCTTTTCAACACGTTTTCAGAAGGCCTTTCCCCAAAAGGCACTTTTGCACTCAAAAGGGATCACTGGCTGTTGAAGTCTGTGCTGCATTTCATTTCCAAGTTCAGGTCGACCACTTGACCACTCTTGATGGTGCTGCTTAACACCTCTCCCCTGGTTTTTGAGTTGTGGTAGAGGCACAAGATTTGAAATCTCTTTTTCACAGACTTTTGTCCAGGCAAAGCTCTCAGGTTCAAGCTAACCTCTTTGCTACAGCAGACCTATGTTTTGCATATTAGTTACAGAAAACACAGGAATGAAGGAGGTAGACAGTGCTACAACGTGGGCCAGTTCCCATGACCCTTTATGCCTTTAAGCAGTCATTTACAGTCCTGTTTTTTTTTTTTTTTTCTTTTTATTTTGGCCTTGTGCTACAAAGCAGAAATGGGGTCAGGGAAGCAACTTTGATTTTGTGAGAGCAGAAAACTGAGGGTGTTTTCTCCGGGTGCAAAGGAACCTTTCCAGCTGACAAACAGGGTGATAACACAAGTTAATATGTTGGCACCGAGACCTTTCTGACACTGGAAATAAAAGGTGATAATTTCAGTCACTGTGAAAAGTTCACGTGGATAACTTCATCACGTGGGACGTATTACAGCATAACCTCTCGCTGCAGACAGCGGCTCTTTCTACCTTGGCTGTGACATATAGCTCCCAATTAGCACTTAAGGAAAGAGACTTTACAGGCTGCACACTCACCTCTGCTCAGCCCATCCGGCCCCCGAAGGATTCGGCATTCTTCTATCTGGCCGAACGGAGAAAACATCACCCTGATATCATTCTCATTACACTTCTTCGAAACCATTCCTATGAACAATTTTCTGTCTTCCACAGCTAGAAGATAAAAATAATGAATGAGCAAAGGCCATTTCATCTTTTTCCTGTGATCAATGCTTCATTACCACATCAAACCAAGCTCCAGTCATGTGAGTCTGGCTCTGTAACTGAAGACAAGTCCTAAGGCAAACACTTTATACTTACAACCTCCCTTCCCCCCTTCCCACCCCAGCTATCTCGGTTTTCTTTCTCTCTCTCCTTTTTCTAGTGGTGCTTGCTGTTTATATAACATATTAATTGGCTGTCTTAGTCACTCTGCATATGCTCCCCATAACAGCTTCTAAAAGAAAAGCATCCTCTCTTAGAGAGACTTTTAAAGATATCTTTGCATAGATTCTAAATCAGATAAATCCCCTCACCCCCCTCATGTGTGAAAGCAATCATGACGGGGTGAGGGTGAAGAAGGGATTTTGCGTGTAATGATACGAGCTAATGAAAAATACTCCCGAGAAATGTTTTGAGAGAGCAGCTCCTATCTGAGCTTTCAATTTCTGCCAACTTAATGCACAGCACTGGAAAGGCAGATGTGCAATGACTGCTTTGGAAAAAGAATGTGTAAAATTTTTCTGTGGTTTTTTTTGTTTGTTTGTTTGTTTTGTTTGTTGTTTTTTTTTCCCAGACTGCCACAGCCCTCTCCCCTTCAGGAAGACACAAGGCATATATTCCGGGACATTACTTGAAGACCCTCAGATTCATAACGATGCTGAGTTTGCAAAAAAAACCCATGAAAAAGCTGCTTTACCTGAAGTATTGGTAGATTATCTCCTGCCTGCACTGTCACCAAAACCAGCACAAGCTAGACTGCTGCAGCAGGATGCACACAGTCCTGTTAATCAAATTCAAATTTACAGGTCTAAAGCTGGGGACTCTTGTCAAAAATGAAAGAGGTCATCAAAACTTAATTCACTCTGGAAAGACTTAAAAATGTTAACGCACCCACCCATCTATATTAAACCAAAAATCTAAAGTGCTTATTATACAGTGCATACACCAGTGCTTTCTTCCTCTCTGGAAATGGCATGTAAATCCAATTCCCTGTTAATGAGCAGACTGTCAGGGTTTGTGGGGAAGCAAAGAGAGGAGGAAAGCTTTACTCCAGAGAGTCTGCACTGCACTTACTTATTTCTATTATTGTGCAAATTATTTTTGTAACGAAGTATTTTCATTTCTGGGCTTACAAAAAAAAATAATGAATCCTCTCTTGCTCTCCAACTCTGTCTCCTGTATGAGTCTGTCAAATGGAATAAATTGGAGTCGGGGAAGAAGGAACTGCGTCCATTTTTTCTAGGATCTTATTTGTGTTATACTTCAACACTTTCAGTGCATTTAATAATTTCAAGAATAACAAGAAGAGGTTCATGTTTATTGATCATGAGAAGTGTTTGAAGTAATTTTCTCCTTAAATCGCTGACTTTAAAAAGTATTTGTAGCTTTTATGCAAGCAAGCACCATTTTTCAGAATCCAAAACAGAGACCAGCCCCTGCAACCCCAGCTTCTCACTCTAAAAGCTTGCAAGAAAATTGGCGTGAATTTAACACCCAGGGGAAAACGCTTTCCTCAGCAGAGATTCCTCAAGACTGAACATTTTCATTCACACTTTATATTGAGGTTCCACATGCAGGTGAACCCCCCAGAAAAGGGTTAAAAAATGATGAATGCACAGGATGAGCCGGTTATGTAGAGATCAGGAGCTGAATATGCGTGATTGCAAATAAGACCTACAAGTTGGGATATTTTTATATGTATATATTTATGTCTTATTATGAAACTTTACATCTGATTCATAATACATAACTGACCTTGATGCTGCTAATAATTATTTTAAGGATGGGAAAACTGAATTGCCTTGCTCACAGCTACATGAGGAGTCTAGGCAGCCACTTCTGCTGGTGAAAAGATGCCTGCAACTTGGCTTTTTACAATTCCTATACTGCAGTGAGCAATCTTTTTGAGGAAGTTCCCTGGCCAGCTTGTCCCCTCAACAACAGCCAGGGACCCTGGGCAGGGTGCAGGAGAGGTTTTGAGACACAAGACCCAGCTGGGCTGCCCTGACTGGGTTTCTCCATAACACAGACCGAGGTCAGGCTGGGGGAAGCCTTGGTGCCAAGCACAGGTCCAAGCACTGCCCTCTGCTCTGTGCTATGAACCTCTTAATTTCTGTGTGTAGCACCAACCAGTTTAAACTTGGGTTGATTTTAGGCTTGAAATGCAGTGTGCAGGCCTACCCCAAGGGTGACTAGGTTCCAACCCTCTTTTAAAAACAGCTGCTGGCTAAGTTGAACAAATGCCTACCTCAGCATTCCAAAGGAGGTCCCTTGAGTCCTGCTTTGGTGTCAGCCAAAGACTCAAACCAAAGAGATTCACATGGAGATTCAAAAGAAATGAGATGCAAAGAGACGGCTTTGTTTTAATTTTCCAAAGAGTAGCAAGCAACAAACTCCCCACCGGCCTCCTTCGGTTTCGCTGGTAAACCTATAAATATGCCATTTAACTAACATGATTTGCAGGTTTGCTGCTTGAGGGTGATTTTATAGTAAATTAAACATCCAGCTCCTGTGTACTGTACATCTTAAAAATGCAGATTTCATGAGAATGCTCAGAGTACAGAAAAAAATATTGATATGATGACGTGCTCTGCATTCAGTGCCATTAGTCAGTGCTGATCACTGTTGAAGCTTAAGAAAATTGCTATTCTTTTTTTGGCTAGGGGCCCAGCATAAAAAAACATTTAAAGTGACAATTGTCAAGATCAAAATGACATGTTTTCACTCCATCTGATGGAACATCTGATATTATTAGGCTGAGGGAGTTTTTAACCATATATTCTCACACAGAGAAAGGAATGCTTTTTCACCTCGATATGACTGACTGCCAAGATCTGTTTCTGCATTTTTGGTCAGCCACTTCTCTCCTTTCTTTCTGAAATGACTTCTTACCTGTCAGGCAGGCAAGGTTTGAGAATCAAATAGACAATGGGCTGCAAGAAGCGTGGGTCAAGAGGGGTTAGAGGTTAGCAAACTTTGGATCTGCTAAGCCTGAGCATTTTCCTGCGCAAGTTGGGTTGCTCCCAAGGACTGTAAAATGAGGAGCCCAACATTAAACACATGTGACCCAGCAAAGTGTTGAGGTCGGGACAGGTGCTACCTGCTGCTGGCTGGGGAAAGGATGGCACTCTAAACCCGTCTCACCTAACTTCAGTCACCTACAGCCAAGAGATCAGCTCCTCCAAAGAGGGATCTCACCTCTCCCAGCAATAGGGGATGGGCTGTGCCATGGGACTCTCTCCCCTGCTACTGGCAGTAGATAGGGCTGTTACCTCCCAGCCAGCTCCCAAATCTTGGTCATCATGATAACACTTAGATGTCCTGAGCTCCAGCAGGAGGAACAAATGAGCTTTGAGGGACTGGACAAAGATTGAGAGCTGCAAGTGCTTTGGGCAATGAAAGCAGGCCAAGAGGAAGGCTGGGGGGGAAGGATAACGATGCACAAGGGTCAGCACGTGTGTGCACATATCTCTTAAGCATTTCACTGCTGATTGTTAACTCTCTCTCCCACAGTTGGAGTAGGTTTCAATAATTCAAAAACCATAAAAATCAAATTTTTTTTTGGTGAGTGTTTGACATCATTATTTATGAACCTTGCTCATAGACTTAGTTGAACTTTCTGACTATTTTGCACCACTGTGTGAGAAGGAAGTAGATAGAACCATCAGGAAGCAGCTGGTAGGATGGGGTGGCTGAGTACCCCTCCTTGATGGAGCAGAAGTAGCCAGAAGGTCACAGTAAACAAGACCTGAAGTTCTAGTTACAGGAAGGAAGGTGTGAAACTATAGAGCATCTTGATTAACACATTGTGGGGTTCACCTTTATTCCACCCCAACATATTACAAACACAGGTTAGCTGTGCTGCCAGGGCAGTTGGAGTGACAGATCCAGTGCTAACCCTGCTGGATTTGGGGTGGGTTTTCCCAGAATGCAGGAACCCTGTGTGACGAGGGGCAGATACCTGTTTTAAAATGAGACGAGCTCCTCTCGTAACTCCATCAAGACTAGCTCTGCCATCACTAGCACGGGTGCCCGGGCACCGTGTTTGAACCCAGAACACTGCATTAGCCACCCAAGGTTATACCAGATGAAGCCTCTCTCTGCTGGGGGCGGATTTTTTTCAAACCAAGCCTCCTGTCTTCTGACAGCACTGCATCCAATGTGCAGAGTAACATCCTGAAGGGTCTAATTTTTTAGCTTTACTCAATTTGCTTCGGTAATGAGCATTTCTTGCAGGCTGTATTAGATTGCTTGTGCTAACCCAGGAGAACAGAGGAATAGAGATTATTTTCTGAATGCTATAAAAGAATTAAACCCTGTAATAATCATGGGAAATCTTCCCGAAGATTCAACAAACATTTCTCTCTTCTAAAACCCCAAAATTCTGAAAAATCAAAATTATAACCCTCTATTATACATTTCTGAGGAGTCCAGTCAGATAGAGTCCATTTCCTCCCCTCCCAGAAGTTGCTTTCTCTTTTGAGCAAATCAATAAGCAGTTAATTATGTATAAATGGTGGTCTTTGTGGGTTTTTTTGTGTGTTTTTGATTTTTTGTTGTTTTTTCTTCCCAGGCAGAAGGGAAGAGGGGAAACCAGACTTTTTATCCCTATCTGTAAGCCTGTGAAAACCCCTTGCATACAATCTGTCAAAATCACACCTGGATCTGGAGCTGCCTGCATTAATTATCAACTTTTCTATGTGTTAGTGCTAACATATGGCATTTAATTACTCCCTCCAAATCGGCGAAGTTGTGCCACTCAGAATTTCAAAATTATTTTTTAACTTTTCACTAATAAAATAGATAAAAATAAATTATAAGATATCTCAGCTTTCCGTCTCCCTCCTTTTAAATTTTTTTTAAATAGAGAAGTTTGTCATTTTTCCCTGGAGCAGTGATACTCTGATCCACTTCGGAGCATACTGTCCGTGGGATATGTGCCTGAAAGTACTGACAGTGTTCAAATCCAGATCCAAGACACATTTAAGTATTTGCCGAGTTGTAGCATGTTAATGGCCACAGACAACTCAGAGTCAAGCAGGTGTTCATGTGTTTTTTGGCATTAGAGTGCAGGAACCCCCTTTGTTTGAAAAAAGGGAAAATGTCCTTAAAAGGATAAATACTGTGAGTGATTAACAGTCAACATTAACCTAGTAATGGTGGAGCCTTCAAAGTCAAACCCATGCTTTTCTGGAAGATAATCCTTAAACAAAACTTTGTAGGTAGGTTCAAACAACCACCTAGCACAAAGGTGGTCAGACTAGACCTACTGGGTGATCAGACCAGGACACACTACAAAATTCATCATCTGAAAATCTTTCAGAGATGTTACATTTCTCAGCAATAAGAAGCCTTTCAGAATACTCCTGGGTAGACAAATTAATTAGATCTAAAGGCAAGTCTTGCCCCATCAACTCTAAACGCTAAAAGCTTGACGGAAGAAATTAAGCTTTGCTTCATCTGCATGAGCAGAGAAATGACTCAGACACATTGTACATAGCCGGAAGGAATCACTGGGACAGGTATCCCAGAGAAGATGGGGATGCCCCATGCCTGGAAGTGTTCAAGGCCAGGTTGGATGGGGCTCTGAGCAACCTTGTCTAGGTCAGTAACATGTGGGCAGGAGGTGTCTCTTCCATACCCAGCTCCCAGGTTCCATGAGGTGAGCTTTGTCTTTGGTGCTAAGGGACAGTGATGCTCACACCTAAGGACAGGAACAGTGACAGAGATGGAGAAGAATTTCATCCTGGAATTCTCTGGCTTGGATGCTCATTCAAACATTTTCAGCAAGGAACTCAACAGAGGGAGGGGACATACCACACAGGAAATACTGTTATTTGGAAACCTCTGTAAGCTGAACGAGAGGACTTATTCCTCCTCCCTGTGGTTCTTGAACGGGTCTATCAATCCTTCACAAACATGTGCAAGCTCAGAAGAACTGTAGTGAGTGTTTAACTTCTCCTGCATATCTGTTTACAAGATATCTGGAGATTTTGACCAAAAGAATTTCATTAACCTCTTTGAAAACAGAATAACACCGTTCTACCTACAAAATGTACTGGGATCCTCCCATGACTCAGAAATTAAAGGGTTTCAAGTATTCCTCAAAAGCTCAAACACCACGGATCATGAAAACCAAGATGCCTTGGCATGCCTTCTTTCTTTTCCCCTTTGAACTTACCAATCTGGTTGAAGAGGTACAGTTTACAATTTGCTGTTGGCATGGATAATATACCTCCTCAGATGGATAGCCCAAGGCATAGGGAAAACATGTGCCAAACAAGCCTCTACATCCCCCATGCTGCTGTTCCTTCTCTTCCTGGATCTCCAAGCTGCTTGCAAACTGTCACCTACTCCATGGACCCCGTGCCTACGCCCTGTCTTTCTGAGGAGCAGAAATACTGCATCACTGCAGAATTAGCTTGCCTTCTGTTTCTCTGGTCAATTAAAAAAATTAGTTCACCACCCCAAGGACATGCCTATCAGAAGTTCCTACACCCTCTAGAAGTCTAAATTTAAAAAGGTTTTTAATTTGACAATTGGAACCTCTGATCTGACAATTTGTTTTCCCCAAAATACAAAAAAGGCAAGAAAAAAGAAGCGAAAAAAGACAATCTCTCATGATTTTCATGCTTGGAGTAGGTGCCAGAAAATAAGAGAGTATTCCCACAGTGCAGACAGGAGTTTCATGCAGATAACCCTGGACTAACAGCAGCAGCCAGGAGTCAATGTACCCTGCTTTTCAAGCAGGTGCTACTTGCAGAGTAAGACAGAATTTGCACAATTCCCCATAGTGTTTTGCCAATATGTTCAATCTCCTTTAGAAAGAAACACTTCAGGCAATGAACAAGTAACTCACTGGGAGTCAATTTTGGCCCATTGCCTCTTATTTTTCCAATATACCCAGGAAATTGAGGAGAAATTTGTCTTTGAAAGCAGAACCCATAGAGGCCACACTTAGATCAGAGGGTTCAGGCCAGTGTTCCTGTGCCTAAGGGGGATAATTATGCCCACTTCTAGCACTAAATACCATGGAGTTCTCCTTGACTGCAGTGGTGCCCGAACAGTTCAGTCCTTCTGCCCATGCTGGTGCCTTGGCCTTTATTCTAAGCACTCAAAGACGGCAAGAAATCACTGCTAAAATCTATTTGGAAAAGGTTCTTCACCCAGAGGGTGTGGGTGTGCATTGGATCAGGCTCCCCAGGGAAGTGGTCATGCCACCAAGCCCATCAAAGCTCAGTGAGCATGTGAACAACACTCTCAGGCACATGGTGTAATTTTTGGGATTGTCCTGTGCAGGGCCAGATTTTGATGATCCTTGCTGGTCCTTTCCAACCCAGGATATTCAGTGATTCTGTAATTCCAACCTGAGAGAGAACCCCCCTCCCTTACAAATGGGTGACGGCTCGTGTTTCCCGTGCTCACGGCCACTTTTGTTTGGAGAGTTGTTATAATGGGAAACCTAGCATAATGTGAAGTTTTAATTTCCTTCCAAACTTCCTAATCCTTGGAGGAGCCCGAAAAAGGGTTGCACTACAATTAGCAAAAAAAGAAGCCTTTAAAAAAAGCCTTGCGGAGAGATTTAGAGCCCAATCATAATTTACATTTGCAGGTATGTAGATCTCTAAGTGCACGGCTTCTGCCCTGATTACTAATTAATGAGGTGCAAAGATGCCTGTTGGAGGAACCAGCTCTGATTATGTGGGCCTTATGGGAAAATGAAGCTCTTGCAATCTAAGAAGGCAGATGATATCTTTAACATATATTTTAGAAAATTACAGGAACAAATCAAGGGGCAAAATATACACATGTATATATTTTTAAAGAATCACACCCAGCCAGGCTGCGTTACCATTCGATTATCTTATTTCCTTGAATATATAAACCTGGCATGTTTAATAAATTTAGAATGCTGTCTGTTTTGCATGTCATATACATCCACTTAGGCAGTACCCTGGTATTCCAAATGGATATTACTGTCTTTATAGCATTCATTTTTCAATCGTTGAGAGGAATAAGTATACAGAGAGCTGCAAAGTGGATTTCCCAGTTCATAATGAAGCATATGATTAAAACTTAAATTTGGCTCAGATTCAGAACAGCATCATTCTATAAAAAGGTAGTTTAGGCAAATGTTTAAGGCTGATCATCTGCTTATATAGTTTGTTAACACAGGAGTGCTTTTTTGTTTCCTTTTTTTTTTAAAATTTCACCACTAAAATTTCATCTCCACCTTATCAATATCAGGTGCTCCCACATCACCTTGCTGTTAGGAGAAGCCAAGGGAGAGATGTACGCAGTGAGGTGGGTCATGACATACAGGAGGTACAAGGAGGACCCTTTTTGAGAACATTTCCTTCCTTCTTCAAAGCAGAAGATAAAAGGCAGATCAGAGCAGCTCAATACCTTCCCCAACACGTCAGGTGTAGGGAAACTACCTCATATAATTTTCACCACACAAGGACTAAAGCAAAAGCTCTCACAATGTTGTGCTTGCTTTAGTTTAGAGAGAGTCACAATTAAGTAAAAATAAATTAAACACGTACCATTTGACTTTTCACTATCTGCGGGTTTCATCTGAATAGGATGATGCATCTAAAAACAAAAATGAAAGAGAGTAAGGCAGGTTGGATAGTCATAAAAAATCAAGAATCATGTTTTTAATGAAGGGCTAAAAAGATACATGATTTAATATTAAATAAGTTGAAATTATATAAATTTCAAAATGACACTGTATTATAGGCTTTTAAGAAAAAAAAAAATGGTAAAGGAGCATTTTATAACCAGGAAGATTAAAAAAAATAGATCACTGGGCCCACAGGACTCCTATAAATCTTTAATTTGCTGTATCTAGTTTCAGAAGACCTCTAAAGTTACAGCCCTCATTAGTTTATGGCATGCTTGGTTTCTGTTCTACCAACTTTTTTTATTTCCTTGAGCTCAACCACTGCCAAAATCAAGATGGAATTTTCAAGTAATTTAAGAACTAGCAAGCATTTCAAACATACTCAGAGGAGTTGAATTTGACAAATGAACTTCGCTTGTAATTAAAAAAAGTGTGCTGATTCTTCTAGGACTGAAGAGGAAGAGAATCTTGCTTCTTACAATAGCTTCCTATAAATGTTCAGTATTTCATCTTTTTGTTTTAGGATACATTATACATTCATTCATAAAGCTTCCACCACAACATGGAACAATTCTGGCTTCCATAAAAACTCCTAATCCTTTTTTCTTTTCAACCTCTTCCTCCATTCATGTCCCTCTTACTGCAAAGGAGACCTACCCCTGTATGTGGCATTCCATGCCGAACATCTCATGGCACCTTAATGGTGTGTCCTCAGCTTTCTCTACCAAATGATGCTGCTGCCACACTGAATTGTTGGTAACTCCAACAAAATTTTTACAAATGGTGCTTTTGTTCTTTCAGGAATAGCAACAGTCAAGCTCCCTCTGCTTAGAGCGTGACGCTTTTCCATGGACATTGGTTATAGCCAGACACGAGGCCACTGTGGTGTACTCAGGGAAATTCTGTTACAGGTTCTCAAAAGCCTTCAGAACTGACCCCACATTGAGATTCAATGTGGGAAATTTTTAAGCTTGCAAAAAAACCCACTTTTATTTTCTTTCACAGCCTCTGCATAGTTGCTGGGATTTGACTGCACAAACCTTCCGGCAGCAGCAGGGCCACTGCCTTTTCTCTCCTCAGCAATTCCTTACCAATTCACGTGAGCAGATAAATAAATGTATGCTCTATCTGCTTTTGTATCATTTTTCAGTGCAGCAGAGCTGAGTATTGCCTGCAAATGTCAGAGGCAATTCCATTTTTTTAATAAAAGACCATTACGACAAACTTCGGGAAACAAAAACAGCTGAGCAGGAGAGAACATCCATGCCCTTGTATCAAATGTGCTTTCAAAGCAGCACAGAAACCCAAATCTGTATTGCCTTTGGTGGAGTCACTTAGCCTCCGGGGAAAAAGATGCTGGATTCTTTAGAAAATATAAAATATAGCTGTGAATGTTTCTGTAAGATTTACTCAAAGTCCAGAATGCTCCCTGGCCCTGCAAATCAATGCGTTGCCTGTGCTGCTTGCAAACTCCCCACTGTGCCCCAAGGAAAAGGCAAAGCCACAAGGTAGATGTAGTCGCCAGGATGCATAAATTTGCTTCAATTCTAACAATTCTGCTCTCTTTGAATCATTCATTTCCTAAATGGACCTTAATAGCCCAGCACTTTTCTGCCACTCTTACTCGATCAAATTTATAGGAAAAAGGGAACTTCTATCGTACTCTGTCTTTAGTGCTTAATATTTATCCTGAAATCAACAATACATTGGGCACTGCAGGAGACTTAAAATTCATGGGAATGTGATGCAGCATGTCCACTGAGCAATCAAAAAGAGAAAGAAGAAAAGAGGTGTAACTCGCTCCATGAGCCATTGAGGTTACTGATGTCTCTGAGGAGCAATGGAGTGGTGAAAAAACAGAGGAAAGAAAGGTAAGTATTGTAAATTCAGGAATATGCAGACTATAAAAGAAAAACCCAACGCAAATTCAGGCCTTTTGTAGGTGGTCTTTATAGCTGCATTTATATGGTCCAAAGAGGAGATATTTTGAATAAAGGCAATTCTAACAATGTTATAAACTTCTCACTTCTGAACTTCTCAAACTGCCTTGAACTAGAGAAGCCAACTTTAGACTGAATTCATGTGAAGAAGTTATTTTTGCAGCCCATGGTCACAACATAAAGATCAGTGTTACCCAACAAACACACTTACTGCACCCAAAATCATCCTCTTCTGTCACACATAATTAACCCAAGTTCATTATGTCAGTACTCTGGTACATTCATGAAGAAAAAAGCAAGATTTAACATGATGCTTCAGCTGGGTTTTGACTTGATTTCAAAGGTTCCTGCTGAAAACTCATGGTCCAAACTGCCTTCACACCAGCAAGCTGAATTCGGGAGCGATGCTGTTGTGCTTAAAATTATATTGGTGCAAAATCAATACAAGATCCAAGGCCTGGAGAGTTTAAACTGCAGAACACCCCCGGAAAAAATGGATGTGATACACAAACCTGGCTTCAGCGAAGAGGAAGGTGGAAAAATACCTTCCTGACAGTTTCCTAACAGGAGAGGGCTCATGTTGAAGCTTGTTTAACCCTGACCATCACCAATTGATACGTTAACAACCTTTAACACTAGATTCAATAAAACATGCCATTTATAACCTGAAATGGGTTTTACAGAGTCACTGGTTCGCATCTCATTATTAAACTCATTGCTGACCTCTAGAGACAACTGCCGTGACAATACATATTATAAGCTCTCTACCCATAAAATATTTAAAGGTAGGTGTAAAAACGAAAGGAAAAGAAAAGAATGACTCTCAAAGAAGTGTGCAGTGAATAAGAAAATTAAAGGGGCAGAGACAAAAGCTAAATAGTTACCATCCTTTCACTGTACAATGAGCAAAAGAGAAAATAATCTGTGCGTTTTATATCTTCCTTTTATAACTGCAGGCTATAAAAATAATAAAATAGCTGCGCTTTCCCAGGCCCTCCAAAAGATTATAGATGATATAAACCTTTTTCAAATTAGATGCCACTCACTAGAATCATGTCATCTACTGAAATGAAGGATTTCATGTCTTATCAGAAAGCTGTTATTGTAGCTATACATCACTTATGGATCTCAAGGTAAGTGATTTCTCAGTATGTCATGCTGTCACACAGAACAACAGGAAGCATTTTCTTCTTTGCTTGAAAAAATCTTTGTTTAAGAAAACATGGTATTTATGAATGCACAGTTGCAATTAATAAATAGGCAAGAGTAAGAAAAGTAACGACAGCAAATAACTGATAGACTTGAACACTATCCTATGCTCAGACCATACAGTAGAAGAGAGCAACACAGCTCTCAGGCAAGTTCTCTCTGAGTGTGAGCAGCTTCCCCTGGCAAGCACTTTGCACGGGGATATCACACCCAGGCTCGAGTACGGGCTGTAAGGAACAACCTCTCCTTGTCAATATTATAGAGAGCTCACAGTTGTGCAGCAAGTACAGCACAACCCGCCTTTCCTACAGGCACTCTCTGTCCACAGGTCTCAAAACACACCATGCCACTGTTTTACAACTGAGAGCAGGCAAATGCCTGTTGCCCAAGGTTGCTGGTGCCCTGTGGCAGTGCTGGCAGCAAAAGGGGGGCTTCACTGCTCTAACAGAGCCCACCTGAAGCTGGAGGCCAAGCACACCACCACATCTCCTTGGGCACAACCCAAGCAGGGGTGCTGATGGTCCACAGGAACCAAAAAGGCAAAGAAACAGCTGTCAAACAATAAATCCTGAAAATCCCCCTAAAATCAATGAGAATCTAGCTGCTGGCAACGTCCAGGGCAGCAGCAGGACCACGCCATGGCTTAGAATTACAACTGAATAATGACATCTTTTTTTTCCCCCGCTTTCTCCTGAGTACACCCCACTGTATGCAACTACGTCAGACAAAAAAACACAGCAGAACAACCCAAAACTTCTCAAGGCACATACCCTCTCCAGTTTTAGAGCACCAAACTCATCTTTTCAACCACAATAATGCTTCCTATTTACATTCTTGTCAAAGCCATGTGACATCTGCATGGGAGAAAACAAGCCGGCTAAGAGTCTATTTCTGGCAAAAATACTGCAAGGAAATTAGATTAACCTGGGTGGAATTCTATCTGGGAATTTGGAGTCTGTCGTGGTGATTAAGTCATCATTTCTGTCAGATTACTCTAATCGGCTGTCAAATACGATTCCACAACCCCATCTGTAACTTGGCATCCTCGTTATTCAGCCGATGTTACCTTCTGTATACAAAACAAACACCGACCAAGGAGGTGTGTGCAGTCTAGCATTTAGCAGAGTCATTAGCTGTGATTACTATTGTGTGCTTGCACATTGCACCAGGTGATCAAGGTATGGTTTGTTTTATTTAGTCAGCAGATGCTTCAAATCAGGTGTAGTCTTCACCCTGAAGTGATAAGGGTGAGTGGGGAAGAACTGTCTCCAGGCATGGATGAGGATGGGATTGGCATGGCCCAAGTTGCCACTGAGACACCTGCAACTGCTTAAATCTCCTTTCAGAGGTGTCAGTATATTTGGTGGAAAGGCCTTTGGGGCACCTGCTTTCCATCCATTTTCTGAAGAGAAATCGGCATTCAGATGTTCTGGGTAGGCTAAAGACTTCCTGAGAGCAGTAATTTCTGCGAGTGAAGCAAGGTTTGTAGGAGGAGGCAGTTGGCACTCTAAATGGTCTGTATTGGCTGGTTTAATAAGAGGTATTTTGTTAAACATGTGAGTATGTTAGTCTTACAGAGGACTTTGGTGATTAAAAGCAGGAGCTGCCTTTCAGTGACGATGAAGGAGCTGATGGGCTCAATTTGCTGCAGCTGTGTTGAGTCTGTGAAATCTGGGTACCCTCAGCACCTCCGAAACTCTGGCCACATAATTAGACTATGAAAAATCATTACTTTATGGTCCATTGCAGAAACACCTTCATATGTGATTATTACATCCATTAGCAGCTTTTATTCTCCACTCCTGCCACTGCAGATGCACATGCCTCGCTCCTATGATTCCTCATGCCTTAAGGAAAGAAAACCACTCAGCAAGAAAGGACTTAGAATGCACATAAGCCTGTCCACACCTCGACCCAGATCAGTATGGCACTAAAAGACCACCTCAAAGTCCTCTGAAATTAAGCACAGACTGACTTTATACCACCAGAGTTGAGGGCATGTGTGTGGACAATGTTATACATGACCCCTCACTCCTTACTATTCCTCTCATCATTTTTCAGTAACCTTTTAAAGCCACCAGATGATTTCTAGAGCTCTTAGCCCTTTTCAGACCCATCCCCTTCCTCTCTTCCCTGTCATCTGCCCTGGCTATAAGTTTCTAGCCATGACCCAGCTCAGTTTGTGCCTTACCTCTCACCCTCACAAATCACACTGCGGGAAAACACAACACAGAATGGAGTTAAACCTTCCCCTAAGAAAAGGGTAAATTTGAAGAACTTGGGTTACTTGGGTAATATCCAAACCAAACAGAAAGCAATAGGATTAAATGATGACAGCTTGCATGTATCTTGTCATTTCTAGCACTTTGGGACTTCTCCTTGCTGGCATTAATCACTGTTGAAGCCAAAGGGGACTTCTTTCATATTTTCTACATCTCGGAATTATAAAATGTCAGGAGAGAATGTGGGAGAGAGAGGAAGAGATGTCAGACCTTAATTAAACCCTAATATTCTTCTTGGGAAAGGATTATAAGTCCAGAGACTTCTTGGAATCAATAGAAAAACCAAAGAGGAAGAAAATATCAAGGAGCAGCAGGGAGAGGCTGAGGGCACAGGAGAAGAAAAGCACCTAAAGTGGTAGCAGCACAAAAAACAGTTGGAAAAAATTATATTCTTTGTCTAACTCCAGTCTGGAAATGAATTCAAAGCTTTCTCCAAGTTCCTGATCCAATTAGTGAGTGAAGCTTAATTAGACCAGTAGTCCAAGGAAAAACTGCATCTCTACTTGCCAGGCTTCTGAGCACCTTCACTGAGTCTGGAAGTCAGGAAGGCATGTATTGACCTACCAAAGGACTGGGGGAAGAAGAGGAAATGGTCCATAAGCACCAGAGAATTAAATGATTTTCAGTGTCTTCACAGGTGGTTGTTTTTATGGATTATCATGTGCAGATTCCTCTACACACACCCCCCAGCCCCTCATTTCAGCTTCTGGCTCCCCAGTTTTTCAGTAGAATGCTTTCAGAGAAGCTCTTAAACACATTTCTCACATCACTTCATTGCCAACTGGTTTTGCTTTTCTAAACCCTTGTGACTCACAAGTAATACTAGTTTCCCAGAACTGAAAGAGGTGTATTTTCCTATCGAAAAGAACTGTTTAGAATGACTTCTCTAGGGTCAAACTAACTTGAATTACGCAGTCAATATCTGGCTACAGCTTCAGGGAACTTCTCTGGGAACCAGGGACAGTCTCTGAGGCCAAATAAATACTAGTCAATAAAAGAGGCAAGGGACTGCTCTCTGGCTCTTAAAAGAAGTGGCATGGCACAGCTTGCATTTACGCAGCCATACTTCTCCTTCCTCTCGAAACAGGATGTCCTTGTCCATTGTGCCCAGGGGGAACAGTGTCTAGCCCATGTTATTCCCCCAAATATGCCCACACACCAGGCAGGAAAGTGCTAACCAGCACCATGCTCCTGCTTGCTTCACCAGCACAGACAGAGCTTTGGATTCCCAGTACTGGTTGGAGTAATTTACCTTAGTTTATTCACGGGTAAAAGGAGGACAAATGTCCATTCATCACATAGACTCTCACAAATAAAATGTAAAGCAGTTGCTGTAACTGCCTGACTGATGGCATAGCTAGAAGATTGTTTGCTGTCATCCTTTCATAAATCCCAATTTAAGGCACTTAAGCTGTGCTAGGTATTCATACAATTTTAATGGTAGAAAAATGTGGTCAGTTACTTGGCCACCTAGATTACTGCCAGACATATATATATGCATATTTTGGAGAGAGAGAGAGAGGGAGGCAGGGAGGAAAGGAAGAAGGGAGAGAAGCAAGAGAAAATGAATATTGCTGGTGTGTGCCAAATATAGTTCATGCGGTAATGCATAACATCATTATTTTCTATTTAGAGCACAAAAACAAGCCTATAGCTTGCTTAAAACAAGTCGTTTCTTTTACTGGAGAACATTAAAACTGCTGAAATTCAGTGGTTTTTGGAAGGTTTCCAACTCAGTCATTTGCAATCCACTACACTCTGCGGCTCATATTCAAATTTAAGTTAAATTAAATATTAGTTAGAGAGACTAAAAACTAAGCTGCGCTTTAAAATAATATGAAAAATTTGAAAAATAATAGAAATAATAATAATAATGGAAGTAATAATACTAATAATTCACCTAGTGATCCCTTCCACAGTCACCCCCACGTCCTGCTGTTCCTCCTGTACATTTACTAATTAGGCTGTAGCCACTCAATCTCCTTTAAAAGTTGCATCCTCATATAGAAATTAAAAAGTTGGATGTCTTAAAAGAAATTCCCTTCTTAATGTACAAATAACTAGTGTTGCTCTGTTAGCAGTTCTCCTCCATTTATTTAATCCCTTCATTTCTTACCTCCCACACTTATGGCAACAACTTCAAGACACAAGCGAGCCCAACAGAGTGGAGATAAAGAAGAGGAGGTATGGCCAAAAATTGTCTCTTCAAAATCACTTGGAAAGCGAAGTGATTAACTATCTTCTCTTCAAACAAATGAGGCTTTACAGAACCTATTCAATCCTAAAAACAGACATTAAGTGGGATTCTATACCTTGTTGGGAATAATGCCTTGGGGATATTTCGTATCATCCATGCTTAAAAAGCAAACCCATTAGACGTCTGAGCAAAACATGAGATATTATTTTAACAGCAAGAGTTATCCATCTCATCTGCAGCGGCAATAACTTCTGTTGACATTTTGCCAATTGAGGTTTGCATGCCAACGGGGTGGGGAGGGAAGGCAACAAAAGTCTCTCCGTGACATTAATTGCCTGGGTTTCAACACCCATTCAAGGTAACTGCGAGGAGCAAAAAATTCCTGCCCAGGTTTCCGAGCGGAAAACAAAGCGCGGCGAGGCGGCGCTTTGCCCGGCGCCACACAGGGAAGCACGGCATGGGCCGGAATGACGATCCGAAGGGAGGGAGCCAAGCTGTCCACGCCACATCAGAGCCTGAGCTCCTCACGCTCTAATTGATTCCTCTCCTAACACCACTGCAAGGTGTTTACTGCTGCTATCTCTGTTCAGCAGAAAGGAAGGTGACGGGGGACTAAGGCACAGAAGCTACATGTGATTCATCTGGAGGTATTCCACAGCTGAAGCAAAGTCTCTCAATCCAAAAATCTTGTCATTTTATCATCAGATACAGGTAAGACATTAATTAGCGTGTGCACTCCACACAAGCATACTTTTTTTACAGTATTACTCCCTGGATACCCTACTCAAGAGGTAACATAAGAACCTGAAGCAGTGATCCAGGGCTGCTGGAGCAACCAAATGCCAGCCAAGCTGTTGTGGGTTTGGGATCTCAGCTAATAACTAATGCAGCCCTGTGCTGCATTGGGTGGATTTGCCCAGCATGACCTAAGAAGCCACGACTCAATTCCCAGCATGACACAAGTCTTCCAGTCAATGTCCCACCGGACATGATTCAAGTGTTCTGAAGCCGTACTTTCTTCCATCTCCCTAGTTAGGCGTTTGCTTCCTGAAGTCAACAGGAGGCTAAGACTCAAAAAGGAGTACTTTTCCTTCAAATCTAAGAATGCTCCCTTGCCCCATATCAGTATTTGGAAAACAGAGCCAGAGCAAAGCCAAAATGGACTCACCTTGTATGAGAAGTCTTCCCACCTCCCATGGGAATTAAACAAAGGTCCCTCAACCATCCCAAAAGGAGAAGGCGACAAAGCAAGAGTTTTTGCTTACTTGGGTGGTCTGCAGAGGCAGATTTCACATTTCTTCTCCCAGAAGTCAGATTCCCTGCTCAGGAACCACCGACTCTTCAGGGCATATTCAGCTACTTTCACCCTTCTCAGAATCTATGAAGGCTCAAAACAGTGTTCCCACTCGAAAAAAACAACCCTCTCTACTGCCAAATGGAAATATTCAAGTAGCTCAGTCTGTGGTCACTATTTTAGGGTGCTAAGCTTCGAGCCTGGTCCACAGGAAACCCCTCCCTTTCTACATAAATCCCTCTGATTTCACATCAACATCTAGGATGATTTTTAGAAACTTGTGAGGAAAACAAAGCAATCCTCTATCCTTCTCCTCCCCCAAAAACACAATCTCAACAAAATATAAAATAAATTCTCTTTCAGGCAACCAATGGCTGTGAAGAAATTTAGTTTAAATGGAAGGTTTTTAAAAACATGCAATAGCTTTTGTAATGCAAAGCACAAACTCGGTTCTCAGTGAGGCCAAGGCTACCAGGACATTCAATGCTTGTTTTGCACAAGTTTTATTTTAAGATTTACGCTGTTTTGTGCTTGCATGTACTGTCTGCTCTGTGAACTATGCTCTGGGAAAACACCATGTGATTATGCTCATCAGCATCCTCTACCTTGCCAAGCTAAAATTCAGGAAATAACCCTTTAAAAGAAATGACTAGGAACAGCAACGTTTCAGAAAGGCAAGAAAGTACAGTCAGGGGCTTCTCTGTTTCTTTCACAGCTTTATCTCATCTACACTCATCTTCTCAGTTTTTTGCTTTCACTTAATAAGAGAGAAATCACCCTCAGCCACTCCCCTGGTTTCACATCACAGATTTTTCTGTTCATTTACTAAGCAGATCTTCTGCCTTACTCTTTCTGCAGCGTGGAAGGTCACCTTGATCCAACAACGCACTTGGGCTCCTCTTCTGACAGAAACTGGAGTCTATTATTTGGTACAAAACTAAAATTCTAGCTATAGGAATTTCTTTCTTTCTTTTTTTTTTTTTTTAACGCAAAGCTTTTTTAATGTTCTGTTGGAAGGCTCTCCTATTTGCATTACAATGTACTAGCAAGAACATCTTATAGATAAAAAGTCTAAAGGTAAGTCTAAAATAAGCCCCCAAAGCATCAAAATTATAACTTCTATTGAAATTCTACCTTTTAAATTAGAGCAAAGGGTACAACATATAGAAAGAGTAGGCATTGATAATGTGGGGCTGCTGCTGTTTTCAGTTTTAGCAAAGGTGCAGAAAAGCTCTGAGTTCGGAATACATCTCTCAATTCACAATTCCCACCTCTCCAGAAGGCAAAAAGCGGTCAAATTCCTCCCTGTCACCAAAAAACAGACCAATCCAGATTTCTTCACAGGGCAGATATGAGCCCCCAACTATTTGTCAACACCCATGCCTCTAAATATTGCAGGGAATAGACAAAGCATTCAGGTAGAAAAGAGGTTTTGAATGAAGATGTCAGAAATCCTACTCTCCTGACTGAGATCAGCTGGGATAAGTAGTACAGTTTTACTGTTGAACCAGCAGAGCCATAATATTTTACGCCAAATGAGGATATGGCTCATAAATTCTATTTAAGCTCTCCATGAGCTGAAGTTACAGGAATTTTCCACGACTATCCAGTATCAGCATCCAAATAAAAGCTCTCAGTGTTATGCCAATACTCTGCAGTGGCAAAAATAATCTGGCTGTGGAGAGAGAATGAAAAAGATACCTTGATATTTGATCATATCCATCTATGAAAACAGAATGACACTGCAGTCTCAGGCCGCAAGGATACACAAACACACAGTCCACACCAAAAAATGAACTTCTAGTTGTGTATACACACAATTACGAACAGCAGTAAGAATCATTTCAAGCAACCATGTTATTTTTAACCACCCTTTGTATGAACTCATTCTCTTTAATTTTTTAGCATCTCTGTAGCTAATGTACTCTGCCAGTGCTTTCTTTGGGATAAGGAAAGTGGTTTGCACTCAAACTAAACACACAGTATATATTTATAGTGCTAATCTTTAGGAATTCTAATGTATTTGAATGTTTCTGTCAATAGGTGTTTGGGAAGTTAAACAAACAAAAAGTAAATTGACATAGCTGAAACATATATTTTTGAAGAATGAGTCAGTTCCAGCTGGCTGTGGTGTTTGGATCAAGATGTGATTAGTAAAAGGGATGGCATCAGGAACAGTAAGTCAAAAACCAACCTGCCTCCACCCATCTGAACCAGCATCTGACCCCAAACATGAACCTTAATGCCTGTGTCCGGAGACAGAGCCCCTTGATTCTCTTGAAAAATCCAACAAAATGCTTTGTTTAGTGACTATAAATGTCAGCATGTGAAAAGTTGTCTTCCCTTACTTATTCTTTACTGCTACTCTACTCGATTAGAAGTTTGAGTTGTGCCCCACGAGTAACATCTTTATGCACGACTTCCCTAAAGGTCAAAGAAATCTCTTTGCAGAGATGGCTTCGGGTGGAACAGCTGGAGGCCACGGAGAGCTAGCAGGAAGGTCCTCTGATAAAACCAGCTGAGCCAAAAGCTCTCACACCATTCATCCTACCTGCTCCAAAGGTAGCATTTAGAGCTATTGGGAAGTCTTGAACTCCTGGTTTCTTGGCATATGCTGTTTTTTCTGAGAGAGGCTAATGCAGCCTGAGGGCTGTTGCAGTGCCAGTGAAGCTAGCAGAGGGCAAGGAAAGCACAGGGGAAGAGGAATGGGTGCAGAAAAGAACCTTCCCCCGTGCCACACCCTCTATTTTTGGCTCTCATGTCAACTGGGAGGAAGACAAGTGGCAGACAGGAGGGCTGTCAGCTATCAGGCCACTTTTAAACCAGGATAAAATCCATGTCATT
Source organism: Myiotriccus ornatus (assembly GCA_036023395.1). Taxonomy (NCBI): domain Eukaryota; kingdom Metazoa; phylum Chordata; class Aves; order Passeriformes; family Tyrannidae; genus Myiotriccus; species Myiotriccus ornatus. The sequence continues at coordinate 4,882,112 of JAYRBT010000042.1, read as the reverse complement.
CTTTGCAAAATGAATAGGGTCACAAGTGGCAAGGGACATGCCTGCCTGAGCAACCCTCAGAGCCCTCCAGACACAAGTGTATAAACACCGCACTTAGCCTGGCTGAACCTCTAACTTAGCAAGATCTTTTTGGCTAATCATATATTTTTGCACAAATAGGAGGATTCTATATTCACACGAGCATAGCAATTTCCTGCACTTCTTAGCAAGTGGAGAAATGAGAGATGAAATAATCCAGTAGCTCATCTTGAACGACTTAATGCCAATACAGGATTACTGCCTATGCCATATTTTCTAATACTTTCCAACCCCAACCCCCCATAAGGACTGGGATTTAACTTTGTTTCCTTTAGAAGATTATTCTAATTGAACAGATACTGTTTATTTTTCCCAATACTTGATCCAAACTTTATTTCACCTCTTATGATGGTAAATCCTCAGTTCTCTGTACAATCAAAAATAATTCCCATTTATCACTGGCATTTGGGCAGTACTTGGCCCTGAAGGAAATAAATGCACCATCTACATGGATGCTGCTGTGGATGCTTGGTGAGGTACTCCCACAACAGCACTTATCCTCTCTGTATTCTTTGCAATATCTGAAATGAACATACTGTATAATAACACAGCACATTTTCCTCCAAGGTATTGTCAGGAATTTGCCACAAAATAATATTAGTTGCTGTCTGGTGGATACTTGCTCAAGTGATGGTCTAGAAAACAAACTCCCTTCAATCATTTGAGCCATTCACAGCTGAATGGAAATATAAAGGTATCACATCCCTCGCATCTCTGTATGAGGCTTTAATCCCTCTGAGAGATCCTGGCAGCGGTAAGGAACGCTGGAGTGTTGTGTTTATTTTCATGGTGGAATTGCAAGCTTCAGTTATGGTGGTATCTGAATTTCACTTCATAGAGTCATCGTATGGTTTGGGTTGGAAGAAACTTTAGGCTCATCTCGTTCCAACCCCCCTGCCATGGGCAGGGACACCTTCCGCTAGAACAGGCTGCTCCAAGTTCTTAGTTTAAAACTAAGCTTACCCTCTGATTAGTGTCTTATTTTCCACAGTCTTACTTTCTTCAACACAGAATCCAATATTCTCTATCTTGAAATCAGTGATAAGGCTCTATTCATCCTTTCTTAAAGATCGTTACAGACTTCTAATTATTCCTTTCAGACACGAGCTTCATTTTCAGTTTCTTTCTGGTTTTGTTTTGTTTGTTTTTTTTCCCTGTAATTCTCCTTCAGAAGAGAAAATTTCCACTCGCTGCAACTTGTAATGGTTGCAAGTGGGAATGGGTGAGCATTCCTAGGATGAATGACAGAGGCAGTGTATTAATGAGACTCCCTGATACATTGCAAATTCCATTTGCAAAGAAGCGAAGTTGCTTATTCTAACCCCTGCTTGCGTATCCCCCCTTCCGCGACGGCCAATAGCCCATCTCTGAGCTACAATAGGGTGAGAGCTGGGATTGACTGCAGACTGCTTTAATGCCACTCTTAATGACAACTTGTGAAGATTAGGAAGTTGTCAGAATCAGATATCAGCAAAAGCTCCAGCTTGCTTTGTGAAGTCAGTCTGAATTAATTAATGGGTAGCTTTCCTTTGATATCACTTTGATATTTGGCTGCAGCTGGATAAAAATCAACCACAAAGGAGGCTACATTTTGTTTACCACTGCTTAAGACTGTTTAGCTCAATGTGGGATTTTTTTTAATTTTGCAGTTTTTGCTTTTTTAACTTCCCTGGCACAAGGCAACAGAGATAAGCTTTTGCCAATAAATGGAGTTATGGTGGCATCTCTTTCAATGACTGCTTCTCTCTGCTCCTGGAGATACTCAGGCTACAGTCTGGGAGCAAAGCCATTACTGGTTTCAGCAAAAAGATGGACATTCCATTCTTTTCTTCTCTATCCTTCAGATATTATGGACCATTCCAGAAGTGAGACAAACATTAGCCTTGTCCTCTCTGGTGGTGCTTTTCCCGTTAAGAGGTATTTAACACTTTAATCATAGAATCATCGAAAAGTTTGGGTTTGAAGAGACCTTAAAGACCATCTAGTTCCAACCCCCTTGCCATGGGCAGGGACACTAGACCAGGTTGCTTCAGGCCTCATCCTTCCTGGTCTTGAACACTTCTAGGGACAGGGCATCCACAGCTTCCCTGGGCAACCTGTTCCAGTGCCTCACCACCTTCATAGCGAGGAATTTCTTTCTAATACCTAATCTAAACCTGTCCTCTTTCAGTTTAAAGCCATTCCCCCTTGTCCCACTGATACTGATATTTGCTCTCTGCTTTAGCGGGTGCTGATGGCTTGATCCACACGCTGACAGCTTGAAATATTTTATCTCTGCAACTATGTGTCTTCCATAACTTTTCAGGGTGGGAATTCTCTTTCTAGTGTCTCTAAAGGTTTTGGATGTCTACCATGACAATCAGATGAACATGTCTGTACTCCAGATTGGTGCTTGCACCCCAATGAATCCCTGAGTATTTTTAGCAGCCCCAGGGACCCTGCTGGCAAGAGGAGGAAGGATTTCTCTGCACACCACAGGGAAAGAGCAGACAAAGAAGTGGCTCTTCCAACTAAGCCGATGAAGATGATAATTTCTTACAGAGAATGAGCAAAAAAATCAATTATCTCTCTGGGTCTGCAAAGAGTGTTTTTAATTAGCCAGAATATGATTGTCCAAAGTGTGTTATTAGAGCAGAAGGCTCAATCAAGCCACCCAGTTTCACCTGGTTTTCCAGTATTACGCGGTTTCTTATGACCACAGAAAGGACAGAACTTACGTTTTTCTCCCTCGTCATGCACGTTGGCACATAGAACAGCATGGTGCACCTGCACAGTGTGGTTCATTACCTGACTGAGATGGAAGAAGACTGGCTGGGAGAAACCTCAGCCTCCCTCACTGTTAAACGAGACACCACTGCAATCCTTTGATAGCGACGGACCACACAGCACAAGGTGTGTGAAGGAGGCAGCACAGCTCACAGGGCTGGACACGACGACAGGAGGATGCTGAACAAACAGTCTCCCTGTTATAAACACACCATGAGGCCCAGGCTCTTTAGTCGTAACATAACTCAGATCCATGGGTGCCAAACATTGCTGTTGAGGCAGGTAAATGGCATCCAAGGGCATCTCTAATGATGTTGCTTCCTGATGCCTGCAACATTGTTTACGATTTGCCTTTCTAATTTCACGATTGTAGGAGTAGTCAGACAGCTAGGAAGGCTCCCTGAACTAGTTTTTCATTACAAAGACAATTTTAATAGCTCGTGTCGTGGTGCTAATGAGGCTGACTGAAGCACCTGTACTTTCTGTTCCAGATAACAGAAAACAGCTAACACCAGCAGGAGGATAAATAGCTGTTTAAGAGAGTGCCTGGGCTATTATCCTTAGGTAAGCATCCCACCTAAATCTTGGTGAGCTTTGCAATACCCTGGGGTACTCTAGTGATGGCCTCTTGATTTTCTTCAGAGCTTTCCATTCTGAAGTACACAGCAAAAGGTTCTCTGGATCAGTGATTTTTGGGTACCCAGCCTGAAAGTGATATCCTCTGAACTGATCCTCCACCCTCGCTGAGTAAGGTGTTCTAAGCTGGACAAAAGAGTCTGGAGGGATTTTGCGAAGTGATGACCTCAGCTGGTCGGAGTTCTGGAAATCAGAGGTAAATCCCAGTGTCACATGCCAGAATGGTTTGGCCTTTTGGGGCTGGGCTTCACATCAGTGAATTTTTCTGAGGTCAGGCCAGTACTACGCATCACTTAATTTCCATCCCAGTATTATTATACTGCAAAGCTGTGCAAAAAAATTCCTGAACTACTCCAAAAGAACGCTCTAAAAAAGCTAAATGCATCTAACTGCATTTGCAGCTGGGCTAATGTGCTCCTGCTTCCCACAAGATCTGCTACATCACGGAAAAGCAACAGCCTGACAGGAATGTCTGGGGTCTAAAACAGCTCACTGATGCTCATGCCCTGTGCAGCTCTTCACCTCCTTGATACACCCAGGTTTTAGGCTGGGGCAACACCCCCAAGTAATGCAGATCAAGGTTTAGCCACCTTCTCCCAATGCCTCAAGTCAGTGGATCTTCCTGCACTTCCCTATTCTCGGAGAGTGTCTTCCAAACGTTTGAAGCTTTTCCAAAGAATAAAATACTTTCTAGAGCACAGGCTCATATCCAGATGTCACAGTACTTGAGTCAGTGTCCTCAGCACTAGGCAAACAAGTCCTGTGACTTGCTTTCTTTCACCCCCATGAGAGTTTAATACTTTCATACACAGTGGAACATCTTCAAGAGGAGAAACAGTGACATCTAATCTCAGCTAAGTTCAGTGGTGAAGGCTCTTTTAGGTCAATGCAAGTTAAATCCTTTCAACAAACAAGTCAGAGAGGATATGAGCTGCATTTTCCTGACATGCCAGAAAGTTATCCTAATGATCAGGCTGTACAGGAAGGTGAATTTGACCCCTCATCCTTTACTGAGAAAAAGGAACAACATAACTATGAATTAAATGTTTTGCTCAATTTAGAGAAGTTATTTTCACTTGGTCAATATTCTCCTCTCTCTACACCTGCATAACACCCATCATTCTGCCATTAAGTTGCAAGTTCAGCTACTTACAGGGATTTCACTGGGCTCCTAAATCACTTTTTTCTGTTTTATGAATCCAAGGTTGGTGATCCATTATGTGTTTCACAGCAGCTGTAGGTGCAAACCCAGCCCTTCTACTAAGGTACCTGAATTTAGTGCAAACATTGATTTTTTCATTGAAGTGACAAAGTCAGTGCAACATTTTTTGGAGGGGCAGAGGTGGAAGTTGTGGGTTTCCATAATAAAAAACCACTTTTCCTCTGAGCTGGACAAAATCTATCTTTAAGTGAGTCCATTTGAACTGTATTTTAAGGGAAAGAATGGGCCTGATTCACTTTCTTAACATCATTCAATGTCTTATAGCTCAGTTTCTAGGAATAAATGCTCCCTGGGAATTCTCTGCTTTCCCATCTAGTTATTTTTATAATTTGAACAGTTCTAGACTTTTTGGATCCTTCATTAAACAGCATTTGGCCATGCTATATGGGTACTGAATTAGTTTAATTTGTCATCATAAATCAATCACCGCAATCCCTTAACTAACTTGATTGCTCTTTGAATTCCCTTTTCTGTTTGTCAAAATCTCTCAAAATCACTGATATATCATATTCAGGCTATTATTCAAGTCATATTGGATGATTACCTTTTTATTACAGGTAATTTTTACATAATGTTCCTATAATACTGACAAACCGTAAGCCCTAAAGCAGAGAAGGGAGCTGGATATTAAAACACTACACCAGAAAGGAGTATGCCAGGAGAGTTATTAGAAAGGAGCTCGTGATGTAAAGTGAAAATCAGAAATGTATTTGGGGTTTTTGCTTCTTGTTGGACAGATGGTATTTTATCAGAAGCTGAATGAGGTTTCATAGTAAGTTGTCATAAGTGCCTGCCTCTGGCAAACAAGGAAGCCATGAATATTTTACAAAACAGATCCTACAAACTCCACCTTGCTGTTAAAATATTAAGAGCTTTCTCAAAACTGTATTTCCCCATTGTTAAACTCTTAATTAAATCAATTCATACACCTAATGTCCTAATTTCATGCCAGAACTTCTATACAAATGGTTTGCTGCTACTTGGAATATGTATATCCCACTTGAAATAAGAACCATGCAAACCATGAGTCTGTTAAAAGCATGGGAGTGCAGAGGCCTAAATAAATGTGGGCTACTAATTATTTCTGTGATAACTTTAGGTATGATATATCAAAATATGTACATAAGGGCAACAAACAATTGTTGTCATGTCCAATCAATCTGACTTCAAGTACAGAGCAAAGACTCCAAAGAGTTTTAGGTGCAGATTTTACAAATGGATGCCCATTGATTCCAGACCTCAAACAGCCTCTGCATGAGATTAAAGGTGCATTTATTCAGTTATTTGGCTCCACACATCCAACCAACATGTACTGCTCGTGTTACCTATCTGCACTTAACTCTTGCCAGAAAATCCTACCAGATTCACTACTTAGCAAAGCAGAGCACATTCTGTTTTTAAAATAAAGTGTGTTAAAACTAAAACAAAGATGAAATGTCAGTGCTGTGAAAGCAGTTAAAGTAGTCCCCACATAAGGCTCTTTGAGGTTCGCCCTCTATATAGAAGCCAATTTTCACTAAGTAGCAAATTAGAGCATGTGGGAACCGAGATTATTACATCTAATGGAAGGTACAGAATAAATTCAGATGGGTGGAATTTATTGGATTACTCTGTTTAGGGAATAGAAGTTAAACACCTCTAACGAAGCCATGAGATTCTTAATGAAGATGAGACTAGTTAAGGCCTCAGTTCTACATCTCAGCCCGAAGAAGCACATTTCTAAGATCATTATCACATTCAAATTGAGGTTTTCCCTTTTCTACCTTCTGCCTTTTAAAACAAAATCCAAATGAACACTCCAAGAAAACCTGATTATAAGCTGAAGAATATAAACTGCATCCATATGAGCTATGAGGGTATCAGCTGTGCACTTCCATGTTTCATTTGAAAAGACACATCTGAAAAGTCATGTTGTTCATTTACAAGACATAAAAGCTACTTGTGATTCCAGCACCAGTAAACAGAAGAGAACTGTCCCTGTTTCGTTGATCTGATTCGTATATAACAATATGCCTGGATTTCTCAAACACTGCATATCTTCTCTGCCTAGTAGCAATCCTACATAACGAGTGATATCTAAACGCATTTTTTGGGGAAGATAAAAGCTCCATTATATGACAAGGAATATTATGACTAACAGAGAGATTATACTAATCATGAGTAAGAAAGATGATGTTTGATCCTGCTTGTGCAGAAAGTTTTTCAAAATTTAAAAAAAAAAAAATCTTTTAAATGAATTTCTATCCTCAGGAAAATGATTAAAACCAGAAAAGCCTTGAGATGTCAGCTGGTGACATGTTTTTCCTCTTTATCTTTCTTTTTTGTTGTTGTTGCTGTGAAAAAAAAAAATATCTGAGAGAATACAGCAAAGTGCATCATTAACTTCTTATTAATTTTATAATACAAAGGCAATTCAGTTAAAATAGTAGTGCTGCAACTTTAAATTACAGAACTAGCTTGGTATTTAATGAGAGATTTAGCACAGCAGGGTTTCTGTTAAATTAAGTTGTGCCTTCACATCACAGTGGGAAAACAGGTGTATATTGGTTTAGAATTATGGAAATGTTGACTAATTCCAAGGCTTGTAATCAAACAGCAAGGCACCCTGCAATATTTTCTTCCAAGATCCTGCATTAATCATTTATATCTGGTCTTATTTTCTTCATGTCCACTAAAAGGATGCAGCTCAAAGGAGCACATCAAGCGCTCATGTCCCTGTTAAGGATGAGGTCCAGGCAAAAAGCAGAGATAGAGACAGAGCACTGCAGGCTTTGCTCAAATACCTACCTAAATTAAACTGAACATGCAGTCTTGGAAGGGGAATGAATTTCACACTAAAAAACCCACTTTTTTAGCTCCACTGGTGCTGATCCAAAACCTCCTTACTGAGACACACAGAGCAGGTCTGCATTTAAGAAATGAAGGGACTAAACCCCCCTAAAAATCCAGGCTCATTGATTTAATGAAGACAGAGGTATTCTTCTCCACGCCTCTGCAGCAGCACAGCTTACACCTGAGTGCAGGTAAAACACAGGTGAGTTCCAAGTGCCACAGCATCCCTACAGCCCCCTGCTCCTGCCTCTGCCAGCTTTCCTTACCTTACACTAATAAATCACCTGCCTTTGCCTTGGATTTTCTTCTTGGGCTATTTAAGGATGCCTTATCTGATGCATGGTGGTATTACAGGAAAAGTGAAAGGCACAGATTCTTCTGTTTCCAGGAGATACCTTATTACTGAACCTCCTACCGACCATACCTCGTTTACTGGAAGCAAGCTGACACTTGATGCCCAAATGAACCTGATCCAAATTCATCCCTTGTTGCAGCTCTGCCAGAAGATTGCTTCCATTTGCTCTGAGATTATTTCACACACGGACCTATCCACTACCGATTCCTGCTTGTTCAGTAAAAGCTGCTTAGCAGGCAAGAGCAAGAACACAGAAATTGCTAAAATTCATATACGGAGAATCCTGCTAACGTGAAGTGTTTTCAGCACGTGTGCCACAACTTTAAAGCACGCTTAAATGAAGTTATTTTGGGCATACACAGATGCAGCATAACAGTATCTCCATATATGCTGAATGCCAGCATACTGCACGTGCAAAATATAGAATCTGTTGTATAATATATGCTGAATCATCCTGAAAGACAACTAGTAGATCTGTATTCAAGTTGCTTCTCTTTATGAGAGGTGTCCTCTTAAAAAGTAGGTATAACAACTTATCTCAAAGTCAAATCTAAACATCTCTGGCTGCATCAGGCCCCAGAGTCACAGGGATGCAATTTCCATGTTTCCTTTAAAGAAATGTTTGCAACCTCACAGACAGGACATAAAAACACAGCTTGGAAAGACAACTAGAGAGAGCTTTAGAAAAATTATTATTTTTGAAATTAAAAAAAAATCAAAAGGTACAGTAGTGTCTCTAACTGCTGCCTGCTCATTAGCTGTGCAAAAGTGGGGGAGAAAAATATGCCCTGCTCAAGTAACGCAGAGCTGAGCCAGCTTTGTCATATGAATGTGTAGAAGTCCGAGAAGGAGTCTGCCTCTCCCAGTCACCCACTGGGATAACCAAGATCTCTCAAAACACAGCAACCAGTTTGAGGGGCTCAGGGAATAACAGAGGAGCAAAAAAATGTGGCTGAGGTAGCTGGGGTTACGTAGCCTGGAGAAAAGAGGCTCGGGAGAGATTTTAACGCTCTCTACAACTACCTGAAAGGAGGTTGTAGCCATGTGGGGGTCAGGCTCTTCTCCCAGGCAACCAGTGACAGGACAAGAAGAAATGGCCCTGAGCTATGCTGGGGGAGGCTCAGATCGGACATTATGAAGAACTTCACTGAAAAGGTGGTCAAGCATTGGAACAGGCTGCTCAGGGAAGTAGTGGAGTCACCATCCCTGGAAGAGTTCAAAAAACAACTGGACGTGGCTCTCAGTGCCATGGTCTAGTTGACGTGGTGGTGCTGGCCCAAAGATTGGACTCAGTCTTGGAGGTCTTTTCCAACCCTAATGATTCTATGTTTCTAAAAGGAGTGATGTGTAGATCTTGTGGCAGAGCTTCAGGGATGCTGTCTGGGCAGGGTGCTGCTCCAGCAGCTCAGGACCACCTCCACTAGAGTGTCCATCCAGTCTGCACAGCCCTTTGACTCAAAGCACGTTGGAGAGCAATTGCTCAGTGAGCTGGTTTAAGTGCAACATTAGCTGAATTGGGTTAGAGCACTCGTCCAAGGGCTCGGCTTTTTCTGGCAGTGGGGATGGGAACCAATAAGGAAATCATCTCTCAGAGCCCTCATTTCTCTCTGAGGATGACAGATCCCTCCTATACAACCTTAATGCCGAGCCTGCTACTGGGAGGCTTTTAAGGTCTCGACACTGCCCCTTTTGAGAGCCAGTTGCTGGAAAACATCACTTGAATCTCAAGTGCCGCAATTTTTCTCCTGTTTTCCTGTGGCTGGCCTACCTCTGCAGATTTCCTACCACCACTTCTAGCATTTACACTTGCAAATGACAGAGGACTCCCATTTTGCCTTGGTGAATCAGCAGGATTCACAGGTAACTGTCCCACATTCTTCTCTACACTGGTCATTTCCATGACAGATGAGGTGGCTTTCCTAACAGGAGTTGCATAAAATGAACTGGCCAGATGTGAATTTTTCAAACATATAGTGTCCAATTTCACATATAGCACATAGGAACTAAAGGAGATATTGGTCATATAATGTTCAGTCCAGTCAATGCTCTCTTCATTTATATAGTGTATTTATTTTCATGTCTGTAACCAGACACTTCAGACATATACTTCAACATTTCTTCTACATCAAGAGGGAATAAACCTCCATTCTTTATATTTTTTCTTTTCCATCCTCAAAATATTTGGCTACGTTCAGCAGGAAAAATGAAAAGAGTGGAACAAGAAGATTTCAGTGTTAAGACATGCAATTACCAGTGATACACTTCTCTCTAGCCCTGTTATTTAAATATAAACTACCATAGGGTAATGCAAGGAACACTTTGTACAACACAACCACGACTGTTTTGAGTGCTGGTGTGAGTTATCAGTGGGAGCAGGTGGTGAGGAGAGGTGGTGGCAGGGAACAGGATGACACTGTGCAAGCAGCAACGTGGTACCACGCTCCACAACACCCTGAGATGGGCAGCCACCACACCAATGCATCCAGTTTGGTTTAGAAACTAAGTGGATAAGGGCTGTGTTTAACAAAGTTGGCTGGTTTTTTTGTCTTTTGCTCTTCTCTCCCTTTTGAAATTTGAAGCCCTACTGGTGTTTTTCTGCCATATTTTTCCCCCTCTCTCTCTCCCTCCCTCACCCCTAAGTAAAAAAAAAAAAAGAAATGAATCTGCATTGCACTTTGGTCACTGCCTCTAGTCAGCAGGTATCAGCACTATTTCCAGCCAAGGGACTTTCTACAGAAGAGCAGCTGCCTGTGGAAATGCTGCCATTGCTACAGGACAGACCATCAGGTTTGCCACCCTCCTTGCAGAGATCAAGGTCATTTGGGGTACCAAGCAGCACCGAGAGCAAAAGGGCTATTTTTCTGGCAATAAAATAATTAGGATCAAAAAGTAAATGTACTCACCCCAGGTAAAGTTTTAATATTGTGCAGTGCATTCTGTGCCTCAAGAGCAGCTTTTCTTGTATAAAATGTTACGAAACAACAACCTATAGAGAGAAATGAAAAGCTTTCAGAAATTAGTGAGTACGATTTGTGAGAGTACAATAGGCAGGGAGAAAAAACAGTGGTTGAACAACACAATATGAAAGCTGGAAATGTGAATTATCCTGAGGCTGCCTGAATGACATGAATAAAAGAAAGCTTGTATGGTTTAAAATAAAAAGCCCCCTCCTGAGCATTGCATCTATAGCACACCTACATTGTTAGTGAACTGTAATCACTTAGAAATTGTTAACCAAAATCCAATTGGCTTTGTACAGTGTAAATAAGGTTATATTTTTCTGAAGGCTCCCCATTATACTTTGAATATAAGCAACATGGCAAGCTCAAGCAGCGGGAATTCATTGTTGCATCCCAGGCAGAAAATCAGGTTAAAGCAGGACCTTATTTAAAGGGCCTTACATAAAAGAGCTAAGGTTGGTTCCCCTCCTTTTCGAGACCAGGCAGGACTGGAGGTAGGACACTCATCTCAGTTGCAAGAATGAAAAATAAGCTACAGGAGATTCACCATAGTGGGATAGTGGAGTCTGCTGATGGTTGACAGCATAAAGGGAGGCTCTGCTCACCCTGCATCTGCCTAATCTTCAGTAAAGAAGGTGGGTTTAGCTGCCTTAATCCTGTGGTTTTCCCTTTGACAGCATGGTCCAACTGGGTGGTCTGTGGGATGGGTTGCTGCCACTTTCTCCGCTGCAAACATGTAAAGTAGCTTTTGCTGCAGCACACACAACCCAGGCAGCTCAACACCACCCCCAGGGTGAGCTCAGGGCTCTCAAGGGAAGAGCTATAATGTGACGGGCATGGCACAAACAACAAGGAGCAGGACATGGCTCGCTGCAATCTGTAATGCCCCATAGCAAAGAAGTCTGCCCCTGGGCATGCACAGGATTCATGCAGAGAACCTACTGAGGGAGGTCCTGGTTGCCAGTGGCATGTTTGACACAGCATCCCAGCTTGTGACTTCAGCTTTATTTCCAGCGGGAGAAACCACTTTGAGGGCACCACTTGCACACTTAAGTCCATAACACAAGACTGCAGAGAATTCATGCTTGGAAAGCTCCCATCCAGAACAGCAAATCAGTGATGCAGGAATACCCTTAGGGAATAATTGGTTGCTACTCTGTCCACAGGGGAAATACGGTGGGCCTGAATCCAGCCCTTGTCCCGCGGACATGGGCAGTCCCTGCTTTGGAGCCACGTCACAGCAAGGAGAGACCCCAAAGCTCCTACAGAGCTTCTGGATGCAGATGTGGTGTTTGGTGACCCAGCTACTAAGGGGAGAGGAAAACATGCTGGAGAATGCAGGTTGGGAGGCAGAAGTGGCTCCTGAAGTAAAAACCTACTTCGTATCAAACAAGATGATGCAGGTTTTACTGATGAATCAGAAAGCAATCCTGTTCTCTTAAGCACAGTCAGAGGTTTGTTACAACTCCAGAAAAATGTCAAAACCAATCAGTAAATAGAAGAAACTGGGGCTCACGAGCCTTGGTATTCCCTTGGAGCGTGACACAGATAAAATAATCTGTGCTTTAGGCAGTGAGCAAAGATGATGTTTGCATCAGCTCCCTAATGTTGGCTAAGGTGAAGCAACCCAGCCCACCTGCCATGCCCACTTGTGCTCAGCCATGCAGCATCCTCACAATGCCAAAGGAGACAAGGAGCAGGCGTGCACAGCAGAACACAGCAAACATAAACACAGTAAGTGACTGTGGAGAGGTGGTCCTTGGAAGGAAGGGCTGAATCCAGAACTGCCCCTCTGCTGCCTCTTGCTTGGCTTAAGCTGTGCATGGCACTGGGAATGCTCCCTCCAGCTCTGCAGCCAGACCAGCAACAATCATCACCTCCATAACAAGCAAAGGTGGCCATGTATTCCCAGCTGGAGTACAGCGAGTTTATCCCTAACACAGAAAATCATTTGCAGGCACTACAACACATGGGCAGGCAGGTAATGCAAGACATAACACAGCTGAGAGAAACATTTTTCATACTGCCAACAGCTTCTTTCAGATTTCACACTTTACAATGGAGACGGTTTAATAATTATTTCAGTAAGTGGAACATTGTTCTCAGGGATGTGTGTTACAGACAGCCACAGCCTGTTTGTGTTTCTTGTGAGTGTTTGGAAACCTTTTATTTCACTGGAAAATTCTGAAAATTTGGATTATTTTTCTCCAGAATGAAAAATAGGAAACAAATCTGAGTTTGTGACATTTAATAGTGCAACTTTGAGACAACATTGCAACATTTTTCTATCCTGCCAGCTAGTCCCAAATTCTATCTTCTCTTATTTCTTCATTTGGTTTATTAGATTTTTAATATATATAGCTTTTTAACCAGGAGAGAGGATTCAGAGGGGAAAATATCAAGCTGCAATCACAAGTTTGCAATTGCCATGTCCTTTTCCATGGACCCAAAGAGTTTCATTTTAGATTTCAGCTCTGTGGGTTCATTCTGATAAGGAGAAGTTTGAAATCTATTGGTTTATCATTCTTGGCACTACTTGAAAGAACTGCACTTGAAAGATGAATATGCTGTGAAATACCCTTTAACTGGTCATTTTTGGGAAGCAATAGCTCAGGATAGAAAAATGTCTCTGTGACTGAGTGCTGAAGAAAACAGTAGCTTAATGGGAAATGTGCAGATGTTTCAGGCAGGTTATCAGACCCTGACAAAAATGAAGACTTCTAAGCTCACAGACTGACACTTCTGAAAATGCACACGGATAAAAATTTTTCTCTGGACACATTTGGCTTGTATTTTCTTAAAAAACCCCAAACCCACAACAAGAGCCAGTTTGCTGTGGTTTGAGGAGAGCATGGACACCTCATTGTGGACATCTGAATCTGCTACAGAGGTCAGGGCTGGAATCAAAAATGAAAATAAGAAAACAGAGGAGAACAGAAAAGGCAGTAGAGCACGTGGTCCCCAAGGAAATGCTATTTCTCAGCCTTTCTAGAGGTTCTTGCTGCCATGTTATGTAAACTGCATTGAAGATACCTTCAGTGTAAAATCTCTTTGTCTCAGTACATAAGAGAAAGTACCAAATTCAGTCTTTTCTGAAGGAATATTGGAAGGGAAGACACCTGTGTAAAAGGACATGGCTAATCTGTGATTTAGGACTAGTAGCTGTCCCCTGCTGAAAGACCTTCCTCCCTCCATTTGCCCAAAGTAAATGTAATATTGCCAAAGACAAACAAATTGCCCAGCTGGAAAAGAAAAAGTACGTTCCTGCTGAAAGAAAAGCAAAAAAATACAACACTTCCCTCTCCAGCCCCCTGCACACATAATCTAAGCTTCATCACCAACAAACTCGACAGCATCTTGAACCACAACTATGCTTTTCTGACACTCAAATAACTCAAAGCCTGGCAGTGATAACCTTCTCCCCTTCTAGTCAGGGCAACTTAAAATGTGAACTGGTTCGTGGACATGGGTCTGCCAATCCTCAGCAGCCTGAAATACAGCCTAGTTTAACTCCACGTGGGTTAGTGTATTCTTGCCCAAAGACACAGGAGCTTGTGCTGCCAGTCAGTGCCTCCAAAGCAGCAAATCTCCTGCGCTCTGCTAAGCTGGTTGTGCTCTACTTGGAACAGTATTTACTACAGCGTAAGACATTTCTTCTTTGTACCTTGAAAAAAATACTGAATGAATCATGCAGATCCCTACAGTCCCTTAAGGACATCGGCAACAACTTCATGGCTATCCTGCCAGATGCTTGAACAGACTGAATAAAACCTGCCACTCTGTGCTGCTCAGCATCTAATGGCAACAAATGGGATGCCTGAGAAACAACAGCAGAAAACAGCCCTACTTCTCAAGGCATCTGACAAGCAAACACTTCAGTGAGGACACTACAATGCTCAACTTCAACACCTCGTAAAAAAAAAAGAGGGAAAAGATCTCTTATTTCAGCTTGTTGGGTTTTTTTTTTCTCACTCTCTCTCTCTTTCTCTCTTCCCCCTCCACCTTTTTTTCTTTCTTTTTTTTCCAAAGGAAATTTAGTGCCAAAAAAAGACCTCAAGGTCCCAGCCATTGGGAGAGAATTGACACATTCAATTCTCCATGACACATTCAATTCACAGGCCCTTGCTCAGCCTGCCAAAAGCACCAATTAGCACCAGTGGTGGAGATTTTATTTATTTAATTTCCAGGGAAACCTGTTTAGCAAGACAGTGACACGGGCAAAACACCTTGTGTCTGGCTAGAAACAGCTTTACGTGAGTCACCGTCAAAGACGGCAGCGACAGATTACAGGGGGACCATGAAGCCACGGGTTCACTAAAGCAGTCATTTAGGAGTTAGGGAGGGGAAAAAGAAGAGCAAGTGATGAGGACTCTCACACCACTGCAGCCATGAACTTCTGCTGACAGTGAACCTGGGTTTTTGGAGGACACACGTGCACATTGTGGAATTATGACAAACTGCAGTTTTCACCATGAAACTTCAAAAAAACGCCGTTCCTCCTGTAAGCAAGAGGATTTTTTCAAAGAGCTGTTATTGACTCATGCAATAGGACTTCTCCTCCTGTGTGACTTCTGCTCTGTGACCCACATGTACCTGCCAGCAGAGCAGTCATGGCTTTGTTAGGCTGTATGACATCGCTAGGAGCTCCGCCATCTCATTATTTTTATCACTTTCTCACAATTCAAACACAGACTAATTACTCCATGAGAGCTGTTTACATTTCTAATTTTGAACAACTAACAAAGGGAAGCTCTCCTCCACTCGGAGATGTGGCTTACACGGTCCTCGTTGGCATTTAACAGCACTGGGATCTGTGTAAGAGGCTTAATCTCTCAGCCAGGATTTCATGCTTGAATGAAACAGCAAACCTCCATCTTGCTTTGGGTGCGAAAAAGTCTCCTACAGCTCTGTAAACTGACTACACAATTCCTATGTTAAAGTTACCAGGAATTACACACACGCATCAGTACAAGAAAATAACCCTCGGATGCGGACAGGAATTAAAATGCTCTGAGGTTTTAATTTGCTTGAAGAAAAATATTCTGCAGTTTCTTTGGCCTGAAAATTTAACTTTTGGGAATTAAAAGAGAAAAGAGAAAGGAGAAAAAAAAAACCCTTCATATTTGTTGGTCTGATTTATTAGTTTCTATAGTTTTCAACTGTCAAAATTTGTCAGTTTGGATCTCTCTGCATTGTGCATATTATCACCTGCTGCCAGTACCTGAACCCTAACCATGGGGTATAGAAATACAAGAGCTTATCAGGGCGCCTGCAAAGCCTGCAACAACTTAAAAGTATGAAATTTGCTTTACCTTCTAGACTAATAAAATAAACACTTCAAAACAGCTATAATGATTATCTGATGATTGAACTCTGTATTCTTTTAGCAAGTAATGGAATCCTGGCAGACAAATTCAATTCAAAATACATTCACATTCAGGACATCAACAAAGTCATCATGTTGTGAATTGAAAATTCCTTTAAAGGCTGCGTTTGAATTCTAAGGGGCTGACAGATCAAGGGACTGAAGGCCCTGGAAGGCTAAATGAGTGAAGTCCCGCTATGTTTCTTTCTTTCTGTGAATGAAGCTCACTTTTGTGTGTGCATTTGCAAGCAGAACAGGTGCTGGCTTCATACAAGCCTGGAATCTCAATGGGGACAGTAGCTTCTTGTCAATCCAGCACAGTTCAAGCTAGTTTAAGTTAAGGAGGATTTCTTTTTCTTGTTATCTTTTTCCCCTCCAAATGTTCCTCTCCTGATTTCCACATTCACTCCTCCACTACCAAAATTTAAACATTAACACCACTCTCTAAACCACAAACAGCCGCCTGAACAGTGTGATTTGCAACCAAACCCACCATGACCTGTAATGTCATTTTCCAAAAGCCAGTGAAGACATTAAAAATTCTTTTCCACTAAAGCCACTGAGAAGACCTATTGCTACAAGGAGTTCAGGTGCATGGTTAGGCAATGAGATTTTTCACATTTGTTACATTTGGTGCATTGCAATGGGAGCCTTGCCTGGCAGTTCTTCCGTGTTGCAGTTAGTGTGCAATTAGCTCATCTGCACTGAAGACACCACTCCAGTGTTAGGAGAGGTGTTTCAAAGTATTAGAGGTTTTGGTTGGAGGATTCCATAAAAATACAGAGAAAAACGTGAACTGCCTGAATAGCAAATACAGCCATTTCTGACAAAGGATTCCAGAAATAAAAATCCAACTATTTTTGAAATTCTGCTGAACAGAAAAAGAAGGCGGCTAAGATAGGGATGTGTTTTGATTCCTACCTGCACCATCCTCATGCCCTATTGTATATGGAGTCACTGTTGAGCACAATGGCAACGATTCACTCCCGAAGCAATCCCTGATAGAATTGCCGAATACTGCAGAAATCAGCCTTTAATGATGCCACCTCCCAATTAGCTCAGGTTTGCTAATAGTTTGATATAATTGGCACCCTGATGGAAACCGTATTACCAGTCCTGTCACCAGCCAGGAAACCGCATTGCCACTCTAATGACAGCACATATTATAGCGGTGCCACTTCTAATATTAATACATTAGCTGAATGTAGGCAGGGACTCACATGTGAGAGGGATTCACAACTGGGACGTGCCAAATTCCACCCCATGCTCTATTTTCCCTCCTGGCTGTAAAATGCAGGGTGGCAGTGCCCCAGCCCCAGAGTACCCCCATCGCCCCACTGGCATTAAAGCCCAAATGCTCCAGGCTGGTAACAGCCCTGTAAATGGCCGGTGAAAAATGATCCCATGGAGCTCAATTTTTTCTCTCCATGCCTTGCAAGTTATGACGGCCTTTCTGTTAATTGGCCACAAGTCCTAGTTTGCTGTCAGCCTTCAGCTGCACCGGGGAGCTCTTTTGGAGGAGTCGCACTCTGTCATTCCCGTACCCTTGTGAATACAAATGCTCTCTATAAATGTCCTCTGCCTACAAAATGGGGTTTTTTTTCTTTCTTTTTTTTTCCTTTTTTTTTTTTTTTGACCTAGATTAAATCTGCTGCATTTTCAAGCCTTTTGGGAAAGCGACTAAGAACTAATATGCACCGGTTAGTGTGCCACAACACTTCCCTACCCATTATTATGTAAATTTTGACTAAAGTGCGACACAGATAGAAAAGATATCAAGGGCAAAATTGCCAGAATCTACTTTTCTTGCTCTCTGAAATAAGCCACTTATATTAAACTGTTTTAAATGGCTAATAGCTGTATAAGTATCTGAAGAATTTCAATGTACATTTTTTCATATAGGACAATGGCAGCTTTTGCAAATTCCTGAGTTCTCCTGCTGACTGTGTAATAAATGGAAAGCAAATGGCCAGAATTCTGGTACTCTCTGCTTTCCTTCTGAAGGAAGGGGCCAACTTCCACATCTGCAGCTTGGCAATAATCATATGATACTTGCACTAGATGGTGATAAAGGAGGAGAAAAAAAATAGCAGATGCAGAATTAGATTCTATACATGGTGGCAGGGTAAATAAATACACATAAATCAGGTTTATAGCATCAAGGCAATTTTATGTCATTACTAACTAATCTGTCCCTAAAGAAACCATCACTGTGTGACAGGATAGAAGCTGAGCTTTATTGGTCTAGGCTGACTACTGGATGAGAGACATTTCAAGATAAATTCAGAAAATGCTGTAAAGACAGAGCTGAGCATTCGGTGGCACTGGACCTGCACATCAGCACTGCATCAACACCCTGATCTGCAGGTTTATGGAAACACCAATGGCCTGGCCTGGGATGTTCCTCCTTTGCCAGCCCCTCCAAGCACCCACTCCCAGATGTAAATCCCTAGGGAGAGCCATTGCTTTCCCAGCCCTACGAGAGGAATGGCTGTCAGTCAACCAACACCAGTGGGAAAATCGAATCAGCTGCTCAGTGCCTCTTGTCGAGTTCAGGTTTGGTCCGTTCCCATTTCGGGATCTCAGGGGTGGAGAATAATTGAGATCTTATACATCAGTCCATACAGCTTACAAAAAAGCCCTGCTTGTCAGAGCTTTTGGTAAAGAAATTCTCAAGTAAGTAGGACATCAGGGGGAGAGGGTGGGGACATGGCATTCCAGCCTTTAGCTCTGTGAGGGGTCTCCCATGGGAAGTCACTGCACTTCCCACTTGTAAAATATAGAAAAGAATATACACAAAATACAAGAGAATTTTTTTTTAATTTGGAAATAGGTTTAAACATGGCCTGTCACTAGATACATACATCACATCACAACAAAATCTTGAAATTTGGGAGACATCTAAATAAAACTGCAAAAAATGAAAATACAGAAAACTATTTATTTCTTCTGCTGCCTACTCTTCCTTTCCTCTTTACCTTTTCTTTTCTTCTTTCCCTTTTCTTCCTATTCTTGCACTAATTCTCCTTAATCTTTAATTCACTTTCTTGTTCCCTCACACAAATTCTTACTCTTTGCTTCCTAGCAGATGGCCATTGTTTCCCTTTTCCTTGGCCAGGTAACAATTACTGATCTGAGTTTCTTGGCTTTGAAGTGAATTAACATGTCCTCTGTGCAAGTTAACCCCTAAATCTGGCCATCTGCTAATTATATATTTGGATGTAGTAGAGAAAGAGGTTTTGGAGAACAGACATGAAAAAAAAAAAGGAAACGCAAAATTAAGATGTTCTCCCTTATTAATCCATTCTTACAGCAGAAAACTGCTGTGACACTGTATTTCAATTCAAAAAGACTCTACAAAGATCATGTTTACATAAATTAACATAGGCAGGGACACATCTTTCCCTAATGACATTTCAAAAGCCCTATGGTCTCCAACCCTGGCGTTCACTAGTAGCAAATCAAACTTCCCAGCACATACATCTTACAGTCCTGGATTTCCTTCTATTTTTTCTTTCACTTGAATGCTTGAGGAAGATCACTGAAGACTGGCTTTTCCTGATAAGACTACCAGATCACTGCTCTGACGAAACCTCTAATGCACTCTGACTCCTGAGAAGCCACTCTAGCCCTAGTTCAAACTAGGAGGCAACTCTGTAGTGAAAAATACTCACAGTAGAATAGCTTTACCACAGAATTATCCCTTAAAAATCCCCACATTTTTGAGATTTAATTGTGATTTATACACTTTCACCTGTGTTCTGTACTGGAAATTATTTTCACTGGTCAAATGCCAATGGCATCCTGGGCTGCATCAGGCAGAGCACTGCCAGCAGGCCAATGGAGGCCTCTGCTGAGACACATCTGGGGTGATGGATCTTTTTCTGGGCTCCCCAGCAGAAGGATGTGGACATACTGAAGGATGTCCAGTGAACAGCCACGAAGATGAGGAAGAGGCTGGAGCATCTCTCATATGAAGAGAGCCTGAGAGAGCTAGGACTGTTCATCCTAGA
The DNA here is from genome assembly GCA_036023395.1 of Myiotriccus ornatus. NCBI lineage: Eukaryota > Metazoa > Chordata > Aves > Passeriformes > Tyrannidae > Myiotriccus > Myiotriccus ornatus. Next base: position 4,861,885 of record JAYRBT010000042.1, on the reverse strand, counting down.
GAAGAAAACACTCAGAGGGACCTTATCAGTGTCTACAAATGCCTGATGGGGAGGAAGTAAAGAAGAGAGAACTTTCTCACTGGTGCCCAATGACAGGACAAGAGGCCATGGCTGCAAATTAAAATACAGGAAATTCAATTTAAAAATGAGGAAAAACATTTTTATTTTAATGGCGATCAAATGCTGGCATGGTTTGCCCCCACAAGTTTGTGGATTCTCCATCCGTGGAGATATTGAAGTCCTGCCTGGACACAGCCCTGAGAAACCTGGTGCAAGTGATCCTGCTTTGAGCAGGGGTTGGATAGGATGAATCCCAGAGGTTCTTTCCAACCTCAGTCAGACTGTGATTCTGTGAAATGGCAATGAAGGAATTTAAGTGGCCTCTCCACGACATCCCTGCTAACACAGCTTAACTTTCACAGAAATATATTGCAAGCTTATTTAAATTTAGCAGACAACATCAGTTAAATTACTGTTTTATTGTTGTACTCATCAGTTGGGAACCAGCTCTCATTCACTAGCAAATTTCACACATAAGATGAGTTTTTTGTAGCAAGAACATGGGAATTAATATTTTTTTTCTTTTTTTAAAGAAACAGAATCAGAGACCTTACAGCACCTTCTAGTATATAAAGGGGGCATGGAGATGGCTGGAGAGGGACTTTGACAAGGGCCTGTACTGATAGGAAAAGGGGGAATGGCTTCAAACTGAAAGAGGACAGGTTTCAGTTAGGTATTTGGAAAAAATTCCCTGTTGTGAGGGTGATGAGGCCCTGGCACAGGTAGCCCAGAGAAGCTGTGGATGCCCCATCCCTGGAAGTGTTGAAGGCCAGGTTGGATGGGGCTTGGAGAAACCTGGTCTAGTGGAAAGTGTCCCTGCCCACGGCAGGCGGGTGGAACTAGATGATCTTTAAGGTCCCTTCTAACCCAAACCATTCTATGATTCATTGGTGATTCCAGGAACATTCCAGCATGTTCCTTGTTGCCACAGGCACACAAGAGAATAAAAGTGTCTTGTGTTATGTCTTGTTTTTAGAAAGATATCAATACATTTATGAGTTCATGATAACACGATGTATTTTATAAGTTATCCAGTCCTGTTGTGTCTGACATGAAGTTTTGTTTAAACCCCCTGACAGCTCTAAACTTTTGAGCTTGTGTCTTTTAAGGACAGCATAGGAAAAGCCAGAACTAGCAGTACAAAGAGACAAAAGAGGAAGAGGTCCAGGGAGTAGGAGTTATACAAGAAGGCACAGAGGGGAACGATTGCTGTTGCTCACACTTAACTCATTTAAAAAACAGTAACAAAACCCCTAGCCTTTACCCAGATATTTGGTAAGAATATGGTATATGGGGTGGTTTCAACATTTAACTGGATTTGGAAGAGGTGGATACCAATTTTGCAAAAGAATCCAAAATCTGACCTTGGATCACTCATTTCTAGGAATGCAGTGTTGAAGCTCTTCTGAAAATAATGTTCAGTGCCCATCTGAAACTTTCAATGCCTAAATGCTTTTGAACAATTTGGCCTTTCATCTCCCTATGCCCTAGCTCTTCCCTGTAAAATAGAAAGAATAAAATGTTCTGAGCTCAAATGAATACTCTGAAGATGTCATGAAAAAAAAACTTTTGAGGTAAAAAGACACTGCAGTGGTAGTGACGTGAGTAACAGCAGAGCAATCCTTGCCACCACTTCTTCCATCTACCTCACTACAGTCTGGCATGCTTCCTCCAAAAGTTAGCTTATAGGACATGGAAGAAATCCACACAAGACATTTGAGATGGTTTAAGGGATGCTTAAGTAGCATGGGGAGAAAATCTAGGTTAAATATTGCCTCAAAGTGCCCTGAACTTGAATCAACAAATACCTATTTCCCCCTAAACACCCCCAAACCCTCTATTTTGCTGCTTTTGGCCAAGACACCTAATCAGGGGCTCCGTTCTCTGCCAGTGAAAGAACTGGCAAAGCCTCCAGTCATAGTCGTGATTTGCTACAACATACACACTATTTTCATGGACCTAATTTTCAACTATTTGACTTTTTTTTCCCTTAGAAATACTTTGGCCATCTTTAAAACTTGCATCTAAATCCACTGTCTGAATCCCTCACTCTCCCTGTTCCCTCTGCCCAAGATGCAGTCAAACACTTTCAACTCTTTCTTAACTTCAACATCACGAACCTTTACACATCTCGTATTGATTTCTAGGCATTCACAGCTTCACTCTCACAGGGTCACAGCACATGTCAAATCTTTCCTACACTCTGTACACCTTCAAGCAGTGTTTCATCTACGGAGCTTCGCTTTCCTTGAACTTGTTAGCAGTGACACATTTGTTCCCCAATTAAGCTTTCCTTACAGTAATAATAAAAAAGAAATACGGGAAATTCCTGGCAACTTTTCTATCTTTCTAGCTGGTTGAAACAATTTTATGCAGATGAAGATGCAACTCCACAGAGCCTCTGAACTTTAAGCATCATCTTTACTTGGCTTTGAACTCTCAACAGGGCCCGTGATCTTTCAAAGCAATGTACTCTGCTGTGGAAACTTCAAACAAGAGGGAAAAAGGCACGGTTAGAAAAAAATGCAAAAGATGGGCTTTTTTAAATGCTTGATGCTCCTGGAAATAAATAAAAAAACCAACTGAGTGGTATCTGAAGAAGTGTATTCGGCACTCAAGTGTTTCCCTAATTAATTGTTTAGATGAGTGCTAAAATAAATGCAGCAGCAGCAAAGATAAACAAACCACTTTAGTAATAAAGCCATATATTTGTGCAGGCACACAAAAATAAATGGCAGCACTTAATGAGCACAAGCAATGAGAACGAAGAACACACTTTGTGTGTGGGATCCAGGCTCAGAAAGCTCAAGCTCAAAGACATTTGAGAGGTATCTCACAATCACCTCTCGACCTGCCTCGTGTTCGCCGCTTGCACGGCACCTTGTTTTGCACAGACTAACAGTGTAAAAACATAAAGTGTCCCTATAAAGAATTACAGCTCATGTTTCACCTTGTCTGGGCAGCCTCACCAGAGAAAGGAAAATACTTTTGGTAAGAGATTGTTATCCTACTTAATTATTATTCTTCTTTATTTCTGTCTGACGATTAACTAATGTAAAATCAGTGAAGGGAGATAGAGAACAGATGTGTAACACATGTACTTCCAAAATGAGAGTGAAAGCTAAGGTGATTCATACAGTCTTTTCCTTCTGAGTGGAAAATAAGCTAGTAAACTATAAATACTGGGTTAAAGTGTTATCTTGTATATCTAGGGAAGAAGTTTTAATAGAATTATAAAACTGTTAGAGGCAGGAACATTCAACTACACTCCCTTCCCAGAGAGGACAGCATTATGCTTCTATATGTAATTCTTCCAATGTTTTATCTTGCCTATCTGTAGATTTCCCAGAATCAGACTTCCCATAATTTCTCCAGGAAATTATTTTGCAATCTCACAAAAATTAATTTTAAATACATTTTTCAAAGTAAACACTTTCAGTTTTGATTAATTTCCCATTGCTATTTATATCTTGAAAACCTTCCTAAACAGGGCTACTATTTATCTTTGCATAAATGATTCAATAACCAGAGCAATGCATATTACCCCACGCACCACACAAATAAATATTCTCACCATAAGTCTTCATACAACTGATGGTTTGTTTCTTGCAACTATCACTATGTATGCCCTGGAAAACTGATTTAAAAAATCTATTCACCAATATTTAATATCTATTCAGGGAAGGGAATATTGAGGCTGTGTTGGACAACCCACAGGACACATCTTAAGTCCTTTAATTATTACCAGTTCAGAAAAGTCCAAACAAGAGCACCACAATCTATACGTCTTATGGCTCTCCAAAGATCAAGAAGTGGCATTTAATCAGACCGAGATTCAAAATAAATCTTCAGCAGCCTGTTTCCAAGTTATGACATGAGAAATACTTGGCTGGAGAGGTATAGGCTGTATGACATGATTGGCAACTTATCAAGACAAGAAGAGAAAGAAGCTGGATGACTGGCAACTTAATCAGAGGGAGAAGGAAAAATAGAGGAAAGGAACAAAACGAGTGCCTAAACAGTGATGTGTTGGCTCCTGCGGCTGTCAAAGGTGGCCTTGAGCAGGCAGTGGCAGGAGGGCTTACACTGAAGCTTGTCTGCAAAGTAGATGAAACTATTCAGTGTTCCTTGGCATCAATAGCATGCGGCTCCTGAATGTATCTAATCACGACTGGAGAAGCAGGATTTTGTATGGCCTTCTCCACAGGTCACCATGGCAGCCACAGGAACATGTCAAAATATCACAGATGTGCAGCTTTGCTACCAAAAAACTCACAGAGCTTTAGAACAAAGTCCCCGGTCTTAACTGCAAGCTAAAAAAAAAACCAACCAAATAAAACCCTGAGATATCATATCTCGGTAGCAGAGATATGTGCAGTGTCCTTTAGTTAACTTTATAATGTGGCCTCCTATTTTATTCAACATGTTGTTGTGTAAAATACCTATGTTGAGCAAAAACTACGCAAACTTTTCCTGAAGAGAATCGATAAATGGTGGGTTACAGGTTAAATTGTCAAATGAGCCTTGCAGCCATTTGACAGTTCTTACTGAGAACAAGCATCTCCCTGTCCTTTCAGAAGAACACCTCCTGCTCATAGATGACTTGTATTTATCCACAGTACAGTGGGATAACAGTGGAACTGCAATATGATGCCCTAAAAATGTGAAGTTTGTTTTCCCACATGAGATGGGATATGGGGAATAAGGATGTGCTAGGAGGGAAGTTGTGTTAAGATTCTGACTCCTATCTTGTACAATATTTTGGCTCCTGCTACGCCTTATTAGGGCAAATCTAAGGATATTTCCAAGGAATTTGAAATCCTCTATCGGACTTCAGCATTACTCACTCTTACATTTTGTATGCCAGAAAGATAAACCATAATGTATAGCAAAATTATTTCTGGAACTGCATATTGCACATTTTCACTACAAAGCATATTATAAGCTTCGACACAGAGATAACTAAGAGATTACTTGTCAACCTCCTCTCATTCCATCAGTCTTAAAAATTAGGATAAGAAAAGCTTTTCCTTTGCAACAACAGGCTACGTATCAGTCCCGCAGAGTTATAAAAAATGTGGAACTAAATATGAGACAAGCCCAATTTAAAATGATGAAACACTTCTGAATTCTAAAACAATTAGGCTAATTTACAACACATGGCCTGATACACTGGAAGTTTGAATCCTTTTATTTTGCTTTCTAAAAGAGGGGAAATTTTTCCATGCTAGTCATAAATTAGTACAATCAGGATTTATTTCTTTTTTCTCTGAATACTGTTCAAGAGCAATTGTTACACCTCCTAAAGATGTTTGTGGAAGATTCATATTTTAGAGAGAAGATACACACAGAGGTGTTGCAGAGTTAGGAAAGGCAAATCACAGCTATAATTGAGAAACAGCATTATCTCCTTTTTCTGTGGCTTTTCAGTGGTGCTGTGGTGCAGATTTACTCAGTTTTCATTGCTAGGTCCCTCATTTCTGCTTATAAATCAGGGATGCTGGAGTGCTACGAAGATTAATCAGGTGGGGCTTGCAGTTTTCTCTACTCTTTTTTGATTGTTGCTCCCAGAAAACACATGCACCTTGAATATTCCTGGTCCCACTGGGGATGCAATTTAAATTAACCCTAACATTGGCAATGCAACCCTGCTTGATCATGGTACTAAAAAGTCATTATGTATATTTCAATATCCATTCAATTATTTCAATATCCATTCAGTTATTACCTGGTTTTTGAGACAAAAACTAGAGAAACTCCTTTTCGTTTACAAGGCAATGCTAGTAATGGCAGCAACATAGCTCAAACCTCCTCTGAAGAATATTTTGGCTCCTTTCTTACAGAATACTGACATTTACAGGATAAAACATGAAAGATACAGGGAATTCAAAACACTTTCAAGGCTTTCACTTTAGCAACACACATGGACAATGGATTTTAAATGAAAGTTCTGTTTCTCCATATTTTGGGGTATTAATATTTTAGTATGACTGCATCTGTGAATGAAGACATTCAGAAAGCCATTATGTCTTCAACTTAAGTTAATAATAAGGCAATTTTTCCACCCACTCTCTGGCACAGCTGTAATGTTCTTGGCCTCAAGTGTGAGGCAATGTGGAACAAGGATTAGCAAGATGGATGATATACAACATACAGTGCCAGTTCATATAAAATATTACTAGATTGGAAATGACTGTTTACTGTCTCAGTGATTATATGATCACTTTTTTTCCTTCCAAAGAACATACAGGATGTGGCGCTTCTCTATGCCAATAAAGCTTAGTGCATAGCACCTGGGTAATGACAAATTAATTTTTGAGCTAAGCCTGATGAAGGGGTCAGCCAAAATCCTAGGCAGAGTTTATCCCCAGCACTATCTTACATGACAGAAAATGCATCCCTCCTATTCATCAATATTAGTACAGAAGAGAGATTATACAACAGAAAATAAATAAAGCAAGGGGACCAAAACACCAAAAAAAGAATGTTAGGACTGTGTGTGTGTTTATAGTACAATAATAAAACATTTAATCTTGTAGGAGGAGGGGGAGAATTGGAAAGAGCACCCCATGGTCCACTTCCAAATAAAACTGGACAAAACATTTAGGAATGCACTAAACAGAACAAGCATGGATTTGGCAGACAACAAGCTGGATGAAGTAGCAGGTCTTTTTTTCATTTAAGTTAGATTTCCAAACCTGAGACCTTTGGATCCTGGAACATGAAATCTCTTGCCTGATTTAGAGACCCACCTCTCTTGGCAAAGGCCACAGCAGCTCCACCATGAGCAGCCAGGGACACTGAGCCCCGGACCCTGGCATGTTGGGGTACCATCATACCTCAAACCCACGTGGGCCAAGTGTTATGTCTGATCCAGTCATAAAATATCTTTTACCACAAAGTCAACACAAGCTGTTTAAATAACGAGCGCTCAGAAGTTCCCATCTCTCGGACTACTGGCCACAGACACTGCCAGAATATCAGCAATACTTCAGAGTTGAAAAATGTTTTCTTTAATAATTTTAGTGAGAGAGCACTTTCACGTGAAAGAGAAACAGAAGTGTTTCTAAATGGCAAAATCATTTCTCATCCCTAAGCAAAGTTCCTCTGAAAGAGCTGTTTGCACAATCCAAACACCTCCATTTTCATGTAAATAGTTTATTGATTTAGTAAAACATATAAACATTAATCCACCAGCTGCAGATGATCTAGATTCACTGAGCAAACTATTCCCACAAAAATATTTTCACTGAAATTAATCTTAATGTTCACTCCTCCTTCCCCCACAAGCCAACACTGAGGCACTTTGAAATGCACATTAGCTACTTCAATAAATAAGATGAGCAATTCTTGGTTTTCTTAACCACACAGGGCATAAGTGGATGATCTCTTTACATGCCCTGGATGATCAAAAAGACATTAAGTATTAGGATTTTTCCTGTTTGAGTGCCCAGTGAAGGCAAGCCAAGTTTGCAGTCTTGCTCTTGCCGTCATTTCCAGAGCGTCAGACTTTCCATGAGCAGTGCCTCTCCCAGTCAGGTCACCAAAGCCTCAACCCTGCATGTCCCAGCCTTTTTTTGTAGGGCTTTGTTCCAATACTGGGAGCAACTACCCCAAGTTTGAAAGTCTGCTCCTTTGACACACTCAATTTGGCAAGTGTAGAAGAAATGCTGTTAGATGAGAAGAAGAAAAAAAAAAAAGGAGAAGTAGGCACATTCCCTTCTCCTACTCACTCTCTAATCATCTTTGTGCTATTTTCTTTTAATTCTCATTTAAAATTTCAGCCCTTTACAGTCAGATCAGCAAGAACAGACCTTTGCTTCACTAAAGATGCACAAAGCCCTTTTTGTTGAGGACACGGGTCCAAAACTGTGGCGCCTGGGCTGTGCCGCTCTCAGTGCAGGCACGCTGTCAATCCTTCTCGTCCAGCTCTGCCGTCAGTGTTTCAGGACAAAGATCATTTTACCAATCTGTTTGTACAGCATATTGTACAATATGCTACGTGCATCTGCAATACAAACAGTAAATGATAATAAGAGCATGTGGACAAGGCTGGAGCCCCAGATTTTGGGTCCTTTTGTTATCTGTGGTGCACAAACCCCGGTCCACAGCTGCACTTTTGACTCGCTGCATGCACACAACGTACCATGGGCACTCGCCATGAAATCTAAATACTGTCTATTCCCTATTAAAAATACCCAAATGGTGTTTTTCTCCCTTCCTCCTATTTCAAGGGAGTCATTCAAAAGTTAAAACCATGACCATACCGATGGGAACGAGACATCAAATTACCTTTCGTAATATCCTCCTCAAATACAAAACAAAGCCATGAAACTTAGGGAGAAGGAGGAACAGCTCATGCCAGATGTTACCTAACGAAGGCTTGATCATAAACTCTCATACACAAATGTATGAGAAAAAAAATATCTCACACTTATAAACAGACTGTTCCCCAAAATCACATCGACTCCAGCATGTTTCTCATCCTCACTAAATATTTGCTGGGTTTTTCTGAAGACAGCAAACTCTGCTGACATTTCTGCACAGAACATGGCACTCTGCTCCTTGCAGCACAGATTGCCAGGCTGCTGCTTTACATGCTGATTTCTCTTTTGTGAACCGAGACCTTGAATACTTTCACGGGGGAGAAGCAGATCAATGATTTTTTTAAGAGCGCTAAACAATTCCGTGTAATGAACATCAGTTAACACGGGCAATTACTCTTTCTTTTTCTCCCCAAAAAACAAGGCCACAAAAACAAAGAGGAGATTGTAACTCCTTTGAATGGCATGTGCCTTACTCACTGTACCAGAATGCCACCCCGCATGCAGAAACACGGGTGGGTGAAGTTAACGAGTGACATATGGCTGATTAAAATATAAGATGCGTAGGTGAATAAAACCTTTTGCCATTTGATTCAGCCAACAGTAAGGAAAGTTGCTGTAGAAACTATTCCACCGTTTCCCAATTTTCATAAAAGAGTGGTTCAAAACCCTTTTTTCTGTTGTTGTTATTTTTGTTGCTGAATCAATGGAGAATAAAAGATTTTTTTGCTAGATTTCATGTATTCTCTTTTTAAAGAATGCCTGTGAAAGGAAAATAAAATAATATCAAACATAAAGGAGACGCAGACTTCAATGGCGTTTTTTTGACATTCAAAAATATTCTGCAAAAACATCCAGTATATCACATTTTCTCCTTAATGGTTAAAACATAAGAGTAGAGTCGGAAAACTATGGATATCTTTATCAGTGGTTTTGAAGCATGTCTCTGGCTATGTCTCTGCATTTCCACGTTTCCGTTCATATCATGTGAATATGTAAATGCAGCTTATTTGCATTTCTTCTTTTATGTAGGAAATCACACAAAATACCTTTCTGGATTCTCACTGTGGCATCTCCGCATAATGTGGGAGTGAGAATCCTGCATTAATAACAGCATTAAAAATACCACCAGGATTATTCAATGAATTCCTCTGCCCTCGCCATCGGTTACTCCTTATTAGTTATTAGTGGAGGGCTCCGAAGCCCCAGCGTGGATCACCCCGACTCCCTCTTGTACACCCCGACTCGCTGCTTGTCTCTGCCACTGGTGCAGCCCATTCTCTACGACAGCTACACTCAAACTAGGAAGGACACTCATGCCAAAATCACACCTTCATCAGACACTTGGAAAACCACTGGTGAGAGGAGGCTCCATAAAGAGCCCTATTTAAGAACTCGGTGATTTCACACTATGCACACACACACCAGTGCCTGTTCCCAGCTCCCAGCCTGTTCCTACTCAGCAAAGCAGTGAAAAAATGCTTTAATTTTAATCACTTGCTGAAGTCATCAAGACTGTGTGCTTAGTTGAACAGGGGTCTTTATGAGCCAAATATTATTCTTAGTAATAAGGAGACCTGGCAATACACTAGATGGAGCTTTTGATAGTAAGTAACATTAATTCAATTAAATCCTCTTACAGCACACACTCTCCAGCTAATGTAGTTTACAGTGAAATTTTCTCCAGCACTCATTTAAATATAATTGCTGCACTTATCTTGTCATGAGGAAATTTCTGAAGGTTACTAGTACTGTGCATGTGTAAACCTACAAGCTATGCTGACCTTTAGTTGTGAGATTTTTTTGAACTACTTAAACTGCAGCATCTAAATAATGATAATAATAATAATAGTAGTAGTAAGAATAGTAGCAGTAATAATTCCCTACATTCACACCACACCTTTTAACTCAATAAATACCCAAGTGAGAACTAGCAAGCAACACACCACAGAAAACCATTCCATGCTAACTGGGAAGTCAACACTGTTGGAAATGAAAAGGCTGGGAGACAACACATTTGGAAACCAGAATTTTTCTAGAGTGCTGTGCACAGTTCACATAGTGGAGATAATTTCATTGTTACCTTTCATACAGAAGCCAGCATTATTAATAGCCATGGGGCATCATCATGCTGTGGTGTCATCTTCTGTCTGAATCAGAACAGAGGTTCACATCTATTGACCCAATTGACTGCTTTTGGTGACAGTCCCAGCTGATGTACTGGAAAACAGTCCCAGTCAGTTGCAAAACTGGAAACAAACCAAAACTCTCCCAAACACAAAGTATAACCTCAGTGTGCACTACTACTCATAAGTCTAATGTCTTGAGAGTTTAATGAAATATGGGAAGAACAGATGTAGAGACAGGAAGAGAAAACTGCTTCTTTGGAAAAGGAGCATTATGGAAAGCTCCACCTATACACAGTGGACATTTTAGGTCCTTGTCTACGGTAAACCTTCCCCTACAGTTCTATCATAAGCTCTTTTTCTTCTCTTTCTCACAATGGGAAACATCCTCAAATTAAAGATCTACTCAATTTCCCCCTTTAAAAAAGGAAGAAACATTCATTTTGAGCTACTCTGCACCAAACAGAGTGTAACCAAGCAATCTACACCTAAGTGCTGACAGCCATGGGAGGTAGGAAATACCAAAACTAAAGGGGAAAAACCCAGCTTCTCAGGCCACTCAACCTCAGCCCTGGGCTCAACATTGCAAAAGGAAACTCTGCTGCTTAGTTTTTACTTCTCTGTCTGCATGGCCAGGTGCTTGGAAGGGTGGGAAAGATTTGACCTAGTGCTGTTTATTTGGCCATCAAGGCTCACCATGACTTCGGGTTGTTTTTGGTTTTTTAAGTATTAAATAAAAAGAGGGAACCAAGGACCATTTTTTCCCCATATCCATCCTCCTGCTCAAACTCAGCTGCCTGTCACGTTAAGAAACATCAAGTGATTTTGTTCAGCTCTTCTGGCACACAATAGCAGACGTTCAAGGCAGAACGTGGGACTGCGAAGCATTTTAAAACTCTTAAATAAAATGTGGGCTACAGGAGGCTCTCATTCAGAAGGAACATTTTCCCTTCCACTGAGTTCCCCCACGCGCCGGTGAAGTGAATTAAAATTGACACTGAGAAAAATCTAATTGAGCCAGAGACAACACAACACTTTTCACTATAGAAACTCAAGCCCTGGCGGAATTACTTGGGTTAATATAGTCCATTTTAAATCTACAATGATTTTTATATCCCATGATCTTCAAATAATAAAGGAAGCTTGTTGTTTAAGACTCACTGTATTAATTAGGATGGGCATAGAAAGAGTGGGAGCCAGTGCCTATGGATCTGCTCCATACTTGTTTTCTAACTGCAGTCCTCATCAGATCTGATTAATATGTGAACAAACCTAAACAGACCTTACCTGGGCAGTGTTAACACAACAAAATCTTTGTGTCAACCAGCTCAAGGATTCACGCTCTGAAAGCGAAGGGAGCAGATTGTATTTCGGCAACACAACACCAGCCCAGGCAGAACGTTATTCTCTGCCTGCTCAAAGTGACTAAAAAATTTTGGGAAAAGTCCCCCCAGGCCTCTGTATCTCAGTTTTTCCAGCTGGTAAAAATGGAGTGATGCTATTTGTCTCCCTTTGCAAAACACTTGGAGATCTCCAGCTGAAGCAGCAGAGGCTGCTCCTTATGGAGCCGTGCTCATCCTTGCAGCAAAAAGTTTCATGCAGTACATTATATTAATCTACTCCCTATTGTGGTACAGCTCCCTTAAACTGCAGTTGAAGGCATGACATCTTGAGCTACGAGGATAGTTTAATTATTGTTTGAAACATAAATTTTCCCAATTCAGTTAGGCAAATAAGAGACACGGTTTATTAGAAAACATCTTCCCCCTCCTTACAGCTTGTCTTATTCTTCTAAAAGAATGCATGACTCAGATGCAGTAGTTATTTCAAATTAAAACCACAAGGTAGTAGACACTGAAGTTTTCTCCTCCACAAATAATAATGAATTTATGCACCACAGAGTTTAATCTGCAGAGTGAAAGTCTAACGTCCCACTTAAAACTGCACACTCATGGGCATAGATTAGACAGTAATTAGGTTCAGTGAAAAACTGAAAAGATCCACTGGAAACATTCAAATTTAATTTATTCACTGGCTTGTCTCAGAGTGTTTTTATAAGCAATTAGAAAGACACAGATTCCTGAAAATGCATTCTTTCCCAAGACAGATGGACCAGGAGATTTATACTGCATATGTAGCCTTCTACCCACAGCTCACTGGCTTGAGTTAAGCTCAAACCAGGCTTAGAAGCCACTACCAGACTTTATCCTTGGGGAGTTATTTGCTATTCTTTTGAAATATGCTGATGGTTACAATGCATTATGGAACTGATGTCTAAAAAAAAGTAATACTACAATTGGCACAGCACAGCCTTTTGTAGCATCTCTACCAGTGAAGTCTGACACTGAGCAGGTTGTGGGTCCTGCCAGATGCAAAATGTGATCAAACTTGTCCTTTTGCTACCCTGCTCCCACAGCAAAAATACAGAGGGACAAGGTCTGGTGCAGGGAAGATGGAAGTAATGAACTAGTAATTAATTTACACTGCTACACATGTTATACATATCTACGTTGTAACATATTTTAAAATGATAAAGAATAACAGACATCCTTTCAAGGTCCTCCCGGGGTTTAAATTTCATGTAAAGAACTAGCAAAATTGATGATATTTATGCTAAAATGTTTTATGTGGTCTTTAGCTTTTTAGTGTGACCCATCACTGTAATATTTATGTCTCTCACATAATCTCAGCAGTGACAGCAGTAAGAAATTCTTACTGTCTTGGAGTCTCTTCCTCTATCTTTCAATGAAGAAAACTTCTTGCATTGTGGGTTTTAATTTTAGGTTTTTATTTATTTGTGCAAATTTGTGCATTTGTGCATAAGCACTTTTAAGTGATTTTAATGGAGTAACAGGAGCAGAAGATGAGAGCAGTAAAATACTGTTCTTGCAGAGAGACCTGGAAGCTGCAGTACAGTTGAAATCCATCCTCATAAGGCTACTCCCCAATAAGACTTCATTTTTGACAGTGTTCAGTTGTCAAATTTTTTCTTCCTTTGAGCTGCATGTCAAAGAGCATGAAGATTTCAGACCAGCTCCCAAATCCTTTGCAAAACCTCCTCATATGTTAGGAGCAAATGATTTGGATATTAGAACTGAATAGAACTAGGTACACTACATAACAAGAGAAGGGTTCTGTGGTTTGTTTTGAAGCCATTGTTCTTTAACAAAAACTCATATCATGCTTTATGTGACAAGCAGATAAACACTGTATGTTAATTCATTTAATAGAAAATTGGAAGAGGAAAGAATTTCAGCGCCACAACAACGTCATAAAAAGATTGAATCTCACTGATGTGAGCTTTAATATGCAACTAAAGAAACTGCCTGCCATAAATCTCAAAGTGACAGTATCTTGCACCATTAGAGATGTATATATTTTAAATGTAGGCAGCAATCTTGAAAATACTTACACATGCATGTGTTTTATGTCTGAGTATTATATCCATTGATTAATTCCTGTGTGCAAGTGCGAGCATGACTTGACTTAGATTATTCCATGCATTAAAATTTTTGCCTTTGAGATTATATATTTGAGAAACTGAGCTTTGGCTTATTACTCAGATTCAACAATGCAATTTGATTAGATGTTTTTATAATTTTAATTCAGGTGATTTTAACTGCCTGCCTATGTGTTTTTTCCGATGTAATGATGTCACTACACAAAACAGATTACCCATTTATATTTTAAGAACATTTGGGACTTTTTTTGTAAAATTGTTCTAAAATACTCTGTAGGTAAATGCTGGGTGGTATGCTGAAGATGTCAAATTATAGCTAAGAATTGCTTCCCTTTTTTAACTATTGTGACAGATATTCTTTCCAGCATTGTCTTGACATAAACCCCACTATTATTTAAGTCCTATAATTCTAAATCATGAACCTTCAATTCTTTTTATGCATAATTACACAAACATATCCCTTCCTTCTTTTTTTTGGTGTTCTTGCTTTTACTGAATTCAGTAAATGGAGTCAGGAAAATGGAATCTGTATTTTCACCTGTATTCCTGGAGTTGTTGAAAATACTTGAAAAGCAATTATTTCATACCTGAATTGGAGCTCAAACAGCCCTTTTCAACCATTTCTTTACAAACTTGCCTTCTCCCCAAGTGTTTATCAGACGTGAACATTGGTGAAAACCACAACTGAAATATGAAGTCCTGCTCTTCTAATGGCTGATCTGCACATGAGTTTTCTATCAATTTAACTAAACCAATTAATGTAGCTAAAGTTTATGCATTTCTTCAGCACAGATGTAATTAATAATGTGCTTATGCAGTCTTAGCTTACTTTTTAAAATTCATATGCAGTTGTAACTCATAGTTAAGCTGCTACAAAACTGCAGCCAATGAGCCCCAAAGTGATCTACTTTAATCCCTTAGAGATGTGTTATTTTTATTAACTTCTTACAGCAATACCTAGAGTCCTCATTTCTGGACCAAGCTCCCACTGTGATAAATACCACAAAAACATGGAGTAAAAAGATGCCTTTAAGAAAAAAAAAAAAAAAAAAGGCAAAAAAGCTTAATTCTGCGTCAGCTCCAGTCATTCATATGCTGTAGAGGGGAACTTCAGAAACAAGGCTAAGGAAAGGTTTATGTGCTACCTCTATATTTAAATAATACACCTGAAAAATCCTCTTCCAGCCCCCTCCACTATCCTCTACTCTTCCAGTTCTGCAATCACAACCCCCCACTCCCGTTACAGTGTCTTCACAAGTATGTTCCACTACTTCTGAACAGTCTGGGTTGGGTTTGCTGGGATAATTTTTGGTATTTAAGGGGCTGACATTCTTGACATGGTAAATGAAGGGAATATACAGTGAGACTGATTTATGAGGGCAACAGGTTTGCAGTCAAGTACGCAATGGGGCGTTATCCTCATCTGCTCCCTCTCTCCAAAGCAAGGCAAAAATGTCATCAGACATCAACGTCAAACCCTCTTCATGCTGGACATAGATAAGCCACTGTCAGCTGTGTCCATCGCAGCCTTGGCACCCTGTCCTGTTTATGGGGTGAAACTGTGCTTGGACACGGGCAGCAGTCGTGTCATGTACTGCTCCAGGTGCTTTGTTTCAAAATACTAAACGGAAGCACGCAAAAGGAGAAGTTTCTTTTGGAACTTTTCTAACTGCTTCTTCCAGAAGTTTGACTTAAGAAGTTGAATTTTTTTTTTCTGTTGGCCTGCTGTTTCTCAGTCTTAAGTCTACGCTGTGCAGTCCCTGGGTTTAATATTAATTGAAAGAGCTTATCTATCCCTGCTTTTGGTATGCACTTCAACATACTGCAGAAACTTCAATTGTATCCCCTTATAACTTTTTCTTTCCAAACCAAGGTGCAGTCCTGTATTCTTCCTTAGCTTTTCCCCTTTTAGTTTTCTTGTAAGTCAGTGTTTGAAGCCCTTTACAAGTTACCCTTCTTAGACCTTTTACCATGGCTTAACCCTTCCTGCCTTCATACAAAATCATGCTGCTCTTCTCTGGACCTCTGCCCTTTTCTATAGAATGGTACTAAATATTGCTAACTGTAGTTTAAACATGATCAAAAAAAAATCCTTCTTTAAGTGGTGCAGTATTTCCTTGAAAGCTCTATTCAATGCTTCCATTTATACAGCTTCGCATTTTCTGTGTCTTTTTAACCACAAGGATACAAAACATCATGTCAGTCCCTTTCTGATATGTGCACTCTTTAGATCCTCTCCTGCTTTCAAATCTTTGAAAAATACACTCATTCAACAATTGTGTTCACTCAAATCTCAGATTTACTCTTCTTGCTCACTATTCTTTTTACCCAGATGAATCTCTTTGTATCGGATTGTTTTCTCCTGGTTATCAGCTGGTTTCGCCCCCCACCCAGTCCCTTCTGCATGACCCAAAAAGTTGGATAACAACTTGGTGGTTCATTCTGTCAAAGCCATTTACATAGAGAGTGAAAAAGTATTGATCTCCAATAACAGTCCCTGTTGCACTCCAATCATCATCCCCTCTCTTCCCCTGGCCCATAACCTTTACCCATTCTAATCTGCCCTCGATCATCTAACCAGCTCCTTTCTCCATTTGAAAATGGGCCCTTCTCTGCTTCACCAGCAACAGCATGGATTAGTCTCCTGTGTGACACTGTGTGAAATGCCCCTGGGAAATCCAGCTTGATTATATACACAATTTCACACCTGTCCACTTTCACAGAAACTTCTTGAAAAACTCCATCAGATTTGCTGAATAAGAATTACCTTTCGTAAAAATCAGCTCACATCTAGAATATATTTTACAAGGCTACTTACAACCCATTTAAAATTATAGATATAAGGTCCCTTTAGGTGTGAATTTAAACATCCTAAAGTCAGAAACTTTAAGCTAAAAACTCAGCTTTATTATTCACTCTTCCTCCCCATTGTATTTGTATACCTGGTTTTTGCCAGTCTTTGTTTTGTGAAATTTCACTTAGTGCACAATGCCCCTGCTAAAAAATAACAGGCAAGGCACTTTTTGAGTCAGTGCAGAAAAGATTGTAATAAAATATCTCTCAGCCACGATCACTAAAATTTAGTCTAACACACATATGCATAATGGCTGTGGTCACAAGTCCTGCTGTTTCGACAGTGTATGTGCTCATGATGCAACTCATCTGATCTCAGAAGCTAAACAGTGTTCACAAGGACCCGTGAGAGCATTCAAAACACAAAATAAGACAAAATATGCAGAGAAACCCTGACTCCTGGAGCGCTGCCTGAAAGGGAGCTTTTAAAGAGCATCTAAAATAGTTTTGCCAAGCACAGTGTGTTGAAATTGCCTGAAGGAGCAGGAGCCTACAATCGGCTGGGTGGTGACACAAGGGCAGGCAAAGAACAAGAAGCAGTTTGTCTTTGCTGCTGATTAGGACAGTGTGACAAGCAGATTGCCACAGCTCTGCTCCTGAGGCAGAGTCCGGCAGGACTGCCTGAGTTCTCTTTTCTCCTCCTGCTGTGCAGCGAATGGAGCACCGTGAGAGGGACCTGCTGGATGACAGGAACCATCCTTCCTGCCTGCCTCAGACTATTTCTGATTTTAGAGCTCAACTGAGGCTGAAATGGTACCCAAGCAAGCCAGGTAACTTCTCCTTCTCTATGCATATATGCCTCCTTGCCCATCCGGTCTCTCCTGTGTGCAGCAGATGAATGCCTCATTATCAGATTCCTTTGCTTGCTTCCCAGTAGACCTAAATTACCATGTTAAATAGGATAACAATAAACACTGGCCTTTAACTACACCACATCCTTGTTCACTCAGCAGCCTCCCTCTAATCTGATAAAGAGTCTGTAAAAGGCTACACGGAAACACGGAGTTAGTTGTTACACGGGTGCCTCTCCCTGCTTTCTACAGGGCAATTCCTACAGCAGCACAAGCACACTCAGGCTCACAAAGCTGGTTTAGGGGATCTTGATCCCTACAAGAATTATCAAGTATCAAAACAGGGGCAAGGTACCAAAAGCACATGGTGGATCTGGCCCAAGACTCTTCTGCTGCATTTCAAAAGGCAAAAGGAGCCCTGTGCCATCTGCTTGCCTCAGCACTTGGACTCCAAAACCAAAGCAGCCAAGGAAATCTTTCCGGCTTAGGAAAACAGTGGGGAAGAAGAGAGATCTCACCGGCAGTGTGTGCTGCCTTCACACAGAGCTCACTGCATTTGGGGTATTAGAGAAGCTCTTTTTAACAACTACTCCGGAAAAAAAGTCATCTATCTACCCAGAATAAATTATATATAGGGACTGAACTGGATTGGGAACAGAGAGGGCTGATCTGCCCAGACTTTGAATCCCCTTAGCCCCCAGAAGCTGAAAGTGCCATTTATTTCAGCGTTACAGGATTTCCTGCTTTTTTGTTGTTGTTGTTGGGTTTTTTTTTTTGTATTTAGTTTACCTAATCCCCCGGATTTCTCTTGTTGCAGAAAGAGGAAAAAGCCTTACAAAACAACAGGGGATAAACACAAAGTCAAATTACTTTGCTGATCTCTTTCACACATCCAAAACAAGCAGAGAACTGCAAACTCTGGAAAGCACGAGGAGTTTCCTAGAGGATATTCCAACCATCATCCATTGAAATGCAGCCATTCCTGAAGCTCCAAACTAAATAAAGCCAAGCCTCAATATCTGCACTAGCAGCAATTTATCTATGGAATTCAGACGGCTTTTCTCTAGTTTTCCAAAGGGAGGAAAACCTGGCTTTCTACCTGTGTTCCTCCAGCTTCAGCTTTGCAGAGCTGGCAAGCGACACAAAAAAGGAGGAAAGACATGAACTAGGCCGTCTGTCGTTGGAGGGTATGAAAGACAGTCTGAATAACAGCAGGAGAGGGAGAAGCAGCCCATGGTTATTTTTGACAGAATTGGGAGAGACTCAGATTGCAGCTTCATAAACAGTTCATCAGAGAAAAATTCTGTCCAAATTGGAGGAGCCCCTTTGGCCAAGCTCACAGAAACACACAACCCGTGTCTGGGAAGAGGGAAATATTTCAAAAATACAAATGGTTTTCTTTAAAGAACAGAACCAAACCTCCACCACCACCATTTCCTCCCCTCCACCCCGCACGGTGTAGTAACACTAACTTGCATTCCTGTCATTGCAGCTCATGGCTTGCAGAATATTCACAGAAAATTTCTGGGTGACACCAGGCTATGAATGTTCTGTCTGACACAGAGTCCTGACCATGCAATGAAATGAAAAATGGACTTTTTCGTGTGTCATCCAACCTCAAGGTCCCTCGATGGACTGTTCTACAAAACTGGAGGTGATCCAGAGGGGCAGCAGGCAGAAAAATGACTGCCATAACCCCAATCCACCCAGCTCAAATTGAATAAAAATGCTTGTTTCCTGTACATATTTACGCTGAAGAGGAGCATGGAATTCACCTCAGACACATGTGATTTTTGGTGTTGTCCTGTACAGAGCCAGGAGATGGACTTCATGATACTTAGGGGTCCCTTCTAGCTCAGGTTATTCTATGATTCCGTGACCTCTGAACAAAAAATGAAAACTCAGTTTCATTATTAAATGCCAATTAGATAGTATAAGTCAAGTATTTCTCATGCATTGTGATGAGAAGACGACTGTAAGATGTTTTTCAGGGCACTTTTTTTATTTGTTTGTTTTTAGCATTCTTAACAATCTCTCACACAGAATCCTTTGTGTGACTGGATTAAGAAAATAAAGATTATTCCTACTCAAGTCATATCCACAAGAAACTACAGAGGTTTCTAGAAACCTTGCTGGCAGATTCAGCCAGGAGGATGAATAGAGCCAGCGTGGAGATACACTCCTCCAAAGCTTCCAAGGGAAAAGCTGACCACTAGAGGAGCTTGTTGCTGGTGTCAGGGAAATTCTGAAGGTTATTCTGTCTTTCTTCAGGATTAATTTCATTTGCTCGTTAAAACACATAATGCCTGAAGTGACAAGCATCATCTCTGGCTGAAGAGAGTCCAAGCAAAATGCATCCCCAAAACCCAACCACCTTTCAAAAAGAATATTGTCTGGGGGGACTACAAACCTTGATAATTAGTCTACAATGATTTGCATGACCTGTGCTTCGTCCTTATCCAGCTGCCTGATGGACAGGTACAGTACAGTGGAAAACACCACAGAAATGGGAATCAATGGGTTTCTTCTGTCTAACCACAATATCGTTCTCACTTCATTTACTGCTTAGTGGGAAGGCATTTCTGTGGCCCAGGAATCAGCTCTTTCCAAATGGACGAGTCTCAAAGTTCAGCATTTTAGTGGTTTAAACTAAGTAGGAGTTTGCTCATCCATAGCAGCCTGGACTGCAGAAAATCCAGTTGCCTGACCTCTTAATGCTGTCTCCTGTCCAGCATTACAAGAAAAGGACATTTGGTGAGGGCTCTGTACTAACAATAGGGGATGACATGCTGCAGTACATCAATCCTGGGAAGTGGAAGGGGCTGGAAGCAGAACTACACTGAAACACTCCAACCAGAAACAACTTCTGTTTCTGCATCATGGAATCGTGGAGTGGTTTGGGTTGTAAGGGACTTCAAAGACCACCTAGTTCCAACCCTTCTGCCACGGGCAGGAACACCATCCACTAGACCAGGCTGCTCATCCAACAGAACCATCAACACTTCCAGGGATGGGGAAAGAGCAGTCTAGTACAGACACCTGATCACCAGCAAGGTACGGTGAGATGAACCCCCCTCCCTGACACTGGTGTGACACTGATGGAACAAATCACTGACCAGAAGCGACAGATGCAAACAACCCAAAATGAACCACTATCCCTCAGAACACCAGGCTGCGTAAATTGGGCAGCAAAGAGGCCACTGAGAGGATCCTCTGCCCTGTACCAGGGCAAGGAAGATACGCTGAGCCTTGGCGGCGCTTTCCCCAAAAGCACAGGCGCACCCGAGGTTGCGCTGTGTGCTTCCCACGACTGCAGTCACCTCTCACTAAAGCTGGCAGTCTCCAGTTGAGGGCTGTTTTGCACAGTTAGTCAGCTGCTAGCCCACAAAAATCATTTTATGCTATTCTCCATAGCACGTGTGCTCTGAAGGTTTTTAGAATCAGCGGCAGGAGTGCAGTAAGAATGAGTAACTGTCTAGTAGCCTTACAGCCAGGCACACGCATGCACATCTAGTTGTGCCTCTGAGCTACACTAATTATTTGTAGCAATGCTTTCATGTACCAAACCTGAAGTGTCAGTGAAAATATACAGCTATGGAGAAAAATGCATTCTGTGAAACAAAATGTTCACTTTCAGTCTACAAGTAAGCATATGTTACACAGCTATAACCAACAAAACTCTCAAATGCCTAAATATACACAGATATACAGTGAAAGGAAGGAACACACTTAGGGAAAAATACTTTACATGTGTACAGAAAAAATGCAGGAAGGAAAACCAACTCTTTCACTTAAAACAATATCAGTGCCAAAAATCAATCCTTTAACATGACTGCAGAAAAGAAATCAGATGTTGGAAAAAGGACTGTTTGTAATTTTTATTGCTTCTGGAGCAGTGACATAGCAAGAGCCCACTGCTATAATTTCTCCCTTTTGTATCCTTAAAATAATTCCCACCTGGGGTGAAAAGAGAGGAAACGAAAGGAAATAGAAAATTATCTTTTTCATGAGCTAATCCTGGGAGGCAAACGCTCAGGTTTCCATGTTTCTGGGCAAGAATAATTTAAACAAGAACAGCAATATTTTGTTATTTCTTGCACAGTTAGAGTGTATGCTTCCAGATAACAGACAATTAAACTGCAATTTAAGAAGAGGAGGAAGTCAGTATCTGATAGGATTCAGGAGTCCTCTCTTCTTAGGACTGCTGCATAGCTCAACAAAGAATACTACAAAACAGACAGCCCAGATGCAAACCTCTATGGAAATGCTGAAGGCAAGGAAGATCATCAGAAAAACAAGCAAACTGAAAGCAAAGAGAGCACAACTACTGTACCTTTACTTTGGGGAGGGTTCTGACTTCTGTCTCGGAGAACATTAATCTGGTAGACAGCTCCATAAGGCTCAAAAAGTTCTTTTAACTCTTTTTCTGACCACGAACGGGGAATCTGTCCAACAAACATCTTAATGGCATCTGGGTCTGGTTGGTCTGAATGATCCAAAGCTCCATTCATCTTGTTAGCTGTGCCGTTACTAGAAAGTGGAAAAGGAGATTGAAAAGAAGGCAAGTTAGACTACGCAGTTTTCATGTGCACTAGATGCAGAAGATGATGTCAATTGGCACAAAGAAGGAAAAAAAATCAGAATTTAATTAATAGCATAAGTATTACGAACAAAAAACAATGCTATTACATTTTTCATTGAGTCTGGTTTTCTCTGCAGGCTGCTGCTTAATGTCATTATATAAGATGAGAGCGGCACAACACAACCCGGGACGTTTGCATTTTAAAGCAGAGGAGAGTTGCAAATAAGTGCAAATTTCTGTCCATGGCTGTTGTAAACAGAACTGCAGTGAATCCTCACTAAACTGGCTACTGGCAGAAACAAGGCAGTGCGTGTGTGTGTGTGTGTGTTTTGTAATAAAGTCACATGAAAGGAATATGAAACACTTGGCAATCTGTCAGATGACTAATGCAAGATGCCAGCGATGAATCTGCAGATTGTGTGAAGCATCCATGTGTGCATCAAATTAGTATGATATTGCCTAGAATGGAAAACACTCCAGCTATGTGGCTGGTTGCTGCCGATTAGTTGCCTACGCTCTTTAAAAACAAAAAGCAGTCTGGAGAGCTCCAGTTTAAATCACATTGTTTATTGCTGCCATAAAAAAGGGAGGGAAAAAAAAAAAAAAACACAATTCAAAAAGAGAAGACAGTGGCAAAATTGCCTACTTTGTTGTAAAAATTAAAATACTGCTTCGAAAACTTTTCCTCCCTGCCAAAGGAGATCAAATTTTTGAGTGTTTTCACCCCCTGTAAATTCTTACCCTATCTGATCTCCAGATGTACATCCTACATCCCAGTTCAAAACAACCACACGCTTTTGCAGGGCAAAAGAACTTAGTAACAAAAAAGAATTTGATCTGGGAGACAAATGACAGGCTATGGTTTAGGAAAGGTCACACTCTTATACAGAAAGCAAATAATTTTAAATACTGAACAAAAGAAAAATACACCCCCGCCCTCCAACCTCATGTCACTATTGATAGTTAAGGACAGTAGTTTCAACCAACTACTTGGCTAGAGATTCCATAAGTGCTGATAATTTTCGGATGTTTCAGTTTCAAGAACAAACACTAATGAGATGTGACTTTTTGAGCATCCTCCCCATCCTTCCACCAGGGATGGGGGAAAATGGCCTGTGTGCAGCAATGTCAGAAGTTGATCATGGCAGAATTCAGGCATTTCAAAGCCACCTGCCACTTCAAAAAAATTTGGCTTTAATTACAATTTCTCTGTTTGATGATTGTTCAGGAGTGAATGCCCACGGGAGGACTCGGAAGAGCTCAAAATCTGCACAACCAGATGAAAATCGTATTTTACATGTGGAAAAAAAAATTCTAAGAATGGCAAGGAGAAAACAACCCTGTGTAATTCCCCTGTCTCACAGCTATAACTGGTGTGAAGACAAATTATTTAGTTTCACGTGTTTCATCTCCTTGAAAGCATAATTCACCTAAACACATTAATATGCCCATATTAACTATAGCACTTTAGGCAGAAAGGAGAAAGTTATATTAAAGACACATTTTAAACCAACAACAAGAAGTTTGATCATCCCTTGTGAAGTGGTTTCAACACGGATCAGCAGACAACAGCATTTATCATACTCATAAATAGCTACAAGTCCTATTTATTCTAGTGGGAGTCTTGCCTCAGTAAGAGACTCAGATTTGGTCCAAAATTTTATCACATTTCATGCACAAATACCCTCTCATCTTAAAAATCCTCTTCATTTTGGCTAAGTTTTACAGGTCACAAGTACACCTGGAGAAATCACGATTTCTCCAGGCCTTAGAAACTGCATTTTCCATGCATGCACAACGCTTAAGCCAAAGCAAACCAACCATCCAAAGAACCATCTCCCCCCCATAACCACCAAGAAACAGAAAAACCCTGACTGACTCACTTGAATGATACTCCATGGGAACAACTTTCAAGACTTTCACTAAGCACCTACACAACCCTTAAACCTTAGAAAACTCACTCCATTATTTCCTTTTAATTCCTAATCCAATCTGTCAAAAAAGCTCCCTAGCAGAGAGGCTGAAAAATCCCTGACCCATAGCTTAAAATAACTAGGGAAAATGCTTTCACATTATTTTGGACCTGCAAAGAAAAGAAAAGGTAGAAGCTTGGTAAAGCCCCCACCTCTGCTCTGGCCTTGGTCAGCTATTTTTTTTCAGAAATTGGCTTCATTTTTCATTTCATTTATTCTCTGTGTTGTTTACATTAATGAAATTAAGTGAGTTCATTTTAAAATTATGCCCTTCATCTATTCTTTCTCTTGGATCCTTTCTTTAAGAAATTCATACCCAATTGCTACTTCAGCCCAAAATTACAGCCGAGGTAATGTTTAATAAAAAATAACATGTTAATTCCTTTGCTTTTTCCTTTACCAAAACCACCTTTACCACCAAGAGCCCCACAATTTCCATTGCTAATCAGCCAATTTTTAAGAAATCAGAAACCCAAACACTTATTTGTACCTGTTTTCTCAGCTTCATGGCCTCATCAGCATCAAGTTCTTGCTTTGAGCTACAGATTTAGGCACAGGCCAAGCTCTAATTTCACAAAATGCTTCAGCTTTTTCTATTTTGTTGGAACCAAAATTGAATTGATCATATTCCTTAAATGCTTTATTGGATAAAGATGGTTAAAGGCTCTGATCCAGGAGTAGGCTACCACAGGCAAAACTCCTGGGGACAGGTTTTTTCGCTCACTACTTGCAGTAACTTGGGCAAGTCATTAAAACTTCTCTGGACTAAATTCCACCATCCACTGACAGCTCTGTCAATCCACTAACTCCTGCAGATTTAGGAAAAAACGAAGCACAATTTAGACTTTTCTTTATAATACTTTTCTACCACAAGGTAGGGGCTTGACTGAGCTGCCAGCATTTTGGGGGGTTGATAGACAAGTTCAGGCCACAGAGAGGGCACTCATTTCTACAAGCACAGCTGGGCTCCTTCCTAAATTGCATTTCCTTTTATTTCAGTGCAAACTAAGGCTCTCAAGCACCTTAGAGGGATAATGCAAGTCTCACTGTTGGGATTTTGAGGAGCTCATGAACACCGTTGCAGCAATGACACTTCACTAGCATCGTCACCCAGCTTCAGCAGTAGCTGTAGGATTAGAGCCAGTGCAATCAAACTAAACAAGTGAATAAAACAACAGAGATAACGATGCAAAAAAACCACCTCAGTTTTATAGATGCTATGGATCTGATCCCTGCAGTGTACTTGAATGTTCCACTGAGCAACAAAACTATATACCACACCTGCCTGATGGTTCAGGTGTCACAAAACTTGTTTGGTCAACAGAAAATCCATCCAAATATCCTTAATTCCGTGCAAATAATCTCTGCTAAAGATGAATTCCCTTATCCTCTCCCAACCTTCATCTTCACCCAATGGACATTACTGCTCTGCACTAAGACCCCTTGGTCACCAACAGCTGCAGGGTTTTTACTAACTTCTCTCTGCCAACACAATGACTCTCAGAGGAAGCAGCTTCTTCCTTCCCCCATCTTCCCCTTCTCCTGTACCCAAGAAATAACAAGGCAAAAGAGAAACTACACATAAAACTTTCCAAAAGAAGCAAAGCAGACTTTGTGAAAGTTTAGGACTACTTCTTGAAAGCATGAGCGTACAGAGATAGCTGTGTCTAGGGGACACTAATGAGAATGGGATCCCTTGACAGTTACTGGCAGTATCCAAATGATGATATAAATTAAAAAATAAAAAAAAAAAGGAAAGAAAGAAAAGAAATTAGATTATGTGGCTTGCTGGCTCTGCATTGTAGCAATCCTTCCCTCCATGGCCAATTTAGCCCACTGGACTCAGGGGTGACCCAGCACATCATCTTCACTGACAAGGTGTCATCTATATCGTAGGGAGCAGCCTGAGGGCAGAGATTAAGCCACTGAGTCGCTGGCTGCTTGTGGTTGCTGCCAGAGCATCTTCTCTCTCAATTTGTGCCAATTTTCCTTCTAATAACCTAACTACCATTCCATCATTTCAGCAAGTTGACAGGACCACTCCTGAGGAGCTAGAGATTGTTTTAATATCCCTGCTGCTTCAGTGGGAAGCACCGGAAAAACCTAGTAGATGCCTTCTCTGTCTCTTCCATTCATATCTGTAATTACTGCAAGACTGCTAAAAGTGAACTGGCCACTGAGGACAGAGAGGAAGCCTTCAGAAACAATGTCTGGATCAAAAGAGACTCTTTTAAATTCATCACCGTTAAAAGCTTTGGTGTTAATCCACATTCATTTCCATTAATGACCTCGGTGTCAAACCAGGTGCTGAAAAACAGCTGTTAACAGGGACAAAACAGATTTACATGAGACCTGTTTTTCAAATCTATTTTTAACCCTGCGTAGAACTTCCACACTGTTGTTTTTTGGTTAATTCATGTTGCAACCCTCATCCTATTTTAGTGGTTTTACCATTTTGCTGGGGATTCGCCTTTTTTCATGTTCTATGGTATAAGACACAAGAGCCAACAGAACAAGAGCATGATAACAAATGGGTTCCAAGTGTAAAGACAACTAAATCCACCCCAGCACTGAGGCATTTGCAGGCACCAAGGTTTTACAGTAACAAGTATTTACATCTGAGCCATGGCATCACTGCCAGGATACCACACAAGCTGAAAAAAAAAGAGCCAACACCCGTTCGAAGGCCTCTGACTGCTATCCAGAGACACAACCAAGCACCACCTTGCCGTACTCCAAAGATCATAATTGCTGGTTTACGAGCAAATTTTATCTGGAAGGACCCAAAAGGGCTTTATAAACTCATTGTTTAGAGAGGAATGACTTCATCGTAAGGTGACAGACGGCAGCTGTTTAATGACATGGAGCATTATCGCACAACAGTTTCAAGCCAGGAAGGGTAGAACAATACCGTACCCAATTGAAAACTGCAGGGGGTTGCGATTTATAGACACAGAAGGTAATTACCTACACTGGATTTTGGCCAGCAAAACAAGGGTCAGAACCTGCGACAAACAGAAAAAAAGAAGCTGTGCAACATTTTTAAGCCATAAATGACCAGGTCTCTGTGGGGTATTTTTTTTGGGGGGGGGGGGAAGTCCTCTCCAGATGCTTTCTGGCCCATCAGCATTTTCAAAGCACACTTGCTCAAAAGCAGCTCAAAGGAAAGATGATGCTTCAAAGATCATTAACTGTTTCTACTGTAGTGTCTCGTACAGTTTTTGGCAGAACTATTACACTCTAATAACACTAATAATTATTATTATTAAGTAACACATATCCAGAACTGCAGTTGCTAAATGACCCTGACATCATGCCCAACGAACAAAACTCATATGGCAGGATGTTCATTGCTATGCAGGCAGTCAAGTCTACCAAATAATTTTCCCCAGGCTTCCCTGC
The DNA here is from genome assembly GCA_036023395.1 of Myiotriccus ornatus. Classification (NCBI taxonomy): domain Eukaryota; kingdom Metazoa; phylum Chordata; class Aves; order Passeriformes; family Tyrannidae; genus Myiotriccus; species Myiotriccus ornatus. The sequence goes on along the minus strand of JAYRBT010000042.1, from coordinate 4,834,314 downwards.
ACCCATCAGCAGGGCTAACAACTGAGTAGCTGTAAGACTTGCAAACCATCTTATAGCTCCACAAAGCCTTTAACAAAGAGCTGAGCAATTCTTCATCCACCCAGCAGAGAGCAACCGCACTTGCACTGACACACACGCTAACTACATGAAAATCCTGATGGCTTTTAATACCTGGCATACAATGCTCAGAGTTTATTCTTCTCAGCAGCTAATAATACTCAAGTGCTTGTGTAAGCACTCAATGGTAAATTCAAAGATGCTTTTTCTTGTGCTGCCTCCACGTTGGCAGAAATTATCTGTAAAAGTGTAATTTTTCTTAAGACAAGGGGCTCCTTTTTACTGCCCTGATAATTTAAAATTCACAGTCATTTTCCTGGTGAAACCTGTGTTTACTTGTAGCTCAGCTTTGTTAACTCTATACATGTATTAGATCATACAAACCATGGTAAACCACTGTTAGTATAGGGAATGCTTGTTTTCTGATTAATTCCAAATTGAGTACGTGTGACCAATGCCTCAAATGCAAATTTTAGGTAAGGTAAGGAGGAGGCATCTTGTCCCAGAGGAAAAAAGATTTGAAAATGGTGGGGGGAAGTGGGGGGAATTTCCTACCTTGGAAATTTTTTGACGGGGAATAAATTTGGGCTGGGAGAAGGAACAGCAGAGGGAAGTTGCCTTTGAAGCAGATAGGTCAGACTGCATGATACTAAGGGCAATATGAACTGGGAAAAGTACTGAACAAAACGCATACTAGAGGAACATCAGAAGAGAGCTGAGCCCACCTGAGATAAAACATGTTATTTCTTAGAGGTATACATGCAGATTCCTCACTCCTATCACAGGAATAAATTTAAGAATACAAAAGGAAATCATAGTAAGAGCTACATTAAAATGCAGTTCCCTTTTCAGCTGGAAGTGCACATTGGAGCACATGCCCTCCTCTATGCCGTAAGGCTTCTTGACTTCCTAAAATTAGCCCTCAGTGTTACGCTCACCAAAGCTAAACGTTCACTTCCAGTGGCTGGTGCCTCTTCAAGTGCTCAGCCTCTGTGTTCCTGCACCTCCTGCATTAAAAGTTCAATTTAGGGCTGGGGTTTCAACCTAAACCCTGGATACCCCTTGTGTACATGTTCAAACCTACCAAATGATGTTATTTTAACGCTTACTGGAGCCGCAGAGTTAACAACAGCAACTTTGCCAAAGCTTTGTACATCTGCTACATCACACCTTCAAAACCCACTTACATTTAAATACATCTTAAAATAAAAAAAGAAGTCCTTTGTGTCTCAGACCTGTCTCAACTCCTACTTCTGCTGTATGGGCCTATTTTTTTATCAAGCAAGTTATTTCTTAGAACATGCACTACTGATTAATGATGTGTATGTGCTGTGAGTGGAGCAACTCATACAACTTAAAATATATGTAAACAAGCGTGAACGAGTGCAGAAGTGAAAGCAAACAGGGAGGGGAAGAGGTTTGTTTTTTTAGTCTTCTATTTTGAAAACCAATTAAATATCATTGCTAGTTCATCTAATAGCGGAAGCAAACAATTAAACACACCATCTGTACAGATCTGAACTGGGCAGCTTTTTGTTTATGCTGATAAAACTTACAGTGGTCTATTTTCAGTATCTTTAAGGATTTGCCCACAGTGGCCTATAGATTTTACTAAACTGAAACCAGTAGAAGCTCAACAGCTAGTGACAGACACCTGCCCTTTAACGGCTGAAGAAAGCAAAAGCCGCCCCACCCCACCCCACCCCTGGCTGCTTTGGATTTGTTTCCTCAATTGTTAAAGTACGGATGAGAATCACAAATTTCTAGAAATATTTGATAAGATAAAATAAAGTGCTTGAAGACATAATATAAGAGGCTTTGTAGCCTCCAAGTGTTATTCTTCCTATAGGCTTGGGAATATAACTAGTTCAATGTTTGATGAGGTCTACCAAGCGATAATGTTCTGCAACATAAAGCTCAGCTTAGGCAACCACCCAATAATTCATTTTTGCTTTCTGGGCAGAACTCATTCCATACATTAAACTCAAACAAGATTGGTTCTGACTTCATCAGGTGAAAGGTAAGTGCATTTCTAAGAAAAGTACCACAAGAGTTAAGACATAGAGTCACAGAATAGTTTGGGTTGGAAGGGACCTTAAGGACCATCTCGTTCCAACCCCCTGCCATGGGCAGGGACACCTCCCACCAGATCAGGTTGCTCAAAGCCCCGTCCACCCTGGCCTTGGACACCTCCAGGGATGGGGCAGGCACGGCTTCCCTGGGCAACCTGTTCCATCCAGTATCTCACCAACCTTACAATAAAGAATTTCTTCCTAATATCTAATCTAAACCTGCCCTCTGAGTTTTCTGTGTGTAAACTAACCTGTGTTATGTTGCGAGTACTGCAACTTACTGTTCCACTCCTCCTGTGCTCCTCAGCAAGTTTTTCGTTTGCAATCTTTTTTTTTTGCTCTTTGGGGCAGAGGTTGTCCTTTTGCATTAATATCTGTGCTGTGTCTGAAAGGGGCTCTAATTGCAAAGGGGTTTGTTCTCTCTGTATCGCTGGAAGCTGGACAGTAACACGAGAGGACACTTACGTGCTTGAACAATTACATTATAGTTTTGGAGCATCGATTGATACAGTTTTTCACATGAAGCTGAGACTGAAGTAGCTGACTGCTCACTATTCATGGTGTGGATTATTAATGTCTTGCTTTACTGATTACACACATTTGCAATGAAGCAAACTTCTGTGTGGCAGGAAACATTTATCGGTGTTATTTTTTTAAAAAGCACAACAGTATTTGATTACACCCAAATGCTTATATATTTGTGACATGTCAACAACTGAATTAGAATAGCACCAGGCTTTTAAAATTCAGGACATGTAGGACCATCTGTTTTCTTGTCAACAACCTCAGTCTCTCTCTCCCCATTCCAAACACTTATTGCTCCAAATTTACAAAGTTGTTACTCAATTCCCTTCTTCCTTTGCCCTCAAAAAAACTTCAAAGACAGCAGTGAAGACTTCAAAAATTTAATTTTTTTTTTTTTACTTGATAATTAATGACGTGACTATTTCAGCAAGTTTTATACCCAGGCTGCCAGTTATGTGCAAGTTCTTATGAGGTTTATCTACTCTATGGCAAACAGTGTCCTGGAGCTGAAGGATGGTGGGCATCAGAAAGGTGTTCTCCAAAGCTTAGTTTTGAAACACAGCCATTTCTGTGGGTTAAAATCAACTGATTATTGCTAGGAGTAATTCACAGCCCAGCGTTACTTCAAGACTGGCACCCACGTGTGTACACACATGCTCAGACCCAGCTGAGCTGCACAAAGTGCAGGGACTGATTTTCATGGGCCCAAAAGCCACGTCCGAAGAGAGGGAGGCCAACGGCTTGTGCCTGACACGACTACTTTACCTAAACAGCTTCCTTAAAAAGGGAATGGATGATCACAGCCCTGCTTGTGTTAGGAGCACAGCCAATTCTGTTTAGCCAGTTTCGGTTAGATCTCAAATAGACCACTAAAGCAAGCTGTGACATTCAATTTTCTTACTTAAAACAAAAAATCCTATCAAGCTCACCCATGCTCCCTCCTTTTACAAATCCGAATGTAGGAAAAGATTATTGTCCAAAGTGTGATGCAATTGTGATTTCAACAAGTTGAACATCATTATAGCAAAATCCCCCTCAGCTGATTTTTTTTTTTTAAGCCATTTCTTCATTTTTTTGACACCACATCTGGCATATAGAATACAGATGATCATTTGTTTATATATCTGTCTAAATGCCTTTTCCAAACACAGCCAGATGGAGCCTTTCAAAATCAAATTAATTTCAGATTAATTCACTCTGGACCCACTCCAGTTTCATGACTCTATGCTTTGAGGCACCATCTAAATTGATTTAGAGTCACGAACTTAAGAGAGCTCAAGTCCTTAGGTATAGAAAAAAAGAGATCCTTCTTGCATACTGAAAGAGTCAGCAAGTCAAAAGAGTCCATAATTGTAAGTTTTGGCTCCTTCAAAAAAAGCCCTCAAATCAACACAGGAATGCCTTAGTCTATATAGTGCCAAAATCATGTATAAAAAGCTTCACATTTCATCCCAGAAAAACCACTCTAGAATTTACATCTTCAATGCTTCCCTTGCTGAGTCCAATAAAATTTATTGCTCTAATTAAAAAGGAAAATAAAAAAAGCATTGCTCTAAACCTTGCAATAAGCAGTAGTCATAGAAAGATAGGAGACAGGTAATAAAAATCTCCACTGCAAGGGATTTATCTAAGGAACTATAAACAAATGTAGCCTGCAAACACTGTGGGCTTGCATACTGTCAATCCTCTGTGGATGCCTTTATTATCTCACTTGTTTCAATTGCAATTTGGGTTTCCATGGAGATGTAACAGTCAACTCTGGAAAATTATAAGATAAATGTCAGGCAGTGATAACGGTGTTAATGAAGCTTCATTGACAAGCAGAACTATGCTTCAAGTAATAGGCATATTTCCATTAGCATATGTATAACCTGTCCAGAAAAAGAAAGAAAAAAACCCCAACAACGGGGAAAGACAATATTAAAAAATTAAAATGAAATTGTGCACACAGACGATACAAGACACACAACGGAACGCCGCGTCTATCCGAAAGCGTGAATTCCCAACAAAAACAGAGGAAGACGTGGATTCAAAATTTAATTGCCTGATTCCTCTTCAAAAAAATCTTTGCACTCAGCTCTGGGGCTGAAAAGGCGCTTTGCTGACACGCGCAGACACCCTCCCGCATGGCGTGGCTCTTGTCCCCTCAGAGCGCGAGGCTGGGAGGATCTGCTTCACCAGGCACTTTGAAGCGTGCGATTTCATAACGCGCGGATCCAGCTGCAGCGAGCTGCTAGAAAGATGCCGACCTCAGTGGAAACACTAACAGCCCACAAACGCAAACACGGCCCCGGCTACGGGAGCTCTCGGCTGTCGGGCGTGCTCGGATCGGGGCGGCCGGTCCACCACGTCTTGATACGTGACGAGTTTAACGTGATACTGCCGGGGCAACCACCGTGGGCAGTTCAGATGAGAGCGTGGTGTGGTCTTGACCTGCTTCTGTGCTAACCAAGCCTGTAAAAGCTGGAGGAGCTGCCAGTCATCTGTGAAGGGCTGTAGCTAACTTTTTTTCTTTCTGCAGATGGAAAGGTTTTGGTGAGCTGGAGGTCAAAGGGGTGACAGAGTTGATTTCTGCAGCACAGAGGGAAACGCAGCCTATTCTGCCTTACTTCAACAAATCAAGGTCTTCATTCGGGCAAGGTGAACTTCCACCAGGCCAGGGGAAAGGGAAGGAGTTTGGCTACTCCTGTGCCTGAGGGTTCATTTTGGCAGTGGAGGGGGGCAGGACTGGGGCAATCCCACCCCACAGGACCACACGGCAATTTTTACAGGTGGATAAAACCTGCTTAGATATTCAGTGCCTATTCATGAGGTGTTACTGCCTCTGGCTGGACAAGCAAGAGGTACTAGAGGTTGGTCCCATCTCTTCACACCCCACTATTCAGCCTTGGGAATTTTAGTCCCTTGCCTGCCTTTTGACTCTTTCAGGTAGAGTCAATCCTCCTGTCTAGTGCCTTGGAAGACAGGAGAAGGAAGATAGCCCCTGCTGTTAGAGGGGCTACAGGTAAAGTAATGAAACTGAAAATCAGGATCAGGCTTGGTTCAATGGCAGAGGAGGGTGAAATCTTAAACATACGAGCAAACAGAGAAGAAAATCTTTATCCTTCCCAAGGCTTGAGGGGTAAAGTATGTGGGCAGGCAAAACTTTGGGAATTGTGGGAAAGCTCTTGAATGTTACTGGGATGAATAATCTCATGAAACTGCAGCTCAACTGAAGATCTGCACGCAGGGCAGGAGACAAGCTGGCTTTGCCATTTAGATGGAAAATATTGGAGGGGAGTGGGTCTTTAGTAAAGGAAAACAAGAATGTTGTCTGGAAAACACTTCCCAATTCTTCAAGGAGGAGTCATCTTTGTCCAGACAGGTTTCTGGGGGCAGAAAAGCGAGTTGGAAAAGTGCCCAGTCTTTCTCCAGAGCAGACCTCAGCTCTGATCAGACTGCTGGACAACAACAAAATCAATAGAGGTGGTTTTTTCGAAGTTGTATTACAGGGAAGCTTACAAAAAATCCAAAAGCTTCCCTTTTCTGAATCTTTTCTAACTACTCCGCAATACAACATCCTAGAAAAATCTAAGTACCTCATTAGATTGCTACTAAAATGTCAATAGTTAGAAAGTGATTTTCCCCAGTGAGTTTCAACATACTTATAACTCACTCTAGTGATTCTTGGGGGAGGGGGAAAACCTCTAAAACCTAATATTAGCAGTAGTTGATTCTATGTAGGAGCACAAGTACTTCTACCAGCTTTGTGGAAGACAAAATAATGAGTAGAACTGGAGCCTGGCTTCAGCTTCAGATGGGCAAGTTGTACATGCTTCTAACAGCACCAAATGGTGGCAGAACAAGGTCCCATCAGACATACCACTAACCATACATGCAACCATGATACATAGATTAAACAAGAGAAACTGGATGTGAAGGCACAATACTCAGCAGTTTTTAAATGAAAAAAACACTTCTCGTGCTGGATGGAAAGCATTGTCCTGTACGCGATGCAAAACAGGCCAAATTGTTTTAATTTCTCACTTGCTGAAATCTCTAAATTCCATTGCAATGTGTGTTCTAACATCTTCAAAGGATTCATTTTCCTTTGTAAATTTGGATTACCAACAGTTATACTTTGACATCCAAAAAGAGAGAGCTGTTATTTAAAAGGCTAATAGCACTGGTATACAAGTAGTCAACAGCAAATCTGAGTTTTTAAAATAAACTCTCATTATAGTATAAGATTTTATTTAGTCTCTTTTTTTCCCTCTATTATTGCAAAACAGTTATTTTGCTCTGGTGGCTGCATTGTTCTTTTGAAGCTCACAAGAAAAATAAACAACTACACATAATTAGGAAAGGAGCAACTCCCCCTTTAAAGGCATCATTCAAACAAAAAAAAAAAAAAAAAGAGAAAAACTGGTTTAAATTTTCCTAATAAACACACCATGAAAAAACGCCAACAAAAACATGCCCTAACACACACAGTTCCCAAGTCATATGGCAGTCATTTATGGGGACACTTCTGTCTTAAAGGACAGATCTCCATCTTCTGAGTTTGCAGGGCACTTTATGCAAAAGCAGCATGGGGAAAACAGGAGAGGGCTGCCACTCAGATCTGTTTTGCCAAATGGAAAGGAAAATACAGCTCACAAAGTAGCCAAAACCCATGTTTTTAAGGTCATCTTAAATACTTGTAGCAGGAATTTAAAAGGATAACTTCTTAACTGTACCCTTTGGACAAAAGCTTATCCTAGTGGGTTATTATTTGCTCTGGAGGTTTCATTCACAAGCAAAAATGAACCCAGGTCTTAGGAACTTGCTGGCACTTTTACAAAAGAAATGGGGAAGGAGAAGATGGTAAAAAATAGGAACGCCATCCACATAATTTTGACCACCGCATAATTTGCAAAGATTCTTGACTCCAATACCCTTTTGGAAGAGAAAAGATAGTTAAACACTTGTGGGTGTACTTTTAAGCTGCCTGTAGCATACTTGACCTGTGGAAACTCAGCCAGCTCAGGTTTGGCTGGCTGTCAGCAGCACTGTGAAACGCAGTGTGATTTATAGAAATCTCTGTCATCACACCACAGGGTTAATTTCTTTTCTTCTTTTTTCTCCTTCCCTCCTCCCCCTGAAAGTGGAAAACTCTTATTTGTGATGACAAGTCTTTGGAAAGCGGGAGGATTAGTAACACCATGTGGTTCCCTAAGATCTCTAGTCCTATTCCAACTGTTTTTCAACATAACCCCTCTCTGTACGGTCATCGGCACCTTCGTTCAACAGATGGAAAAAGGGAAGAAATCTGCCCCAGGGCAGGGGGAGGGACCAGGATGCTGCCAATGGGAGAATAAAGACTTGAAGCTTACAGGTCTCAATCGCTTGATACAAGAAACCAAGAGGAATCCAGGCATCAAATATGAGATTTTAATAATACGAACATTTATTTTAATGATTTGAAGGCTGAACCTGATGGGCTTGTCACTGTAAGTAGGAGATATGGAGAAAAAACCCCATGAAGCCTGAATTTTCATTCTGACTGCCACCACTGGAGAGCTGTGGATTTGTGCTCATTGTGGTTTAAAGAAGGGAAGGATATCTGTACCCTGTGCCCACACAGTCACTCACGACAGACAGCGACCAGCTGGGCAGCAGGTCAGCTCTGAGCACCTGACACAGAGCTTCGCTCCAGCAATTTCAAATTCACTGAGAGGGGTATTACTTACCCATTATTTTAAGGCAAATCAGTTTTCTTGCTATAACCATCCTTCAGAGAAGACGAAATCTAATAGAAGAACAAAGCTGGGGAGTGTGTCTAATGGTAAAGAGCAGAGGACTATGCAACAGAGAAAGCTGTTTCTCAGCCACACTCTCTCTTAAGTCTCTTCCCTTTGCTGTGCTTATCTCCCTCACCTTTGAATTATGATCCGATCCCAGCGAAGGATTTTAAAACACTCAGAGGAAAGCACTATATAAACGTTGAACCATTATGTTATTAAAGAAGCAGCATTTGAAAATTATGTAATAAAGCAAAAGTACTTTTCAAAGCCACTATTACTATTTGCATTGCAGGAGCATCTCTGAGGCCTCAAACAATGCTGCCTGCTTTCTAAGTAGCAGACCTAATTTTTTTAGTAAGGCCAGATGTTTTCCTACTATTTTCATATAATAGGAAACATGACACACTTTCAGACTATATTAATAGACAGTTAAGAAAAAAAGGAGACAAACAGGTCTGAGTTCACTTTGCCTACAAAGTCAGGGATTTTTAATTTACCCTAACCCTATCAAGAATCTTCATTAATGAGCCCACAATCTTGAATGCTTCTTTAATTCTCTGTGCTTCCATCTTTCCATGATTGGACTGAATGTCAGTACAGTTGGCTGAAACAGTTACTGTTTACTAAGAAGGATCAGAGAATCTGGGGGTTAACATAAGGGCTTCCTAAACAGAATGGGAATATATTCCCTGAAGTTTCAAGGCAAAAGAGAATGCAACTCTGATGTGCCAGCTCACATCTCCCATTACTCCATATTTTCCAGGCATTTATCCAGTAGATCCCTTGCTATCCCTTCGTATTTAATTCAGTGATGCATTCTTCAACAGACTTGCTATCCACTTGCTGAGACATTAATTAAAACTACCTTGAATTATGAGCAGCTACATAGCCTTTGATTGGTAGAAGAAAAAAAGTTGGGTATGAAAATTAGTATTAGCTTTTACATGAAATAAATTATTATTCAATAAATTCTAATTGCCTGGGGCATTTTTATGAACAACAGGGATTAGCAAATATAATGTATACAATACATTGTATATGAAACAGAGAGAATAATCAAGCCTGACAGGGTAGTTTTGCTTATTTCAGAGCACATACACAGCTCACATGGAGAAGGAACAGTTTACAAGGAGCTTTTCCTCAGCCACACACAGCTGTAAGAAGCTCGGAGTCAGCAATGGCAGAGCACTTAGGGCTGCAGCCCCTGACAGTTAAATCAGAACAATACATCCTTGAGGAGTCATTTCGACTAAATCACTGCTTCTGATTTCTCATCTTGCGTGGTCCATGGGCCTGCATTTCTTAAAAATGGCAGTGTTGGTGAAGGTAGGACTGAGGCTTCAGGAGAGCTGTTTTGCGAGCCCTGTTCCACGAGTGCTGCAGAAATGTACACAAAGCTTTACAAATGACCTCATTTTTACCAGGAAAGGACAGCTCAGCTCTGTTCTATATTTTCCTGAACTGAAAGGAAGGCCCCACAGCCAAACTGTCATGTCTAATCATTGTGTAGCTGGAGAGTGTTTAAAACAATCAACTTTTTTCTTCCTTTTTTTTCCTCTCTTTTTTTTTTTTTTTTTTCCCCCTAATACAAAGCCGTGGAGCAATTGTTGTGTTTTGAGAGAGCAGGAGCTGCATTTTCTACCACATAGCCAAGACACCAGAACAGCAGTTTTGCACAGTTCGATGAATGAGCTTTATAAGGATAAATTTTCACCTCATTAATGATCGGAGCTGATTATTCCCTTCCCCCGCTTTTCCTTTTAGGTCATGGATCAAATGTGACCCACTTTCCTTGAATGCTTTCCCACCATCTATTTTTCGCATTAAGAGTTGAAAGCCAGTTGCTAAGGACACATTACAAAGCAGCCACCCAACCACTAAATATCTGCCCCCAAACACACACTCACACACTTCTTCTCCCCTGCCTTTACAATATTTTGCCCCCTCTCATCATCCACTCAACAAGATCCTACTTTACATTCAGGAAAGCCAACAACAGAACTGCTTATAAGGACAGGCTTAGCACGAGAATAGGATTTTCTAATGACTACAGAGACTCCTGGGGCCCTTCATATTTAAAAAAATATAAAGACAGCAGCCTTGGTTTTTAATTACTCCTAATTCTAAATCTCATGGCCTTAAACACAATAGCTCTTTCAACTCAGAAAAAAAATGACACTAATCAGTAACAGAGTCCCCTGCGCAACCTGCTAGTCCTTTGCTGGCATTGCAATGTTTGCACTGCTATGATTTTTCAAGGTTGACCAATGAGTCAGCAAAGCCAAGATGACTTAAAAGCATTAAATCATGCAACTAAAACAGTTGCTTTTTTTTTCCCCCCCCCCATACAGCACTGGATGGATTGCAACTAGCAAGGGGAATCAGTACAAGGCAAATATTGTAAGAGCAGAGAGAGAGACAAATAGGGAATCAAAGGAGATGGTGTTCACTTTGCAACAAAATGAGCCCCAGATGTTAAGGTATTTGTGGTTTAATATAGCCCCTCTCACCAGCCAGGTAAGGAATGCAATTAAAAACCATTAAAGTTCAGTTGCTAAAGCTCAGTAGAAACGAAATGAAGATTTAATTCATCTGCTCTACTTCCCTCTGTGTAACCAACTAATATTTCTACTTGGTGCAAAGTCCTGTGAAATGGAAGACTTGTGTTGTTCTGCAATGCTTTCTACGAAAACCCTTCTCCTTGGCATTTTTAAAAGAAAAGATGTCATTCCAAATGTCTCACTGAAAAATTAAACAGATGTATGTAACACTGCAGCTACTTGGATTTGCCTATTTCAGCTTCCAGCAGTATTGTGCAACACTTTGGTGTTTCTATAACCAATACCTGACCTTTAGCAATTACAGGTACACCACATGATTAAATGTTTCATGTATATAGAAAAATCTAAATTACAGTTACATAATGGACAAGATTGAGGATTTGGTCACAGCCTGTATTTGTACTTCATGCCACCCTCTCTTTTTCCACAGCACCTCCACAACATGCTTTCTCCTAACTCTCCTACAGATGACAGAAATCATAACTGCAATGGGATTTTCCATTTAGCAGGACAATGAACACGTACATCAGGGCTGAACTGCACCACTGACACTACGGAAAGATTAAAGTCACCAGCATCCAAGCAAAATGAACCGTAAATACAATTACTGTTGAACTATCAACGAGCAAACTAAGCATGGGTTTCAAGCAGTGGCAGCCTAAGTAACAGCCTCCTGAGAAGAAGAACAAAATCCTTGTTGTTTGCAGGAGTCCCTGAATTCAGACACAAAAATCTCCAATTTTGGATTACAGGAATAATGGTCTGAATACCAGACTTTTACTCTCAATACCAACTGGGCTGCCCATAAGAAAGAGGACCCTGAGATATGGCTGAGGCTTCCAGGGACCCCAAAGAAGAAGCCCATCAAGCTCCTTAGATGTGCACTGAAAGCATGGAAAGCTTTCATTCCCTGGAGGGAATTCAAGGGAAAAGGCATAATTTGTCCATCTGGAGCAAGCAACCAAACCTGTTTTTCTGGACATTCAAGTAACTTTCTAAAAGTTTGACCACATTTTCTTCTGTACGCTACCCTCTATTCCTCCATTTATCTTTGTATTCACACTTTTTTTTCCCCTATCATTTATATTTGAATTGTCCTTAACACACCTCTTATTTACATTTAATGTATCTGTTCATCATTAAACTGATGATTCCACTAAAAACGCACCATTAAGAAAGGCACCCACGGCAGCTGGCTCTTATTACTGCATCATTTCTGGACAGTATTCCAAAAGCAGCAACTTCAAAGCGTTTAAACATCAGGCTCCAAGCATCATGTTTTATCATTTTGGTACACTGCTTGGATTCCCAACAGCTCTCTTCCAGTCTGAATAACTATTCCCCAAAAATAAATGTGCTGTAAACTGTTGATGTCTTTTTCTCTTTACTGTTTTTGTCAAATTGCTTTCAAGCACCTGTGATATTCTCCAGCTGCCACTGCTTGTTGCTCCTTTGTTTAACTTCATAAGAAGAAACACATGAGTCAGATGCAGGAAAAAGTCATCCTTTAGTCCTTCCAGTAGCCAAGGCAGAGCTGTCCTCTGGAGTGCACTGGTTATCTGTTCACTTGATGAATTCTGAAAGACGCTCCACTTCCACATCCCCCAGTCCCCACCAGTGGCTGAGCTCCCACCAGAGCTCCCGTGCAAATCAAAGTAAGGACAGCTAGGCATCAATTTTCCCCCTCAGCTCTGTTCTGGAAGAGACGTCAGGCAGCAGCACTCAACTGCTCTATTTTGTCGTTTAGTGCCTCGCATCACCATTCCACTGGTATATACAAGCAGCGAGTGTTTTCCAAAGGGAGACATGGGGAGCCAGGTTACAATGCAGAGAAGAATACTCATTACTGTAAATTAAAATCCTTAAGCAAATCACCAGCAGTGAAACAATCTCTGCTTCGATTACGCGGTTAGCTGGCACATCAAGGCTTTTCTTACTTTGGCCAGAAATACTGAAGCAATGATTGATCTAATCTGTAATCATGTTGTTTATTTCAAATTAGAGGTAATATAAAAAGCATAACAGTGAGTATATATATATTCATAGTACCACTGCAGACATCCAAAAGGAACTCTATTTTATCCCTGCTGCTTTGCATTTTAGCCTCATTTCTTCCCTTTTACAGTCTATGGTAAATACAATATTTGCTCTTAGAGTTCTGACTCTCCAGGGATTATAAAGGAAACGTACTTAACACAGAGATTATCTTTCTGGTGTTGCACTGTACAAATGAAAATTGCTACATTAATGGTACTATAGAGTCATGTTCAAACACCATTAAGTACCTCTCCAGAAAACCAAAGGAAAGGGAGTGATGAACTCCAGCACAGTTCTGCCTCAACTTGCAATTATATTTGTGCTTCTCTCTCCCTCACCATGCAAAGGATTCTCTGGAAAGGAATTTCCAGACTTTCTTTTTCTTTTATTAACACTTTATAGCCCACAGTAAGAGTAAAAAGAAATATTAATACTTAGGAAGCACAGACAGCAAATTCTCTTAGAATGCAAAGTCTATACAACTGATACAAAACCTTCCACTGAAATTCTGCCCAAATATGGATTTACATCATCGGCTCCCACTTTCACACTTACAAACCCAGATCCTGTGTGTCTGCTTTGGGTTTAAAAGTATGCAACAAGCTGCTTTCAAACAGACCAAGTCTCACTACTTCGTTCTGTTATGCATTCCTCTTCCTCCATGGATTTAAGGCTTATTTTTAGCTGCTTTAAATCTGTATAGGTCATATGTATATCTGCTAATGAGTGTTGGTAATTAAGGTTTCAAACCACACAGCAGCAATCCAACACTTTCATGTTGCTGATATCTTTCTAAATTTGTGTATGTTTTCAGAGTAAAGTCTGAGAGTCCTATTTGATTTGATTCCTTTAAGTTTTCCAAGACTAATATTATTAATATTATTTGTGTATTTGAGTGTTTAGAAATACTACAGTAAGAACATTTACCTGTGCTGAAGAGGCTTGATTATAAAGCTTGACAAAAATAACTGGAAAAGTTGTAACCATTGCTCAGTTACTTCTGAGAAACATGTTGGGAAAATTCAGCATATCTCACTTTTCCTTCTGATAATTTGGAGATATCTGTCAAGTGATTTGAAAGAGCACGTAAGAAAACTTTGAGTTTTACAGGTGCAAAACATGTAAAGGAATGTAAAAAGAAACGCTCTCCTTTCCCACAGATTTCAATTTCAGTTGTTCGTAGGAACTGGCCAGGCCTCCGTGAGGTCTGTTCAAACCTAATTTCATTTGTATGTGTCTGCTACCCCCTACACAGTGTAGAAAATAAAGAAGAAAGGAAAGAAAGCCTCAGCATGATCCTGAAATTAATTTTCATGATAGGAGCAATTGAGTCCATCTACTAAGGTACTTATAATTACATTACATTGCTACTTGGAAGAAAAATGGCTGGCTATATTCTAAGAAAATATTAACCCCATCAGCCCAATCACAAATCACTACCTTTAATGTATTCTTCCTTTTATTAACACCCACGAGGTGCCCATTAGAGGCACCTTCACTGCCGTCCTAAATCACTTCTAATTATCAGACTAGCAAAAACACGACGGAAATGTTATTTCACATCTTCGAATGAAAGGCTCTTTGCTGTCCAAAAGACATGTCAGCACTGGATGATTTACTCCATGATTTTGTTTACTGCCTTCAACTTTCATTAGTGTTAAAAGTGCTAAGATTGTTTCCCTGACTGCTGAGATTTCCTCGGAGAGGAAAACCACACAGATGCTGAACTCTCCACTGCCTGCAGTGGGCCAGGGAAGATAAAAGGTGAGATGCAGGGAGCAACCTCCCTTCACTTTGCTGTTTGGGGTTATGTTGTCACAGCACTGGCTTTCTAGGGAATGGAGAGGGAAAGGGGCAGGAGCCGTGCCTGGTTTCCCATGCAGAGTCAGCTGAGCCTGCCTCATCTCACTCCTGCCTCTCGCCCATCTCCTGCGTCAGGTGTGGTTCAGACTCCAGGCCTTCCATTTGCCCCACGTTCCCGCCATCCTACAATAAAATAATCAGGAAGTGTAAACACATTAAGTGCCTGAACTGGTTCTTTTATTCCTGGTTAGGTGCCTCATTGAGGTTTTTTTGAAAAGAATGATTGAAATCAACGTGTGAAACGTGTATCATTCCCTAATTTTAGCTTTAAGATTTTGACTAAGCTTTCGAAAAAGACCAGGAGCATTTTGCTGGAGTAAAACCTTCTAGCTGAAGAAAACAACTGTTTCCTAAATCATCAGTCACTGCAAGGTTTATACATGTTTAATCCCATTCAGACACGCATTAATATCCTCTCAAACTAAAACAAAGTATGACAACAACATATTACTAACAAGAGGGAATTAAAAGAATTAATCTGGTGTTTCACTCTTGGAATTTTTGTGTGCAATGGCATGACAAGTCCCTGAGCATCCTGATCTCATTGGATCTGCTTTGTTTGGAGCAGATGCCCCCAGGTCCAAACTTACATTACTCAATGGTCTAGACATCAGCAACCAGCAGAAAATTTGCTGGAGAAGGAAGAAATAATTTAGGAAATAAAGTATATGTGCTATATATTTCCTATATTCCGAGGATCTGATACAAATTTTTCTTTGTAATATCATTTATTCCCTAGTGGTGCCATTACACATAAGTGAAGCCTGACTCCACAACCCAGACTCTACCACCCAGGGACTGATCCCTCCAAGCCCAGAAATGCTTCAACCTTCTAACATTTTGCATTTCAGCTCTGTGATTGCTGCTTGCTCAGTACACACATACTGCAATTTGCTCAGTGATCAGGAAGGCCATGATACCCATTCAATCATGGGAAGCAAGAAATGGAATTTCTAGGGATGGCAATAATTTTTTCAGGGATTGGATGAACCATAACCCCTCAATATCTTGAAGGGTTATGATTTTATCTATCTATCCATATCACAGATGTAACATACACCTGCTGTTTAGAAGCTCTGTACTTGAATCATTACCATGACACAGATAGATAAGAGATTCTATAAATTTATTATACAGGAATTGTACTATGGTATGATATTTTACTGGAAGAAATGAGAACATTATTCTGCTAAACCTTCTCTGTGCCATTCCGCAGTGCTGTTATTAACATTCACACACAACAATAAAAACTTATGGGCATTCACAGGCAGTTGTTATATCATTTATAAGACAATGATAAAGCTGAACACTATAATCGTAATTTGTCAAAACAGAAAAAAAAGGGTACAAATGAAACAAAAATCAATTATTTAAATCATGATGTGTTATTAAAAAAAAAAACAAAAAACAAACACACAAAAAACCCCCACCCCACCCCAAAACAAAATAAAACAAAAAAAACCCTCCAAGAAACAACTATTCCATTAAAATTATGCAGCTGATGCAGATGGAAATCCTGACATTAAAAAGCCAAACACTAAAGCCAAGACCATTGATCTGCACCTTATCAGCCTATGTTGGAATGAATGATTAAGAGCTGACAATGAATGATTTGAGCTGATGTATTACAAACTCAAGTAGATAAAAAAAATCCTGTAGGGCTTCCCACTCTTGCTGCCCTCATATTGATGGGTCAGAAAAAGAAGGAAGCCAGATTCCCCAAAGCCTCTCATTTTGATTGCAAACTAAAAACTCGACTTCCACAACCTCATTTTAGCTTTTGGTCACTTGTCAATACTTCACAAGAAATGATAGATCATTTTAGGCTGAAATCATTCCTTGAAGACAGCAAGTAACAAGCTATGCAATTTAGTAATTCTCTTTCACCTCTTGTTTCTCCAGGGCTGGCCTTCGGCAGGGAAAAAAGCCCACTGCCAGAGAACTGACTCCTCTGAAACCTGTGTACTGCATGCAATTCAAGGGCCAGACCACACTTCAGCCCAGAAAGCACCGCCAGGGAACACATTCCCTGGCCTGATCTTCTATTTGAGCAGCTTGGGAGCCAGGAAAACCATCATACTGGCTGTATTCCTTCTGCACACAAACAGAACGGACACCTCTTATGTATATATAAACAAAAGAAGGGTCTATAATCGTGTTTTCTAAATATAATTTTGTAATCTGCTTCCACTTAGAATACACGGTTCAGTCCAAAAGCGAAAAGGTATACCTCATTTTTCAAAAATGAAAGGCAGTGATAACTTATTTGTATTTAGTCTGTTGCTTACATTTTAGAAACCTTGTGAGCATGATATCCAAATAAATATTTATCACTGTAGTAAACCTTCCTCTTGCTGTTGGTTAGACTGTAAACCCAAACCATACCTTAGAAGGATCTGAACTATAAACAAGCATCTCAGCAGTTCACTCCGCATGGAAGCAAGTCAAGCAAAAACGAAATCAAGCATCTCCCATATGAACAAAAATCTGGTGCAATTCACTTCAAACATGCTACTGTCTTGGCTTCTGAAACACCACTTTGCTGCTCTCTTCTCGGTCCCCAGCTGCCTCTTTGCCAAATGTAACACGTATTTACGAGAGGTTAAAATAGAAACAAAACACTACCAACAACCAACCAAACAACCCAACACTGCATAAGGGGGAGGACAAACAGTGGAGTCAGACGTAGCAGCTTGATTTTAGTGCCTCTTTGCTCTTGGGAAAATGCAATAGTGGCTTCTGAATATTAATTGAATAAGGAGCCGTGCAAATTCCAGCTGTTGCCCATGCAACTGGGTCTGGGAGACGGGTGTTTTCTCAGCCCCCGGTTTCATTCCCGGACTCCCAGAAACTCTGCACATATGTAGCCCTGCAAGTTGCACAATTTAATTCTCCAATCCATCTGTGAAACTCCAGCTTCTCTGACTCCAGTGGCCCATCAACATTATGGAAACTGTAACTAGGATAAGAACCGTACTTAGGCAAGCTCTCCCCCACACGTTGTGGGTACATATGGCAGTAAAGGGACCAGGTTGTTACAGAAGAACATATGATGCAAACCCCGCTTTTGGGGGGATGTGTGTAACAAACACGAAAGGCCATCAGGCGAGTTTGCCACACGAGCACTGCTGCCCCTGATTTTCACGGGTTTGTTACTGAGTTAAACACCTCGACACAAGTTATCGCTGTAGGTGGCAGTTCTGTTCTGCCAGAACCCCGGAGCAGCGATGCCCAACACAAAGGATCACCTGGAAGGACAGGGAAGGACACCACAACTGGGGACCACTTACACCCAGCCTCAGCTTGCAAGTGTCAAACCTGAGGGAGCGCAAATGTGGAAGAAGTGCTCATCACCTGCTTTATGGAAAGAAGGAAGGGCGGGAAAAATGCAAAAGAAGTCCTTTCAGGTGTCCCATGCCAAGTCCTTGAGTCACTGACCAGTGTGAACCTTCAAGGACATGTGGAAGTACTGATAAGTGCAATTAGGGAGGTCTTTAAAAAGATTTTTTAAATGACTGGGGTCTTTATCATGTCACATTTTCTGGGCACTAGCACAATTTAATTTGATTTTAAACTGTACTGTTTGATGAAATGTCCTGTTCTTTAGTTCAGTGAAGTCAAGACACAATAAATGGATTTTTAATGGATGAAAGTTCAATTTCTCTGGCAGCAGAGGCACATGAGGAAAAGAGACACAATGTACAAATGATGCACTCTGTGCTGACTTCTGACCCCAACCATTTCATGACAGGTATAAAAATGAAATACTGGAAGCGAGAGGAGAGGGAAGAAAAAGGAGAAAGCTTTAAACAGCAGCAATGTTAATAACCAAACAGCATATAAATTGTTTAGAAACAGAGGTTGGTTTGGTTAGTTCATTTACTGCCCAAACCAAGCTAAAAATGCTATTTTTCTTTTCTTAATCTGATTTTTCTACTGCAGAGTGTGTGGCTTAGTAAAGTCAAGTAAGGTGTTTGGAGGGGGGTGAAATTTAATGATATTATTAATCTCTGTATTATGTTGTAGAATCCTTATAGAATACAAGCAAATAATTCTCTCCGTTGTTTTTATTCGGCAGGAAACTAGTTCACCATTAGAAATATGGTTGAAGGCCATGTTTCCTCAGTCCTGTTGGAGAAATGAATCAGGAAACAAAAATAGCTCTAATGGTGCCTCTATTTATCAGGGCATGACTGAGCTGCATTAATTAAATAATGAATCTTTAACTGGAAATATGATACTCTGTATCCAAAGCTCTGAAAGACCGTTACAAATTATTTGAAAGCTCCAAAAATACTTCAAAAATCAATTAAATGATATTAAAACTGAATACAAATTAAAAGACCAAAGCACACATTCCTGTCTATTTACCTCAGCTCGTTCAACGATCTCCAAGTTCAAAATCTCTGCTTGTCTGCCAGATACAGATTGTGGCTTTTAACATACAATGTCAACAGATTGCAACTGCTTACTTCTGCCCTGTGGCTCTCGGCTAGAAAATGCTATTTTCGGTGTTTTCCCAGAAAGGAGGAAAGAATCAGCATTTAAAGGTACCCCAACAAAGGTTTATCTTCGAAGCACTGTTGCTAGATCTGCCAGCACAGGCCTTCATGTGGCCTCACTGACTCATCATGAGGCAGTATTTATCTTCCAGCTTCACCTGGGAGGAGATACACTACAGTTTCTGTCTTTGAAGGCCACTTCTCACGTTAACTAATGAATTTCCTATCACCCAGTGCTCCAGCGTGCCGCTCTGCCAGATGCTCCGAGCTCGCTGCTCCTCTTGATTCCAGTGGTTGTGAGGTTTTGGGGTTGGGTTCTTCCATCTCAGCTGCTCTGCATGTAGTCAGTGCCATTTCTGCCCCTCAAACACAGCTGATTTATTCTCAGCAAAGACAGTGGCACACACATCCTCGGGAAAGCTGACCTGAGTGGCCTCTCGTTGGCCACAGGAGAGATGGTGCTGTCACTTCCCCTCTTCCATGAGTGCCAATGGCTTTTAAGGCACCTTCTCATCAAAACTTCTTGATGAGGGAGCAAATTTGCTGCATTGGGGGTGCTGAGCACGTCAGATCTGGAATGAACTGGGATTTTCTGCAGCAAACATCAACAGCACAAAGACAACTTGGGGGGCTCTTCTCTTTGCCTTGGAATCCCCTGATTACTCAAGGTCTTGTGGTCATCACATGTCCCAAAGAGTACCCCAATGTTCCTGTGATTCCTATTTGTTTAAAAGCCTGTTTTCACTACTTCATGAAAACATTTTCAGATTTTTCAGTAGAAGTCATATTCAGCCTTAAACCTTCATTTCCCTAGCAACTCCTTTGAATACACACTGTGCACGACTACAGTAAACCCACAAACACGAAGTTCCCTTTTCAGATGCATTCATTTGCATCTTGCATTAAATGGTTTATAACGGAGCCACCCTATTCAAATGTTAACTGAAAATTATCATTCTTAATTCTCTCACACCTTTATAAATTTTTCAGGTCACCTGTCTTCTATCATGAAATGTAATCTGGGTACCTTGATTTTATTTATAACCAACAAAACGCAGAAAAGCTATGCATAAGCTCAATCAATATTTTGATGAGGTTTGGTGCCTCCCCTTAGAGAAATTACTGAAGCTTTTTTAAATGTTCACAACTAACTACTTCACAGAGACAGTAATGTCTTTTCCCCTGCAGTCACAGCCAACAGCAACCTTTAAATTGCTGAGGGAAACACATTTTGAGGTTTGAGAAACACTTTTCAGAAGGCACAAATTGCTGCCATCCTTAGAATATCTTTGTATATCCTAACCACGGGGAGTTCAATCCTGAATTACTGCAGAAATATTATTCCAGGGGCTCTCTGTGGGCTTGTAGTCCAAAAATAAGTATTGATGTTGTAATGTGCCCCTAAGAGTTGACAAAACAGGGTAAGTTTCTGGAGCAATGGTGACTCTTAGAGATGCTCTGGCAGTGTTGCAATATCCCTGTTTCCAGGTAGAAAGAGAGGGCTGCACAAAATGAAATAAAACAAATCATTAGGCCTAATTATGAAGCAGATTCTAAGCCTGCTGTAGTCAGTATTCTCTGGACCAGCACCACTGTCATCCCTGAGGAGAGGACAGCTGGGAGAAACAGAGTAGCTCCTCAAAACCTGTACTTTCACATATTTTTGGTTTAGAAAAAGCTTACAGTGGAGTCTTGCTCCATTATTACTTTGTTGTGCCATTTCAGTTTAAAGATGATGTGCATCCAGAACACTTAATGTAGAAAGGGAAAAAGTGAAACACAGCGTAGTAAATATTTCATCACCTTTAAAAACAAACAGATGGAAGAAAACCTGCACATCATTAGTTCGGACTTAAATGAAAAACAATTCCTGAAGAGCTTTAAACATCCTTTGTACTGGTATTACGTTTTGCTTAATATTTCAAACTTTCCAACTCCGAGAGGAAGGTGGGAACTGCATACCCAGGAAAATGTGAAAGAGGTAAAATACACAACATTCCATAAATGGATTCAGTCCTTTCCTTTTCTTTCAAGTGGGGAAGTGCTACTCTTAACATTAGCAAAGCCAGCAATTCCTACAGAAATTCAGCCAATGAGCACATTCTCCACTCCAAGAAAAAAGGAAATATTGATTAACTTAAAGTATATTTTTCTCCTAGTTAAAGGCTGATGTGTTCAGATCTTTAACATCTGCATTCCCCAAAAGGACTAATTTTCTCTGGACTGTCAGATTTTGGTTATATGTTGTGCCATCTAAAGCATTCAAAGCACAGTAGTGTGTATATTCCACGAGTGGGCTCTCCATGCAATCAGATGTAGTTTAGACTAATATTCTCCCAATTCTAAATGAGTAAGCTTAACCAAATAGTCTTGATGTGGCTAACTTCTGGAAACAAGTTCATATCCCAATCCCACTAGTCTTTATATAAATAAGAAATAGGTTAAACTGGCATCCTTGCGATGGACCAGACAGTGATAAAAATTAGGATTTCTGTCCAGATTAATTCTAAACCTTAATAGACATGGCTGTTGAAATATGCATCCAAGAAAGAAAATTAAACAGAGAGATCTGCTTTCAAGCTGAAGCATATCCTAAATCGAATCTGTACCTGAATTTTACGCAGTTGTCTTCCTCCTGGCTCTGACAATCCCCAAAAGTTGGCTGAGTTAGCCTCCTCCTTGCACAAATATTACATCTCAGAACACAAGCTGACAGTCTTCCATGCATGAAAAATACTACATTTTTTAGCTCAGGAGATGATGTATACAGCTTCTCAGAGGCAGTCAGAACTGGCAGAGCTGCTACCAGGAAGATGATGGAACCTTGGTAAAGTCATACAAACCAAATCCATTAAATCCAGGATGATGCCATGAATCCCAGACTCTTTCTTCTGCAACGCAAGGTAGGACTGAGTAGTTTAAAGTCAGTACCTGCACCTAACACATGATGATACACCTATATGAAAAACACTTAAAAAGCCAAGTGTCTACAGGCAAGAGCCTTTTGGAATTACAGTAGTGAAGACTGTCACTGAGGACAGATTCTCCCAGCACAACTTCTGCCAAGAATTTACTGAGATTAGGAAGTTGTTGGAAAGAAATTTATGGAGAAGTTGCTTTTTGAGTCATCTTGAATTAATAAATTACAGGTAGCTTTCTGAGATAGCTGTTTTAGAGCGACATACAGCTGTATGAAAACTAGCACTGTGGTCCAATTTATTTACCATAGTTTTTCTCTCTCTGTCTTTAACACACAACTTCAGACTACTGTGAAAGACTCCTTAATTTGCTTCTGTATTGTGTAAAGCAGATGTCCTGCCTTTGCAAACTGATTAGTAAGTGGTTTATATTATTCCAGTGGTTGTCATTATTGCAAAATGTTGAGCAAGGCTGCTGTTGGCTCCTTTTAAAGACATCTAGAATGACAGAGTGTTTGTTTCAGAAGTGAGACAGGTGTTCACACTTTTCCAGAGAAAACAGACTAAATAAAATTGTATGAGACAGCTCATCATGTTTCAGGTAGAGGGGTATCTTCAGGATCATGGTTGATAGAGTATAAAAACTACACAGGCTCTCTGACTCAGAAGACCTGGGTCTTATTCCAGGCCCTTGTATGTTATTAGAAATTCAGTCTTTGAGAAATCCTTTTGTTGGCATAAATCTTACATGTACTATCCTAGTAGCACCTAAAACATGTGAGGCAGTCTTCTGTAGCATCCACTCTTCTGAAGGACGAACACTTAAGACAGCTACAACTGTTTACCAGATCCAACTGGGGTGGATCTTGTCAGGAGTTTCACAGGCAGCTTAACATTCAAATTAATTGTTTTTGTTGGAGAGGGTGAAGCAAAGTCTGGGTCTCTTATATTTTTGTTCACTGAGCAGCTGACCTTGAACAAGCTCTCTGAATACTACTGCAATAGAAATTGATGTTAATTCCAGCTTTAAAAGATTAGATATGTTAAATCTGCTTCTAGATGTCCTGGCAGTTCTGAAAAGCAGCAAGAAAGGTGGGCATTTAGTTCATTCTGAAGACATGCTTCACCACTGGCTCATCCCATTCCTTACAGGAACCAAGCAGTTCCTTTTCCATATCCAAAATTAGAGTGCAATGGAGGTGGGTACAAATATTTATTTCCTGCAAGAACCATGAGTTATTACTGCAATCATTGCAAAACACAGCCATGTGGTTTCTGCTTCTGCAGAAAGCGACATAAAAAATTCTAACTTGCTCACTTTGGGTCATGAGTTGTGTAAATCTCACAACAAGGGCATTCTGTTTGGGGTTTGGTCTTTTTTGGTTTAACTTCACACAAATGGTTCTTAAAGCCAGGGAAGTGACCTCTTCCCTTTTGTCAGCATTAAAATTTCATGACTCTATTGTTAAACAGAGAGAGCCTGTGTCAGCAAAGATTCACAGGGTAATTTTGGTTGGAAGGGACATCTTGAGGTCACCTGGTCAAGGCACCCTCAGAGCAGGGCCAACTAGATCAGGTTGCTGAGGGCTGTGCAGATATTTCAGTATCTCCAAGGACAGTCCCTCTGGATGCCCGTTACAGAGTGTGACCACCACAGTGGTGAAATTCTTTCTCTGTCCATGCTAACACCTCGTGCCTGTTGCCTCCTGTCCTATGCACTCTGTGCACCTCTGGGGGAAAAAAAAAAATAGTCTTGCTCTGTTGCCTTTGTAACCTGTCTGTAAGCAGTTCAGGACATCTTCAGAACTTTCCCTTCCCCTTCTCTTCCAGGATAAGGAAGAGGCACTCCTACGTCACGTATTCCAGATCCCCAGCTATCTTGGTGTCCCTTCACCAAACTCTTCCCAGTATGCCAATGTCTCATACTGGGGAGCTCAAAACTGGACCCAGTGCGTAGATGTGGACTCATAGGTATCAAAGGGAGAAATAATCCCCACTCCTGGCCTGTTGTCCACTGTTATTCTAGGACACCCCACTGTGCAGTTGTCCTGTGCTGCAAGGGTGCAGTGCTGACTCCCACGCGATTTGCTGTCCAGCCAGACCCTCCCCCAGGGCTTTTCCTGCAAGGCAAACGATACTCAAGTCCCATGAAAAGACATTCATGCATAAAAGTCAGACTGCTTGCAATCAATTTTGATTGTTAGAATCAAAATAAAACTACAAGCACAGTCTGTATGATGAAATCAAGGGCAGAAGATCACAGAACCACAGAATCATTCGGGGTGGAAGGGGCCTTAAAGACCATCCAGTTCCAACCCCTTTGCCGTGGGCAGGAACATCTTCCACTAGACATGGTTGCAACTTGTACCAAGCTCTGGATAATTACAAAAATATTGTAAAATCTGGACAATTTTTTCCACTGAATACCTCACACACAAAAGATACAATTCAATTATCTTGTCTTTTCCTCTAATTTGACTCAGAAATACATGAACTTTATTATTTCAAATTCAATTGAGGATAAGAGTGCCAGGATAAATTATTCTTCTTAAGACAAAGCAGAAGACGCTCCATCTCTAACACAGAAGTGAACCAAAGGCACAAATTTTGACACACTCTTGATTTCTGCAGATTTTCAAAGTACAAAGAGAGAGCCAAACTTGGCTTTTAAAATGAGTCACTCATAATCAGCAGTTTACAGAATTTTTATCTTGAAGCCTTTCATAAGTATCTTAAAAAAAAAAAGAAAAAGCATTTTCTAAAATACTTCAACAGAATTTTTATCTTGGGACTCTAGGAAAGCATTATAAGGTAAAATCTCAATTTTTCTACCACTGCAAATGTCCTCTCCATTTTAAAGACAAACAAGCTTTGCAGTTACAGATAACCCCTAGAATAACTGTAGTTGCTGAATCCAATTTCTGATACATAGCAAAATAATCTTCAAAATGTATCAAAGCAAGCCAAATGAATGCAGTCCTGCCTTCATGGCATTAGAAATACTTAACAGCACCGTTGTTTACCTCAGATTACTAATTTTCTTTAGAAAACTAATTTCTCAGTGAGAGTATGAAACTGTCCATCTACTAAAGAATCAATGAGGGCATATATATATTTTCAAACATTCCTTAATCAATTGAAATTTTGGTTTTGTTTTGGGTTTTTTTTTGGGTTTTGGTTTGTGTTTTTTGTTTGTTTGTTTTTTGTTTTGTTTTTGGTTGTTTTTTTTTTTTTTGTACTTTGATGCAGGTTACAAAATTCTATCCATGAGCCATTTTTGCTCTTCCCTTCTGTTGTTAGCAGCTAATCTGAATTAAGTCTCAGGACTGACACTAGATATCTGCTCCTAATATTTTCCTAATCTAACCTATTTCAAGATCAGCCTCTCTGCATATGGACATAAGCATGTGCATATATTTGGTATATAGTCAAACCACCACTTCCACAAAATGCATACACCTTCTTGGCTGCCAAAATTCTGACCCTTTTTATTTAGGACTAGCAGAAAGCAGCTTTTCTCTAGACATTCTTCTACTTTTAAACAACATACCTTTAATAAAAAATTAGCCCTGAAATTTAAAGGCCGCAATAAAAAATTCCAACATTTTCACTACCCTTTTGTTTCGAACAGCACAAGTAGCCAGCCTAGACATTTCAGTGCAGCCATTAAAACCAAATGCCTTTTGAGGCAGAATTCTATGAATGCACTCTGGCTTATAAAAAATGTATTAGATGATAGCTCTGAAAAAGGCTCTGAGGCGTAACATGGTCTATCATGTTGTGCATGCATGAGTTAGCTTTTACAAGATCAGAACCAGAAGCGAAGATGAATGCTATTCATTGTAAGCCCAAAGCTTTGGAAGTTCAGTATCGCAGTGCTCGGGGGTGAGAACTAGAGCTATTCAAAAAAACAAGGACATTCTTTAAAGAATTGTCCTGGTTTTAAATGTTTGGCACATGTGCCCACCCTCGGTTCTTGGTGGCGTGGAGCTGGGGCTGCAGCAGAACAGGCAGAAGAGAGACCACGGCCTGCTGACCGCTTCTCCCCGCTCCCCCAGCCCCACTCAGCAGCGCTGACTGAATTTGCTATGAGAAGGTCAGCAGTATTCCTGTTAGTGGGCTTTAAAAAGTCAAATATCACTTGATGGAAGAAAAGCAATGACTTCACACTGGGTGTAAAGAGGAACAATTCTGGCAAGGACTCATCCACTTACTGTCAAAGAAAATTACATACAATTTACTATTTTGACATTGCGGAGTGTGTTCGACACGTTATTAGGATTTGGAGGTCTTAAAAAAAAAGCAATTCAAATGATCATTAAACTAAATGGATTTTCTTTGATGAAATAATGATAAATAATAATACAGATGACTTTGGTTGTTTGCAAAAGAGCGTGTACATAGTCAGCTGCCCACATTATTTTGAAAATATCCCAAAGTTCAGGACAAACCCATTTTCTGCTGCTAGGAGCTTTAAGGAGCTAACAATGAGTTGTTATTATTATTCAAACTATTATAAGTATTACGTGACAGCATGCCTGAACAATATTGCACAGAATCCTGAGAAAATGTACATTTCAAAAATTATCTTTGCATTTTGCTGCTGACTCCAAGTAACACAGGGAGGCAGCTGACGAAAAGTACCAACATGGCAATGTCCCCACAAATGTACCCTCCTCAGGCGTCCCCTGTGTGCTTTCCCTTCCAAGCCAATCGCTCTTCTTCGCCACCAACCTGAAGTGTCAGCTGTGACTTTCTGAGTAGCTCTGAGTAATGGGATCGGCTAATGTTCGGCACACGGAGAAATTCCGTATCATTCTCCTCTCTAAAAATACCACCGGCTGCCGCTAGAGCCACTCAGCAGTGATGAATAGCTGAAGGGACAAGTAGGTCTCTAAATTTGCTTCATATCTGACAGCCCTTCATCAGATATGGGTAATGGATCCTACTTACTCCAAACTACTCTATACTGGAAGGCACTTTCCCACCGCGTGAATATATACACTCAGTATGGGCTTCCTAATGATCGCGATTTTTTTCTTCCCCATTAAGTCAAGCTGATTACACATTAAAAAGCTGTTAGTAAATTTTGAAACATGTTACTAATTCAAACAAAAAAAAAAAAAGGCATGTTTGGTCGTCAGATGCACCTCTATGCCTCTATCAGATAAGGTCTCAATTGACTTCTAGGGATTTGCCTCGAGTGTTGAAAGTGTGTGCATCTTATAAATGCACACAGCTAATTATCTTCAATGACTTTAGGTGATTTGCTCACTTAATACACCGGTATGTCTTTCCTGGGTATACAGCATCACAGAATTTTATTTCCTGAAGGTCATTTGATGATTTTATATTATTTTTTTTTTGTTGTTTGTGTGTGTGCATTTTTAATAAGGTCCCATTTCTGAATTGAGGAAAAGAGCATTCAGTGAGACAAAGCATATTTACTGCATATCTAGGGATCTCCAGATTGGCAATTATATCATAATTGTTTTTATATTCTAAAAAAGGGGGTGGAGTGGGGAGGTAAGAGATAATTAAGTCACATGTACAGGGCCCAAATTGCATTTGCTCTCAGTTTTGTTGTGCACAATATCAGTTTAATTGAATCATCTGTAATTCTTCTTACTTATTTTTTTTCAGCCTGCAGGAACGCACACGAGACATTATGAGAGGCTGGCTGGCAAATTTCTTGAGAACAAGTATCCACAGGATTTGCCAGAAATCAGCAGGCAAGATATATCCATGTGTGTGTGTGAGTGCGCAAATGTGCCAGGGAGGGTGGAGAAGAGGGATGGCCTCTGGCAAATTGATGTCTGTCAGCAAGTGAACCTTGATTTCACTATTAATGTCAAGGTTCACTGCACAAAAAGCTTCCAGCCAGCATCAGCTGAGCTACACACACACACATATATTTTTATATACATACACACTGGCTGCCTTCAGTCAAACCAGCCTGTCATATTCAAGGCATCACCGAAACAATGGAATGGGTAGAGCTTCTCCTAACTCAATTAGCAAAGCATTTTTTGGTAATAATTGATTTGAGTAACATTTGTTTCTGTGTTTTTAATAGAGAGAAAATTTTCATGATTTCACTGGCTTGGGTTAAAGACCCTCCCCGATCTGAAATCAAATGAAGTCTCTTGCGGTTAACACCAGACCTACAGAAAAAACCTAAGGAAATAATAACAGCACCTAACCCATAATCCTTCTAGGGCAAAATGAAGGTTTACAGCATATGTGGGGGCTTCATGAATTGAAACACCATCCCTAAAAACCCTGCAAGGGGTTACAGCATTGGTGGAAAAGGAAAGAATCTACTTGGACTTGTGCAAAACATTTGATACTGTCCTGGACAACATCCTCTTCTCTAAATTGGAGAGATATGAATTTGATGGATGGACCACTCGGTGGACCAGGAAGTGGCTGGACGGTTGCACTCAAGGAGTTGCAGTCACTGACTCAATGTCCAAGTGGAGACCAGTGATGGGTGGAGTTTCTCAGGGCTCGGTATCGTGATCTTTGTTGGTGACATGGACAGTGGGATTGGATGCAGCCTCAGTGAGTTTGCTGACACCACCAAACTGTGTGGGTGTGGTCAACACACTGGAGGGAAGCGATGTCATTCAGAGGGACCTGGACAGGTGGGCCCATGCAAACCTCATGAAGTTCAGTGAGACCAAGTGCAACATCCTGCATGTGAGCCAGGGCAATACCAAGCACAGGCACAGGCTGGAGAGAGAATGGATTGAGAATAGCTCTGAGGAGAAGGATTTTGGGGTGTTGGCTGATAGAAGCTCAACGTGATCCAGCCCAGAAAGCCAACCATGTCCTGGACAGGTAAGGACAGGAACCTGTTGGAAGAATCAAGAGGAGGCCATGAAGATGCTCAGGAGGCTGAAGCACCTCTGTTAAGGAGAAAGGCTGAGAGGGTTTGGGTTTTTCAGAGGGAAGAAGAGAAGGCTCTGGGCAGACCTTCCTTTACTAAAGGGGTCCAAAAAGGGAGTTTCAACAAGGCCGTGCAGTCCTAGGACAAGGAGTAATGGCTTTAAACTGAAAGAAGTGCATTTGGATTGGACATAAGGAAGATATGCTTTATTGTGAGGGTGGTGAGGTGCTGGAATATGTTGCCAAAGAAGTTGTTTCCCAACCCTGGGAGTGCTTAAGAAGAGGTTGGATGGGGTTTGGAGAAACCTGGTCTAGTGGAAGGTGTCCCTGCCCACATCAGGAGGGTTGGAACTAGAAAATATTTAAGGTCCCTTTTAACCCAAACCAATTTATGATACCCTCAGAGACATCCATGCATAATTCTCCCTTTATAGACTGAATAACCTGACCAAGGTAATAATGTAGGTCTGAGGCGGAGGAGGAAAATTAATCTGGGTCTGCTGAGTCTCTTAATAGCCCTGTAACCACCAAACACTCTGTCCCTGTATCTTTTCATTACAAATCATTTAAAGTGCATGTATTCGACATTGGGCTGTGGCATTCTTGGTTCCCCAGACAGTAAACAGTAACCCAATGAAATTTTTAAAATAAAAAGTGCATTTCCTTCCTTTCCCTTGAAGAGCACTAAAGATTATGGGAATATTTTTACTTCCCTATCTAAAACACTTTTATGGAAATTTTGCTAGTGATTGGATAGTTTTGTTTTTTATTTGGGTATAGATACATGGGGCCAAACTTTGCTCTCCTTTACACTGAGATGAATTTATAATAACCCTTCAGATTTCAAGATTGGACCAAACTGAGCAATATGCAAAGGAAAAGAGGTAATTGCTACCAGCTCTGCCAGCCTCACTGCCCCAGGTAGATTAACACTGCTTCTGGCAGTCCTAGAAAACTGTGCAAAGCCGAAGTCCACACCATAAATAGCATCTGTGACAAAGGTTTTTTGTAAGTGACACCTTGAATGATCCTGGTTTCAAACCAGGACAAATGATGGATTCCTCGGCAGACACTTATCCTTACCCTCGCCTGGTGTATGGGCAGAGAGGAAGAGAAGGTCTAAGCATACTTTTTCACCCTTAGCCCCAGCTACCAGTTACTGAGCAAGGACTACCCACTGAGCAGACTCAGGGTGAGCAGGATGATGTGCAAAGCTTAGAACCCCGACAGAATCACTGACATCATACCAACAACCTACATGGGGAAAACAAGAGATCCTGGAGTGGGTTTTCGGTGGTGTTAAACACACCCAGCCCAAGCCAGAGTCATGATGTTCAGCTCCCAATTAAGCCATCTGAAAGATGCACTCAGGTTATCAGACGTGTTCACTGTGAACAACCCCAGCAAGATCAACTGAGTCTGCTGGATGCCATATGACCTGCTATACTAGGTTGCTTAT
>JAYRBT010000042.1:4792513-4802534 GCA_036023395.1 Myiotriccus ornatus | reverse complement strand
AATAATATTGTTCTTTTTAGTGCAATATGTAATGCAGTTTAAGTGAAGCTGGTAAGACAACAATGTTCCAGTGAACAGTCATAGTGGCCAGGATACACAGAATGTCAAAATAAAGTGAAATCAGAAAAGAAATCAGCCTGTAACAAGCTACATTAATATTTGCTTTCGCATTTTTTCTGTAGGCTAATGAAGATGCTGATACAGATCATTAATGCTCCTAAGTTGTCATCACATTAAGGTCAGTAGTAGTGCATGAGCTTGTTTGATCATATCATCATAAACTGCTCCTGAAGTATGCTGTACATTTTCTCTTTTTGAATGTCTGCTTTCATTCACCCCTGACCACCTTTGTTCTATTCATAAATCACGCCAAAGATGGGCTGAGGGAGAACGAAACAAAGTCCAGAGACACATCTGCTGCATCAGGTCCTTCAAAAGTGTTGAAGAGAATGTTTGCAAAGGCCCCCTTAACTGCTAAAAACAACAAAATACACCCCTCGTAAGTTCCCCCTTGTTCCCCTTCTCTGTTTCTGAAAATGGAAAGTGCTTCCTGAAAAAAACCTTTTTAATCTGTGGTTCCGATGATTTATAGGCTTTGCAGTCTGCTGCAAATCCTCCACATCTCACCCAAGAAGAAAGGAGTCAAGTCAAGGTGATCACTGGCTACAAGAGAACCTGAGGGTTGCACTGTGGCTGGAGCAGAAGTCCCCGACACGTTCAGGGAACTAAGGAAGCCATTTCCCAGCACATGAGAATGCCTAATGTCTGAAACAGGGTACATCTGCGCTCTCAGGCTGCTCCTGTGCTCCTGTAAAGAGGGAGACAGAGCTCCCTGGGTGAAAAAGGGCACACTCAGGAGAGATGCTTCTACTTGTGGTGGCAAGAGCCTGATAGTCACAGTGAGGGACAACAAGGACAGCAGAGGACCACTGGGAAGAGCAAGACACGATGGAAGGACACTCTGAGAACCAAAGGGTTTCTGCAAATTTCCCAGGAATCCAGAAAGCCGCTGAATGAAAGAACTGAGCCCACAAAACTGATGGTGAGAAATGAAAAACACGTTTTTTGAATATAAAATTCAAAGTTTTGGGAATGTTTGCTTTAAACAGACAACCATCAGATCCTGATTGACTTGGGCTCACAACAGAGCAGCATTAGCTCGCTACTGAACTCACTGTGTGTCACTGGCTGCCATCAGCAGATGTATTTCACAGGTGTTCAGTTTTGCTCACACACATCTCAGCAATTTCATGATTTAAAAATCAGAGCTGATTGACTGAAACAAAAAGTTTGAAAAAGTCTCATTTTTCACGTGCGCTGCAGAAAAATACCTTGTCTTCTAGGAAGTGACTGGTAATATGCATAAATGATTCCCCCGTTTCAGGAAAAAGGTTAAATCTCCAAGTGCTAGGAATTGCTTCTGATGGTCCAGAAGGCATCTCTTCTAACCTCATACTCATTTGTAACTGTAAAAGCCTTAATGAGTAAAGCATCATAATTTCCCATTTTAACCCTCTTATTCTCTTCCCTGAGGTAAGAATACAAAAATAGCATCAGCTGGCTTCATCCGAAGTCTAGAAATGCTGCTTCTCTACATAATGCTGTATTACATTCATGATCATATTCATTCACCAGAGCTAAAAGGTGGTCACAGAACCCTAAGAAAACCCACAGTAAGATGAAGCACCACAATTCAGTCTGAAAAGGATCTGCCCAGTAATACTGCACAGCTGTATCTCATGAGTGGTTCCTCACTGTCCTTAAATAAAATACTCATTACCTAAGCTTTTAGAACTGTCAGCATCTCCAGAATTGCTGTGTTCAGTACAACCCTTGAGTTTTAAAGAAGGTGAAGTACTGTTGTAGCTTCAAACATCTCATCAGAGAATCACCCAGTTATAACTGAAACCCCTGATAGTCTCTGCATCCGGTGCAGTGGACAGACAATCTCAACATAAAATGCAGCACCCGTCATGGCACTATCTGGTATTCAGCTCACAATGTTATGGGGTGTAGAAAACAAAATTGGAAACAAAGACAGATAAAAATAATATGTAATTTCTATTTTCAAATTATGGGTTCCTTCCACTTTGCTACAGACAAACAAGTGACGTGGTTGGCTGGCAATTCCCAGTGGTTTAACCACAGCTTAATTACTAGAACTGGGATGCAGCAGAGCTGGAGTAAGCTATTTCAGTGTTATTTACTTCTGTTACAGAATTTTGCATGCAAATACTCAACTGTTACGTTCTTAAATTACTGTTGTGATAACCACCCATTCTTCTTAAAACTTGACAGAATTTCCCAGTTTGTTCCTGACATCACTCCCATGTCTCCAGCCTCTAAGTTCATTACTCATTCTTGTGAGACTGCTTCTGCTGGCTAGGATTATCCTGGAGAGTTATTTGGCTATCAGAAAGCAAATGAACTTGAATAAGAGGTCAAAGGCTAAGACTGACATAAACTGTCTTGGGTAAATGACATAACTTTATCTAACTAACTGGTTTCTCCAGAAATATGCAGTCACAGCATAGATAGAGCCACCTCATCCACCCTGGTCTAGCTTCGAACAGGCACACCAGACCCCCACAGCAGTCAGGGAATCCATCGCTTGGGCTCTACTTTCTTTCCTTGACTCTTCTTCCCTTGAAGTTCAAGGGTTTGCCAAGCTACCATAAAAACCATCCTGGGTCTGCTAGCTGTGATAACCATAGGGGATCCTGAACCATGACCAAACGTAGGAAACATAAACCAGAATTTGCAAATCTGTGGATGATGCTCTGAGAGAGAGAGAAAAATGGTTTGATTTGGGCTGTGCTTATCTTTGCTAGATAAATCCTACTGTCTCTTTGAAGCAGCCAGCAGCTAACTCATAACATCCAAAAGCTTCTGATTGCAGTGGAAGAAGAGCTCGACCCTTGGTCCAGCCAGGGTGGCTCAAGCAAAACTAAAAGGCACCACACTTGGAACCAAGCACACAGTTCTCTCAGCCTTTCTGACTGAAGCTCAAACTGTTCATTTTAAAAGAGCACAACCAAAGATCTTGTTCACAGACGATTTTCAGCTGCAGCCAGCAGAAAAAGGCAAAGGAAAATAAAACGTCAAAACTTTTGATTCATGTATCTCAGTAAACATGTTTTGCTGTAATATCACTATTATTTTCAAAAACCTTGAATTTAACTCTTTCAGCTTCACCAACTTGACACAAAAAAATAATGGTTTTCCTCCTGAAGATTTATTCTTTAATCAGATTAGTTGCTACCTTCTGTACAATCAGGAACATGTCCCATCATTGACAGTCAAAGAACAATTGTACGATATAACTGTTGTTTACAGTATACCATTTCTCAGCAGAGGCATGGCATATCTCTGGATTTAAAGAATCTGTGTGTGTTACAGCATGTTATCTGTCTTCTGACCAACTGGCAAAAGGTCATAATGGCCTGTAGCACTGTAAAAAACTAAATCAAATCGAAGAGGGTGGGTACTAGAATTAACTCCTTACACATCTTGCTTTTAGAAATCATTCCTAAAACACTGAACACAACATTATCTGAACATAAATACAGCCTCGGTATACTTTGTTGGCAGTGACAGCCGAGATCAATATTGGAGACCAAATGCCAACAGTAAAAGGGTATGTCAGTCAGTATTTCACTGACTAACTGCCCTTATCTGAAGCTCTCATGCTTCACTGGGTGAAAATACAGCCATTGATCTTAAGTGTCACAACTCAAATTCTTCATACATCAAGTAGTTCCCCCTCCCCCCTTCACTTGAATTTCTGGGCCACTACTTATTTTTACGATCAATATTTCTATCACTCTCACATGAACTACACTTTTATTATATTAACCTTTAAGTACAATTTTTAACATATCTGTTTGGTGTAATGTCACATGTTTTAACTCAACATCTCTTTTACGATTGTCAGAGGTACAGCTGAAGTTCAGGTTTCTTAAAAGCATTCGTGGCAAAACTACTCTGATTAGTAAACGAATCTACTCACCGCAGCGCTCTCGAGGAGCTCTCTGTGGCTGTGGAGCTGTGCTTTCAAGGATTCAGCTTCCCTTTCCAGGAATCCACTGCTCAGCTGTAAGAATTCTTCTCCTAAGAGAAGATCTTCTCAGCAATTGATCTGACTGCTTTACCTTAAAGCATTCAAGTGTTGGAAATTATCATGACAAAAATCCATCCACACAAATAGTCCTAGGTCTTAAAAGAGACTGTTCTGCTGACAAATCCCGAGTACTCACAGAAGGTTTAACATACACAGTGCATATGGATAAGGTCTCTGGCTAGCTTTGTAGTCTCCGAATTTAGCACTTTTCCTGTTTGCAAATTGCAGATATGAAGTGCAACCTATTTTCGTTAATTCCTTTAGATTTACAAATCAATGAAATCATATTCCAGAAGCAGTAAATGTATTTCTCTGATCTGCATTAAATGCTCTGTGAGATTACTCATTAATAAAGTAACTGAAGTTAAATGTTCCGAGATCTTTAAATAAAAAAGCATTAGATGGACAGTTTAAAAAAATATAGACACTGTAAAACATATTAATGTCTTAGGGAATAAGTTTTAAGCTAAGATTTTGAGGGAAATTACTGAAAAACAGAATAAAATTCTCTCCTCTGGTAGCATAACATAACGCTTCTCACTGAGCTCATTTACTCGGCTTAGTGAAAATTGCAGCAAATGGTCCATCTTGGAACTAACACAAACAGGAGATTTGTATTTGTACATATTTATTTGTATAGAATTCTTTGATTATTTGATTATCAGAGTGAGAGAATCCTGGAGCTGTGTGGGTTTTACTGCTCCAGAGCCCTTTTCAATCTCACTTTAAGAAATATCAGAAACTAAAGTCAGTGAGAGACACTAAGCAATGCAGTCAAAGACTATTTTATTTTAGTTTTTCAAATTATTATTATTTAAAGTTTCAGTGTATTACGTTAGGACTACAATTTTAATGCAGGAGTTGATGTCTCCTAAAGGAAATCATTCCACCCCAAAATGTTTCATCAATTATTGCGTTGTTCCATCATTATCCAAATTGTCAAAGCAATTTCATTATAAATCCCACATAAAGTAGCACTAAGGGGTAATGGCAAAATGGCTTTGGTCCCTGTAGGACCATCTCAAGAAAAATAATTTCAGGCAAAGAGGAAACAACGCTTTGTTCCTGTGCTGTGGGAGGGAAGTTTTTCTTTCTTGGCTATGCCTCCACAGCACGAAAAATCCACACAAATGGGGATGGCTTCAGCAAAAAAAAAAGCAGGGAAAACAGCATGCTATACACGAGTTAGTTCATTTAGGGATCCCACAACAAGAGTTTAATGATAACGGGACTGACTGGAGCCGGGTATGTAAAGAGGCTTAATTTCTCAGCTGTGGAGAGCTCTTCAAGGGAAGAATGTGGTGGGAGGATGGGAGGGGAAAAGAGGGTGAGCCCACGGGCCTGCGAGCACAGACGGGTAGGATGGAGGCGCCTGTTTGTACATAAATAACCTCTCAGAGCCAAAATTTTCCTCTAGCTGTCAAAAACTGCATATTTAGAATTAGTACACAGACTTCAGAAAGTAAGACGTCCGGGTTGCTTTCTCTAAGGGAAGATAAAAAGGTATAAGGTTAGGGGATTTCCTTCATATGGGGGAGATGTACTGAAAGAAGTACTTAGTACTTTTTTTTTTTTTTAATTAATTCTGCAAAATTAACATACTAATTGCACAGCATCTTTGTACACAGGTTGAGAGGACAAAACTAAGAGACCTTATTTATGGTTAGAAACATCTTCTGGGGAAGGAGTGGCAGAAAAGGTGCAAAGTTGAAAGGAAATATAAATAAATAAAGGGGTAAGAAGAACTCAACAAACCACAAAACTTCAGTAGAAACTTAAAATATATAAACATAAATATACAAAGACAGTGATCCTGTTTCAACTTATGAACACAAAGAGAGGCAATACAGAAGTTGCTGGTTGGGAGAATTTTGGTTTTATTTCTGGCTCTTGCAGAAGGAAAATTACTTCAGTTGCCAGTGCCACAACAGAAGAATGTGAAAAATGACTACAGAACCGTACAAAGTAATTTTTGAGGCTTACTTGACATTTAATGAAGGGTTTGAGATTCTTGTTTGAACACCACCACAGCAACTATTATTATTAAAACTCATTGAAGACCAATTTTTATATGGCTGAATTATGACCTTCATGCAACTATATTTACTATCATTTATTCCAAAGCTATCTACTGCCAAGTTTACAAGTCACTGAAGTTCACTCTTTTAAAAGATAAGATTTTATTAAAATGCACTAATTAAATTTGCCAGACTTCAGGTTTTTATTTCTGGTTATTTATAAAAATTCATTTCATGTCAAGGTTCCATGCTGCAGAAAGCCTCAAGGTAAAATGGACAATAGAGTCTTAAATGTTTTCTGCAATTTTCTGTGCCTCACTAATTCAGTCTCTGTCCCTTTGCTGTACTCATATCCCATGATGGAGACATAGGATTTTAAACCTAAGATCAGGGATAGCACTGTATTCTGGATGTAAAATACAACATCAGCAGCAACATCAATATATCAGGCCATCTCCTCTGCAAGTATTAATTAAATAGTAAAAATTAACATGTAAATGGAGTAGTGATAAAAATTAGTCTGCTCGCTTTTCTTCCCCTTCTAGATAAAAAATACCTACTATGGAAAATAGAAAAAGTCTCATTTGAGAAGAAAACTCTTACATTTTCTATTCTATCCTGTTGTCCATCTTTGGATGCCAGCAAACATCAGTGTCTTGGTCTTACTGGACTTACTGTCCTTCAGCCCACTGTCTCTGCCAAAGACAGTGCCACCTCAATCAAGAGAAATACACAAAAGCTCCTGTGGTTTTAAGCACGATGTGGCTGCACCTTCAAGAGGACTGACAGAAACTTTTCTGCCTTCCACCCAACAAGACAGGCATTTTATTTTGGCACAGAGGTACATTAAAAAAAAAAAAAAAAAAAGAGAGAGAGAGAAAAAGACCAAACCCTTTCTTTACCTCAGTTGTGCTGTACAAGTCCTACGTGCTGCTGCACACACAGATTAACCTTCACTCAGCCCCCCCTCCCTTTGCTTTCAAGTAACTCTTCCTGTTTACAGAGACAGAACAAGTATGAAACCAAACCCCAGATGCCAATCTTTTTATGGACTACAGTGTTACAACAACACTCAATATTTTGCATATCAGCTTCAGTTCAGCTCTGGGTTTTTTGAGTCATTAGGACTTTCTCCCACTGTGCTCAACGCCTTGGGACTTGCTATGGTTGACACTGCCATAAAGGGAAATAATTAAAAAAATTAAAAATACACATTCTAGCTATAGGTTTCATAACTGGGGAGCAGATTCCTTGCTGATGATAGAGGTTTACCATGGGCCTGGTGCTGCACCCTCAGTTGATCGACTCCAAACCACCACGACTTCTATGAGTCTATGGGTGCATTACCAAATCTCTGCAAAATGTCCACTGCTCTGGAACAGCTGAAAGGATCAACCATGGTGGATATTCACCATTTACAGCAGCCAAAGAGCACCCTGATGAATACAGTTTAAATATGGGATCCACCAAGGGAGAGAGGGGAAAAAATAATTTCTATCAAAGCAGTTGACACTGTTCCTAAAGATGTTTCACATGATCCCCAAAAGCACAATTTTAAATGTAAGACATGCAGCAATTAGATATCAGTAGCATGTGGCAGATCACTAACCAGGAGCAGATTGCAGTGAACCAGGGAGAGAAAGGAAAGACAGATTACAAAATATCAATAAAAGTAATGTGACTGTCATTGATGGGATTAACTCTCTCAGACCAACAGCTGCAGCAAAAGGCAAAGTTGATATTGTATTTACTGTCAACTCCCCATCTGTACTTGTCACATGAAATGGTTGTTTCGCCAATCTTTTTTTGCTGGAAAAAATATTTTGAAGAACTAAGAAACAATGCTTCAAAGGGAAAAAAAAAATCAATTCTGACAGTGGCAAGACAGGCCTCTGTCATGGGTAATAAGAAAAAAGACATTAAAAAATGTAGATATTTATATCACATGACACAGAGCACTTTTTCACAGACATGTCCAATTTGAGTTACTTTATAGCACAGTTAAGGTGATGGCATATGTTATCATTTTTCCTGAGCAGAAGGAGATAGCATATTTCACAGGCCAAAATGTAAGTATCACCAAGCAGGTTGGAAGGAACCTATTCAATTTCTACAACCACATTTTCATGAGTAGGCATTTCATGTGCCCTAAGCAAAGGGTGAACACGTTGAATTCGAAGGATTTCACTTCTCTGGTTACAGGTTTTTCAAATTTGTTAAAAAGAAGCACATAATACTAGTGATAACTTTCGGTCAAGTGGGTCACTGAATTTATTAAATTTCCTTTTTAAAATAAATGAGTTTAAAACCTACTCTCATGCTTATATCTAAGAATCCTGTAATGCTGGAACGTGGAGAATATACTCTGTAAATCTATTTCTACATGCAAAGCATGGAGAGGAAAACAGAAATCCCTTTAATTAGTTCTTAACTTGCTTTTTGAGTAACACATATGCAGGAGTTTCAATTGTATTTTCTCTTATTGTTAGTACTTCTGAACACTTGTGGTTCATTGACTGAGCCTCATTACCCCTGGAGATTGTTTGTTCATCTGTTTGTCAGAATTTAATTACTGGAGCACAACCACTGGTATAAGGATGATCATGCAAGAGCCTAATATTTTTCTCTTCTCCATCTACCGTAGGTAGTTCTATTTCCTCTCTAAAAATGTGTTCTTAATCAACTTGTCACTGTGCAGAACAACAAATTTCTTGGTAAAAAGAAGGATCTATCAGAGATGCAAGTGTTGTTCTTCAGCCATCTCTGAAAATCTACTTTCTCAACCAAATGGATAAAGAACTACTCAGCAACTCCTGACTTTCTTAATCAGAAACAGAAAGTCAATGGTTCTGTTGCACTCTCTGATCACAAACTGTTTTCCAGCTGCATCACTGAAGCAGAACCCCTCTGAAAAATGTAAAGCAACACTGCAGAGGACAGGAATCATAGCTGACTTCTTGGAGGCAGCAGCAGCGAGCTGTAGTGCCCACTTGCACTCTTCATCAGTAATCCCTGCCCACACTCCCCCAGAAAAGACTCCTTAACCAATTTAGCCCACAAGACACTTCACCTTTTCTCACCTAGGGAGAAAACCACAGCTTCACATTTCACATGGTTGTCACTCAGCTTAAGTTATTACCTACAAATATGTACCACAAAAATGAGGGTAAGATATGTAAGAACTTGCATAACACGTTTCAACTAATGGAATGGCTTTAAGGCCTGAATTTCGAGAGCTTAGACAAGGTATAAATTTTTATCAAATACTTTGAAAGATTACTTTCAAATAGTTTCATGGCCTTTTTTCATAAGCATACAATAAAAATATATTTTTCCTCTTAGACATCCTTAACTAACGAAAGACACTAAATCTTAAAAGAAATCAAACTATAGAAAAATTATATTTCAGTAAGGCATAACTATTGTTTAGCCACAATTCTGACTGTCTTCTAGGTAGAAAGATCCCTTTTTAACATTTGCTAACCCGCGTTCAAGCTTAACATAGGAAAGTCAGAGACAGTTCTAACCCATACCAACAGGGTAAAGCGAACCATTTGATATCCTCAGAGAATATAGTTTAATTCTTTATTTTCTTTAGCATTTATTGTAGAAACATACCTCTCTTGCACTGAATCCAAACCAGTGTCTTGCCCCTATTTTACAATGGCCATAAATGAGAATGGTCTCCTAGTATTGCTGTTTTAATGGCACTGCTTAGCAGCATTCAAGAGTGTAGATAGAGTAGGACTCAAGAGGCTGAGAATCCTATTTAAATGCATAATAAAGAAGCATCTGAAGTTTTACTGGGTTTATTAAATTGTTTATGGCTATTTCAACAGTAGCTGTTAAATTAATCATCCTAAAAAAATAAAAGAGAGAGAGA
>JAYRBT010000042.1:4781380-4792413 GCA_036023395.1 Myiotriccus ornatus | reverse complement strand
GAATTGTTAAGGTTCAGATCAATAGGCAACTAGAAAGGATGCAACTATTTAAAAAAATTCTCAGTTTTTTAAGACTCTGAAAATCTTGCGACGGCTGATTCATGAATTTCAGAGTGGCTACACTGACATCACCACTTCAAAGCCTTCTTTTTTCACCATGTATCTGGACTACAGAAATTAATTTCCTGAATCTTCTGAGTCATTTCATTTAACAATTTAAGAAGACAAACAATGCAGAGGGCCCTTCCACTGCCCGCTGTGGCGAGTCAAATTGTGCAGATAAACAAAACAATTATCAGGGCATGCAGGAGGGAGAGAGTCAAAGAGATGCCTTTACTATTGGTTAAAACCACAATCGAATTAATTGCTGAGCAGCTGTCTGCACTGCCTGGTCTCAGGGCCACTTGGAAATACAAGGATGCAGCATTATCCTCTGCTGGCTGGGCTGACAGACATTCCCTTCACCTGGTGCACAGGACACACAGCACATCTGTTTGGGCACGGGGAGAGAGCGAGCAGGAAGGGTTTTTATTTCAGGCGCATTTGTTTTCTTAATAATTCAACCCACATATTTGTGTTTCTTCCAAAACAGAATGATATAAACTGGAAACATTTTTAAAAATTCTCCTCCACAGCTAATTACTGATGCTGAGGATTAACATTCTGTGGCACTTCAGCTTTAGTTACTTTCCCTAATTAATGTCATATTTGCAAAGATCTATAAAAACACTGTTTAGGTAAATGATGTGCATTCATTAACTATTTAAAGCTCGTGGCTTTTTTTTTTTTTTTAAATATTTGGAATGCCTCTTGAAACTTCTACAAATAACCTTTAAAGCCTCAAGGGATCTCTAAGGGCTTTAAAGAAATGCCAAAATTCCATTAACTGTTAGGACAAAAGGTGCTTGTCTCAGGTATGTTGAGGGCCCTTCAAAAATGCACACGTACACGTATTTCTAAATACTCATAATGTGAACAATTTGATCCTTGCATGCAAAATAAAAACTTCTGTTGTGCTAAGCAGCGACAACATCTAACTTCCACCACGTAGTCACAACACCTAAGCTGTTATTAACAGGAGTGTGTGGGTAAGGGTGGTTTCCTTGCCCTGGGTGGACAGACATAGATATTGTTTTCCTCTACCACAGCCCATAACGTGAAGACATCTTTTCTGTGTATCTCTGGGCAAACTACGAAACACAGAGAAGCATATTTAGTGACAGATGATTTTCTGGAATCTGACACACACAGATATTGCTTCCACAATGGAGTAAGATATATTTATGAAGACTACCTGCCTATTTACAGCCCTCTGGTGGGCTTGGCTGTTACAGTTTGAGCACATGTCACTAAGCCAGATGAACCACAGGAAACCCTCAGTACTTGTCCTGGCCTGTTCAGCTTAAAATAAATGTTGACATGTCAGTAAATGCTTTTCTTGAGAGGGTTAACAACCAGCATCACTACAGTCCCCTCAAGGCTAAGACATCCTTGGTATTTTTATAGCACACGTATCTTTTTGGACACGTTTTTTTCTCAAAATGCATTTTTATCACTGCCACAACAGACAGTGCTGCAAAGGGAGAAGCTCTACTGGGCATGAGAAAGGAGATGACAAACCCTATCCAGGACAGATGCAGTCAAGCAGGCTGGTTTTGAAGGCTGTGATGACATCAGCTCCCTTTGGGTCACGGAGCCAGACAGCGACCACAGGTACATGATGCACAGATGAGCATTGCAAACCTGAGTGATGGTTGTGTGGGGCATGTGCTCAGCTCTGCACAAGCCAAACACAACTGTACAACGGGTTTCTTTCATTTTTGAGGTTTTTCTGGGGGAAAAGCTGTGTGTGCTCCCCAGCACAGCCTGGGACAGGGGCCACAGACAGAGGAAGGAAAGTCACACTAGACAGGTCCCTCTGTCCCCTCTACTTTCTTCAATGGTGAGGAAAACCTATTACTGTTTGGTAAAGAAGCAGCTGTTTTAGAGACAAAATTTTAGGACCCAATTCTCGGGCTAGATAGACTGTAACCCCAAGAGTAAATCCACTTAACCTCCAGCACTACCGCCAAAGACAAGGAGAACCACCATGAGATTAAAGAACACGACCTATGGATTAGAAATACCTATTGTGATAGCTTGTAAAACAAGCATCACAGCAGGGTATCTGGGGAAACAGGCTCTATGTGCCCCTGTTGTCTTCAACTTAGTGCAACTCGCTCTGTTTCACCCGAGGCCCCCCCACCACGGCAGCCTGGTCTGTGAGAACTCAGCCACTGCAGACCAGTTACAAACCAGTCAACATCAGGGGGCTGCAACCAGTTTTCCCTTCCATTCCTAACACCTGTCTCTGACTGTACACCAAGCTTTGTCCCGCAACCAAGTGCACCCTGTTGCACATACTGTGTGTTGCAAAGCGGGTCCTTCAGAGATTGCAAAAAGCAAAAGCA
Organism: Myiotriccus ornatus; assembly: GCA_036023395.1. Classification (NCBI taxonomy): domain Eukaryota; kingdom Metazoa; phylum Chordata; class Aves; order Passeriformes; family Tyrannidae; genus Myiotriccus; species Myiotriccus ornatus. The sequence continues at coordinate 4,789,963 of JAYRBT010000042.1, read as the reverse complement.
CCAAAACCGAAACCAGTTCTGATGAGAAAAACTAATCCCATGCCTATTTGTAGGACTAGGACTGAGTCCCATAATATATAAAGTGTAGCTAAAAATGAAAGAAAATCAGTGAAAATAAGAACATGCACACTCTTAATTTTCAATCTTTGAAATATGTGGAAAATATTCTGTAAGGAATGGGATAATTTAGTAATTAATTTGAAATCTTAAATGCTTTTCTCAACAGAAACAAAGGAACAGTTATCACACTGAAAGGTATTTTAAAAGCAATCAGAGCTTGTGTCTGACCCAAGAAAGCAGGTAGACCTCCACTGCCTGTTAATCAAAGAGAACTGAATGAGAAAAGAGATAACAGTAGGAATAAGGGATAGATACAATTAATAGTTTGAAAGATTAAAAGCAGATCGAATTCAGTTATTACTTTTGCAGAATTATCAAAGCTTAATTATGCTGTTTTCACACATCGTTATTTGACTTTCTGTGGAATTAAAATGAATACAATTAATAAATAAAAGTATTCAGTTAAAACAGAAGCATGGGGAACCTTTCTACAACTGCAGCTAAATTGTTGCAATGCTTTTTCTGCCCTCCTGTATCATTTGTATCTTGAATATATTAGCTTTGAGTTAGGCATAAAGGATTTCATTATTATCAGTCACATTATAAAAGCAGACTCTGTATAAACATGTTGGATCACTTTGGCAGATACATATAAGATAGGCTGCAAAAATTCAAGTTCAGGATACAGAATAGCACAAAGCACTCTCCGTAAAACGTTCTCCTCTTGATTGCCATTTAATTATAGTGCCTGTTTGGTTTCCTTTTCCTTTCCTTCTTCCATCTCTCTTATTAAAATCCTCAGTGCAACACATGGCTGTGATGGTTTTAGTGGCACATTATTTGGCTTGGACCCATTTCTTAGTACTCAGCACTCCAAGGGACAGCCAGTCACACCCAGGAGGTGATGTTCACCTTCTTCAACAAACTGGTGCCATCATCACCATGTTACACCACCATCACAGCCTTACAGATAATGAACTGCACAGAAATGATCACTCTAATCTTCCGCTTCTACCCTCTCCTTCCACCACAAAAAGCAAGCACCACGTCTGACTGCCAAGGAAGATATTTGCAAAAGGCAAAAGAAGCCTTTAAAAATATCTAAAAATTCAAATTTACTACAGTCACTTGAAACATACATGATCCATTACCATAACTGCTGTGTTATTTAAAATCATTTGGAGGTCAGTCTGACAACTGTAAACATATTTTTGTATCTCAAAATGAGTCACAAGGAGAGGGAAAAAAAAGTCAAGGAAAAGAAAAAAGTTAAAACAACTCTACCTAAACTCCTTGAAAACCTCCAAATACATTTTCTTCTGCTTATTGGTTCTACTTTCAGAAATCCCATTCTACTTTCTATGTTACAATAATATTCTCTTCTTGCCATTAATATTGTGTTCAGTGAAATGCTAATATTTTTCAGTTCACTGTCAGAGAGAAGTAAATCTACAGCAAGCTAATCTGCCATAAAGTCATGTTTTATACACATGACTACAAATTGAGTTTTACACTCCACGGAAAGCAATCTTCCATCTTTAAGGGTATCATGAGACAGAGAATTAGATCTATACTTCTGGCATTACTAAATCATAAGATGAAATACAATTTGACGTGCAAATGATATTGTAAAGCCAACGCAGTGAAGCACTGAGAATGTTTTTAGTACTAAACTTACTTGTTCACTCAGTATTAAGAGACTTTTTGAGAAAATTAGTCTCTACTTATAATGGAAACAGCATTACATAAACTTCTTTTCCATAACACAGGTCCTTGTCTAGAGACTGAAGCCTGTATAAATATATTTCTAAATTGGACATCTGAGTTTAAACACTTGTTTCTCCTCTTTTCAGCTCCGGAGATGTGAGCACTGGGAGTCTGTCACAACTACAACTTCTATTTCAGATACTTAGGGTAACATTTTTTGAATCTGGATGTATTTAAGGTTGCTTTCACTTGTCAAGTTTCCAAACAACTTAAAAATAACCAGCTAATGTGTTTTTCTGTTTACACTGGGAACAGGGTTTTGGTCACCTGATCCCACTGAACGAAGCACAGCAGTATGGGCAAAGTGATTCTGGAGATGATTTTTCAGGTAAAAGGAGATACCACTGGAAGGGTTGTAAAATGCTGCTCCTCACAATACTAGATATTATCTTGGTAGACGGAAATAATCCCTCCTTCATCAACCTTTAGCAAGGCTTGGAGGGAGCAGACCAGTTATTCCTTGTAATTGTTTGGGTACTTTGAACTCAAAATGCCTTAATACAGTGTTCTCCTCTCTCTTTCCATCATCAGTTAAAGAGATGCAAAGATGTCCTGTGATATTCATATCCTGGCCTTGATGAACTCTATTCTTGGCCAGTTTAAACCCAGTAATCCCAGTTTAAACCAGAAGGGTCAGTATCCCCTTTTGTATTAGTAAATCAGCATAACAAAAAAAAGAAAAGGCTTTCTAATGCCTTTTCAAGATGCAAAAAGCCAACAGTATCAGAGTCAGACTGTTCAAACAACACAAATTTGGTCCTTCAGGATTTATGTTATCCATGGTTACCGTGGTCAACCCAGGCAAGGGACAAGGTACATCAAGTTCACCTTCTATTCTACTGTGTTGGCCTTCCTGCATGTCAGTATTCTCTTCCATACTTCCAGAAGAAGCATCCACACTTGCAGCACATCTACAGGGAAAGGGGCTCAATCCACTTTCACCAGAGAGAAAACTCTTTGCTCAGAGGCAGTCACAGCACCCCAAGGACATGTACAGGTAAGGGAATGTGGTGCCTTGTAAACTAATCTCCACCCATTGTATGTTAACTTCTCAGTGCAGAGAAGCTCTTCATGACCCATCTTCCTCCTCTTCTTCCAACTGCCTCCTAAAAAAGCACTTCCTTGAAAAGAGGCATTAACCTGCAACCTGCTGCACTGAGTAAACACACAGAAAGCAGACAGGCTCTTGCCATTCTGCAACTTACCAAAGACAGAAGAGCCAGAGGAGCAATCGAGTTCATGGGGTTGAACTGAGACTGGACAGAAGTAGAGAAGTTCAACAAATAGGATAAATACTAAAATGCATGTTAACCCATTTAAGAACATATCACGTTTTCCACTTGCTTCCCCTCTTTTTGGTAGTGGTCAACTAGTGTCAATTCTTGTTGAATAAGTGGCCTTATATATTAACTTCTAAAGAAACAATCCCTATATTTTGATAATTTCCCTCAACAAAAGACCAGGTTGCTCCCACCTGTGGAAGTGACTGCAAGTGGCATTACGTAAAGATGGGTCCAAGCATGAAAAGCAGCCAGTAACCCATTAGATCACAACCTGAACTGCAAAGCTCCAGCTGCTGTCCAGCACTGACTCCTGGCTCTTGGAGAAATCCACCAGGCAGGGCAGTGGAGGGAGAATGATTACAAGTGACTCTGTATCACTTTGCATCCATTGCTAAGCTAATTTGTGTACAGAATAGGAAATTATGGCCAATGTCAAACACTGCAACTTAGTTTACCGCACATACTGACATTGATAGAATTCTATCACATGGCATCCAGATCACCAAACACATTCCTTTTCATGGAGAAATGAATGAGAAAATATTTCTAATTGAGCCACAGGAGCAACTTATGGCAGATTAAACACTTGGTACAAACAGTTCTTTGATGTTTATATAAAGTATTTCTTCAAGAATAAGCAAGTTTATTCTCTCATTAAGAGTAACACTTTGAACTTAAAATAATTCCTTTCATCAGAAGACTGCAGAACGTTTTACAAAGATGGTGAAGCATTATAAGTTTAGTTTTATACAGGGAGAAACTGAGCCCAAGAGAGATTAAGGGAGTTATTTGAATTTTTCTCAGACAGTTAAGAATACAACCTATTTATCCTGATTTGAAACTATATTTCAAACAACTAGACTGTGCTGATATAAAAGAAAAAAATCAGGCCAAAATGCACTACTGTTTGTCACAAAAAATTCTTTGCAGAAGTCTGAAGAAATAAAGGTCTAAACACAACAGTCCTCCTCTTATTAAAACTTTTTGGAGGCAAGACCCATTCTTCACCTCTTTGCCAGAAGGCATTTTGCCTGTGTATATGATTAATATGTATGTATTCAGGAACAGAGACACAACATGCAGTGTAGGCTATTCAAAGACTGTGGTACTTTACAGGTAGGTATTATGCATTCACATGCAAAACAATTAAAGAAACAGAATTGCTCAAATACTGAGCACAGCAAATCTTGAAATAGATTCAAATCTCAGGCTGTTCCTTCTTCAGCTCTGAAAAATGATGCATGTGTTCTCTTTTCTATTAAATTTTAAGGAAATGAATCCTGAGTACTTGATACAAAGGGTGGAGGGGGGACAGCGAACAAGAGGAAACCCGCCCTAAAGCTGTTCAGTTGTTACTCTGTAAAATCCTATCCACTCGCACAAAACTGCTATTTTGGTGCCCCGGGTCACAGAACAAAATCCTGGGGTTTTGAGAGCGTCTGGACACACGGAGGGAGGGAGAAGAAAGGTGGCAAAATGGGTGTGTGGGCAGAGATGAGAGGGCAATCAAATCTCACGCTTTATACTGTGTAAGAGGAAGGATCAGCTGTGAATACAGCTTTACACTTCTGAAACCTCAATCAGCAGGACTTACTCTTAAGAATCGGGTTAAGGTCACCACAATCACAAAAATATAAAAGGTACTGGTCCACTTCTGTAGTGAAAAAAAAAATTCTTTTATTTTCCTCCTCACTCCATGTGCTTATCCTTTTTTAATACTGATGGCATTTAAACCAGAATATTATGTGTATTTTTTAAAAGTTAATAAGACTCCTATATTTCCTGTTGTTTGAACAATGAGTTTTAAGGTAATCATGGTATTTCTGAGCTTAAGCATGGCCTGCCAACTATGGGTATTATTACACCTCTGTATTCTTACTGAAAGCTTCACATATAGTCTAACTCTAAATATGTTTTTCACAGATCTTTTATGCTGGCATATTTCAGTTGTACTTGAGAAAAGCTAGTAAACACGTGAACGCCCCATCAAATCAGAGCTATGGTTTTCTTTGGCAACTCTCGCACTTTTCAAAGGAAGGCTTTGGGAAGAGCAAAAGAAGCAATCAGTAGTATAAATTATAAATATTAAAATGTTTGGAGTTCAGGGTATTTCTTAGCTGCTCCTATTTTCCCCTGCCTGCATTCCTTAAAGAAGCCTGCAGCTGCTGACTGCTTTATCTCCCTGGCCAAAACTCTCAGGAAGAAAACCCCATCTACTTCAGGCTATAAATAAATGAATTCCTTGATTAAAATAGACACATTATAAATTAAAGGGAAAAAAACCACAAACCAACACCAACAACCCCCAAAAAAGATGTCACCTTCTTCTCACAACAGTCTCTGTCCCACTTGTTTCAGTCCAGTTAATTTTTATTCATACCCATTCTTTTTCTATAAATATTTGTCTTGCATTTGTCAGGACTTATATTTTAAAAATTAAATTCTATTTGGGGTTTTACAGTATGGGAGGCTATTACATATACATTATCCTTATGTGCATGATTGGGGAGAATAGATGATTTGTGAAGTTATCTATTATGGGGAATAATCAAGATTAATGAGCCCTATGGCACTTGCTGAATGCCTCCAGAGATTTATTACTCAGGTTGTTCGTTTTTCTTGTTATGTTGGTGCTGTCAAGAGTCCTATAACAAATGCAAACACAGACGTGTATTAATTGCAAATGTGGAACAAGGCTACTGTGATGTTGCTAAATACTTACAGCTCTGCTGTTAGTACAGCATCCTCACTGGGTGGAGGATTTCCTATCTGCTAGGTTTCTGATGAACTTCCTATTATGGTACACAGTGCAATACTTTTAAATGCATAGAAAGATAAAGTGGGATGGGGTTAAAGAGGAAAGAGAATTCTGTTTCCATCTTGCTCTTAATAATGCAAGCTTTGGGCAGAACTGAGTGACAGAGCCCTGGGCTGTTCCTGAAAGGCTGTGCAGCCAACTCTGGAAGACCTGATTTGATCATGGGTACCTTTCAAGACAATACTTTTCAAACTCAAGTAATTGTGGCAAAAAAAAAATAACTTTCTTAAGAAACACATGAGCTGTGTTTTACTTCCAAGCCTGTCTAAAGATGCTGTTATAACTCGCATCTGTCAAGATGCTAATGCTGCTTTTCACCTGCTGACATTCCTGCTTTTCCATGGCAGTGTCAGCTGCCAGAAAACTTCACAGTATCAACAGGAGGATCACTGTGACCCCTAAGCCTATTAAGATACTTACTAAAAGCTCAGTGTGTTGTAGGAAATTCAAGCAGATGCACTTCTCTGAATGTAAAAATATTCAAGAATTGCTCCTCGTTTATTTTAACCAGCCTATCTCCTGTGCTCTATCTCCCCATCAATGCCATCGAGCTGCATACCCATCAGAAGTTGTCATGCTTAATGTACCACATTCATCCTGAATGGAAAAAATTAAAATATTTCACATACAAAAAAAAAAGGCACCGGAAAAAAAATAAAGGGGAAGGATCAATGTCACCTTAAGTATTCCCTGCACTGAATTTAAGTTCAAGCAATGCAACACAGACCTAAATTAATGGCAAAGTAGTTCATGAATGCTAAGGGAGTAACAGTATGTGTATCCCAGTGCCACAACATCCATAGCTTTACTCTTGGAGGAAGCAGTTGCTCTGCCAATTTTCTTCTTCATTAACACTGATGTGGACAGACACCTTATCCCTTCCAGCCTCCTCACATGGGATTTGCACAAGGGGCACTTCCCAACTGCAGACATTCACAGGTGTCTCCTGTGCTCTCTGGTGTGAGTTCAAATCAGAAGGTGTAGAGCTTTCATGTTTATTTATTCATACGTAAAAACACATTTCTACCTCCCAGGCAGATGTTTTTCTGATTCACCCTGCTGGCACCAACACAGAATGTGTGGGATGGTGCTAATAACTCAGCACTATTAGTGTACAGGGGATATAATAATGTAGCAGCAAACAGTGATATCATGAAAATATATCTAGTTCTTCTCTCTCAAAATAGCCCACCCTAAAAAGACCTAAAAGGACCCACCAAATTTTTCCCTGGTGGAAAAGAAATTTAGCAAAAGCTATTTAAAACAAATGTGTAAATGCAACTTCAGGTTTGGGTCACCATGTTTGAAAACATCTGGGAGAGGCTATGGGAAAAAAAGAATAAAATCCTTGAGCACTTTCAGTATTATTTTGTTTATTTTCACACATTTTTCTATGGGCTTCTGTGGAGTCAGGGTACTAGGCTGGGTCAACATTCATTTTGGTCCTGTAAAGCTGTTCACAAGCTTTTACCCAGATAGTGCAGAAATTTAAATAGCTGTAAAAAAAGATTTAATCCTTTTTTTTTTAAGTCATATCTTAAGTTAAAATGCATCAGTCAAGCTACTATGCATTGCTCCAGGCACAGAAGCCCTCTGTCTGTCTCATGGAAAATAATTTGCCATAAAACCTCAAATCCTCCTCTTTCTCTACTCCCCACTCCTTACTTTCACAACCCTCCAGATTCACAATATGAACTCTCTTTTGGTGAAGAGGGTTTTTTTTTGTTTTTGTGGAATCTGCAGGTGTGCTTTGGATGCAGCACAAGTAGCATTAGCTGTAGAAACAAACATCTAAAAATCAGAAATGTAGCGAGTCCTTTGAAAGGACTGGAAAGGATATTATTTTCATTAAATATCTACAAATACTAGTTTTAATTCAGATCAGAAGCAGAATACAGCAAATGTTTGTTTCATTTAGGTCTGGAGTTGGTACCTAAGTAATTTGTCATGCTGGGGGAACAGGGTGTAAGATTTAGAAATACAAATTAGAGAGTCAGCCCTGACCAGTAATGTGCTTTCATTTCTCTTTTAAGATTACCAAAAAAATTTTGCAAAAACCTAGAGATACACAACAAGGAAATAACAGCATAGTCCCAAATGATTTTTTTTAAAAGTTAGTTCAAATAGATGTGTATTTATTGGCAGATTTAAAAAAAAAACCCACACAAAGAAAAACCATGTTATTAAATAGCTCAAGAACACCGATAAAATTCTTTGCCTTTGGGTGCCACTCTGCCTTGCAATAAAACAAGTTTTTGTGTACTTGCTACCCAGACTGATAGGTACCGTCTGAACAACAATTTCCCCATTTCCTTAAGTGTTAACCATTTGTAGCAGTAATTTGTGTAACTTCAGGCAATAAGTTAACATGAGACAGCTCTTGCCAGAGAAAATTCAGACACATGCAAAAATGGAGACAACCATTCCTGCTTTCGTGTGTGCAGTGTTAGCAACTGAGGGGAAACCTGTTATATCTGTTTAGAAAACCTGCAGCAGAACAAGTCTCACTGCATCTATTAGCAGGCTGCCGATGGTTGTGGATGCCCAAAGGACTAAGGCAGCTTCAGTCAGTGAGACGGGCAAGATGTAATGCAATGCAGAATGGATTCCCTAAGTCAGAGGCTAGAAGGGGGGACAGAATCCCTTAAATTCACA
>JAYRBT010000042.1:4764854-4778304 GCA_036023395.1 Myiotriccus ornatus | reverse complement strand
CACTTCAATGCACAGTGGAATAGACCCAAAGTGCTAGAGGTGCTGGGACTGTTTTCAGAGCTGCACAAGGCAGGGTTGTCATATACTAGAATCATAGAATGGTTTGGTTTGGAAGGGGCCTTAAAGATCACCTGGTTCCAACCCCCTTGACATGGGCAGGGACCGTAATATCCAATAGACCAGGTTGCTTCAAGCCACATCCAATCTGTCCTTGAACATTTCCAGGGATGGGGCACCTACAAGTTCCCTGGGCAACCTGTTCTAGTGCCTCACTACCTTCATGGGAAAGAATTTCTTCCAAATATCAAATCTAAACCTGTCCTCTTTCAGCTTCAAGACATTTCCCTTTGTCTTATCACTACATGCCCTTGTCAAAAGTCTCTCTCCAGCTCTCTCCAGGACTCCTTTAGGTACTGGAAGGTGCCCTAAGTTCTCCCCAGAGGCATCTCTTCTCCAGGAAGAAACAACCCCAGCTCTCTCAGCCTTTCCTCATAGGAAAGGTGTTCCATTCTTCTAATCATCTTGGTGGGCCTTCTCTGGACTCGAGGTCTATGTATCATTGTCTTCCCTTTCATCCCAGCCTTTCAATACATGCAGTTACAGTTATTCACTAAAACAAATTCCGCAACTCAATTCCTTTTGTCCGTGGTGTCCGACACAACAGGACCTCCATCCCTCGTTTGAGCCCCTGAGAGCTATTGTAAAACAGCACTTTTAATCTGTTTTATCCAGTCCTAGTGAATGAAGTTTTAGCAGGTTTTTTTTTGCCTGCTCTGCCAACTAGATACTTCATAAACTGAAACAGAATCTCTGCTTCCTTCAGGGCACCTGCTTTCAATTACAGGAAACATACGGCACCTTCAGATTTTTCAGCTCTCAACATCTGTGCTTTGCAGGTACGATTTGTTGCATTCAAATTACTGCTAAACCTGCAGAATGGTGTCGAGCTTTCAGGGACATGCTTGAGGAACACTAGAGGTGGACAGAAAGTAATGGTATTTGCAATTGCCTTTTAATGACTGATTAATGCCTGTTCCGAACCAAATCCTTTAAGTTGTTTAGAAATCTCACCTTGCTCCTCTTGCAAAGTCCGTTCAGCCCCAGCTTGATTAGAAACATCACCTCTACCCTGCAGAAGATGAACGTACTGGCATTGCTATCCAGCCAAACACACCAGTCTCACACCTTCCCCTGAAAGATAACGCTATAAATAATACCTTTAAAAGGGAAAACAGCCCGTTATATCAGTCAGGCACAGCTGGTCACCATGCTGGGATGAGACAGTGACAGCTACAGCTTTAATTCTGCATTAGGTTAAATATGCCAGTCAAGGACACACACATGCACAGACTTGTACTCTCTCACCTTTTCCAAACAGCACTGGTCCACAAAAACCACACCAGCTCATCTGAGCAACCTCTCAGGATCTCTCCAGGCTGGTGCAGTATGACATAAACCTGAGTGTCTGTTCCTAGAAACATGTCCAGGTGCACTGATGGCAAGAATCTCAGATTAGGCATCACAGTGATGCTCTCTGCTCCTGCTGCTAACCTGCTGGCTCATTATTTCACTGTCACCACGTCATAGCCCATGCTTGCCAAATCACATAAGCTAAAATACAACTTGCTTATACTAGGTTTAGATCAGGAAAAACTTGCCGGTCCTGTGGAACACAAACCAGCAGCCCTGAGGTCTAATTAGGACAGACAAAGAGGTAAGGAGAAGCAGAGGAGTGAATGATGAACAATCCTGTTACAAGGAAGGAACAGGGGGGAGCATTTTCTAATCTAGACCTGCAGGAACAGATTTTCATGGATGGATGGATGACAGATCTGTGGCAGAACAGGACTCACGGGAATACAGTGTGGAATATACTCACCAGGATCAAATCCAGTTGCTTTACTATATAGTGAAGGCTACTGGTGTATTTAGGTATTAACTCTATTATTATGTTTGTATTCTTTTATTAATTATAACCACATTATATTATTTCATATTTATTTACAAGGATCATCCTTCTGCTTAAGGCGAATTTAGATCCAGTCCAACTTCACTGAGTTGGCTTAAAATCAGAGGAGATCTGCTATGGAGGGATGTGTGCTGAGTGCTCCTCCTTCACCTATTCATTGCACAAGCAGCTGCCAGGGCCATATATGTGAGAAAAATTAGGAACAGAGAAGAGATCAACTATTATGCTTAGAGAAATCATGTCTTAAGAGGATATTTTTAGTCTTGAAAAAACTGAGAAAAGGAAACTAGAAAACAACTTGCATTTAGTTAATATAAGGAGAATCATCCAAGTTAGTCCCACACCAAGTTCCATGAGCTCTGCATTCCAGAGGTCTATTCTATTAGATCATGTAATTCTGTACAAGTTTGTACCACAATAATGAATAGAATATTGTGGCATCTACTGTCTTCTCTTACACTTTTTAACTTGGATTCAGCTCTGGACTTCTGTCTCCTACAGTTCTACTTCAGTAGGATGAGATATAGGTTCATCTTTGCATTCCAAGCAGGCTACACCTCCTACGTTTGGTTCAGGACTTTTTCTAATTTAATTATGTTCGCATTTGGGTATAAGTTAAGTCACAGCTCAACCATTAACTGTGCTCTGCTATGGCATCCACCCTCTATATTTGACTTCACTAACTGCCTCATGTTTTGCAGTGAGTTTTTGATAAGTGTGTGTTTGCAGATTTTCATGACAGACTAATAACACCAAAGGAGGCTCCAGGAACGTTTTAAGTAAATATTATGGGTCTATTTTCTCAACAGTGTCTGCCTACCAGCACCTTCAGAGCTACATAACCTTATCTAGAATATGTTTGTATTCTGTTTCCACTAATCAACATGCTCCATACTACTAAGCAAACTGTTATTTGATTAAAACATTATGCAGAACATAATTCCAGGACAGTCATGTGGCTCTGAACAGGTAGCAGCTTCTATTCCTGTCTTTCAAAGTTCTGCTTGCCATCATTAAGCATTTCTGCATTAATCAAAATGAAGAATGAGTAGATCTGGACTTTTACCTGGGCCAGGAACTTCCTAAGGTATTTTGAGAAACTATCTGTTCTCCTGCCTTTGTCTTCTCCCTTCTCTACTGCTATTCCTTATTTAGGCCTAGGATGGATGCCTGGAATGTAGGTCCAGCTGCAAATGATTTGAATTTGCAACAGCTTCAGAGCAGGGATCTTCCCTCACTGTGTCAAGACATGACAGAACATCAATTCAGAGAAGATGCTTGAGTTTGGTGGAGAGCAGATGTTAGGCATCTTAACTTTTTCTGGTAATTTATTATATTGTCATCTTTTCGGCTGCTATCAGCAGATGGTTTAACAGTTTGGAGCAGTAGCCAAACTGAAAAAAAATGAGTAGTGCCACTGACTGCATTAGATAGAGGAGAACTGATTAGGGCATTATCTGCTCATCTGAAATATAAAAATTGAATTCCACACTCAGCCATGTGGACACGTCTCATTTGGTGTATAACAACAGTACAAATTAAACTGTGGCAGTCACCTATATAGTCCATACATAAAATAAATTTAAGCTAAGCTAGTTACTAGTAACAGCTGTGGAAGCACAGAGTCTGAAACTCATCTGCTGCAGACAAATCTCTAATCTCTTTGGCTCAGATTTATTAAATTTATGTGTGCAGGATTTCCTGTTTAGTCCGTGAAGAGAAATAATCATTTTAGAGGGCAATTCAGACTTCAGGTGGACTAAAATGGAGGTAGAAATGTCTTTCCATTGACTGTCGAGGACTCCTAGGGCAAACTGTAGATAAATACTACCTATCTGTAAAGGAGGGTAACAGCTTTTACACAGCAATATCAGGAAGATGAATAGAATACATATGGCTTAGAGTAATGACAGCAATTATCTACCTCAGTTAGATCAAATTCTTGTTTTCTGTTCAACTTGTCTGCTAATACTACACCAATATGCATCTACTCTATAAAGCCAAAGTATTCCCTTTCTATTTCAACAGTTTAAGGTGTTACTATAAACCCAGAAAGGACATCCTGTGTCACCCAGCCAATAGAGTAAACCCAAAATAATGATCTCATTCACCACATTCAAGTCCTGTAGCCCAGTAAACATGATGATGCTGGTGCCAGTAATGGGGCATAGACTTTGTGCTGAGCCTGCACATCCTCAGGGCATGTCAGGCTTGCCTACACTTGTACTGCCCGGCCTGGAGCTTCACTTTAGCTAATTCAGCTGCAGCAGCAATTTTCTTAATGACCAGGTGGCTATCGCCTAATATATTTTACTTTTGCTTATCTTCGCATAATGATGTGGTTTAAGTGCAATTTTTATACAGACAGTAGTAACAAGTAGTTACTATGCACAGGATGAAATATTTATAATCCCAAGATAATAAAAGAGTGCAGCGGAACACAGACGTGGTATCAGAGCAGAGAACTCGGAGGAGGCAACACATGATACAGTGCAAAGCAGTGGAGGCATGAGCTGGTATCAGACAGGGCACAGACTTATACTCAAGACCTCAGGGATACAAAAATTCACCTAAAGCTGGCTAAAGAAATGCAAACCTGTGGCTTCAGGGTAAGAAAGAGGGAGTATCCAACATATGTAAGACATTGCATACATATTGAATTCTTGGGTAATGTGATGTTGCAATTTAAGGAAGAAAGGGCAAGGTGTAAAAGCATGTTAGAAAACATAAAAAAGCCCCATCAGAATAGCCAGAAGCAGAACCCAGAATGAGGATGATGAAACTGTTGACATCAGCATCATGCTCCTCATGGCTAAGAGGAAGAAGAAACACCCCCTATGAAGGTACCCCTCCAAATGAAGCCCTTGGCATCTGACTGTTTGCCATAACCACTCCCCAGCTCCAAAAATTAAAGCTCATGGAGTAAGGATGAGCAAAACACCTTGGAAAGGGGTAGATACTCAGAAACAAGTGTATATTTCAAATGTATTATTGAAGCTTTCCTCCCCCATAACAGTACTCTCTCTTTTCTCTTACTAAGTAGATCTGGACTAATAATAATAATCTTTGAGGAGACCATTAATATTTCAATTACAAATTTTTGCCTTTTACACAAGGGGCATGTTTCATTTGCCTGTAAGATGATTTTGAATCTAACAATGTTCAATATTAAAAGGTAGTCTATTGCCTTCATTCCTCCTCCAAGACAGCAAGGCCAGAAACTCCCAGCTCTGACCAAGAAAAGATAAAAATAAATAAACAAAAAATTAAACAAAAACACCCTACAATTTTTTTAGCATGAATATGGCCAGTTTCTATCCATTACTGTCTTTTGCTCCACTACAGCATTTGCTCTTTCTGTGGGTTCCTGTGGTCACACTCCTGTTAGGCACTGCAGAGCCTAATCAAGATAAACTCTCTCTAGCCTGGGCTTGTGGGACAGTCATGGCCTCTCACATCTTTGTTTCACTGAGGAAACCCCAGCACCGAAAGAGAGTTTATTCAGGAAGTTTACAGTGAGACCTGATCCGACCGTTGAGAGGAAAAGCACAGCCATGACAATTTTATGCTGATTTCAAATATTTGGGTTTGCTAGAGACGTTGCCGAGTGGTAACAAAGCGAGTTGCAATAATATAACAATCATGGTAATATGTTAATAGTTTTAATTGAAGTAATTTCTGTAGACAATAAGAATTATACCCTAATGTGTTAATTAATATGATTAGGAAATGTTGCGAAAATTAGTACGTAAAGTGATACCACACGATATCGGGAAAGGCGTGTACAGGGGATGGCTCCTCCGAGCTCTCCTCGAGGTGAGATTCATGGACATTACCACACAAGGCTCTGGCAAGGTAAACAGCTGTTTCGATTTTAGTTATAATGAACATTAACTCCACATCCCCATTTCTGCTTAATTAAACCTCTGTCTCTGCAACCGATCAGGAGCAAACAGCAAAGGTAACAGGCACTAATTGGGCCCTGTGCAATTTCAGCCTCAGCTTGGAGCCCAAGTGATCTGTCTGAATCACAAAAACTCCTGGAAAATACAGAAGTTTCTCTCCTGCTCCCCTCTCCAGCATGCCTAACATTTTCTTCTCTCAAAGCCAAACAATGTATATGCAGCATAAAAATAATGGAACATATGAGAGCAAGGAAAAACATACAAAATGAAAGAATAAATTAAATGCCTTTTTACTGTTGTGCAGGTTGTCACTTCCTTATTATTTTTTAAACAACATAAAGTAAAAAAAAAACTCCAAAAAAACTAAGAAACTCACAAAAAGACTCCCAGGAACCTCCTGCTGGACAGCTGACAGCCAGTTCCTGGCCTTTTTGAGTAATCTTCACCTTCCCCTAGAGAGGATCATAAACTGTGTCAGCACGGAGTGAACCACTGAACCAGCACTCGGAAGAGACAAAGAAGGAGGCAGGAAAGCAACCTGTTTTTTGAATGCATATGTAAAACCAGGAGATGCACCTACTAATAGAGAAAGCCTCGAGAACTGTCGTGCTGTGTCCCAAATGTGTTTTGAAGAGCACATAAGCCTCCCTCCACAAAATGTCCCCCTGTCCTCCTCACAACACTCGTCAGTCAGCACTGAAGCAGCTTCATCTGAGAGGAACTGGACGTGACAGAGCACAGACTGTGCCTACCACACTTACTGAGAGAAAAAATTAAAAATAGAGGAACTTATGCCCCAGAGGACACCAGATAATTTCACATTACTCCGTTAATTAATGTTTTAGGCAAGATAGGGTAAGAAAATGGTTGAAATACCTCACAGCCCCTTAGATCTGTAAGTGACAGCTGCAGCCTCTCTTGAAGCGCCTCACTTCACGAGCATGCTCCTCAAGGTTTCTTTCCGACCTACAACCTTTATCTGAGCTTCCTTTGTGGCTTAGTAATACAAAAACTGTCGCTTAAGCGCCGCACTGAAACCATACGCTCTCTGGTTAACTTCTTTTTTTCCCCCGCAGCTGAAAGCTGCGAGTTCACAAACGCAGTAGGCAAAAGCTAGGGGAAAAATATCCCGTGGTTCACTACAAACACACAGTAACCTTTAATATAAAAATACATATTAACTTGCGGCGCAGTAATAGGCAGTTGGGATTTACATGCACAACGAGGTTCATCTTCAAAAAGCACCATTTTGTCGCTCCCTGAAGGAAGTGGTAAATACCGAGCACGCTCTCGCCCCTTCATGGGAGGCTGGCTACCAACACCCTGAACTGAGAGCAGACCTTAAACATAAATCACTTAATTGCTCGTTTTATTCGATACCCAAGTACTTCATGCTAATAAAGTTAAGCATTAAAGAATTACAATGTGACAAATTATACGCCCATCTCATAAAAGAAATATCACCGAAACAGAGACGGATCTAAAAGGCTCTCAAACAACGTACAGCGTAGGGCTAATTTTAGATGATTCCTCAATCACTGGAGAGTTTGCAGTGTACACAGCCAACCCAGCTCAATCAACTGGCTTCTATCTCCATGACTCCAGGTCACATTATCTCATGAATGAACTGTTATGTAGGTCAGTCAAGAGTCATCTAATTGAATGCACGTTTCAGCCTTGGCATTTATGCTCTAGATATCAAGGCTGTAGACAATTGGGCGAATCAAAAGAAAATATGAAGGAAGGGGCTGTGATAATTAAGCTTTGTTTCAGACAACAGACATAGGAACAGATGCTAGCAGAAGCCTGTATATAGCCATTTTCATTTTAACTGGATATGATACCAGTGAAAAGTGCAGGAGCAACAGGATTGGTGGGGAGAGGCTTTGTTGGGTCACAGATTGGAATTTAGCCACAAATCAAGGGCTGTCCCTCAGCTTGGCTGGGAGGTATATTGGTCTCTGCTGAGGCATGTGCCAAACATGTGTCTGCTTACTTGCAGTAACTGATACCACTGACTCTTTTCACACAGGCCTCCAAACAGTCATAAGGAAGGAATATTTTTGGTTGTTCCCAAATCAAGGTGGATTCAAGACAACAAGAGAACTGAAAGTTTCCATTCTCCATCGCCAATCTGAGTCACAATTGTACTTACATGTTTTAAAGAGCAAGGTCTTTGGGGAGACTTCCCAATAGGGTTCATGAACTATTTATTTAACTTTGCAAGCAGAATGCTGATGTAAAATGCACTATAGTCCTGGTAATATTTGAGTAAAATGAAGAATATCAGACTGGAGACATGAGGAAACCAAAGCAAGACAGTTATTGCTTTATAGAAATGCTTTCATTAGACATTTCTTTTCACTTCCCATTCAATCCAAGCTATTCTAATTTAGATGTAAAAACAAAATTGCAGCTGATTAAAATTGGGTTGGCGGTAGTTCCCGTATGAGGAAACACACTGCTCACAATCAGATAAAAGCCGAGCTGTCTAAATGCAGCTCTGCCTGTACTTTGTAATGGTGAACCAGCAGCTATTTACTAGTTACTTGTGTATTTTCGATTTTCAGAAACAGCTCACAAAGGATTTTCTTCTCCTTTATGCTCCCCCAAGTCTGACAATCATTTCTGGAGTGCAAAGGGTTAAAACTACTGAAGTGAAAGCAAAACACCCAAGGCCAAATTTTCCTGTAGCCGCTGTACTTGGTTGCATTTTCATCTCCTGTGTCCTGACAGCTGTTATCTTCCAGTGTGCTTCGACATGCCCACTGCTGTTCCAGCAGTCTTTATGTTCAACTCTGAGCTTGCTTCTAAAAGCTTTAAAACCTTGACGCATACAGGTTGTAGAAGGGGGATGCAAGAACTGACACCCATTATATGGGAGACATCTCTTGCCATCTTATGCCCCACTTGCTGCAAAGCAGGGATTTTCAAAAAGGTTCCAAAGTATCTTAACAAAAAAAAAAAAACCCAAAACCAACCAACCAACCAACCAAAACCACCAATAACCCCTCAAAAAGCCCTTCCCATCTCCAAAAATGCCTTTGCTCCAGTGTTCTCTTGTTCCAGCAACAACTGCTTTGCACTTACGTAGCGTGACTCTTAGGAAGATGTGAAAGCAGTTACACACATCTGTTAATTAAGTCTCAACTTGCACCTGAGATGGGTACTATACTAATTTTACAAATGGGTATTTTGAACCACAGAGCACTGGATAAAGCTAGCCAACACAGTGATTGAGGACAAGCTAAAAGGAGGGAGCCTGAGTTTCCTTGTTCTGGCCACTGTTCTTGAAAGAAAATAAAAATGAAACAAAATAAAGGCTTTGTAAGTGCACCTGAGATGTTGATGGCACTTATTTTGCAAAAGACAAAGTCATAATGATTTTCCAGAAAATAAACACAGATGTCCATACAAACAAAGAAACCCACAAACCAGTTACTGATGAATAAAATTGCATCAGGCCCAATCTGCAAGTCAGAGTATTAATGTATTTTTAATGGCTGAACCAAGGGAATGTTATTATACAATGTTTTAATTCTAGTACATTAGTATTGCATTTATACATTAGCAGTTAATGTGATAATGTCAAACTCTCCACTAGTTGTGACATCATAAAAAAAAATGGGCTGTTTTAGTATTCTTTTGGATAAAAAAAAATAAATAAATACGAGCTATTATTAAGCTCCCCTTTCTCCAGCCATTGGAAGCACTGGGAGATTGTTTATCTTGCTGTATCAATTTTACATGCAGGATGAAAACAATAATGGGAAGGCAACAGATGTGAAAAATGTAAATCTTTGGTAAAGTGCAATATCAACAAAGGCAGAGAGGGTTTTGCTGTTGTTTTTCACTTTTTGTTGGCGGGATTTTTTTTGCAAATGAAATAATTTTAATGCTCCTTGACCTGTAAGTGACATTTTTAATGGAATGCAGAAAATAAATTAACAGAAATGAAAAAAAAAAAAACCAATAATGAACGTGAAAGTCAGCTTGAGGAAACAGCCTCTTCAGCAGAGCTGTTCATTCTTGAAAAGTCACGTGCAAAGTTCTGACACTCAGCACTGTTACAGTAGGCTGACACTGCTCAAAGCTAATTTTGGGTTGTTCAGGACCAAAATTCAATATGTTGGGTCCAGCGTACAGACACTGTGTATATCCACCAAAGGCAAAGTATCCTCATAGGATTAGCACTTCACAGAATGGAGTATTTCCCTGAAGATCACACCTAGAGCTTCCTTTACATGGCACCTAAATCAAGATGGTTGTTTATATTATGCTATTAAATTTTTAGCTTCCCCCCTCTCCAGCCCATATTACTCACTTTCTATAAATTAACATTTAGCAACATGAAAATTTCCTGCAGTTAATTCCCTGGCCGCAATTCAAGACATTCATAAAAATTACAGTTTCCTTTGGCAAGGGCCTGAGCTTGGGACGGGTGGAGGCACAAACACAGGGCAGCAGACCTGAAGTGTGGAGCTTTCAAACATGCACCTGTACAGGCTCTGCCACTGCCCCTGCTCTGCTTTTGACTCGCCTCCTGTTTCCTACAAGTGCTTTTGCCCCACACAGGGGTTTTGGCAGAGACCCTGTATTTCTCAGGGGTTACATGCTGCCTCTTGGATTGTTGTGGGGTTTTCTTGCCTCCAGAGCTATGGCACATCATCTGCTCTCTGTGCAGCTACGCTGTTGGGAAGCCCTACGGTGTGGCTGGAGCTCATCACCTCTGCAGGCACACGGTGGCAATTTTGCTAAACCACATCCTAATGAAAAAAGGGAGACCAAGTCACAGCCTTTTCGGTGGGGCTTTTGTTTCATCCCTGACATTCTGTCTTCCCTCCAAATCTGTCACCTCTTCTCAAGGGTTGGCCTGATTCAGCATTGCAACCACTCCAACTGAAGGCAGGTTTAGCTTTGCTGTAGTCAGACTGAGCACCTTGGAGAATTTTTACCACTGTGGTCAGGGCAGCACAGAGCTTATTAGAGCAGAGACCCTCAAAAACATTCCTGTAGCACAGTCACTGGTGACAAGGATGTCACTGAAAATTGGACCAAAGCAATGTTGGATCATGCCTGGGTTTCTTCATCTTCAGATGGCTGCATCTGTGGCCTTTACTTCCACTGATCACAGTCTTTATTATTCTATCTTTTTTTTTTTTTTATTAAATGGATTTTACCCCAACCCCCCTAAAAGTTATTTATGGAAACCACATTAGTTTTCATTAAAGTTTACATTAGCTTTCACATGATTTTCCCATTCCTTTTCTCTACACTGTTAAAAAACTGCCTTAACTTCAGTACAGCAACTGTTTATAAGTCTTCTACCTTTCAAATACTTTCCCTTTCCTCCAAGTTTGGGGGTTTTTTGTTTCTTTTGGAGGCCGATGCTCACAGACTTATAGATATGCTGACACTACATCAATGTTTTAAGGACTATTTGAATCTCCAGTCATTTTATCTGCATAGGTGAATGGAATTTTCAAAGATGTCTTCCTTTTTAGCAGATATACAATGCTATCATCCATTCTTTTAGGCACTAAACTCATGTTCCCATCACGCTGAAGGATATTGCACTAATTCTCTTGCCTGGCAAAGTATGTAGACTTATGCAAAATAAAAGAAATAAAATAAAGAAGCAGCTGACATCTGCATGGTGCCCACTAAACTATTAACTAAGCATGCAAGTGGACAGCATATAGTAAAAGACCTTTTGGAACAATTTATGCAATTATGAATATGTAAGTTATTCTCATGTTGTGGTTTGACCTCTGCTTACGGAAACGTTGACAAGGACACGTATTCTGGTTGCAAGACAAGTTTTTGATGCATCCAAAAAACCCCAGTACAAATCAAATTGGAAGGACAGAACCCATTAGATTACAGGGGATCCTCAGGTTTCCCTTTTAAAAACTGACAAAGTAAGTTTTGAATTCATGTGACTTCAAAGAAAAAAAAATAAAACATGCAACAAGAGTATTCTAGAGGTTTATGATTCCCAAGACAAAGAAATATATATATATATGGTTAGATTCTTAGGTTCTTTTCTTTCACAGAAATCTTGCATTTCTCCATCAAGATTTAAAGACTTTAAAAGAAATTACACTACTTTTAATGACCTGAACTTAGCAGCACCTTCTAATTTTGCAATTTGTTTTATGTTTCTCTAAGCCCTTTGATTGTTCTAATTTGCAGGGACACATTAATAAAAGTTTGTTTAACACACTCTAAGCTCGATCCAACACAAAGATCAGAGCTGTTTTATGTCAAAGTATGAAGAGGAAGGTGTCCTGGTGGGACTTACTATGGAAGAATTGTGCATATTTTGCCAAGACTAGTTTATTTAGCTTTTAAGTACTCAGTCAGCTGGAAATTTAAAATTGCCCCCTGCATCCCCCTAGAAGCCAACCTGAGGTGGCTCCAGCTGGGCTCCTGAGGCACTTGCATGCAGATCAAGAAGACATAGAGACAACAATATATCCTACAGAACGGTGCATCTCACTGCTGACATCTCCAGTACTGAGATAAGCAACGTGGTTAATATCACATAAAAGAAATCAGAAAGCAAGAGGCTGAAAGGGATTAAAATTAAAAACAAACAAAAGAAGAAACAAACCAAAACCTCTACAACCAAAACAAACCAAACCCCCACATTTATCTAAGTCCCATTCAATCCCAAGTTACCCAAATTAAGTCCCAGGCTCCTTTTTACTACGAAAGTTTTACATCAAGAGCTATTTGCTGAACTGGGCAAAGTGTAGCTGGAAAAGAGATAAGAAAGGCGTGAAAATGGAAGGTCTTATGACAACCAAACTTGGCTTTGACTAAGGCTCACGTTACACTGGATAAATCAAGTGTAATGGTATGCGATCGGGGCAGGTAAAGACAGGAGCACTAAGGATTCAGCTGTGGTTTAATGCTTCCCTTGGCACACCGGCAGTGGGGCTTTGTTATCAGCCTTGGCTCACTGACTATCACAAACCCGAGCCAACCGAGGAAAATTTCCACTAACGAATATTTATAGGGCAAAAGGTTAATTAATACAGAAGAGCGGGACTGAACTCACTCCAGAACACCGTTGGGAAAAGAAATTTGGAAAAGTCAAAAATGTTGAATTTTGGTACAGAGCAAATGCTGGAAACAATCTAAAAAAAACCCCAAAAACAAAACCAAACACATTTGGACTTGAAATTCAATCTGAAAGCAGGAGGCTGCATAAGAACTTCTAGACAAAACCACTATTTCTAGTAAAAGATGAGATTATTGAATATCCAACCATTGTCAGCACTAAAACCATATAGAAGAATGAGATATTTAAAAAGGGCCTGAGATGAGTCTGAGCACTGGTTAATTGCTGTAGGAAAACTGAAAAAAAATTATGCAGCTTTTAAAGATTATATGCCATATTTTTAAGCTCTCTGCATTATTTTGGGAAGGGCAGAGATAGTAATGGTGATTGTAGGGAATTGTATTGGCTATTCTTCCCCATAACTAACAATTTACATATAGGAAAAAATAATCAACTATAATACAAGGAAAACTTTACAAAACTAGGATATTTGGGATTAGAAACCTA
>JAYRBT010000042.1:4691183-4764754 GCA_036023395.1 Myiotriccus ornatus | reverse complement strand
TTACATATAGGAAAAAATAATCAACTATAATACAAGGAAAACTTTACAAAACTAGGATATTTGGGATTAGAAACCTATTAGCAAATTGATTTTTAAAAAATTCCCACCTTAAGCTTTTAAAAGCAGAATTGAATACAGAGCACTTAAGTCTATAATATTAGCCCAAGACTTTTGACAGTTAATAAAAAAAATGGGTAAAATATCACATTTCTGTCTTCATCAAAGTGCTTATGCACTTGAAATAAACACAGAACACATATCAAACTCCCTTTTCTCCTTCAGCATCTCAATTGTTACCTTTTTTTTTTTAAAGCCTATGATCTTACAGGGGAATTAATAAGCGGAAACACATTATCACATTTACAATAAAGGTTTGAACTGATGAGACCTAGACAGGAAGTTTTACATTCATACTGTAGTTTGAATCTAAATGCTAAAAACAGGAAAGCAACTGAAAACTCACTTAGGTTGCCTTTTTAACACCTTCTTGCTAAGTCTAATAATTGTGCATTGTACAATAGGAATTGCCTGAATACTGGAGTTTCAACACCAGCTTATAAATTTCTAAATTTTCAAATACTTCACATATTGCTACATTGCCTCAAACCTACTATAGTAAACTGAGAATTAGGTTCATGTGTGAGTGAAAAATCACGGAATTGTAATTGGAGATAGCTGGAGACACGAAAAAGGTAGAATTTATGTAAAAATAAAATATTTTTTGAAAGATGGAGAAGGATGAGCTGTTTACATGTTTTTACATTCTCGAGGTTTTGATGCAAAATTTGTCATTTTGAAGAGGTTCTGTAAGACTTTCCCACCACACCCATAGAGTGATCTTCCCTTGTCTTTCTTACCCAGCTCTGCAGACCTCAAAGCTCAAAATTAGAATAAATACAGAGGAAAGGCACATGCCCACTGTTGCAAACACCTGTGCTGCGTTTCTGTCTCCATCCTGTAACAGAGCTCCACGCGTGAAGGTCACAGCACACGCAGCAGCACGAGACTCCTGTGATTCACCACCACAACAGCACTCTCCTTTTTGCTCCCAAAACATTTATATTACGGGGGAAAGCAGTTCCCAATGCATTGTGCACAACAGACCTGCTCCACAAGCTGATCTGACGTACTTTGAACAAGGTTTTATGCAGGAAAATACCCATGAGCTGAAACCTTTCTGGAAGCATGAAACAGATCTTCCCCTTCAAGTGCCAACGAGTCGGGAAGGTTTTGTAAGAGGGGATAATCCAGGTGTTTTCGAGTTCTCGGTATTGTCCTGTTGCTTGAGCAGGGTTTTGAAAAAGACAATGGTCTTTCTTAGCTGCAAGGGCAAGAAGGTTTTGACCAGCTCTTCAGGAAAGAGAAGGTTTGCCATTCAACAAAGTCTCAGCAAGAACAAGGCTGTCCCTCCCAGCCCCATTGCTGCCTCTGTACTGTCTCCACTCTGCTCACACATTAAAGTGTGGGGAACCACGTCCCAGAGAGAAATGCTGGAAAGGCATGAAGAGTAGAGAACGTCCATCTCTCACATTAGTTTTGAAAAACTCAAAAACCATGGAGGAAAAAAATGAATCTGAAAGCACAGAAATAAAAAAAGGAGGAAGCAACATGGAAGTATTAATTTCAAAACCTGAATATTTAAAGCATCACTCACCAACTATTGTCCCTTCCAGTTAATGAAGGGGCAGGCAAGGTGAGCTGTTTCTGCTGGAAAATGAAAATTTGGCAAGTCCCCTGGATTGTCGCTTTACCTGCAGGGCAGAGAGGACCCTGACCTCAGGGCCTGATTCAGCAGCTCACTTTGCCTTATCTTAACAAAAACACCCAACAACTTATGGCCATGAACATTCTTCTGACCTGCATACCTCCCACAAATACTAACCTCACACCTACTATGACTCCAGTTATCTGCTCTAAGCAGCAAGTTTTAGTACAAGTCCAGTCTAATACATCATGAAGCAACACAATTTTTAGGACAGAAGGAAAGTTCTTCACCAAATCTGGTCCGAAGAGGATTTCCTCCCTACAACCAAACCAACTCATACACCCTCATGTAAATACAACCTCCTGACACAACTTGAATGCTACCGCAAAAAGTTCTGCCTCCACAAATCACCCGCTACATTCATGGTGGTTGATGTAAGAATGTGCTGCACATGGTCCAACAAGAAATCCAGGAACCCCGAGCAAGAAGTGTAAAAAGCAGAAAAAATAAAGTGGTGAGTTTTATATTGAGGTTAAAATCTAAAATGTCTGTTTCAGTGAAGATGCATCATGTTTATGCAGTAAAGCAAACGGCTGATGTTACTAAACCCGCATTTCAAGAACTACACGTAAAAATAAAATATGTGATTCAGCTTAAGTGAAAAAACCAGGCACAAAATCACAAAGGGACACAATCAACAAGCAAATAAAACAGTCCTGGGTGAGTTAAGGCAGACTATAAAACAAAGCTACCATCCCAAACAGGTCCAAGGACCTCTTATCTCAATGGACCCAGACAGCAGCATCTGTCCTTCTCAGGAGCTGTGATCTAGCTCTCCCTGGTCCCTACCTGGAAGCAGCAGAGCAGACACATGCAAGGCCTGGCAGACAACTCTTCAAGAAGCTGTACTCACTCCCAGCTTTCCAAAACCTCCCACTCCTTCCCCACAGGAAACCTCAAGTATGACACTCACTCCTTGAAAATCTTTTTCCCAATTGCGAAGTTTAGCACTTCTAAGAAACACCCAGACTAATGTTGCTTCAGAAAGCGCAAGTAAATAACAAGCACTACCTTCCAGCCCACAGGCTAATAAGTTACACCCAGAATCCTATTTAGCACTTTACATAATTCACAGTTTCTCTGGTTACATACTTCGTCAAATATGACATCCCGCTGCGAAAGTTGGTCCACTTTATTGTCATATGGCAGTTCCTTGTTTTATATCATCCAAATATCGATTAAAAAGCAAAAACAGAACTGTAAGGCTGCTATCTCCGTACTTTCATGTCACACTTGCATACATGCACACAAATATTTGCTGTCACTCAAGGAGAAAAAATAACCCTGCCTGAAATGTAAACCAGCTCTACAGTGTTAGGCAGAAAGTGTAATTCCCAAAAACCCTGGAAGAGAGAACAATGAGCAGACGTACTTAAATTCTGTGTCAGCTATTTTGATGGTGCAGTTTTTCAGATAACAGAAATTAAATCATAATATGCTGTCAAATAACAGATCTGGATCCCAGAAGTCGACATGCTGGCATTTTAAAAATGCAGCATATGGATATAGAGCCTTTGTGGATACATATGCACTTAGCAAATATTAGAAAAATCAATCAGAATCTAAATGCAAACTCACTGAAATGACTAGATGGCTTGTGTTATTAATTTCTAATCCTAATTGCTTGATTTCATTCATCAGGGTTTATATATGCACCAGTACACTACTGAGGCAGTTAAAATTAAACACATCCCATTTTTCCCCCAGAAAAGTAATGGACTTTAACAGTCGTTTTATTGCAATGAGAGATATTAACATATAATTCTGCTCCTAACTCCAGGTTATAATGTAAGTGCATCCATTGATCACTTGCAAAAGGGAACAAGAAGAAAGTTTTCTTGATGCGGAGGGCAAATAAAATCCTGACCAGACTGTTATTTTCAGTGGAAATCCATCCAGTATCCAAGTACCGCACAGATATTTCACCAGCAAGTCAGAATTGTGGCACACAAAAAGTAAAACTTTACCAGGAAAGGCCATGTAATGAATCTACACCTGTGCTGCACCAAACCCATGTTTGTTGCTCTATGCGAATGTATCTGTGCTAGTTTAAAAGTAAACCAGAGGGACAAATCAGTAGAGATTACAAGTCAGAGTTACAATTTGCTAAAAAGATTACAATAAATATAATGATACAGAAAAAAAACAACCTGGTTTTAACCCCCCCAGAGACAGATGCATAACCCAGAACCCTGGGACCATGTGGCCCCTCCTGGGTGTAAAGTAAAAAGAAGAGGAAAACCTGTTTTGTCATGGTTGCAGTTCTGTTGAAGTAACGATCAGTCTTGCCGAGAGTGGCAGTCACAGTCCTGTTAAAGTTCTGGTTCCCCTCTAGATCCAAGGAGTGTTACCAGAAATCCCAAACCCCCAAGACTGAATGTGCTCAAGTTCAGGTGGGAAAGCCCAGTACCTCCCCCAGGGTGGGGATTTAACTCTGTGAGTCGTGGGATATTTTTTCGGAATCTTTGATGGCCTAGGTGTTGCGGCTGCTTGTTATGCCAGCCCATTGTGGCCCATTAGCAGAGATGACCCCTCAGGCTGGGTGTGAAGGTGTTAATGCCTTTCCAGGGGGAGTTTTCACAGCTGACTCGCTTGTGTGAAAACAAAAGAACACCCCCCCCCGCACCTGCCTTGCAGGGTTTCTTTAATACCCAGATTGTAGCCTGAGGTGTCAAGTGTGCCCTGGGCAGCTGCAGCAAACAATAAATTTATTAACAGTCCATCAGAAATTACACAGAGTTTTGGTTATACCCACATAGTGATAAACTGGCCCCAGCCCGTTACTAGGACAGTATCCTATCCACTAAGAAGGATTTTAGCTCCCACAAATTAAGACAAGCATAAAAAAATCCAGAGGAAAAGATACATATCACAAGAGTTACCCGAGGTTTCTATACTATTTTTCATGCCTAGCTCTCACAGCAGGTTACAAGTGTAAGTGGAATGATCTGTAACCTACAGATGGAGGGAATAAGGTTAACTAGGACAGCAGAGAAAGTCAGTGACTTATTCCACTGGAAAAAAATGCCTCTAACATGCACTGTATTAACAAACAGCCTTTGGAAAAAGTAAATTTGACACCCATTGGGGGGGGGATTCAATTAATTAGTGGGGTGTACCACTCTCCATTTAACGCATGCAGATCCCTACGGTTTAAATTTGAAGTTACATACGTGTATTATATACACACAAAATGATACAGCTTGGAGGGGAAAAATGGAAATTAGATGAGGAAAAAACCAAAACTGTGCGCCTTAACTCAAGCACTAAAATCACTACAAAAGAGTAACAGCTATGAAATATTTAAGAGTCAACATTAATATCATTAGACTTCAAAGGATATCACCTTCTCAGCGCCAGCTTCTTGCATTGATCATCTGCGGAATGAGCAGCCTCACATCAGTTTGTTTGCAGAAGCTTCTTCCCAACCACATCAGCTAGAAATGAAGCACTCCAATTCTCTAAAAGCCATAAAATGCCCTTGCAGAGATCGGCTCTGCACCTTCTCAAGTCCACCCCTGGATTTCTCAGGAACTTTGTAAATAATTTAATATTTCCATGGGGAGAATAGGAGCAGTCTTTAAGAACAAGAAGATATTAAACGCTAACAAGGAGATAAGAGGCTTTTGAACATTAAAGTTATATATTCGCAAAGCCTTCTTCCAGTTTTCACGGGCTCTTTTCTCCATGTGCAACCATGGTGGGTAGAACAGCAGCAAACATTTAAACAGTATTGCATTATTGTGCATAATAAAAGCTTAACATTTTTATTTTCTCCAAGGAGAAGCACTGCCTATATGCTCTCTAGTGGATGAACAGGGTTTTTACAAGATCCCTCCTCCCCTCCCCCCCCCCAAATGTGATCAAATATGAATTGAAAGGCTTTTATTTTGCCAGAATGCCAGTCCAAGGTTTTGTGTTTCTCTAGCAACGATGACACACTAACAGCTGAAGCAGGGCAGAGAGCAGCTTCTCCTCCATCTCTCCACTGCGTCAGGTGCCATCTGTGTCAGGGGAGCCAGAATGCCACACAACTTTTGACCTGGACGTTGTCAAGGACCAAGGGTAAATGGATTAGTGTTAAATTCTTTTAAGGCACGTTTTGAAGTGTAAGCTTGGCATGGGTATCCACACGTGAAGTCCTTCAGAGGCAATTCCAAATCTCACAAGTAACTGTAGTGATCCAGAAATCAAATATCAAGTTACTGTGGTATGAATTCCCCCTTCCCATGTTCCCTGCCTCCCATCCCAATTGTACCACTCTTCTGCAGTGCTCAGAAGTCCCAGCTGGAAGGAAGGAGGCTGTTAACAAATTGTTTCCTAGAAAGACTTTGTTTTCCACACTGAAAGCATGTCGGAGATGGATGCAAGGAAAAAGGACTCCAAAGTGTGACCTAACTAGAGGCCACCATGGTTTCACAAAAAACTGCACCTTCACGTAGAGAGCAAAGTAGCCAGTAATTGGGAAATTCATATTTATGTTCCACTGCTGCAAAAATCTTTGTTTCTTTGTTTTGGGTAAACCAAAGGCTTTATGTTCCAGGAGCAACGGCCTTTCATCAACAGTAAGTTAAAGGAAGTTACCCTAAAGATTATCAGAGTTTTCCAGTTTTAGCAGAGGTATCCTGCAAGAAACCCTCACTCTTCCCAGACAGCAGGTGCAGAGGCTGCAAGGGCCCATTTTCCTTTAGATTAGCTGTATGCATCACTTCTTAAAAATTTATAAATCACTTAGCTTTCCAGGAGGCAAATTCCCAACAGAGCAACTGGAATTACAGCTATGCTAGCAGTAAAGGAGGAGAGAGTTTGTTAGAGTTGGCATAATACAGTGAACTATACTATAAATTACTTCAGGAAATGGCTGCTAATGCCCTTTCTGTGCAGGCTTGGGGGATACCACTCTCCCCACAGTCCACTTCTGTGGAAATTAAAGAAGTTTAGTCATTTGAACAGAGAGTATAGGCTTCTGCTCATCTGAAAGCATTTTTTCCCACCTAGAGGGCATAATCACCAATTACATCTAGAGAATATAAATTTAATTATTTTTATTAGCTAATATGGTTTCTATCAGCAAGGAAAGAAAATACACTCTCAGAACTATCATCAGAAATTAGCACATTCAGAACAAGCAGCTAATCCCTATGAGAGGAGACACTTCTTGGGACAGTTCCTTGGAGCCAACTGATGGAGAGGTCCTGAAGGAAGCTTTGATAACCAGTAAAAAAACCAAAACAGAAACAACAAAGAAAACCCTGAAAACCCTTCTTTGTTCCTTCTCAACTCACCTTTTCTTTTCTTCTTCGCTTTCTGTCTTGACTCTGATTTCTGAATTTTTAAGAGTCTTCAAAAATGTTATTTTTATATATTGCACATTCTGTACACTGAAATACACGTATCTCCTCCTTTTTGGCTTTTGAAGTCTTGCATTTTTTTTAGACTGCCTTACTCTGGGACTTCAATTTTGTTTTGCTTTGAAAATATTCATCAGAACAGTACATTTTAAAAATGCCTCCCTTTGTTTCTACCCATATCCCTCCACATGTCATCCTGCCCCCTCTCAGATGCAGGAAGTCCTGAGGCACTACAGGTCATACTGTTGGCTCCTTCTCTAATCAGTGGACTGAAACTGGCCCTCCAAGGCCATTTATTCCATCTGCTACACCTGTGGCTCAGGAAGAGGTGAACATCCATCCCTGGGGTGCCCCTTCTCCTCCACCAAGGGGCACAGAAGAAACAAAGGTTCCAGCCTCAGATTTCCGAGCTGGCTGCTTGAGCCAGGGCCAGTAATTCCTATTTTGACCCTTTTCAAGAAAATCTGACCTACAGCCTATGAGCCACTGTGCTTCAGGAATCCATGGGTAGGAAGCCAGCTCTGTCTTTTGTTAGCACGACCCATGGCAGCCAGGATGAAAGCCTGCTGAAGGTCTGCTGAAGGTGTACCCGGGTGTGTTAACCGCCAGATACCACCTGCATTGCATTCCATTCTCTTGCAAACACAACCATCCATCAGGTTTGCCTTTTCCTTGCAGGCACCTCCAGGGGAGAGGTAGAAACACATGTGCTGCGGTGTGACCTTCCTCCAGCTCCAAATTTTTCCCCTCTGCTTGGGAGACGCTCTTGGTGCTGCCTGACTTGAGAGCTGCAACCAAAGCTGTGCTGCAGTACCTGTGTGCAGGGTGAATCAGCACCTTCCCCCCCCCCCAAAAAAAAAAAAAAAAGGCTGCTGGGAGAGCTGGGGCAGTTATATAAGGCTGCAGCAGCCCAGGAAAGTTGATGTCAGAGAGATGAGGCAAGAGCAGCACCGGGATAGCTCGTCAGGAGACATGGATGCAAGAGGACTTGCCAGGTAACCCTTTACGGTGAAATGCACTGCCCGGGCTGAACAGTAGCTCGCACTTCTCATTTCTTTACAGAGAAGGACAAACGACTTCCAGCCCCGTGTGAGGCAGTGGAGTTGGAGATCCCTTTCCACTCGTGGCCTTCATGTGCAGGAAGCAGCCACTAATTGTCTACCAGCTCTGGGGTGATGAGGGGGGCTGACAACGCCTCCGAGGCATGTCCTGACACCTCCACACACCGGTGAAACAGAGATGAATGGAACCAGGCTACACCTTGCTGTAGGAGCTGTGTTACTCCCTAAGCATCCCTGAAGGCATCGTTATATCCACTATCATTAGGGCTCTCTCTCTCTGGGAAGGGAAAAGGTGACTAATGACTACCATAGAAGAACATCCAACTTAGTGCTGCACCTTACCCACCTCACTCCAAGCTAGAGCTGGATCATTTGAAAACACAGAAACTGTCAGCCCCCAATCACACATAATTTTAATTGACTGCCATTTCAGAAACCTCCTCCAACCTGGGAGTTTGCATCCTACTTCCAGTCGGCAAAGCTGTCACAAATCCTCTCGAACGTTTTCCATTTTTCATATTCCTTCTCGGTTTTTAGGTTTTGCATTTATATTTATTTCCCAAACCTCTTGCAAAGCTCCCCTCAGAGAATCTGGAATTTGGTACTCAGAAGCACGGCATGCGTATTTGTGTAGCAATGCTGACCACTTTTGCTTGTGATCAGTAACACAAAAAAAGAGACAGGAGGATTTTCCACATGCCTTTTTTCCCCCCTGTATTGGTTTTGAGTGTTTTTGCGTTTTGTTTGGTTTTGTTTTAATCATAAACGCTGGGAGGAGATTTACTATCTGCATTACTGTCTCTGACACTGCCCTTTTTTGCACCTTTAAACACATCAAGAACACCCGGTCTTCACTCCCTGCCAGGATCTTTCTGCTTCACCACTCCCAGCATGTTCCTTTTTTTATCACTCCCTCCCCATTTCCACTCATTTGTTTTAGTATTTCTTTCCCAGGACTCTGCAATCTTTCAAACTGTTCCTTTTTGGAGGGCAGCACCTCCTTGACTACACTAAAATCCCTCCTGAAAACACATCTGCTGAACTGCATGTAAGAAATTAGTCCTGAAAATTGTGTCTCTCATCTGCGTGCCAGTTCTCCAAGCCCAGATTCACCTACCCAGGAGCGCAGTCACCCTAGACTTCAGCTGGGAACAATGGAGGAGGAGGGGAGAAACACCTCAAGAGGATCATTCTGAGCACCTAAGATTTAATGTAATAGAACTATTAATAATAACATAAGAAAAGAATTATCCAGAGCTTTTTAGTCAGAAAAATCTACAGCTCTAGTCCCATCTGAATCGAAGAAAGATTTTTTTTTCCCCCCTGTTCACTGGGACATGAATTAGTACCAAGTACATAACCTACATTTCCAGTTAAACGTGCAGTGTTGCATACAGCCCTCCCTCTATATTTTAGTTCCATCGTCCAGTATAATCATCTTAAACTTGCACTGAAATGCACTTGTCATTTACTGCTCATTGTGACAACCATCAAGGCTTTTTTTTTTTTTTTCCCGAAATCCCGCTCCCTGTTCTGTTGTTCTGAGTCATTAACTCCATCTCCAATTTTAGTATTTACAGCCCTAAATTGGATGGATAGCTTGTTTTCAGCTCAGGAGCCCAGACTGCAATTGTTGGTGTCTCTCTTTTAATTTTCACATGATGTGCACAGGGTTGAATTCTCAAAGTGGTGGGAGGCAAAGTACTTAATGTACAAATCGGACCACATCCTTACCCCTGGACTCAGTGGGGCCCTACATCATTAAAATTAGGCACTTAGTTAAACGCTTTGCTGAATCAGCTCCAATAGTCCAGAGCATAAAAGCCCTGAACACCTTCTTTAAAAGCAGATCTTTGCCCCACCCCTATTCACTTCTGTGCAACCGAAAAGTTTCCATAGTACGTGAACTTATCTTTGCTCTCTGAAATGGTGTCTAATTCAAGTTTCTAATCTTCGGCTTTTTATCTTATTCATTGCTCCCTGAATGTGGAATTCACTATCTATTCTCAAAAAGGAAGTAAGTACAACCACTGTTTCCTAGACAACAGAAGAGCAAAATTAACTCTTCCCCCACCCCTCCCAAAACAGAGACAGAAATATTGAACTTTACTATCTGAACCACACTACAGAGGAGCTACCTCTAAAATAACTGAGGTTACAAAGCAATGCAAGAGGGGAGAAAAAAGTGTCACGCTGCTACGTTAGGAAAGCATGCCTTGCCTTTCGCTCCACAGACTTTCCCAAGCAAAACACAATTAGCCTCAGCCACAGAATCTTCAGACTCATCTTGACTTATGATAATTAAAGCAGCAAAAAGAAATTCCAAAATCTAGCGTGGGTAAAAATCCCTGCTTTTGCAGAAGGGCATACAAACAGAAAACTACAGCTGATCGTCTTTGCAAGGCATTTCTGTAGGCACCGATGAGACATAAATCATAGAGTTGCAAAGAAACAAAAGTGCAAATTTAAGCTGAATCTACCGTGTTGGCAGCCCCATGATGGGTATTCATCTAGCAGGGTTACAGATCTGGCTAAGCCTCTCTACCTTTACAACTGGAATCCAGTGGTGCCTCATCCTGAGGAACCTGCACCTGCTTTTATATTATCTCCTTGTAAAACTTCGGGGCTGTGCCACTCAGAGGTGTTACTAAAGGGGAATAAGCATTTTTAGACACCCATAAAGCAAAACTATATCAACTTGCTTTATATTTCAGTGCTTTACGATTAGTTTAATGGAGCCTTGAGGATCCAGGAATCTTTTCATAGTTGTGTTTTGTAGCCATTTGCCTGGGTTCTGCCCATGCACAGCCTTACAGCCCAGACCAGAGTGATCCCTGAGCCAAGCCACGATCAAATAAAAGTGATTGTGGGGCATTACACATGTTTATAACAGATGTGAAGAGGAGATTAATTTTCTATGATGGGGAAAACCCTGAAGGTACCATAAAAGTCCTCTGCAGGTATATGTTATGCAACAGCACAGTCTGCAAGCCTGACACGTGAACAGAGCATGGTTCATGCAGCTCATGGATGTTTTAGTGTAAAACATCTATAGGCCAGAGCATTTACACAGTGACTGGAACCAGCAACATGAGAACACTCTATCCAGTTGTATAGTTAAGAACTTGGTGGCTGTTGAGTATATATAGGCATCTCTTGGGTTTCCCAGGAGTCAGGGCCACATGGTATCTAGTGTGAAGAAGAGAGATAACAAATCTCTTCCTTTAATACAGACATATGTGGGGTATTTTTGCTCTCTTCCCCCAGCTCCAGTGTACAGTGCAGCAATCCATCATGCCTCCCAGGCTTTTTCCCCTCACCAAAAATGTAATTGCTTGTGTTGAGTTGCATTGGAAAAGGAAGAAAGAAAGAAAAACAACGAAGAAAAAACAAGTGCATTTCGTGAAGGAGGGAAGAAACAAGTTTCTTGATAGTTACTTACTCCCATAGTGCTTAAAGACATGCTTGGACACAGCATAGTCACTCGTATAAACTCTATTACAGTACTTGTACATGTGTATTTTCAGGCACATTTTCCTCCTTTCCAGGACATGCAGATCTGCAAGCTGCCCTGAATGTCAGAGACATCCAGGGAGAACTGCAGATAAGAATTTTAGACTTAAGAGTACAACTCACAAAATGCATTATTTGGCTGTCAAACCAGGACTTGCTAAATTAATGAAGCATTTTAATTCCCAGATCAACAGAAGCAAAGTTAATTTTGTGAAAGTGTGCTAGATTCCAAACCTATTACTATTAAGACTAACTTAAACCTCATCTACATTCTTCAGGGAACAGGAGAGGAGAATAAACAGAGGTGAAATTAAGCACAAATGTGAAGTGGTATTTTTTTTTGACTGCAGTAATTTTGAGAAAAGAAAGTTAGAGGCCTGTTAGCACTAATTCCTAATAGACTGGTCCATTTTCCCACAGCCTACCAGATGCCATTTTCTTTATGTACACTTTTTTATTCCCTTTCACCCTACAACAACCAGCAAATACATTTGGTTTTGCAGGGGTTAAGCTTATATTTCCCAATTATCATTTGTCCTGTAGGAGTTGTTGAGACATTTCATGGATCAGAGTTCCCAGAATTAGGTTTTGTACAGACGCAGAACAAGGAAATGGTCTTTGCTCTAAAGATCTTGTACAGTCTCAGGTCTCAAATGACTCTCAAAATGAGAAGCAAATCTACTCAGTAAAAGGAATTCAGGGCAGAGCTAAGCTCTTGACTCCCAGTGGTCAGTCTGTAGACCATCTTCTATGGCTTCTACGCTGCAGAGCTGCCTTTAAGCTGTATAGCATGTCAATAAATATTAACATTATGCTACTAATCACCAGAGACGTGCAGAACTGGATGTACAGTCTTCCTTTAAAGGAACAATATTTACTTTAAGGTTAGAAAAGGTATGTATAGATTGGATGTTCTTAGAATTGGATGTTCTAAGTCAGTCTTGGAAAGGGGTGACAGTAATGATATGGGATGAGACTTATGATCTCTACAGGCCAGGAAAGATTTAATTCTGAAGACCAGATTTGTCTTGCATTGTCCTTGCGAGTCCTGAGCTGACAGGTTTTGAACTGGAGGGACGGGAAGGTCCTACTCTTTTCACCACTGCACAGGAAATCACCAAACAAATTGGCAGGCAGGTGACTTGGTTGACATGAAGACATTGAGGATCAAGTTTCTCATTCAAATCAGGTCAGTCTAGACAGGAGCTGGCTTGGTAGCTTTCTAGCTCACTTAGATCAATCTCTTTTTCATCTGCTTCCACCCCTGAGGAAAGGACTATTCCCTGACAGAAAGCTGCCAGACTTCTACAAAACCAACTGCAACAAAAAAGATTTCAAATTTTGCAATTAGAGTATTTTCAATGGAATTTTCCCCAACCACATAAACCTAAGTCTCCATCCTCGCTTTCAGCATTTGATGAAGAGGTTCTGAGACAAGCCTGCATTTCAGATGCTTTTGGTTTTCCTGAGCCTGCTGCTTTCTAGGTGGCTCCAGGGCTCAGCCTGGACAAATGGGACCAGCCAATTAACACAACATTCTTCACCTAACTTGACTCCAATCAAGATGGATTACATAAAGAAAACCTGATGGGAAAATCTGGTCTCATTTCTGTGCAACACAAGGGTGTCCCACCAGGCCCTTGAAAGGGGAAGGCTCACTCCTGAGTAAATATTTGACAAAACCAAGATTAATCAGCCCCATTCAGGCATTTTATAGAGTTTGATTAAGGAATCTCCCCAGGATAAGAAAAAGTGGGACCTGAAGGACAAAAGTACATCATGTGGCAACCATGGAAGAATTGTAATCCTTGTATTCTGCATTAATCCCGCAAAAGAAGGTACTCACAAAGCCACTTTTAGGCATAGGAATCCAGTGATCTGGGTTCCCTCTACAGATACCAGACAAAAAGCCCCTCAGATGGAATGCAGAGCACCAACATTTGGCTCCAACAAGGCATTTCAGAACTGGGGCCTCTCCTTCTCCAGTGTTTATGGAGGATGCCAAGAAAGATAATGCTCCTTGCAAATACCTCCAAAGGCTCCAGGCTGGGTTGAAAGGACAACAGAAGTTGTATATTAAGGTGAGAGCACAGATTCACTTCTCTGAGCTTCAATATCAAATTTTCTTTACCAAGACATTGACATACTTCATAAAACTGTTCAGAGCTCCTCAGAGAAAAAGCACTAAGTTAAAACTAAACCATCATTACTTCCATAGAAAATGAATAAGAGACTTGACAATGTATTTCTGTGCTTGCAAAAAGGGGTAGGAAGACGAAAATAATTGGCCTGGTTTTCAGTGTCTAACTTTAGAAACCCAAATTTGAAAATTTAGGTCATGTGACAGCGTATACTATTTAAATCTCATCCCTTGGATTACTGCAACACGAAGCCACCTTTTATTCTTCCTCTAGTTGTGATTTTAAAATGAAAAGTGTTCAGGGTAAGAAGTAGATCTTCCCTATTAAAATGTTCTGGAAACTACATCATCTTATTAATCACCAGTAGGAACTACAGCGACTTCAAACTCATTTTGTTTTGGAGAACTGACCATTAAGAAAAGCCTCTGCGTGCCTGGAAATGCAGAACCTTTGCCAAGTTTATCAATACACAGAGGCAAAATTGCTGTCAACCTGACCTGGACAATTGCAAAGGGTTCATTATTCATGCTCATTCAATTTCTGGCCGTTTTGCTGAGACAAGGATGATACTCAGTGCCAATTTAGATGGTGGTTTGGAGATGGACACTTTCCCACTATAAACTGGACCGTATCCACTGGCTTATTTCATGCACTGAACAGCTGTTGCAAGAAAAAAAAAAAATCCTGATCCAAGCCAGTGTCCCAGAGGTAAGGGATCCTGTGAAAAGAAATGGCACTGTGGCAGGATAGACCCACCCTGATAAGACCTAAAATCCAGTCAAGCTATCACGTGAGATCAATTCCTGGAGCCAGGCTGTTGGCTTGGTGTTAATTATGATGAAACCATCCTGGTTCACCAGACTTTGAATACACACCCTGCTTTTTGAAGTCTGATTTCACAGATAGGATGATAGCTGGCCTGTAAATGTGTGACTAGCAGTCAATCACTTTATACTGTGAAAGTCCAGTCCCCTCTCATGCCATCATTAAAACCTGCGGGACAAAGTGGTTTAATCATACCTCTATAATGCCTTTAAATTTAAACCATTAACACAGTCCGAGGCTAAGACAGGATTCAGCCCCACCTAAACCCTTCTCTGAGAAGGAGTTTAGAAAGCAAGGAAGTCCTTTCTGTACCTTGAGACTCACCAGCAAGGCTTTGCTTTTTATTAACTTCGTCTAAGCCTTCCACTCCCACCCAGGACAGGCATTCAGATGTAATGTTCAGAAAATTATGTTTCAATTTAAATATTGGTTTGGGAATACAGAAATGCAAAGACTGCTTTTAACCCTTTGCTTTCGAGCTTTGAAAATAGCCAAGCTCATACAACTTTGACCCCAAAACCCCAAAACTCAAATTGCTTTCTCATGCATTTGCTATGCAAAGCTTCAAGGAAAGGAGAGAGAAACTTTCCTGAGTGTGTAGCTAAGACACAAGGGTAAGGAGGAAAAGTGAAGAACATCCCTTATAAGTAGGAGGTTTGACTGGTACTCTGAAAAATTGCAATTATGATTAACTATAATATTTTAAAGGCTGTGCCATTGCTATGTGAACATAATCCCAACTCTTTTGTATTTGATTACATAATAAAGTTATGTGACAGCTTCTTGCAAACATTTGCATTCATTACTTCCCACTATTATTCAGGTCAAGTATCTTTATTACTAAAGCTGTAGAATAAACCTTATTTATTTTGGTTCATCTGTTTGCTCCCTAGGGAGAAAACAGCACACACAATTAGAAATTTAAAAAAAAACCCCAAAACTATTTTGCTTGCATTTTCCACGCATATTTAGAGAACTTTCCAAGAATACAACAGCCAGAAAATGGGGGAAATCACATTTCCTTTGAATCCTTGATTAATTTCTATGCCTTGAACATAATTTCTTCTTTAGTTATTCTTATTTATGTAATAGACCACCTGTCATATTACAACAGCACCACAACAGTTTCCAGAAGTCCAGTAATGTCAGAGACACAGGAATCCAACAATCCTCAGCTTGCCTATGTACCTTGATTTCAGAAAGCTAAGTACGCACGATGGAAGTGGAAAACACCAGAAGTGAGTATTGTCATGCTTGAAAACACCCACTCCGTGGTGTATAACCTTCCTGCACTCTGGTTTTGATACACTTAGCTGGTCACTCACGTACAGCTGCTGTGGTAACACCTGCTCTGAAGTTATAGCCAAAGTTTTGTCTTTTTCTGTGAACTTTTAGGGCTAAAGAACTCTTGAGCAGCTGAGTTGCAGAAGGACTTTGACAACATTTTAGTGATGTCCTTCCAGATGTCTGAGGACTTGCTGGAAGGAACTGGGACTCAGAAATCAACAAGTGCCTTCTGAAGATGGGTTTGGGTCTCCTACATGATTTCTGAGCTCCAGGAAGCACAACCTTTATCTAACTGTGGTCACATGTGGCTTTAACTGTCTGTACCACTTTGCAAGGAATAACTGTGCAAGAGCGCTTTAATTACCCATGCAGCATATTGCATGCTTATATTAACGATGCCTTTACATCTGCAACACAAAAATAGGAGGCATAAAGAGGTTTAGAGGATTTCATATCACAGCATCAACATAACCACATGGTGATTTCTGAATAGACCAGTCACCAGCTCCTGGAAAACCCCACTCTGTGTTCCATCTTGGTGGCATCCAAAACTCAACGGAAAGGTTGCTACCCCTTCTGAATTCAAAGACCCACATATGACATACTTTTGAAATGGACAGGAAAAAAACCCAACTCAAACCACAAAAGATTTTCCCTCCCCCAGCATCTGTCAGTTTGTTTATCTGCCTGTGCTTGAGCTCCTTGGCAGAAAGTCTCTGCAAAATATGAGGCATAAAGCTAATGCTGTCAAAAATCAAACCAAAATCCAAGTCCATTGACATGGCACAGGACCAAGAGGCTGGGAACCAGGCATCTCCTGGCCTCTGCCAGTACCATCCAATGAGTCTGGATGCATCTCCTGTAATTCAGGTGTGCTTACATATAATTTTTCACAGTCCAACAATTTTTTTCTGCCTGTTGTTTATACCGTATGTTTGTTAATACAGTGACTTGTGAGTCTTTGTAATATGATTAGATAGATAGGATGAAAAGGGAGCCCACAGGCATCACGTGGCTGTCAACATTCAAAATAATAGTTCAGTAACTCCCAGTATTCCAGTCCACCTTCATCAAGTATCAGAAAATTAAGAGAAAAAGAAAATTAAAAGAAAGAAAAAAAATCAGGAGAAAAAGAAAACTTCTGCTCTTTGTTGCTCTAAAGCAATCACTGAAAGCAAAATTCAAAGATATAAGGTCCTGGTTTCATCTCAGATAGAGTAATTTTTCGTATTAGCTGGTATAATGCAGTGGCTTGGATTTAGGATGAGAAAAAATGCTGATAACGCACTGATGTTCCAGGTGTTGCTAAGCAGAGTTTACACTAACTCACAAAGGCTTTTCAGTTTCTTACACCTCCCCACTAGTGATGGGGCTGGGGGGTCACAGGAAGCGGGGAGGAGACACAGAAGGGACAGCCTACCCCAACTAGCCAAAGGGATATTCCATACTGTATGGCACTGTGCTCAGTGTATAAACTGGGGGGAAGGCTGGTCGGGGGCTGCTGCTTGGGAACTGGCTGAGCATTGGTCTGTTGGTGGTGAGCAACTGCACTGTGCATCCCTTGTTTTCTATATTCTAATTATTTTACCATTATTATGTTTTATTATTGCTATTCGTTCCTTTTCTCCCCTATTAAACTGTCCCAACCTACATATTTTATCTTCTGACCTTCCCCCCTCGCCCTCCAGTTTTCTCCTACCAGGTAAAATCGCCTTCTGTAAGTTGTCCCTTCACAGATTTGCAACGTGACAGATATTATTAAGCCAGGAGAGAAAGAAGAGAAGCTACCACATCCCAGGAGCAATAGGTGCACAGGAACAGCTGCAATGTACATGCTACTGGCAGGATTATCTCTAGGTCTCATATGCAGTCAGCTCCAAAGGAATACATCTTCCACAAATGTAAATGTTCTCTTCCAGTGCTGTACTTGTTTAACATCCACTGCTGTATATTGGTTGTTCCCCATGTATTATAATGACACAGTGCAGTTAAGTAAACACCACTACTGCACAAGAGGTTCGGTTTTAGTACACGCAAATGAATGAAACTAGACATAAGCAGGTTATGAAATAATGAGAGAGTTGCCAAGAATCAAAGAAGAGATTGAATTTAACCATTATTAAAATGACAAAACTTGGGATCACCAACTGTAAACAATTTTCATCACCTAATTAAACAGCCCATTAGTGCTTTCAAAAGAGATGGCTGGCGGTGGCCACTCAGAAAAACTGTTGACTTTGCAATGGTTTGTGCTCCGAGTTAATGGAGTTGATTTCAAACAAGCACTTCCCCTATGCAATTCATTACAACTGCATCAAATCCTCTGTGCAATGCTGTTCATTCTGGAATCAA
The DNA here is from genome assembly GCA_036023395.1 of Myiotriccus ornatus. Lineage (NCBI taxonomy): Eukaryota > Metazoa > Chordata > Aves > Passeriformes > Tyrannidae > Myiotriccus > Myiotriccus ornatus. The sequence continues at coordinate 4,746,459 of JAYRBT010000042.1, read as the reverse complement.
ACCGGAGCCCACAGTGCCCAGCACTGGGGCAGCACTGGCTGCTGAGCAGCAAAAACCACCCCAGGGATGCACAGAGCACAGGGAGGAGGTGAGAGCACTGCTCATCACCTCAACAACCTTGCTGGATTAAGATTACTTAGTGTGCAGAGTTATTTAAAAATAAAACCAACCAAACAAACTCCAGAAGCTGGGGTTAGGGGCAGGGAAGAAACGAGGAGCCACCACTACACATCTAATTTTGTTTTTATTCTTACATTGAGTTAAACCATACAGCTAGAAATGACAAAGCAGAACCTAAAGCACATTCGTAAAGATGTACTGACAATGAAAAATGTAAACCCCTAGAGAAAAGTTAATTTCTATAAAGATTTTGAAGTATGTCGAGTTCCCTCTGACAGGGCATTTTGCAGTTGTGAAGAACTCTCCTGTTTGGAGTTCCTCAGAAGTCTCTCATCACCCATTGGTGTCAACTTAGAATCAATCATAGAATACTTTTGGTTGGACAGGATCTTAAAGACGATCTTGTTCCAACCCCCTGCCACGGGCAGGGACACCTTCCACTAGACCAGGTTGCTCAGAGCCCAACCTGGCCTGAGGCATCCACAGCTTCTCCAGGCAACCTGTGCCAGTGCCTCACCACCCTCATAGTAGAGAATTTCTTACTGAAATCTAATCTCAACCTGCCCTCATTCATCTTAAAGCCATTCCCCCTTGTGGTCCCGTCACTGCATGCCCTTGTTAAAAGCCCCTCTCCAGCTCCCTTGTGGCCCCTTTCGGTCTTCCCAAAGCCTTCTCTTCTCCAGGCTGAGCAACCCCAACAACCCCAGTGAGGGGCTTGACCAAGACTTCCCGAGTACTTGTGCAATGCCAGTCACCTGCTGAAGTGATTTGCCAAATGCTTCAGTGTGATCTGTGGCAGAAAACTCAAATGCTGCAATTCCCTTCTTCACCACCACCCATGCCAGGAAAGACGAGCAGAGCAAGATCTGCCTGCAGCTTCAACAAGGGTTGAACAAGGTTCCCCAGCTATCTATAGAGAAAAATTAAAGAGGGTGAAAATTTGTTGAACTGTTCTAAATTATTGTGAGTCATTGTTTAGAACAAGCTTCTCCCTGTCTTTATCGCTCTTAAATAGAACTGTATCTGAAAATATATTTGTTTATGCAAATTGGACATCCTTCTCCTATTTGAATTAGCACCATAAGTACATTCTGTATCAGTGCAGACATACTCGATGTATTTAATGTCAACACTACTAGCAACGATGGAGATTGGAAATATTGCTCTGCTTGTTGGCCATGGAATAAATTTGCCAAACAGAATCAGTGTAGCTCTAGAGTTTAAATTAATGCAAGCAACACTGTTATCAGTCGTCTTTAGCCTGCCACTCTTAGCTTCTAACAGAAACATTTAGGAATAGGAAGCATTACATCTGGCTACAGCTGCATATTACATGGTCCATTGAGACTTAGATGCTGATGGCTGAACTGAATAACAAACAGCTGGGTATAAATGCAAAGATCAGGGAATCATAAGAAAATGCTTGTATAGTATCTTTGAAGCCTCAAACACAATGATACTGTATTAGCACTCTTAGCATCACAGAATGAAATAGCCTGAGGATCAGCATTCAACTCTTCAGCGTGGGGAAGCAGCAACTTTCAGGCAGGTAGCAGCAGACTTCTGACTACTGTAATATTTATATTCAAACAGTGTATTTTATTAAAAAGTTGGTTGTGAAAGTAACATGAATCCTGTCTGCAGTGCCAGGCAAAAGTCAGCTTGCCCCAGGAATATGGGACATATATCCTCTCCATCCCTGGGAATGTTCTGAAAATTTTTTAAAATTAACAAACGTACTTTCAATGCCATTGGAAATTTAAGACACAAATGCCTGAAATGGGAGAAGTTTGATTCAGGGCAGCCACAAGTCAGTTTCCTGAAAACTGTGTTTCTCTGAGCCCATAGGTCTAAAAATTGCCAAGAAAAAACAAATAGCACAGTTCTGGTGTGGCCACCAGTGATGAGCGTTCTAAACCATCCTTCAGGTGTTCCCAGAAGCAGAAGCTGCTGGGGCAATCCTTTCAACTCAGCAGCTTCCACTGAACGAGGATTTTATTTTTAAGATAAAGAACAAATGAGTGTTATTCTATTAAATTTACTAGACATATTGCACGTTGTCAGGAATGACACTAGACACGACTGTCTGGCCTACAAAGCAGCAGTACAGAAAGCATCAAAAGACCTCTCGAAGGCAACTGAAGAGCAAAGACAAAAAAACTCTGAGTGTGTCAAGAGAAGACCTAAAACTTGTCACTAATTGGCATTAGGGAAGAAAAAATAGCTTGTAGTCTCTTTTATAAATAGACTTCGTGTTCACTAAGTGAATGTGAGTAGTCTGGACTCGTAAAACCTAGAAACCTGTTTTCCTGCCTAACTGGACCTCCTACAGCTCAAAGGGCATTTTGTTAACTCTTGTTCATCTGTACCAGAATTAGCAAGGAGAGGGAAGGGGATAAGTACCCAAGCTGAGTGAATATAGGTATATAATAAGAAAGAATGAAGAGCACCACTCCTTGTAGCTCCTCTCATTAGAGCACATCTCCCTGTACTGTAAGTCTTTAACTCCTAGTGAATGTTCCTCAGGAAGATGGCCACTCATATTTCTGAAGTAGCTTAAATACCAAAGAGGTCTCCCCAAAGACTTCTTGAAAGCCTGGGGAGACATAGTTTTGATTCACCAGACAAGACTGAATAGGCTTGAGAATGCTTTTTGGATTCCAATGGAGAAAAAAATATACTGGAGGATGGTGGAGACGATTTGTTGAGCCAATGTAATGTTGAGTGGTGTTGGAAGGAGAGAAAGAAAATACATTTCTAGCCTGCCAGAGTTAAGATGGCAGACTTATGATGAAGAAGAAGAAAGAAAAAATAAGTCTTTAACGGGAAATGGTTAGCCATACATACACATTATAGTTCTTGAGCCTCAGGAGCTCACAGAAAGGTGTGAGGTGACATGGTATAGAAGAACACCATGCATAATAAGCAGGCAGAAACACAACAGAACTTGACATCTTGACAGAAATCCATCATAAAAATCAAAGCAAGGTGGGTTATTTTCACTAATTGGAATAGCAGTTCCCTTTTATCTGCCCGGGTCTTGATACTTTTACATAAGAAGAAACTCCCACCACGATGCTAGGACCAAAGTGGGTTTAACTTCAGCAAAGAAAGTTGCTTCAGTTTCTCTGCTGCAAATGCAGCCTCTGCCAATGTTGAAGATAGCTCTGAGAATTCAGAAGCATTAAAGAGGCTAATGTACTTGAGCTTTGTTCTAATTACTTTTCTTAATAAGTTTTGCTGGACCACTAAGAATAGATGCTGTCCTGGGAACTCCAGCACTCAATCACCACAGTGTTCCTGTGCATAACTTCCAGCAATCAGGGAGCAGAACTTGGAGGCAGATTTACCAACTTGGGTAGCAACTGCATAAAGCACGTGGATCTAATTGCCCTTACTGTCACCTGCCTTTAATATGAAGTTGCCCCTTCCACATAAAGTTGGATGGTCATAAACAGATCTGCAGTAAGACTCAAACTATTTCATCCAAATAATTTTTAAAATAGCTTTAAAAAATAACTGTGAACCTATGAAGAGCATCCAAATTCTTACTTTCTTTAGAATAAGAAAAAACAACCAGCTTGAAAGGAAAGCAATGAACACACACTAATTTTAGCCCAGACTATTTGTGCTTCTAACAATAAATTCGCTGACCTATGTGCATGCACTTATTAATTTTCATGGATTTATAGGCATTGAGGACTATCCCTTATTTATCTATTTATTAGCATTCATGTGATCATTCAACACCTCTGTGCGTGCTCCTCAATGCAGTAAATTACAGAACCAATAACTGCATGTGCCTTACAATTCAAATGCATTGATCTCCCTGGGATCAAACTCCACTTTCAGAGAAGATTTAAATGCCCAACTTATTGGAGGGAAAACATCACTCAAAACTGAAGTCCATAAGAGGAAAATGAATGGATGGGTGTTATGAACACAAGTGATTGATATACTATGATTCCATTAATTTCTACCCTTAAAAGTACACTACAGAAGATCAGGATTAGCTGTCTCCACCTAGGAGGTTTCCTTTAAGTTTCCAGTGCTTCTTTTACATGGAAGGGCAAGAATGTGTATTCTTTCTACTTCTGGTTCCTTAGCTACTGGAATGAAGATGGTAACACTTTGATGTAGGGAAGAGGTGTTTTATTTAGATGTGCAGTTTGAGCAGCAACACTAAAACTCCTTGGTGTCCAGGAAAACATCATGCAAACAGCATTTTCAGTACCATTGTTTTCCTCCTGAAAAACATGGCTGTTCCACAGCATGGTGTGGTAGGAACACCCACATTATGACCTGTCTAATAAACCTTTTAATGCTGTCTCCAATCATGAATAAAATCTCAAATCCATGAAAATATTGTAAATAAGTAAACAGCCTAATTACTCAAACTTTATTTATAATGATGTGAATTAAAAATTTTAGTTCAACTAGTTTCAATCAAGAGCAAACTAGTAGAAATAACAGCACTAGCTTGATCACCAAAAGGCCAAAATTTTCAGTGAAAAATACTGCTGGCTAACAGTGCTGGTTTCCTGTATCTAAAAGCTACAGTACTGGGCCTTATAGTCTGATTTTTATAAGCCTTATAATGAGGGTGGAGAGGATATACATTCCATTCTTCAGCTGCATTTTTGTTCCACAAAGACTGCAATTTTCAGTCTCTTGAAAATGTAATTATAGATAATGTTTGCATCAGTGGCAAGAACACAATGAGCACATGGGGCATGAAAACTCCACTCAAATCACATCCTCTTAGGTTACGAAGCTTGTCTTCTGCCAAGAGTGGAGGCATTTCAACAAGCTAATGTTCAGTATGAAAAGGATTGTCGTTTATACTAACCCATACATACATTCTGCTTTTACTTTTCCCATTATTCTACTCTTTGCATAGGGAACCTACATAAACCAAAATGTACCATAAAGTAAAAACATTAATTGGACTTACTCTGAAAATTTGATGTCTATAAAAAATTTACAATACAGTAGCTGAAAATGAAGAGGTGTATCAGTACACCTTGCTCAAATGACCATGCACTTTGAAGTTGCAAAAGTAAATCAAGATCAAAACAAAAAGATAGCAAGTGAAAAGGTATCGAGGTTGCAAGAGAGGAAGTCACGTTGAGATAAACTAACCAGGTTCAGGTTAGAAATAAGACTGAAGGCTGCTTCAAAGCTAACATGATCATAAATTTCAGGAAACAAAATCAAGCATTTGATTTGTTCAGAAGATCCAAAAGAGTAAATTATTTTAGGATAAAATGAAATATATGTATCTGATATTAAAAAAAGAAATCTCTTTGAGAGGAGTTCTGCTTCATGTAAGTTAATCATATCCTAAGCAAAAGTGATTTGTGCCTCTACATTCAGTGTCCACCTCAGTAGTAAGCCAGAATCAGTCTGAGACATAAGTGATCTTGATGCTGCTGTGGTGCTATTTTCAACATATCTATCCCTTAGAGCACAGTGAGCTCCTTGACTAAGAAAACAGAACTGCTTTCTAAAGAAAACAAGGTTCTATACACGGAATGAAGAGGATGCATATTTGCACATGAGAACAAAGAATCTACACAGTATCCCCAAATCCCACCGGTGTGAGGGGCAGGCAGACCCAGAGCTTGATGCCACAGAGTATTCCAACCAGCATAAAGGGACGAGAACAGAGGACAGTCATCCAGTAGAGAACCTCCTCTCACTAAAGCTCACAATTTAACTGCAAGTCTTTCGATGCCATTAAACTTACTGTCCTAACAGATCAAGATGACTTTTTTTAAAAGAAAAAAAAAAAAAGGAGGATAAATTAACATCTAAACCCCTCAAGACACAATGAGATAACCCCAAAATACATTGTTATCAACTGTAACTTTCTATCCATAACTAACTAACACAGAGCACTGTGATTCTGAGCGCTAGGAACCAGCACTCGCACTAATTGTGAGTCCTATCATGCAGCTACCAAAATACTTGTCTTTCAGCAACCCCGGGGACGAGCACACAGTTGTGTTTCATAAGCAAAGAGGAAAATCAGACTTAAGCTCTTGTCACACTGAATATGTCCAATCAACATAAATTCTTTGTCTTTATTTGTTCGCAGTGCGTTTGGATCACAGATACAGAGTGCTTGGAAATCAAAGGGAGTCTGCCCATCGAGTCAACGAGCTTTGGATTCAGTCCTTAATTTATTCATAACAACCAGTCTTTCTGGAATCTCTGAGCCGATTCTAAGCCTCTCATATTCAATAAGTTTTACCATTACTTTCATTGTATACAGTCAAGCACTTAAAGAAAAGGTTGTTATCTACTGAGGCCTGTATATGTCTTCCTGCTGCATCATCTAACTCAGAGCTGTATATTCTTCCTGTAAAGGGGAATGCTGTTAATAATAAAAGTTTCACCTGAACACCTCAACATTAAAGAAACTGCTCACACACAAAGTCTGTCAAAGCTATAGTTCAGGAGAATTGCTTAAAATTTGATTAAATTTAAGTCCTACTGAGTTTAACCAGGTCTTCTTTCAGTGCTCAATATTCCTGGCTGAAACTCTCAGCTTGTCACATGGAATTAACAGATGCCCTTGAGAAAGGCATATTACGTAGATCCACATGATTTGCATTGGGTAAGTAGGGCAACTTGTGGTTGTGGAAAAAAAACAACAAACCCAACATGATAGTATCGTATTTGGCTCACAACTGTAGTACAAGACTGTTTCAAAAACAGGGCGGAGGGAACCTATCTAAAATATCCACTACAAAAATGCAAGAAAAACTACTATACTTTGTTAAGCAACATTTTTATTAGACAACAGGTCCCTAGAAGACCTAGAAAATCATAGGCAGGGCTGATAATTCCAGTAGGCTGGGTTAATGAGCACAGACCAAAAAGGATGGTCACACTTTCAGGGACTTTCAAAACATGAGTTACTAGCTGGATAGTAAGAATACAAAATCATTAAGCACTTCAGATCTAAATTCTAGGTGCTTCTTCAAGTTCAATAGGTTTCTTTTACTTATCAAAGAAGGAAGAAAATAAAGCGCATGTTTTGCAGATATTTACAGGAATTTCTTCCATCAGAGAAGCAGGGTAGGAATCACAGGGGTGGGGGTTTTTTTGGATATTGAATGGGTGGTGATAAGGGAGAGCGTAAGGGAGGTAGTTCTTAACTCACAAGGTGGGAAAGGGCAGGAAAGGCTTCTTGCAGGCATGCAACGTGGATGAGAGCATGCTGGAGGCTCCCAGCATTTTAAACAAAGATAAGCAGGGCAAATTGCATATGCCAAGGACAAAGAAAAGTATGGCATGAAGTGGTAAGAGGCCAGAGAAAGTGTCTTAGTTATGTTGGTGGATTTTTAAAGTGCTCCATGCTAAGCTTCTTCACCGATAAAAAAAAAAATCCAGCTAGATCTATGAGGGGTTTCATTATTTACATCATACTATAGAATTGAATAAAAAGGCTTTGTTTGCTGGTTCTTGGCAATGTGATTATTTGTTGTTAAATATTTACACCTTTTTTTGCCCAGAGAGTTTTGGGAAAGGAGAGGGAAGTTGATTTATTTCTTTCTAAATTTTCATGAAGCCTTCCAGGTTCATGTCCAGAAATTATCAGCAGCAGTTTTGCATTTTCTGGGATTTGAGGCTTTGATGAGCTTAAAAATAAAATCTTCATTCCTGTTAACACATACGATGCTCCACTCTTTATATATAACATTAATTTTAAATTATTATTTTCTCTGCTAAGTAATCCTGAATTTGCATCCTTTATGAAAGCCTTGCCTAAATACATACCTTTCTCCCCTCACCTTCTCCTGCACATCTCCCTTCCACAATATCATCTTACCCAGATGCCTGGCATCTCTCAACTCCAAATTTACTCTATATATTGGCTTCATACCAAACAGGAAAATCAAGAGACCCAACTGGCTGAAGTCAGCAGCATTCCTCTCCATTGCCTTTCCCACCTGAGTAGAAATGGAGAGCCTACGGGTGGCTCAGAGACCTTTAAATCCTCTGAAGGCCAGCAAAGTAAAGAAGTCTAAGTGTCCCCTGATGTGGAGGTGAGGACAGAGGGAGGAAAGAGGCACAGAAACAGCCAAACAGTCTCTAGTTCCTTCAGAGCTTCCAGGTGTCAAAATCTTAGCAAGCCGAAAATTGTTCCTTTCTGAATCCTGCCATGGATCTCTTGCTATGATTGGCCTGCTGTTCATCAACGCACACACACACCAGGCAGCAACAATGCTCCTGCGGGACCTTTTCCCAAATCCAATAACAGTGTACACGCAGGGGGAAGAAGAAATGACCTGAAGGAGCCTGGAATAATACTTTGAAAACACAGGGATCAGCCAGTGCTGTTGAAGACTGTTTAGGCCACACTAAGCCTTGTAATGAGTATTTCTGACTGGGAAACAGGTCTCTCTCCTCTGTGAATGTTTGTTTCAAAGCAAGGGTTTGCACAGGACATGGAAGAGTTGCTGCTGTCTTACTTTACAATTACAGTAGGAACCCCATGTCAACATCTATAAGGCCACATGGTAACAGTCACTGAAGGAAAAAAAAAAAAACAACTCAAAAATACCCAGAATCTGACCCTAAATCACTATGTTCTACGATATCTACAATACATACTAAAGCATACAAAGGTTCATTCTGCTCCAGAAAAATACTCCAGGAACACCACAGACACGAGCATGGTAAGAAGATACTAAAACTCTTGAGCTTTTCCTATTCTACACAGCCTTGTCTTGAAGATAAATAAATGTGGTCTAGCAAGTGAGATACTGGGCTACAGTTAGGCGGCAATGAAATCAGGCAAACCCAATTGTTTTAAAAATCTGTAATATAGTGCTGGACTTTCTTTGGCTACATCTGAGCACAGTTATGAAGCTGCTGCATTTACTCTTTTCTCCACAGACAACAAACCAACTTAAAAAGGAAAAGTTGTACTCTATCTTCTGCAGCCAGACAATAGAGATATTAGTGAAAGCTGAGAGCCCTCAGGCGTTGAGATGAATCCTTCTCTCTGGCAAAGGGGAAAAGGTTTGACAAAAACAGAAGACCCTCCCTGCCCCAACTGAGGTGTGTGAACATCCTTCAAAAGAATACCTGCCCAACTAAAACTGACTTATCTTCCACTTCATCATCAAACAGCAACTCTGCCAGAAAGGTAGAACAGTATCTGAAAAGTTAGTTGCCTCATGTTTCTATGCTGAAGTTCACTCTGAAGTGAGCAATGAGGAAGAGACTGCAAAAACCACGTATTCGACTGCAATTCATCATTCAGAGCTGGACAGCCTGGCACAGGATGCAAAGCCCAGCATTATGCATTCCTCATTCAAGCCAAGCTCCTGGAAACCCATCGGAAGTTTGGCTTGAACACGGACTGCAGGCTATAGTTGGTAATAAAACATCAGATAATAGTGCTTTACGTGTCCAGAGAGGTTCTCTTTTTCTAAGAATTGCTTCTCTTGTCATCGATTTTTCCACATCCTGCAAAATTAAATGCTAATTTTATTTCTTCCTCTTCCCCCTGGTCCCCTCCCACGCAATACTGATCTCCAGGAGGAACTGGCAACACTGAACCTGATGGAAAAAGCCAGTGTTCACCTTGCAATCCTAAAAATTCAGTTCTTCGAGGAAGACATTGCATTACATGGGTCAGTTTAGGACAAGGGGAATGACTTCTGCATTTTTTTTTCCTGGAGAGATTATCTCAACTTGTGTTTATCCCTTAATTTGGCATTACTGGTTTTGTGGTGAAATCTCTGAAGCAGCCCCAGTCAGGATATTTTCAGGAATCAGTTTTAAAGACTAAATCCATACCTAATGTAATAATCACTGTGATTTCCTGAACTTTCTCTCTCTCTCTCTTTTTTGTTTTATTTTGGACATCAGGGGTTAAATGTAGTTTGGATAGGGCAGTTAGAATATGAAAAACTCATTTCTAAGCAATAAGATCTTGGAATAAGAAATGAAACTGAAGTAAGAAAAAACCTGAAAGTTCATGTACTGACTGATGAAATTATCAGCTTTTCTGTATGTTAATACAGAGCCACTGCAGATAAAATGAAAGATTATTCTTATTCCCCTGAAAGACATGACAAGGGGATCAAGTTTGCTGAAACACATGGTGGAATCAAGACAAACTGCAGCCATCTGACGTGCAATTTCTGGAGCGTCTTGTGTGAGAACCAGGTATGGAATAGGGTTTTCTTTAGGTGATAGCCACTGGGCGTGGAGTGTGTTTGACAACATTTCAAGCTCCTAATGCTTGCTCTACATTCCATCTGTGGTAAAATATAAAACAAAATATAAAAGCATTTATTGATAAAGGCCAGAACCAGATGTCTCTCTCACTACCAATGAATTGCAGGCGATGGCTGACAGAGCCAAGCAGTTGACTGAGCCAGGAAAAAAAGAATTAAAGAGAAGAAGGGAATAGGTCACTTGATTTTGTAGATTTTCAAATACAGTTATCCCCTGCCAGAAGCCAATAATTCTCAACTACCTGGGTCTGTTTCAGGCAAATGAAGTGCCCTTATCTCACACTAGGCCAGGCAGCATCACTGGACCAAGTGACCCTGGAGTCAACAACACACGTGGTGGGTCAGGCAAGATGTGGATGTTTGGGGTTTTTTTGCATCTCTGAGCAATTTAGAGGAGCCATGAGTGGAAAGGGCGCTAATATATTAAGCAAGAAGACAGTGTCATGCCTTTGGATTAAGACGATGATGGACCTTCATTATTTTTCAGGGTTATGAAACAAAAGACAGCTCTTGTCAGTTGTGACTTGCAATCAGACTGGAACTGCTTCAAAGCACATAGGATGTAGGAACAGAGTATGAGGAAAAAGCACAGTATAATCTGGGACAGAAAGGGTCACAGTCCTCCTATCATGGAGATATCCTGCTACACACAGCAGCTAAAGGGACTGTGTATCTGAACATGCCTCTCTTATACATCCAAAATCTCCACTGTTATCTAGGGGAGAGTACCTTTCAATGGAAAGAAACTGAAAAAGCTGAATGAATTGCTCAATGAATTGCTACCTATGACTACCAGGATATAGTGTTAGGCTTTTCTGTCAGGACTACATTTTCTTTGTGATGCTAACCTGCATGGAAAAATTAAAGAATAATAAAAACAATAATTAAAAAAAAATCAGAAGATCACTAATACCATTTTCATGAAAGATTAATACCTGCATCTCTGGAATAACCACGGTTCTAAACTCTAACACCCCAGGGTAAAATCTACAGAACTATTTACGAAATTAACAGGGATGTAAAAAACATAAACCAAAATGCTCAGGTTGCCGTTGCTGTTTTCCTGACAAACCTGAAGTGGCTCAGTGTGCGTAGGCTGATGGGGAAATAAAAAGACATGAATTCCCTGCATGCTCCTTTGCAGAGGATCAGTGCATCCCTGGTGCAGTGGCGAGTGGGGTGAGCTGGGCATGGCTGTCTCCCTCCAGAGTAACCTGGGCACAGCTGGACACAGCTGTATGCTTCCAGACTAACCTGGAACTGGACAGGATCACGTCTCTTCCAGACTAACCAAAGGCAGGAGGGTTGGTGCCCTTACAGACATGGTGTAAGTCTTTCCACGGTACTAAGCCCTAACTCCTTCCCTCAGATGTGACAATATGCTGCCCCTGACAGTAAGCAATGGGTAAACTTACAAAATAACACTAAGAAGGGTCTTTCTTACAGCTCTTGCACCAATGTTTCTTCTGGAGCATTGCTTTTGACCTTGGCTTCAAGTATTGCCATCACTTGACAGGCAAGGAAGAAGCTGTCCCAGGGCAGAGACCAGACTTAAGCTTCTTCAGCTGAATTGTAAGAGGCAAGAGAACACAGCTGTTCTCGTCTCTATAAATTATTTTTTTATATTTGTGTAAATCTAAAGGAAAAAAATTAAAATCACCAAACAGGCACTATTGGTACAGTAGGCAACTCCTTTGTGAATTGGCTCATTTAGGCATTCATTTAGATACAGTAATTAAGATTTAACACAAAACAGAAGCTGCTTTCAGATGTCATTTTGAAGGCCAGATGATCTCCTCTTTATTAATATTATAATTTTAAACTATTGTCAGCTGATTTTTCAAGGATCAAGCTGTGAGTGAAGAGAATACACTACTGAAGTGTGTCCTATTTACGTAACAGTCTCAGTGAAAATGAGAGATTGATTATAAATCTGTGATATAGGGGATGAATAAACTGCACAACTAAATCTCAAGGTGCTTAATCTGGACGTTAGGAGAGAATTTATACCTTCAGCATCTGCCATTCACCTTTTCCATTTAACACCATATGGAAGAACACAACAGCGTTTAAGGCAACATATTTCTGAAAACCTTTATGAGAAAGCAAGCAGCTTACTGCAAATGAAAAATGAAATCCTGGAGGGAACACAAGCACTTCTCTTCCTTTCCATAGGCACGCAGAATGCAGGAACGCGGGGGAAAGCAATTAAAGTATGATGATTCTAAAGGGGAATAATTATTTCACAATTACTTGAGAACATTACATTTATTGCTCCAATTAGTTTTTATTTTCCAAATAGGCATTCTTGTTCCTGCATTTTTCTTGTACATGTGAACGTTTTTCTTGTTCTCCCATTTCTTTGCTAAGGAAAGCTCAGCTTCGCTCTCTACGTGTGTTCCCTATTTTGTGACTTCAGCCTCTGGTTAAACCTTGCCCTGCCACCAGTTTGGTTTAGTCAAAGGAATCCATGTCAGGAGATGTGCAATATACTTTGCAACTATATGAACACACAAGAAACAACGCACTGTAGGAAACACAGTGTGTGGAAATGAAGAAAAAATAAACAAAACACCAAAACATCATCTCTCCACTTCGAAAGGAAAGAGTTTTTCATATGCTTAAACTATAAAACAATGATTTCTCTCTAGAACGTTGTCTCACCAAAGTGTATTCCTTGCATTCTGGGAGCTTTTAAAAATTAAAAGATTTTGTACACCTTTACCCTATATTGGTTTGGTCAAATATTTTTATATTAATCCATGAATTAATTATGAAATTTGAATCATCCAAATGCTCATATCAAACATCCTAAAATGCCAATGAAATATTTAGAGTTATCAAAGTTTTTAAAGCAATCATAACTGATGATTAATTTGGATGATGAATACATGTGGGGGAGGCTTAAAAACTTGTGAGATCATATCACAGGAAGTGAAAGATATATTTAAATATTGATGTGCTGAGAGTTATCATAGGTTAACTACTGAATGAGGTTCTAGAAAAGATGATGGGGAGGAGGACACCATGAAATTGTAATTACTTAATAGTAATCCAAAGATTTATTTTCTTTTCTGAAGCTCTTTGGCGACAGTCAAGAATTTTCTTCTTCTTTTGCTTTGCTTTTCCTCAGTAGTGGCCCAAGGAATCTGTCATGCATGTAACTTAAGTAACAAGTCATATTACTTAAAGTAAAGCAATTACTGGATCAGAGTTAAAATAAAATGCCAGTATAAGGATGAGACTATAGACTTAGAAAATACCTGATACCCAACTTCCCGTTTTCAGTTAGCAAATCATGGTTTGATGTTCTAGATATAAAAAAGACCAGACATTTAAAAAATTATATTTGCGAGTAAATTGAGTTTCCCTGCAGTGAAGTCTAAAAAAAATAAATTCCTTTTCTCCAGTTTATGCTAAAAAAAGTCCTATTTTGCAGGTATAGTGCAGAAATGGAAATTCTGGATTTTAAAGTGCAAGAATGCCCTGTGAGTGATGACATTCCTTATTTACTAAACAATAAATACAAACAAACAAAAAGTATCAAAAATTGATCTTCATGGGCTTTGTAATTAGCATAGTGCATGTATATCTGATTTTGACTCATCTTGGATTAAGAGAGGCAGGAATTCAAAGGCTAAATATTTTTACACATAATTGCCACGGAATCATGCAGTTGCATGCACACTGTTTAAGGATAATATATTTTATTGGCATTACACTCAGCTACCAAAAAATAAAGTAAAATTTGAGTTTGTTTGAGTAGTAACAAACACTGTTACTCATTTATATTAAAGGTAATCCCAGGCACTGGAATGTGTAACCTGGGATGGAAAAATCTTCAGTAGTATTGCAGAAATCAACATGGAGGGTTACAACGATGAGTATTTAATCCTCAAAGCAACCACTTTACAATCATCCAGTTGGCATGTACATGTAAGCCAGTGAAATTACTAAGCGAATTACATTGAACTCAGATTTTATAACCTCACTTGCTATTAACCCTCTCCTGCCCTGTCTAAATATACACACACACATTTCACTTATATATTTCACCTCCATACACCTGTGTATTTTCTTCAGAATTGCTTCTTCCCCGCAGTGAGCACACACAGACTATGCATAACAGCAGTCAAACAATTCCTGATCCTTCCTCGAGCACTAAACAAGCAGTCTCTTAGCAAGCATTTACTGTGGTTAGAGCATCCAAATTGCCAGCTGCCCTCAAGAACAGGAGTTCATGCATCTTTATGCTTCATATCCTGGAGTATCTATTTTCCAATACCATGTCATTAATTAACTTTTACTAGTACATTGCCATTCAGTTACTAACCAGGTACACTGATGCCATGCATACAGTTTAATTATACACAGTCATGCTCAACGTATCTGATGTTCTATTTTACTTCCATTTAGCTAGATAATAGCAGCAGCAAAATTTGAAAGGAAGCAACATTTAAGAGCAATTAACATTCTCACAGAGGTAAGAGCATTTTAACTTTGCAATTATCAAGCTGGCAGTTAACTTTCACAATAGGTAGGCACTGAAAGTTATTCCTTCAAAATTCCCCTTCTCTGTTACTTGTTGAAAGAATGGATGATTTTGAAAAGAATTCCCTGCATAAGAACTTTTAAATGTGTAAAGAATGGGAAGTGCAAGTGATATTGTATGGTACCGATTTCCCAAAACATCTGATACGCCACCAGCATATAAAAAAACCCCCCACAAACAAATCTAGTTTTGCCAATTTCTGCTGTGAAACAGAAGTGTTATACATATATTTTGCTAACTGCCTCACTTTGAAATAGGAAATTCCTTTCTGCTGGAGACTGAACCGAGCTACACTCAATGGCTGGAGCAGATGGCGAGGTTAAAAGTTTTGTGCAGCGCTGTAACTTGGAGCGTGCTCTCGGATGCTCTGTGCCACCCAGCTGAACACCGCCGGCGGCTCCCTGCACGCCCGGGGTGGGCCAGAAAAAGGGGAAGGTGCATCGTGCCCCTGACCCCTTATGCGTAATCAAACCGCATTCTCGTCAGGACTGATTAGCCCAGAGAGTTGGGGACTTGCAAATAAACGCATGTCACCACTTGGCTGGTAAGGATGGTTTTAACCAGTGAGTGACAGAGTTTTAGAAAGCCATTGTGGCAAAGCTCCCACACACAGCATTTAGTTTCAGGACTATTTCTGTTAGAAATAGAAGCTCCCTGAGTTAATGGGAATTTAGCCTCAATATTAATTTGCATGCATGACACATGATCCCTTGAAATTGTACCATCTTCACAATCACTTAGATCAGCAGCAAAGCAAAGCTTGGTTAATGCAAGGAAGCGCATCACAACACGACCACTGATGATGCAAGAGGTAAAGGTTTTTTTCTTCAAGAGGTTACTAAATTTCCCCCTGCCCCCCCAAATACATGAGGAACCAGCACCAAAACCTACAAGAATGTGTGTATTTAACAACTCCATTATCAAACTTCTGTATTTTGAGGTCCACTTAGAAGCTGACGTTTCTCTAGAGTATTTTTTTTTCCTGTGGACACACATTAAGATCTGTGTCTAATAAACATTGACTGTGTTTCAGGCTGTGTTAAAATATATTATGGATGCTTCCCTGAAAAAAAGGAGTATGAACAGAGCAATGCAGAAGCAAGAGTTTGACACGGTACTCCCCCCTCAAGGGGCAAGTTGGAGATAAAGTTATATAAGACTAAGTGACAACAGGGCATCATCAGCTACAGTTAATGGTGCCTTTGAGCCAAGAGATGTTTGTTAGCAGGATCTTTTCTGACTGCCTGGAAGGACAGCAGGTAGAAAGTGTAATCAAAGCTGAGACGATGAAAACAAGGGAAAGCTTGACTGTGGAAGGTCCCTACAGAGGGCTGCAAAGCAAGAGGCAGGAATGTTCAGCTTCTACTTTGTTCCCTAACAGTCAAACCTATGCAATTTTTCTGCGAACGGGGAGAACTGGCAGCACTTTTACCAAAACTGACTGATAGCAAAACGGGGATCCTACCATGAGAAAAACAAAACACAGCTCAGAACTCTTTAGAATTTAAGACGACAAAATTAAGACAAGAGGCATCATTTGCACCCTCTACTGTCCTTCAAGGACTGTAAAAATAGCGTAAGTCACCCCCACCAAGTATCTTCTCTCCTTGACTCTTGCCCCTCTCCCACACACTTCCTAAATCTCAGCTGCCTGAACAACTGGTCACTACCGAATAGCTCCATCCAGAACAGTGCTGGTACAAGGGAAAGCACTCCACCTTAGGAGAAAGTTTGGCTGCCAGTAAAAAAGGTAATAAAAGTCTGAATAGTCTTAGATGGGGGCACAGTGTGCAACCTGATTTGTGCAAATCGCAGGTGACACTCTCTGCTGCACACACGGGTTTATTTACACTTGTAACTTAAGCGCTGCCTCAACCAGAACAGCTCCAGTGCAGAGTCAGTGCCAAAGCCTCTCGCTTCATTGTAATGTAACTCAAACCACATTTGTCATCCTGATAAAAGAACAAAAAGAAACAAAATAAAAGATATTTTGGATACTGTAAAAAGGCAGCACAGTCCTCAGCCTCCATATCTTTCAGCAAGCGATTACTTCCTTGTTTCTGGCTTTTATTTTTTCATATAAGGCTTAGGTTACCTGAAAATACCTGTCAACTGGTAATGCCCAAGAGGATGATAATAGAAACTTTCAGATCGAGATTAATGGAGCAGAGCCGGGCTAAGGGAATACTTCTCCTTCTGAAATTCCAGCATTCAATGCCTTCCGATACATCTCATCCCCACTTTAACTGCACACGTAAAGCAACCATCCTCACCCTAATTAACACTCGCCGTACCAGGGCAGCTGTTGGGGACAGTATTAAAAAAAAAACAACCGAACAACAAACAAACACACAAACAAAAACCTAACAAAAAAACACAAGCCAAATGCTCGCTATCTGCCTGGTCTCCGTCCCAGTAGGTGCTTAGTATTTCATCTGAATTTGAAAACTGATGAAGCTTTCGCAGGGGGATTTTTATTCTGCCGGGAAAGGGTGAGGAGACACGGGTGGGTCCGGGCTGGGTGCAGGGGACAGGTGTCTGTGAGGGGACCCGCTGGGCACTGAGGGGAGAGCGCTCAGCTACGCGCGACCGATGCGCGTTTCTTCCTCCACGTTGCATCAGCAGCAGCAGCAGCAGCCGATAAACCCCCGCGCTCGCCCCGCGCCCGCCTGCACAGACCTGCCGGGACACCGAGCACCCCGGGAGGGGGGGACACACAACACGGAGACCACCAAGTGACTTGGGAAGGTGGGGGGGTGGGGGCACGACCCCCCGCCTCCCCTCCCGCGGACGGGCGGGCGGCGCGGAGGGGACGCGGCCGGAGCCCCGCGGCGAGGGCTCGGAGCCGGGCGGCACCCGGAGCCGCGGCGGGGTGGGGGGACCGGCGGCAGCCCCCGCCGCCACTTACATTCTGTCAGAGACCAGCAAGCGGCCGTCGACCATCATCTCCGGAAGGAAATCCAGCTTGAACGAAGAAGTCATGCTGGGCTCCGGGGGCGCCGCGGCGGTCGGCGGGAGGATGCGGCGGGGCGCGGCGGATCCCACAACTGCGCCGGGCGGCGGAGCGGCAGGCACAGGTGCGGAGGCCTCCCCGCGGCAGCCGCCAGCCCCGGCAGTTGTCACATTTCTCTCCCCCTCTCGGTTTTTTCCGCCAATCCCCTCCGAAATCGACTGCTGAGGCAACTGTCGGTGGAGCGCCAGGTGCTGAGCGGGGAGGCGGAGCCATCTCCCCGCTGCGGCTCCCCGTTAACCCCTGCGCCCCCGCCGCCCCGGGAGAGGCCTATTGCCGCCGCCGGGCCGGGGGATGCCCGCCCGGGGCTCCGGGGCACCGCCTGACCCGGCCCTGGGGGCGGCGAGACCCGCCCGGCGCCTCCGCGGCGCTGCCCGGCCCCGCGCTCCCAGCGCGGGGTGCGGGGAGCTGAGCCCCGCACGGGCGGAGAGCCCCACGCTGACACTGCTGGGAGCACACGCGAGTGGTTAGCACGGACACGGCTCTTCCCAGTACGGTGGGAGCCAAACTGGGAACACTGGGGTGGTTTGGGCAGGTTCTGAGTGCGGGCTCACTCCACTCAAAACTCCTGCCATTCAGACCTTGGCATCCTTTAAACGCTCAGAGTGCTGTTACTGGCTGGTAGTAACTCTGTCCCCACTGATCAGAAACAGGGATTTAAATAAGTAACGACAGCAAATCCTTTCTCAAGGCTGTAGCCTCCCAAAAACCCGCTCCCAACCCCGCTGCTCTCCCGAGTTGGCCGCACACAGAAGTGTCACCAAGTCGCACACAAAATTCCACACATACAAGTAGCTGGAGGCCCCCTCCCCCACGCCACCACCCCCTGAAAATCTGTATAAATTTTCCTTTCCATCTCCAAAACCTACTTGCCTCAGTACAAAGCCGCTCCAGGCAAAAGAATATTAACATATTTGCAAAGATTACTGGATGATCTGAGCAGTCTAGACAGACAGAACGTTCCTCTCCATTGTGTGTGCTTCTCCATCTGAATCTCTCTCCAGGTTTTATAATTTGATTTGTTCTGGATAATCAACACTCGCAAAAAGTAACAAACGCAAATTAAAACCTACTACGCTTAAACTTTTCAAAGAGTATTCTAATATAAAAATTAAAGTGACCCATAAATAAATACGACATCAGGCCAAGTTTTATTTAAATTTTGACCAACGTTGATTTTGTAATAAAAAATACAGACCAGGCAAATTTTCAGGGTCCAGTTTATTTCAATAAGAGACTTTTCCATTTTAAATAGTTAAAAGGATGAAAAACCCCTCAGGCTGCTAAAATTTTTGCCTACTTTGCAAGTCTAAAGAAAGAAAAGGTTCACTTGGCCCTCAACATAATCCCTGTAGGACAGCTGCAATCCTGAACAGATATCTATGGTGTTATTAATCTGCTCTGTTCTATACATTCACATACTGTCCTCATCACCATGGCACCTAAACATCCACGTAGAAAGGCACAAAGCAAAGCTATGGCTCCGCTTTACTAAATTCACGGTGATTCCTTTACGCCACCCATCCATCACAGCGTAGGACTATACAGCGGATAAAAAAATCAAGCGCAAAGTCCAAATGAAAGGAGAAACCAGCACAACTTTCTCCAGCTGGATGTAGCCACCTGGGTTTTGATCTGGGGCCTCCATGGTGGTTAATCCGGCCCAGAGCAGAGTTGGATTAACTTTCAATTTCAAAATCTTGCCACTGCAGAAGGGACAGGTTTTAGCTCAGAAGAAATACAGGCAGCTCAGTGAGGATGAAGATATTATTTTAAGTAAGAAGTCTCCACCCCCACTTCACCCTTTGCGGCTGGATCTGTACCACTTCATCATCAGTTTTTTTGGTACATGCTAAATCTAAGGGAGTTCAGTCTCACCAGCCTGTCGCTTTTAAGGACCACAGTCCCACTGCTGCTGACTGAAAAGTAAATCCACGCTTCGCACAGGATGCAAAGAGGGAGGAGGAGAGAATCACAAATAATTTTGCTTAAAATCTGCATATGGAATAGAGAGATCTTTATAAATTTGCCCCATTTTGCAAGGTGTAAGTGCTTAAAAATGCTTCATTAAAACGTATGTTCTTTTGAAATATTTATTTTCCTTTTAATTACATGTGAATTAGCTGGAAGAAGCTGTAGGGAAGCCCTCTTACTGACTTAAGCCTTCTCAGCAGTTTGTTAAATTCTAGCCTCAAATCCCTTGAGGGAATAGTGGATTCAAAGCAGCTTTTAATCATACTATAAGGAGGGTGAAGTAGTATGTAAGTAGGTCATAGAGAAAGCATTACAAGTGCATAGGTTATTGCTTTATTTAACAACTACAGTGTAACACAGTTTTCAAAGCACATTTGCTTTTGCCATTTAAAAGTTAGAAGCAGGAACAGGGTCAAATACAGAAAGAAGCCTTCTCCATAAAAGATACTGAGATATGACTCAAGGAGAGCTTAGAGGGGAAAAACTGCATTCGAATAATTTGGTTCTCAGACATAAATTACGTAGTGGCTACGTATGAATTAACTCTCCATTGCAGAGGGTAAGTGGTGAGAAACAAAAAACCCTGAATGTTTCACACACTGTTACAGGCTCAGCTCTGTTATTTGTAACGTTAATGCCAGATTCTTGAGCGGCACGTGCGCAAAATAGGAACTTTTATTAAAAATTAAGGAAAAAATGGAAGCTCTGGTCTGTTACTACAGTACAGAGGGAAACGAGGATGGAGAGTGGCAAGTGAAGCTGCATTAATTTTCACAGCATAAACCAGACAATGGCTCTAAACACTGGCTTAGAGGAGCTGCATTATTGCTGTGCTATCGCTGCCCGCCGATATTAAGTTTTTTTGACTGGTGGAGCATATGGCAGTTTTGAGGAAGGGACCTGGAATTTGGAATCATCAGTTCTCAGGCTTTAATCCTGTTCCAACCACACATGCTGCCTCCTCTCCATCTTCCCCTCATTTCAGAGGCCCAGACCCTGCTTGCCCCTGCAGCAACATCATTTATTCTTTGTGCCTTGGTTTCTCTGTAAGTCTAAGTGGGGCAGATGAAGCAATTCCACCTCACCTTTCCAGATTAGTCACCGTTCAAGCAGCTTTTCAAACGCAGAGCTACATGCAATTTTTCCAAACAACTCAACCTTTGAAAATCAAACACCTCTTCACAGAAAAAAACAAAAGAAAACTGAAAACCACACAAAAAGTTCAGCTGCAGAAGGCCGGGATTGAGCAGTGAGTTGCTGTCGCACGTATGAGCTCACTGTGACGTCACTGCCCGTGGCTTCGTTCAGCAAGTGACAAAGAGGGCAGACACCTCTTTCCTTTCCATATCCCAGAGCCAAATCCAGTGTGGAGCTCACATCATGTCCCCTCTCCAGACCCCCTCCTCACCCAATCCATAATCACCAATTTTCTAATCAGCTTGCCCCCCAGTATTGGGCCAAGGAAATGCTACTCTTGGAAACGCTTCAAGGGAAAGTTTCCGAATGACTTCACTCTCTCCCAAGCCTGCAAGGCGGTGTGAAGAGAGTTCAAATCCTCTGCTTTATTCCCCCCTAAGCCAGTGAACATGCTCGGGATTCAGCTTATCTCTGGCATCAAAGCAAGTTTCTAACAGAGGCAGCAGAAGCAGAGCTCAGTGTCGGCGGTGTAAATTTGGAGCTGGCTCAAATGATTCAGTGGAATCATTCAGGATCTTCCACTAATGCGAGAGGGAAAAGGAATCTGGTCCAGCTAGTGTTAGTGAATGCAAATGAGCTGTTTGCTATCTTTCACAAAGAAATAACCTTCCAGGAAAACCATGAGCCTGGAAGGAGTAGTGTGACTCAAACCAGACAATGCAGCATTTTGGTTTGTGCAGTGGGATATGAGCCTACCTGCCTATAAGGGAGGAAGCCCATCAGCTTAACTTTTAGTAGCAGACTTCTGGAGGGGCAAGAAAGGGTGGGGGGAGAGGGAAGGAGCACGAAGTAAAAAACAAAGCAAAGCACACCAGCACAAGTTACACAAAGCACTGGGACAGAGCTAAAGAATCATGTAAAAGTCATTAACAATTAAAGCAAAAAGTAGTGCATTTCTTTGAGGGGCAAAAATAATGAACCCAATTCTGCACCATTTTACCATTTGTGAAGATTCTGATTACTTGTAGCAAAACCATCTTTGTAAGTTAGGTCTGACATTGGAACACATTTTTGCATTATGAAGCCTTCAGTAAGGATTTTTTATTTACAAAACCAAACACACAGTGGTCTTCCCTTCACCATATTTTGAGAAATAAAATAGCCTGCGTATATCTGAAACCCTTTTAAAAAGAAAGTTAAAATATTGGTTAAAGTTGATCAATGGATTTTAAGTACTGAAATCTTAGCTGCTTGTTACGCCCCCTCCACTTCTGTAGGCTACTGTAACTAATCAGTAATTTTCAGAAATAAACGTCATTTAAAATTAGCCCTGTGAAAAGCTACCTCAAATTAAGCATTTCTAGAGCTTTCACTTGAAGCGCATTGATATTATGTAAACTTGGTTGCTATAGTAAAACTTCCCACTCAGTTCTTTTTTTTTTCCCCCTTCCTATTTTATACCACTGATGAGGTGATTTCATCCCACTGTGGGTATAAGGCCTTTGTTCCGTTTTGTGGGTAAGAACTCAATCTTTCCGAAAACAATTAGGCAACATTTTACGGCACAAGGCAGAAACTACATGGGATGGAGGGGTTTTAGGAAAGACCTTTAATTTGGAGAAACACCCTAGTTTGTAAACAGTGTGAAGATACTTGAGATAGCCAGTCATCACCCTCAGGTCCAATCCTGCACAGTGCTAGTGCTGAGCAGAAGCTGCCCAGTACTGTTTGCTCCAGGTGGGCTGTCCATGACCTCAGCACTATATTTAGAGAATATTTAAGTAAAGTAGTAACAGGCAAATCTTTGTAAGACCAAGACCTACCGTCCTGTTATTTATCTGCTGTCCTATTGAAGAGCATCACTACTGATCCATAGGTGTTACCTTTGTGTTAGTGCCTTGTGCATACTGACACAAGACCAAGGCTTTTGTCAACCCTGTCTTATCTCAACTTGGCAACAGACACTGACTGCGGGTTTTTTGGGTTTCCTTTTTTATTTATTTATTTTATGAACTACCTTATCTTCTCACCTGCTGACTGATTCTATCAACAACCACTACCCAAGAAGGAGAGTATCTGGAGTTACTGCAAGCACTGGGCAGACCTGATTTGCTACTAGACAGCAGACATGTTATTTATGGATTAAAAAAACACCTTCCAAACGTCCCGGGAAGAGGGAACTGAATATTCTCAGGTTTGGCTATTATATTATCTTCTTGAAAACATATTATCTTGTATGACTTAGGATAGAAGGAATCACACTTCTAGTGCTCTTGTCTGTGTTGCTCCATACTCACAATATGCAAAAGCTGCACTTATGTCTTCACAGAGCAGGGGAAAAACACTGTAGCAAAAAAAAATTCCTCCCTGCCACCAGACCCACAGGAAGAACTACTAAGAGACACAAAAACTTCTCTCATTTTATATAAATTTGAGTTTTCTGGAGATTTTTGCCCACCTGAAGAGCTGGTTACTGGGAGAGATGCAGGATCAGGGAAGTAGATGGTGAGAATAGGCTGAACACAGTGAAAGCCTGGATCAGGAGGTGAGGCTGGAGGCAGCTCCAACTCCAAAAGCCACAGGCAAAGGTAAGTGTGAATTTCTAATGTGGCATCAGGAAAGAAAGAAGATGGGTAAGTGACATCAAAAGAGACAAGAAGGCAAAAATAGACTTATTTTTAGAAACAAAACGTAAAGACATCTGAGGGATTTATTACAATATCTGAATTAACCTATTGCACTCAACTCTGAACAGAAGGATCCTTATGAGCTTACCTCTATCCTCCCTCTAATTCACTTCTACCACTTTCTTTTTCACTGCAAATGATTGGATTTCACCTTAAACTCAAATTGCAACATCTTTAAGGTAGAAAATTTCACTGGTCTTTTTTTTTAATTATTATTTTTTTGTGAAGTGCCTAGCATACATGTCAATCCCCAAAAATAACTAATACCCTGAAAATATGTAAAGTAGCTACCTTTGTTTGACATCATTATTTCCAACAGAGAATCTCCATTAAAGATCCATCATGAAGGACACAAAGAAAAGGCTCCTGCAGTACCTGTAAAGTGTTTAGATGTGCAGAAACCTACACCATGCCTGGTTATGGTGGTTTGGGTTGTTTTCCCCTAAATGAACAGTGTAAAAATTGTCACATCGGTCAGAGTAAAAGGTCCACCTAGTCCGTGACCCTGCCTCTGATAATGGATGCAAAGAGAAAGAGCAGGAGTATGGCAAGTGCACTGTAATCCTCCCCACCTTCCAGCAACCAGTGGCTGAGGGACTTCCTAGAGTCAAGGACGGCATCTGAACCAAAATGTTTAACAAGCTCAAAATCACTGATTCAGTTTTTTCCACAAATCCTCTGTCTGAAAGGAACATTGATGAAGTCACATGTTTATTACTCCCAGAGATGCCTGTTAATTCTGCTGTTTTTAACAATTTCAGAGATTTGGGGCTACAACAAACAGGAACACTGATTTTCTTTTCTGAACCAAAACATTTAACTCAACTTAGTGTTTAACATAAAATGTTTCACTTTGAAGGGTCACAATAATTCATCTGCAACTTTTAAAGTGAAACCCAACCCCTTGATACAAAAACTTTGTAACGGAAAAATGCTGAAACTGTGAGGTTCCCAGGGCAGACATCTAGTCTGGGCATCCTTTTGTGAGAAAGGCTCTTTGGGAAAAATTTTGGTCACTTTGGATTGCTATATTCAGGGGTGGGGGTTAACTGAGTTAAATGTATGTTCATCAGCCGTGCACAGACAAATCTCCATATGATTCACTGGAGCAGCACTGCAGAACACCTGGTGTTGCCAATGCAGTTCTGTTAGTGTTTTGTTATTTTTAAAGGGGGTTATATAACTCTCTCATTAAAATTAAATGTGGGCTGAAATGATGCAGGCAAATTCTCAAGCTTCAGAGTGAGCTTCTTCCTCACAGTTTAGCAGAAGATAGATCTTTTTTTAGGAAGAAGAGAAGGAAAATGAAAGCAGGAGGTTGTACAGTTGAATTGAGAGTCTCTAAAAATTTAAGTTTCCTGATAATTCACTGTTCCTTTTTTAGAGGTCCTCAATTCTTCAGATGCTGACCTGCAGCTTCCAGGGAGGGCAGGTGCAGGATTTGAACCTTAAATTTACTCCATAGCACAGCTATCCTATCATCCACAGGTATCTACATGTGCAAGGTTCAATTTCCACATGATCTGCTTTCGGGTTTCCTTACTTTCCACTCCTCTTTTTGTAATCTTCCCTATCCTCTGTCTGATTTTCCAGAAATGTTTTTTCCCCTCCTCCGACTCTGCTCTGTCTTCCTCTGGGTGACAGACTGTTGTCTGGCATCCTCAAAGGCTGCTCTTGAGGATGACCTGCTGATTTGCTGCCATGGGAACTCCTGAGCGAGGACAGCGTTTACCCCTCGCACACCGAAGGGCACAAGCAACAGTTCCCTGTGCCACTCTTCCCGCTGCTGAAAATCTGCCCTCCTCTATTCCACAAGCCTTGCAGGGACACTGGACGGCTGTGCTTGAAATAACAAGAGTGTTACAGCCTTTCCAGCGTCCAGCAGCAGCTGAATTATTTGGAGGAAGGTGAAAAAGTCTAATAGACTGTGTGAGCATGCAAATTGCTTTTCAAAACTAGTGGAGAAAAGGCTTGAGCAGCAAAGCATGAGAACTGAGAAAAACCCTCTGTCATGTAATGGCAGAAAGCATTATCTTCATATAAGTGCCATATTTAAAACCTCCTGAGCAATTTTATTGGTAACCTTATTCCTCTGAATCAGAGAGAGTTAACTTAAAAATAGGTTATTCTACCCGAATAAGGGACACAGGCTAACACATCAGCCACTAGGCATGCTACATGGAGACACAAGCAAGTAATTCTCCATTCCCCACCCCCAAGCACAATTTTGGGTGTTTTAAATGAAATAGAAGGATCATTTTCACTTGGCTGCATTTTACAGGGCAGCTTGTGATCCACACTGTGTCAGCCTTGTCAGTGCCCTGGCAGGTTTACAGCCCCACGGTACTTTCCTACAAGCACCAGCTCATAACAGCCCTAATCCGGTAATGTGGGCTTAATGCATAATATAATTTCATGAACCACCTAGAAAGTGAGTGCAAATCCGGGAGTCGATGCTTTCCAGAAATGTCATTTTAGTCATTAGTTTAGAAATGCTGAAGATGGATCTGGCTGATATTAGTCCACGGAATGGTTACTGATCCCTACGCTATCAGAGAAAATAAAGTTGTGCGTGAGAACAGCTGAAATCCTTTTTACATCCTGCTTGAGCTGATTACTAGTTATGCTATCTCAGTCTCAAGAACAGAGTGAGAGGTGAGAAAATTAGAGCCCAGACAAAGATTTACACAAAATTTGGGAAAACTCCTGCCCACTTCCATCAAATAAAGATAGCTAACGTTCAGCGCATCATTAACTTGCCAAGAACAGTATTAAAGCGACTTTAATTGATACATTTGCTTCTGCTGCAGGGTGAAATAATATAGAAGCAAAACAAAACATTAAAAAAAAAAAAGCTTTTTGACATAGCAAGAATGTTAGAGGGGGGAAAAAAAAAATCCCGTTTTTATTTCCTCTGTGAGGATGCCAGCAGTCTTGTTTCATAAACTCCAGTGATTCATCACCATCCCAGGCAGCCAATCATTCCGCAGGTCAAGTAGAAATGGGCTGTAGAGCCAGCAACTCCTGCTGCCCCGATAATGCATGTCATTCCAGGCATGGCGACATGCTTTCTCAACAGCTGCCATTTGCAGTTACCTTTTCTATGGCTGACATACAAGTAAATGTGTTGGAAGCAGTAAAACAGTCATAGGAAAGCAGTTGCAAAGATAAATAGCACCTGCACGTGATAATCTCTAATGTCATTAGAAAGGAAAGAAGGATGTGTTTTGAAATAGAATTTCTCTCTTCTGAAAGCATCACTTGACTTAGGGTTTGTTTTGTGTGTGTGTGTGTGACTGAGACAGTTTTTTTTTTGGTAAGGTTTTTTTTCTTGAATAAACATCCAGACATCTTGGTTATAACCTTAACAGATATAACTAGGGAAACAGGAAGAAAAAGAAAAACACTCCAAAAAACAAACACAAACCCCAAATAATCAGCATTTAATATAAAACCTTCTTGCAATTCACTTTTGAGAAAGATGTTGTACAGTTAGATTTTGTTTGAATTCAGTAATGCTGACTTCAAGGAGCACAACCGCTCTAATTGAGGGAAAAGGAAAGGATTTTCTTCTGTCACTTCTTTTCAGTCTTTATTCCTTATGAACTAACTTAAATTTCATGAACTGCTTCTTCAATAACTGTCCTCTGAATCATATGTAGTTGAACACTGTTTTGCAGATGGAAACTGAGTGGGGGTTTTATGGGCACAGGATTACAGAAATACACACCCTCAATGAAAAGTGTTTAAACTTAAGTGCACTTGTGTATGCGTGCACACAGATGTATATCTGTACATCAGAAACAAAGCATGTGTAATTTATGTACATATATCATGTGAAGACTCTGTGCCTGCACACAAATGGAGGAAAAAAATAAAATAACTGTTCCAAATAACAGTGCTGGAACCAGATTTCAAATGCATAAGATTATCCATATTAATTTATGGTAATCTACAAATGAATGCTGCAGAGACAGTACAGGTTATCCAAAATGGTACTTGCATTTATTGAGAAACTACCACAAAATATCTTCATAACAGATTTTGTTGCATCTTCTAATACCCCCTGAATTAATAAAATGCAAAATACAAAGTACAAGCTATCCCCTTTGGAACAACTGGCTCTTGAAATGCCAAAGGAAAGACAAGCATTTCTCTCCATACAAAGTCCTCTTAGACATCATGCTTTCAGATTTCATCAACTTAGGTGTTTTCAGGGCTGTAAGCAGTGAACTTTCCATCAGCAGCATCTTCAGCTAATTAACCCTCCTGATTACAATAATTAGTATTGATTCACTCCTGAATGACTTCTTAAGTATTCAAGCACAATCTACACTTGCAGTAAAACTTCTAGATATGAATATTAATTGAACACTCGCCTTTGTTTTTCAGCCCCAAAGGTATAGTTTGCAATCTTATATGGAATCACAGAATCATAGAATGGTTTGGGTTGAAAGGGACCTTTAAAGGTCATCTAGTTCCAACTCCCCTTGCACAGAGCCCTGCCCAGCTTGAATGAATGTTTCCAGGGATGGGGCATCCACCACCTCTCTGTGCAACCTGTTCCAGTGTTTCACTGTCCTCATTGTAAAAAATGTCTTCCTTATGTCTAGTCTGAATCGACCCTGTTTTAGTTTAAAGCCACGATCCCATGTCCTACTGCAACAGGCCCTGCTGAAAAATCTTTCCTATAAGCCCCCTTTAGGTACTAAATGGCTGCTCTGTATCCCCAGATCCTTTACTTCTCCAGGCTGAACAACCCCAGCTCTCTCAGCCTGTCTCCATAGAGGATGTGTTCCAGACTAACCATTTTTGTGGCCCTCCTCTGGATCTGCTCCAATAGTTCCATGCCTTTCCTTTGTTGAGGACTCCAGACTTGGAAAAAGTACTCCAGGTGGGATCTTGTGAGATGGTGGTAGAAGGAGAGAATTATCTCCCTTGACCTGCTGGCCACCCTTGTCTTGATGCAGCCCAGAGCACAATCAGCTTTCGAGACTGTGGGCACACACTGCCGGCTCACGTCCAGCCTTTCACCCCCAAATCTTTCTCTGCAGGGCTGGTCTCAATCCCTTCAAACTTAAGGTTGATAACAGAAACACTTCAGTCTCATTGTCTTTTAACAAAGAAAATATTAGCATGTTGGCGTTAGAGATTGTGGTTCATGAATACAAAAAAAAAATTGCTTACACACACACACACACACACACACACAGACTCCAGACTAATAAATAAATATAATTCACTTCCATTTCCTATGGAGGCACAGAAAGTCAGGTCACAGGTTAAGACCTATCTTGCTCTTGCTCTGGTAAGTAGGACTGAGGATGTTCTTTTTGACATCCCACCTGGTCACTGCAAGAACAGATAACAACTCGTAGAGTCTGAATTACCTCTGTTAGCTCTGTTGTGGAAACAGATGTTGCCAAGTTTGACAACTGCAAGGCACCACATTGCTTTGTGAATGAGTGAGATTCAAAACAGGTAACACTAAGGACACCTCCGATGTTCAGGCATAAGATCTCTAAACCTACACAGTCTCTCAAAAGCCAACACTTTCATTAAACATGCTAAGAAATTACTTGTGTTACAGCTTTGCTTCACCTTCTTTGATGTCAATAATAATTTTTATGGCTCAAAAAGCAATATTTCAGTAAATATGCATAGAAAGATTTTTTTTTTTTGAGGAGGAGGATTCACACAAACTAATTCAAAAATTAGTCTTTGATGTGAATGCAATGTCAGAAAATACCCTTGGAAAAGAACAAAGTAACTGGCAGTCCAAGACAAAAGAAATCATAGTATATGTATTTTATGCAACATTTTACCTGAAAACATAGAAACTACAGTAAGTTTGATATGAACTCACCTGTGAGCAGAGCACTTAGGAAACAGTTTTAGTATTGAATAGTCCTTAAAAGTGGTAGTTGGTTTTGCTGCCCAGGTGTCTGTTGGTGGCTGCTACAGAAATGACATTCACCCTGCTCTGGGCAGTCACTAAAGGGACATTTCCACGTAACTGAGAGTGAGGGACTCACTGTATTGCCACTCACAAAGGGCAGTAGCTGCTAGAAAGCTCAGGCTGCTGGAACATGACATAATAAAAAAATAACTTTATAAAAACATGCCCCCTCTCCTCCAGTTCTGGCAGAGCAGAGCAGTTGTGAATGAGTTAATGTTTGTCTTGAAAGAAGTTCTTCCAAGGAAGTGAATTATAGCATGGTCCCATTATATTAAACACCGTCCTTGCTTTCTTCATGTTTATGCACAACACACAGCATGCCAAGTACTACCTGATAATCTATAATCTCTACACTTGAGTATTTTATGTGATATTACCTTTTTTTTCCACATAAACTCTCTGCTATTGATTTACAGCACCTCAACACACAAGCGAAGAAGATACAGTGACAAAAAAAAAACCCAAAACAGAATAGTAAGTACTGAAAGTCTCCCCATAAAACATTTTTGTGTTGAAATACATGCTTTAGAGAGCTTTGATTGCTACCGATAAATCCTTACTGTCCTTTTGTTCTAATTAAGGGGTCCAAGAGACCCCTCAACCCATATAAATCATGCACTAGAATCCAGTTCTAAAAAAAGCACAAACCCTCTACTATTAATTGATTGAAGCAAAAAATAGAAACCACTAATATCTCTTTTCTCTCACAAAATGATTAAAGTTATTACTAAAAGCAATACATTTACTTAACATGTAAAGTATTTAAAGACTTTAAACAGTTTCAGAAACTCCCCAGACTGATGACAATACATTTTATTTAAGACACAAGCTGCTGCCCAAGTAGTAACTCAAAATTTTTCAAAAGCTTTGTAACAATTTCTTCTTACAATGCATAAGGTACACAAGCATTTTGCCAAATTCAAACCCAAAATTGCTAACTGTTTTAATACTAAACTATGGTTCTCTAAACAGAAAGATAATTTAAGGAATGTCATATGAATAATTTGTTTGATTTGGGGATGGGAATCATTCAGGTAAATTATTCTGCCTGACCTTAAAAATTCTGACATATGCTAATAGCTGGATTATAAAAATGGAAAGTAGCATGGGCTCCCACTTTGAGATCTGATTTATCATTTTTATTGCATTTTCATTACCTAAACAGCATTAGAAATAGTATCTTCAAAACAGCAGTTAAAGTTGATACGATCGGGCATAAAATCAGGCAAGGGCACATTTGGCAAGTATGTATTTGCCAGATTGACAGCAGTATTGTAAGCTTTCAGAATCAATAAGTTTTCTCACCACAGTTAAAGGAGAGGTTAGTAATAAATCTCCAACTTAATGCAATAGCCATAATTGTACGACACAAGCCTCCCCCTCCCTGCACTATTAGCAGCAGATATCAAATGAAACAACCGCCACAAAACAGGCAACGCACTTTGTATTCTACCGTGTACACAAAAAGATTGAGGGAAACGAAAAAGGGGCTGAGAAAAGGAAAGAAAAAAAACCCCAAAACAACCCAAACCACCCCATCGCCAGACATACATTAAGCTAGTTTGACAGCACCATTGTTCAGCTGTCCCATTGTCAGACCAAAAGATGTATTCAGTGCTACAATGTCTGCTAGCAAATAAACAAAAGACTACATTTTTCAAAGCGGGGTGCCAATTCCAGCATAATTCCGTGTGTGTGTGCGTGTGTCTGCGTGTTGTGTGTCTCTGAAAAGAGTAGTCGATGCTGGCCCCCCGCTAAACCTGGGAGCATTATCAGAGAATAGATGTGTAATCCCACGTATCGGAGTATTTAGATATTTTTAAAACATCTTCAAGTGGCACGGACTAGGTAGAGCATTAGTAACTATTTACATAGGCTAAGTGAAAATTTAAGTGGTATTTAGGGCACTAGCTCTAATATGGAGTCTCCCTGAGCTTTTTCCATGCTTATTCCATGCCCAGTGCATAATAATGAAGCAGGCAGAAATATTGCAAAGGAGGTGATAAAAGAAATACCAGCTCTCTTTTAGGGGAAAAAAAAACCAAACAAACCCAGATAAATATATTTATTTTTTTTCCCCTCCTTGCCCTCTCCGTACATTTGTCGTCATACATGAAACGTGCGGTTCGAACTAGTGGAAAATGCTACTTGCACCCAGCAATGCCTGTCTTTTCCTTTAAATAGGGGAAACTACTTAATACACAGCACGGTTATAGTTGCAGCGGGCCCAGGCAACTCGAAAGCACGCGTTAAAACAAAGGAGACAACATACCTTAAAAGCAGCTCCTCATTTCTCATAGTAACAGCGGATTTGGGACAGCGCATGCTTTCTGCACCGATATTCTCAACAAAAGCCAGTTCAGAAGTGCGCTCAAACATCAATGCCACAGTAGCTACTCACTAATGGCTACTCTTTCTCTCTTTCTCTCTCTAGTCAGACGCTGAGTGGTGGAGCAAAGGGGCCCCTGCAGATTCACTAAGCAGAAATAATCCTCTCTGACAAGTTATGTTGTCTGGGCATATTTTACATTAATGCACTGTGCTGCCTATAGGGGTCTTGTTTGCGTTCACTCTAGCCTGGCTGGTGTTAGCTCTCTTAATTACCAGCCAAAAAAAAATTAGCAACATTCCCCCCCCACCCATTAAAAAAAAATCTATATCTATATATATAACTGAAAGAATAAGGGGGGAAGTCTATAGGCAAATGAGGGAAGGCTTTCCCCCTCTGGAAGGATGCATGCTTGATATGGATCTTTTGTTTGCCCTGCGAACTCGGTGAATACAGTGGCAAAGAGATGCTGTGGCTTGTGAGGCTTGTGCACTTTAAGGGAATTGGGTTAGAGGCTCTTTCTGGGGCTCTGGAGTCGCAGCTGGAGCTCTTGCTCTCTCCCTCCTTCCCTTCCCTGTTCAAGGCTGAGTGGCTTTATGGGACCTGCCAGCTCACATCAGAGAGACTGGGGAGTATTAATGCAGGCACCTGGGGATCTTCTTCAAGTTTTCAGTTTCTCTTGGCAATTTTAACCCCCTGAAAACACAAATTCAAAATCTCTCCAATTTTAACCCCTCCGAAACACAACTCGGTTACCAAGTAACTGAGTTTGCTTTAACCCAGACCCTTACGCTTGGCTTTGGCGGAGTTCTCGCAGATGGGAGAGGATGTTGCATTATTCAATGATTTACTCACTTCCTATGTATGAAAGGAACTATAGTGTGACACAGATTTCAGGGAAACAGCCTCTTTGGCCCTATTTGGAAGATCCGCCGTGTGATTTGTAGAAGCAGGTTGTGGTCTTCCCCGTTGCCAAGGTAGTCAAAGAAAGGTTTATTTTCGTGTCTTGGGTTCAACTTCTGCAGGGTAAGTCTTTAAACTGTGCACCTACTTTTGAGGCAGGAGGATGGCTGGCTTTTTTTTTTTAATATTTTACTTTTTTTTTTAAATGTACTTAGATATTTGAGTAGGTGCTTATTTGGTAGACTGAAAAAGTCAACAAGCCATTGATGCTCTTTTCAGTCAAAGGCTTTTCTGCACCATTGTGGCAGTACAATGCATCTTAAAAATTAATGTAATTTTCTCTCAGGTCATGTTAACGTAAGAAGATAAAAAAACCTCAATAAACACGAATTGTCAAAAATTGACAGCTAGTCAAAAAGCCCAGTCAGGCTAAAAATCGATCTGGACCTCACAATTTGAATTCAACTTCCATAGACTTCTGGCTGTGTCTGGTTGGTCTGAATCTCTTTTCCTACTTTATATATTACTGCCTCAAAATATATTGCCACAACATCGTGATGCAGTGCTACTGCTGCTATTTTCATAACAGAAGTTGGCGTTTGGGGGCTTAATCTTTTTGGTAAACTTGAGTCTGGGAATGAAAGCAAAGAGGAGAGCAATCACCAGTATAAATACACTGATAGCAAGATCTTGCCTTTCTGATGGCAGCTGTAAACTTCTATTAAGGTCATAAATTGTTTGCAACAGAAACGATCCTTTTGTTCTACACTTCTCATTGAGCACTGTGAGACCTCGGGATTAGTTTCAGTCACTCTGATATAGTATTTGTCAAGTGACCAAAAGACAAATTAAAAAATAAACCTGGGCATAGTCTACTTTTAATGACATAGAGAGAAAGATGGTAGTTTAGGAAACATGGATATCATGAAGGACTGCAAGTCAAGAGAAGGCAGGTTTCAATTTGCTTCCCTTTTCATGTGCAAAACATGACTGCGATTCTAGTTGGTCTTGCAATAAAAAATAATAAATCATTTTAATGATTAGCAATTCAAACCAATTCCATGTTAAAATGTCATGCTCCAAGGTCAACTGAGACAACATAGCTTGTGGTTCATGCTAAAAATATCTGAACAGTCATGGAAGGCGGCCAGGAAAATACTCAACCAACATGACAAATCCCATACCTCCTGCCCCAAATACTAAATCCATTACTACCATTTCAGGCATGGCCACCAGCACTCCAGATTCCTCCTCCTTCACTGTTCCCCTCCAAATGACTTGTGCCCAGCCCAACCCTGGCTGGGCCTGGGCAGCTCCAGGCCAGTCTCGGGCTCATGAGACTGGTGTATGAGAGGCAGCAAATACCAGAGAATGCCTCAGAATACACAGCTGAACGGGAAGTGTCGAACAGTCTGATAAACTGCTACAGTTTTCAAAAAATATGGCAAGGATCAGCATCTTAAGACACTACCAGCTGAGGGAACAAAGCTTTCTTTTCAGGCTGGAGCAGAATGGCTCACACAGAGCCCTTTGGTGGTGAATCAATGGGCTTCTGTTGGGCGGCTCCACGCAGTTGCAAGTTCTTGATCATTTCTGTACTCAGAAAGGAGGAGAAGCAGCAGCAATAGGAAATAAAGTGAAGTATTATGGAGGGACTCATCTACAGCCAAAGGAATAAGCTTAAAAAAAAAAAGAAAATAAAATCCACAGAGCGGTAACACAGACAGACAAAAAGAACCTACGCTTTCTATCACACATAATGAAACGTCTGACAGCACAACATCTGCAGAGCGATCACAGCTGCTGAGGATGAGAGGGAATATGAGTATTATTTTTCAGTTGTAGAGATGTACTAAGCAGGAGTGCCTTTAAAATAATATGGCTGAAGGGAAGATTAAACCAGATGCACAGGGCTATCTGGCTTCTTTCAGGATGAAAGTCCAGCTGTGGAGCTTAAATTCAACATTTAACATGAAAATTGATTGTAGATTCCTAACTGATATGCATATATTGTAGCATGATCTGCACAAATTACATACAGGGAAAATTTAATAGTTTCATTGCCCTGTATTTAATGGAAACCCAAGCCTTCCATGTATGGCCTGTGAGTTTGCTAAACTAATTATGTGGTGCTGCAAATCCTTGAAAGGCCACAGGAATACCAATCATTTACACAGGCAAAATGATCAAAACTTCAGAGGCAAACCAGTAACAACAACTAATTAATATCAATTAAAAATGTTACTTCTGCTCTCTACTTCTAGTTCAAATTATTCTTTAACCATTCCATTTACCTACAATATTTTAAAAATATTCAGAAGCCCAAAACACAGTGGCATTTTGCTACACTAAACAAACCAAAACTACCATCCAAGCTAATGGACCACATTTCATGGCAGAGAAAAGGTGGACAAGTGTCCAGGACAATGCACCAAAAATCATGAGTGCAATCATGAGAGGAATAGAAGGCCTTGATTAATCTCCCATTTCACCACATGTCCCTGTGTCAGATCTCACACAAGCCAATTAACCTCTTGCTCACATCTCCATCTTTAAAATGAAAAAAACCAATATGCTCCAGAGCAGCGTGACAGTAATACAGACCACTACAAGATGTATAAACCAGTGTATTATTGTGAGTTGCACAAGCATTTAAAAAAAGCCTTCTCCTCGCAAGAGGTGTTTGCAGCCTAAGTCAGTTATCTACTGTTCTGTGCAGTTGTTTAAGCTCAAATCACATTTGTTTTGTATAGGTGTGAAAAGCTACATTTTAATCAGATAGCATTTTACTGTTTTAGGTGGCTAAATCCCACCTTTGAAACTGAGCAATTAGTCTAAGCTAGTCATCTATGGTTTCTCTGTTGTCACCGAGGGGAGATTAGTTATACTAAAGAGCATTACCATGTCTCTCCATTGACTACAAAGGGATTAGATCCCTAACTTTCAGATACATATATTAGGCAAGACAAATCTCACCTACCCCGCCTACGTGCCTGAAGGAAAGGTGAGAATTCCCACATCTCTGTTCCAGCATCACCAGCATGTGTCCCTGTGATCCACAGCACTGCTGCCTCCTTGGGCACACTGTGACTGCTGTGCCAGGGCAGCTCAGAGACCTCAAGCCTGTCTGGCACTTCCAGGTAGCTGCAACCTGCGTGCAGGATGTCTGCAGCAATCAGGTTGTAGCTGGGCAAGACTGCCAGGTCTGAGACAGACCTATCCAGAGGAGGGGCATGACGATACTCATAGGGCTGGAGCACCTCTCTTATGGATACAAGCTGAGGGAGCTGGAGTTGTTTCATCCAGGAGACAGGAAGGCTCCAGGAAGACTTCACCTTCAGTACCTGAGGGGGGCCTACAAGAGAGCTGGAGAGGGACTTGTCACAAGGGCATGCAGTGATGTGACAAGGGGTAATGGCTTTACACTGAAAGGAGAAAGATTCAGATTACATATAAGGAAGAAATTCTTTATTATGGAGGTGGTGAGGCCCTGGCACAGGTTGCCCAGAGAAGCTGTGGATGCCCCATCCCTGGAAGTGTTGAAGGCCAGGTTGGATGGGGCTCTAAACAATGTGTTTTAGAATAAGATGATCTTTAAGGTCCCTCTCAATGCAGACTAGTCTGTGATTCTATGACCTATATGTTACACCTGTGTAAAGTTTGAAGTAGAAAGGAAATTGGCCTCAGCTTCAGAAGTGGAGCATGTGGAGTCTTTCCAGCAGGCTTTGAGAAAGCAGACAGTTCATTTAGGTATCTCCTCCTAAAATCTAGAAAAATGAGTAACTCATTGCCTGCAGCTTTTAGGTTATTGGAAATAGTGGAACACAAGACCAGGTATTATTGCTACAACCAGATTACTCTGGACCACTTCACTGGTGAGTGTGAATAGCAAGAAATTGGCTGTATCTCAAAAGGCTGAATCTCATTAGGCTTTACCTCTGCTCTTATTGAAGTTTTTGTTCATTTTTACCTAGAACAAATGATCACACTTTTGTCTCTGTTTCCTCTGTTGATTTTGGTTTTTATTTATACAGCCTTTAAGACAGTTGCAGATGGGAGATCAACTGTGGTCCTGAACTCCAGCAATCTGACATCTAAGATACTACTGTTATCAGGAGAGCAGAAACCCTGTGATATTACCCAGTCCTGCATTTGCTATTTGTATTATGCCCATACACACACAGGGGGAAAAGTTTCTTTACTGTTACAGGCTGTGAAAACACAAGATGCAGAGACTCAGTTCAGCCCCTCTATGTATCTTAATACAATTTTGTGGTAAAACTGTATCAATCACCTTTAGTGCCAATTGCATGTGTGCAGAGAACACTGTCTTCAGGACAGGTGCTGCCTCTGTATGCCATGTTAAACATACAGTATCTTTGTGTGCAGGAAAAGGAAAATTATTTTCAAGCTCCTGCAGTAGAGGTGCAACAAATCACACTTTTTTTCTTTTTTTTTTTTTTTCATTTATGCAGACAGCAATACCAGTCTAACATTTACCCATTCTCCTTTTGTCTGTTTTCGCAGATATTTTAGATTATATGGCTAGATTTTCTATCTGAGTCATGAGGCTGGCTATTACTTACAGATTGTTAGTCTGCATGATGCAAAAGGCCTTTTCTAGCTTTTTTCACTTGGGAGCATCCAAGGAGCATCATGAAAATGAAAAAGCACAGACAGAAAACACAGAAGTACAAAATGTTGTGCAGATGCTGAAGATTAATCCCTGGACAGCAGGGGAATAAAAAGTTTTGTATTTAAAGCATACAGCATGACTGGTACCCACTGCTTCTCTCTGACAGAAAAGGTGTGCTCTGCCTCCCTCCAGCATTCAGCAGCGCTGACTCTGCATCTCAGCATCTGGAAGACCGAGGCACCAGAAGGGACAATCTCATCCTATTTACCGAAACAATGTGCTCCAGTGCTTCCCTCACCCTCAACAGGGAAAGGGGCAAAAAAATCACAGCTTCTGCAACGCACAAGTTCTAACACAGAAATGCACATCAGTGTGTTTTTTAAAGAAATACATCACTCAAAACAGCTTACAATTGGTCAGACTGTGATTGCAGACATGGCTACTCGACAAAGCACGTAAATTATTTGGAAAGATCTCCATGTTGTAAGAACATCTGGCCTGCAACTAAAGGGAAGGAGGAGAAAGCTGATCAAAAGAACAAAGAGTAAAGAGTAACGGAAGAGGCAACAGACCACCAGACCACCAGATCTAAGAGAAAGAGAGTGAAAAGAAGGCAGAGAGAGAGAATAAACCCATCTGCTTATAGAACCATTTGTTTTCTGCTTTAATTTAAAGGCTATTTAAGGCATAAATAGAACCTGCTCTTGTCTTAACAAGAATATCTTTATTTTGCACTCACAGTAATGTCAAGATGATCTATTTAAGATGTGTCATGTAGGATATCAGGGACCTTGCTTTCTTGGGAGCACAATTTAAAGAAAGTG
The DNA here is from genome assembly GCA_036023395.1 of Myiotriccus ornatus. Lineage (NCBI taxonomy): Eukaryota > Metazoa > Chordata > Aves > Passeriformes > Tyrannidae > Myiotriccus > Myiotriccus ornatus. The sequence goes on along the minus strand of JAYRBT010000042.1, from coordinate 4,708,066 downwards.
AACTTGCACAACATATACAAATATATAGGCTGTGTGTATTAACACATATGAATGAACATGAAAAATGATGATAATTACAGAGGAGAAATTAATGGCTACTCACCTTCTTAAGCTAAAACTAGAAATAAAACCACACTTAACATTTCTATTGAATCAATTTTAAAATGAACTTATGGTGATCTACACAGAAGGTTCATTTCACACATCCATGAAGTGTATCCAACACTAGGGATGAAAATGGATATTTAAAAACAAGCTCTCACCAGAGAGAGTTATGCTCAACAGAAACTCATGTAAAAGTGAAAAAGAGGAAGGAGTTTAATTTCTTGGATCTGGCATCTAGAAGAGTGGACACATCTACCAAGAGAACCTTTAGCAATGAATGTGATGTGATAAGTGGACCTTACTCCAACACTCTCCAACATGAAATGCAGGCTTACTGAAAAAACTCATCATCCACCGAGTTTCCTGAAAAGGTAAGTAATATGGCATTGTCATATATGGAAGGGAAACAAACTGAAAGTTGAATAATTCAAATCAGATCTTTGGTTATAAATACTGGTTGAGAACTCTTGATTCATTATCTGATAATAGTTAGACTTTCCATTTACAAATGCTCTGAAGAGAAGGAAATGTATCAGTTTCTATGGAGTTGCCATAAATAAAACTAATAATTACAAAGTAATTTTTATTATGTTATAACTGCATTAGAGTAGACACTGGTTTCATCAGCTGGTGTCCTCAGTAATTAGTTTTATTGCATGACTGAAAAAAAATCACCACACTTCTTTATACTTTTAGACTTTCTACCTAACGTTTTCTGTACAAAAGATACTCTTCCTTCCTCTCTTCCTTTTTTATCTTTAAAAATCTATTAGCATTGATTAAAATGAAAGAGCTCGGATATAAATCTTCTGTTAGATTTACAACACATTTTTCTTTGACCTTTCTCATGTCATCCCACACTTGACAGTTTTGTGCAAGATGTTAAAGAATGACTAGTGATTTTTGGTGATTCTTAGTGCCCAAATTCACAGAGTTTTGTAGGGCCAGTAATTCAGAGTTAGGATGTTGATTTGTGGGGAGGAAGAAATAAATCAGAAACACCCAGTGAAAACACCCTGTGAAAACACCCAGAAGATGGATGCATTGCGAAACCCTTGATGGAAATTCTGCCCAAAGTGAGAATCTAGGCTAAAGAATTCCTTAAAATTTATGCCAGAGCACAAATTTTTGAAGAAAAAGGTGTCTTTATCAAAAATCTTTATGAGGGGATCGAGTACACCCTCAGTAAGTTTGCAGACAACTAAGTTGGATGGGAGTGGTGATCTGCTGCAGGTGGGAAGGCTTTGCAGGTGAATCTGGACAGGCTGGATTGATTCCAAGGCCAATTTTAAGAGGTTCAACAAGGCCAAGTGTGGGGTCCTGCTCTTAGGTCACAACAACTTCATGCAGCACTACAGGCTGGGGGAAGAGTGTCTGGGAAGCTGCCTGGCAGAAAAGGACCTGGGGGTGCTCAATGACAGCAGCTTAACGTGAGCCAGTGTGTGCCCAGGTGGCCAAAAAGGCCAACAGGGTCCTGGTTTGTATCAGCAATAGTGTGGCCAGCAGGACTGGGGAAGTGGTTGTGCCCCTGTACTCGGCACTGGTGAGGCTGTACCTCAAATCCTGGGTTCAGTTCTGGGCTCCTCACGACATGGTTGGATTCAGTGATCTTTTCCAACCTTTATAATCCCATGGTTCTCAGTTCAAATTTGCTTTTTATTAGTCTGTCATGCAACTTAAATATACATTTTGTTTTTTAAGGGGGTTAACTGGGGAAAATACTGCTTAAGGATATCTTGACAAAACAGAATGTCAAGATACCAAAATCTTACTGAAGTAATGGAAGCAGCATAAAAAGCCAGGTAAGTCCACTCTCAAGTTTTCGCAATTGCAGGTAGGCTGTGCCCAGTAGCTTGCATGTTTTGATGATGTAAATGTATCCTAAGCCACGGAGGGAAGAAGGCTCATGCAAAACTAAGCTATCTTAGAAAGATATGATCCCAGGTTGTGAGCAAACTGAATCCTAATTCTGAGTCTTAAAGTAAGTGCACTTTGCATGCCCAAACTCTCCGTATAGACAGTTAAACCCACCATGGATCTCCCTCTGAGGAATGCAAGATGCGTAGGTGAATTAGGATCAACCTCAGCATCTCATCTACCCATCCATGTCTACTTTGTCCACAAATGCTGTTTCGAGAAGAATATTTAGGCAATGCCAACAGACCTGGAAATGGCACCCTCTCTTGAAATGGGCTGTGCAGTGCTGCCCATGGTTCTTTCTAAACCTGCTGTAACCAAGATGTGTGTGAACTACAGGTGCACATGTGGGAGCTCTAAAGTCCCTTGAGATTACCCTCTGAGAAAAAAATAGGAAATGAGAGACTCACTTTCAGACATCTTCCACACCACACAACTGATAAATGCTTTTTGTTCAAAGAAAAGGGCACCAGAACAGCCAAATACATTTTATCTACCACGTTACCATAACCAGACACCACCTGACTTATTAACATCTCATTTCCCATAACCAGATGCTCAGATAACATTTGTCAAAAACAGTTTCTGTGTCGTCAGCAGTGGGTTTCTCACAACACTTACCATGTTGCTCTCACATCAAAGGCTCGTGGAGCCACAGGAGACTTTGTGAAATGAAATGGCAGCGGAGGAAACGGCTGGAGGGCCGAAGGGGTGCATGAAAAGCTGAGTAATTTGCCTAAATTCCTCCACTTCAGAGCTCAGTAAGGTGATGCTGTGGAGCTGCAGGGAGGACTGTGCTTTTGGGATATCTGGCTGCGATTTTGAAACACTTGGCGCAACACGTGGCCGGCACGCTCAGCCTTGTGGGACCCCATCCACGTCCAGCTAGACACGGCCCTTCGGTGTTAGCAGCGTGCTCAGTGCTTCAGCAGAACCTGCACTCTGATCCTTACAAGTGCCAAGAAGTCTGTTAAGTGTTTATATATTGCAACATTAAATGCTTGGTAAATTGCCACATCGTTTTGCGCTTTCAGTGCTCCCAAATCCGCATCATTCATCTTTCTCCTGCAAGGCCAAGCCCTGCCAAAGTTGCTGAATGCACTTAACTGCAAATTAACACCCTGTAAAAACAGTTCCTCCCTTATTCTCATATGCTGTTATATGTAAAATCTACACCCAAAGTTAATTTCTTGCTGACCTTGTGCTGATTAATGCAAATTAAATTACATGCTAATTGCCCCAAATGGTTTGCATGCAGCCCAGAAATCAGTTCTTTTTGCTGGTGGTAAAACACATTTGTGATTTTTTACACAACTATTACATTAAGTCATTGTTAATCTTACAGCATCTTAAAAAAATCAGATGGTTTTGTGGCACCTTTTAGAAAGCAGAAAAAAAATAACCTAAAAAAGCATTATTAAGTTCTGATCCAGTGTTGCAGAAACCTTACTTGTACCTCATGGGAGGAATTTTATGGCTCGTTCAGAGCTCAAGTTCCAAGATGCATTTTACAAAACCTTGAGCCAGTTTTGTTAAACCCGTCACTCCCTAATCCCCTTGTGCTTGTCAGCAGAGTACACAGGCACTTGATTTTGGAGGTCTGATTTGATAAGGGGTGGGGGAAGAAGGGAGGGGAAACAGGGACTGCTATTTTAGATAGATCCTGCTTCTTCTTGCAATTCAAGAGAGAACAAGGAATATTTCAAACAGTTACACTGGGCAGAGAAGCTCTTGTCAGCAGAGTACAAAGAAAGGGGCTGTGTATTGTGCTCCAGGGTGTCAGGGCTGTTTTGGCACTACGTCTGAATCCCAGCCATCAGACCTGATGTATGATGGCTTGCTGGGACTCTGGTTGGCAATTGGCATGGGGATCAAACGCAGCAGCAGGTAGTGCTTAGCCCTTCAGCAGTCCCTGGAGTGCCTGACATCTAGAGTACAAATGCACTTTGCATTTACATCCAGCAGTGGGGATAAAATTTGATTGATGTCATGATGAAGCTAGGGAAAAAAAGAACCCCAAACATGGTGTAGTCCAAGAGAACAGTGTTTTCTTTTTCCCAGGGTCTGCTGCAGTGAGTTGTCACACTCTACTCCATATTTATCCCAAAATAGGTAAACAAGGTTATGCCCTTTTTATAGAAAAAACAGCAAAACAGAAATGTGGATTGCCCATATTTACACACGCAGGATGAGGCAGAGCTGAAAACAGAATCTGCTGAGAGAAGATGGATGCACCCACCTGAGCACGTAAGAGAGGGTTTAAGCCCCCTCTGTCCCGTTCACGAGCACTGTATGCCCAGACCACAAAGGCACACACCAGCTACTTCACATGCTCCCAGCCACACAGAATGTCCTTAGCCTGACAACAGAACAAGACACCTGGCAGTAAACAGCCCAACTTCTGCAATATCAAAACTATGAACATTAGATCATAGAAAGGACAAGGAAGGTTAAAGACACACACCATGGTTATTGCTCTTCTAGTCATCCAAAGAATGATCAAGCAGGACAAACTGATGGGAGATGACATACATATAGTAAGCCTTAAATGGACCTGATGCCTAAGAATGTTCACTCGTTTGGTTTTCTACAGTCTTTTCCATTATGTTCCACTTCTGATAATATTTCTCCCTTCCTTCCCTAATACCCATGTCCCTGTTTGACCTGATTTTGGTAGCAAGCCTCCTTTCTTAGATATTCTTGACTTTGACTTCTACTATAAGCTGAGGCTGCCAAAATCCCAGCCCCCCTGCACTAGAGAGAGTACAATTCACTTGATTTTTACTATGAGTTCAAAGAAGCTTAATAAGCAATACCTGAGCACGTAAAACTCCTCAATTCAGAGACGAAAGTGTGACCAGCACCACCAAGAGCTCTCTGCTCCACAGCACCAACCCTAAGGGGTCTGTGCTGTTGAGTAATAAAAGTATTCCCTCTCCGAAGTCTCTCCTGAGCAGAGATTGTCGTGTCACACTCTGTTAAATTATGTGTGATGGGTCTGTCGTTAGGATTACTCTGTAGAACAGACAGCTTGGAGGCTGCCAGATTCATTAAACATCTTCAGTGGGACTTCATGGGGGCCTTTCACTTACCCTGAACAAACAACAAACACACCCTTTGTGCTCAAGAACAAAGGGAGTTTTTGCACTTTTGTTTGATGTCAGTCACGACTGGAGATTAAAGCTTCTGCTCTGTGGATTTCAAAGTTGTCTCCCCCCTCCAAAGCTGCTCCACTCGATGTTTGCTAGGCACTTCAAAAAGGTTTACAGCTAAAAAACCCCAAACAGAACAATATTAATAACAATCAGCTTCAGAAACGCTACGTATTTTTGGCGTTTGAATGCATTTCACTCATAGACCGACTGAGGAAACGAAGTGCAGGAGTAACATATGCAGAAACTCTGTTATTCTTAATCACTTCACATCAGGGACTGGAAAACTGGATTTGCAAAAAGGAATTTCTGTGTTCTGACTGAAGCATGGTAGGCTCTGACCCACTGTAAAAAGATGCAGCCCTGCTGAATCTGGATTTAGGGAATAACTGTTTCTGTATTCCTTGCAAAGGTTGCAAATGGGGAAACTTATATTGAGCCCCCACAAAACCCCAGTCATGACTTCTCTTGCAGTCTCCTGCTCTGATGAGGGTGAGAGATGCATGTTCACTAGTATATACTACAGATGCCTTAATTTTGGATGCCTTTTCTGAACTGTGCAGTATGTACCAGTCACTGAACACTCATTTTCAGAAAAAGCGTCCTAAACTGAGCACAAAGATGTCTAGAGAGAGGTTACACCTCTTGTGATCTCAGGGACAACCCAACACACATTCCCATCTAACAGGGAACCCCAGCAAGAGTTCCCCACCCTCATATGTCACTTAAGGTAAACAAGGTGAGCTGCTATAAGAGCTGTAAAAATAAGAGTAGGTACTGTGCAATTCAGGACAGAAACAAGTCACATTCAGGAAATCAAAAGAACTCTCAGAAATGTCACAAGGAGCAGTCAAACTTAATGCTTTGATTGTATGGGAACCTCTTTCTCACCTCTGATCTGTAAGGCTTAATAATTTGAAGTTTCTCCTAAAGCTTCACCCAGAGGTTAGGAACCACCTCTCCTCTCAAAACAGCCTGACTTGATTAGGTGCAGTTTGATCCAGTCCAGCCTTTCCAAATATATGAAGACAAGTTTTTGCTAGGCTTCACTGTCCCTCTCCACACCTCCAGCTACAGAAGTCAATTAAATAGAAAATAAAATACAAACAAACCAAAACAAAAACACATTCTGACACCTAAATCCTTCAGTGCTGACAAAAGATGGATGGGACCACTCTGAGTGTAAGAGTGTCCCCTTAAAGGTGAGGTGTCAAACCTGAGATGGCGGAACAGAAAAGTGAGAAGGAGCCACAAGAATGAGTGACTGATGGAAAATGCCTTTCAAAGCAAAGGACTAAGTGTTTCTACAGTGTAGGTGAACATTTTAGCAGTGCTGGATGTAAAATCTCTTTAAGGACTGCATGGGTCTGAATTCATGTTTCTTATAATCCTACCACAATGCATCAGTAAGGAAAAAATGCCTCCGATTTCCATCTGAAATAACAGATTTTTTGGAAGTATGTTTTGTTGGGTTTTTTTACCCCTCAAATCATCTTTGTGTAATGCATTTGAACTAGGTACCTGTTCAGTCTTCTAGATCTTCTTCACTTTGACACCACACCCCCTGTATATTTATTTCTTAGAGAAGTTGAGCTGTATGACTTGGTACACACTTTTAACCACATGCCAGATCATGGCTGAAGAAAAAGCATATGGAAATGTGTGCAGTTTGGCAGAAATGTGCCAAACCAGAGGTTAATAGAAGCACATGTGTGGATTTGATTTCTCATTTAAAGCCCTCTCTGTTCTGACCATGTTTAGAAGTGTTGAAATGGTCAAAAAATTGTGTATTTGGCACTTCTTCTGGGACCTAACACAACCCTTTCAAGAAATACCACAGGAAGCTTTATAAACACAAGCAATTTGGGTATCCTGTGATTTGGACATGATTTTTGCTCGCCAGTTCTTGCAGTGGTCCATCTGATGGCACCCAAGTATCTTATTTAAAGCATCGGGTTTTCTGATAACGCTATATAAAGAACAGGCTACAAAACATATTTCAGGTTCTTCATGTTTGATCATTTAAGAGAATACTGTAAATTTAACAATTACTCAGAAGCCCACCTTGCTACACTTGCTTAGTAGCTCCGGTGTGAAATGATCTAATTATCGCAAGCAGCAGTAAACATGGTTAAATCCTTGATTTTGTGTCAGCATACTCTCCTTTGGACATAAATTATGCAGAAAGCCTCACCAAAAGTGATGTGCTGATGTGGGTTGGTAGCACAGTGGTTTAATGCGCAGCAGCTCCATCATTAATATGAGGTTTGCTTTAAATAATGAAACAAAAATAAAAATATTTCCCAGAGGACACAAACCATAAAGATGTAAAGTCGGAGTGCAGGCAAGAAAACAAGCTGTGTAGTTCAGAGCTTCTTCATAAGCATTAAGCAAGCAGCCAGGGGATGTACTTGAGGGGTTTCTATTCCACAGGAGCTTCTCCATTCACTTCTGTGTAGTTTAATATTGGAGTTGATCCTATTGAAGTTCATTGTTGCTATCTAAGGCAGTTTTACAATCACTCATCTGCTGCAGTTTTCCTACTGCACCAAAGTGTCTTCATCTCCTCACTTCCAGTTCATAAAGCTACACCGGGACGGAGAGAGGGAAAGATCCTACTTACAAATGGTACCATTTCCCAGGGACAGCTGTTACAGGTGTGGTGCTAGGAAATGTGCCTGAACCCAAGTAGCCCACTGATGGCAATCCAGGGCAGGCAGATGGCAAGTGGAAGGAAGGAATGAGAACACACACTCACTGAGGGGTCATATCCTGACCAAGTCAGGATGAAGCCAGGAAGAGTAGACAGATCTGGTAGGACAGAAATGCTCTGACACCACACCATTTAAATGTTTGCTGGGGTGGAAATACAGTAGTGCCAGTAGAGACATTTTGCAAGTTTTCCAAGACCATGTATGATTTCTCTCATTAGCTTCGTCAGCTCTCATTGCTTCTACCCCACTGCACCGCCAAGCCACGAGCAGAGGACACTCACACAGAATAGATGAAAGCTGGCACCCAGAAATCAAAATCTATGTATCACCAATGCTTGGGTAGCCTTCAAGGTTGGGCCAGGTGACTGTCCCTCTGGGCTGAAATGCCTATGGCTAGAGGGCATCCGACTGCTCTCTGCTTTATCAGCTCTCAGGGCTGGAAAGAAAAACTTGCCAAATTTATGTGCCTGGATTGAGGCACAGTGCAAGGAAATAGGCAGGCAACAGCACAGCATGGAAAATCCAATCCTTGGCCTTAGTGCCAGGCAGGATAAAAGACATTCTATGCTTTTCCAGAGTCTGAAATTCATACACCATAAGTCACTTCAAGAAGTCAAAGGGTTCTGGCCTCAAGGAAAGGGTTATCTAACTTTTCATAATAGCAAAAGAATCTGTTCCATATTCTGCCCAGCACAGTTCAACTTCGCTTCCCTGCAAAGTTCTTTGAAGCCCTTGACTTCTACTTTCTGAAACAGAAGCAGAGTAGGAAAACATACGTTCAAAACAGATTATGATATTCAGCTGCTCCTAGAAAATTCTCTAAGCAGCACTAGTAGATCAAATTATTTTCATTATATCATTTGGTCACAAAGAATAGTGACATAATTAGGGAGCTAAATAGCAACAGTTTCCTTCTGGTAAATTTGCTGTAGCTAATTTTGTTAATAAGACTGATAATTGTTTTACGCTCATTCGATATGTTAAGTTTACCTAATACTAAAACCAATCAGAACCTTTAAATTAATTTTTGTTTCATTTCCGAAGGAATCAATGTCATTATTAATCATAAAAGGAGTGTCGAGTCAGAGGATGATAAATCTCCTTTGGGCTTATTTGACTTTCATATTTATGGTTTGGATAAGGTTATTATGAAGGAATTTTCAAGAAATTATTGAGGAGAAAAGGGAGGAGAGTGAGCTGGGAAATACTATGCTGTGCTACTATCAGCTTCAGGGGAACGCATGCAAACAGTCTGATTTCTTTAAGTTCTGCAGACTTAAGCATGGTGAAAGTGTTCGAAACAAAGCAAACCGCTCAGACTGCCAGGCTACAGAGCCCTAAGACGTGCAGTTTTCAAACTGACGTGTTCAAGAGTGGATTTACAAGAAAACAGGAGAGGAGATCCGAGGCACAGAACTGATGGGATTTGGCATGCCTGGCCCCGGTGGGTTTGCTTTTAGCGCATTTGGAAAAACATTCTCTCAGACTGCTGCTGCCTTTGTTGCATTTCTAGCTTCACAGCAAAAATCTTAGCAAGCAGCAGCTATTTCAGCTACACTTCTGCAAGTGACTCTGTGGTAATGCGGTGAAATGTCCTAGATAAATGTGTCCGGTTTTCACAAAGCGTCTCTTTTTACGCGCTTTGACAGGATAAGGTCAATGCCCATTGGCTCTGCGAGGAGCACAGGATATCACTGACGTAGCTACTGTCACAGTAACACTCCAGCACAGCTCTGGGAGGTGGCAGTCCTTGGTCCCCGTGCTGAGGAGCTGCGCGCTCACCCACTCACCATCAGCCCCACGCTTTCAAAGACAGCACAAACAGTGCCCTCAGTTTGAGTGCAGTACTGTATTTTACTATTGTCTTGAAAGGGAAAGCACATGTATGTTATGCTGAGGTGTTGGTAATCAGATTTTTTTTTCCTAGAATTTATTATGCCTTCTGCTGAAGAGGATTTTAATAAAACCTGAAAGCCAAACGTGCCTGAATGTGGATCTGGATTCTGCCTGTATCTTTCTTTGGTCGCTGAAGTAACCTCACAAATTTTAAGATCCATGAAGTGTGCAGCAAATTTTCTTCTGCATCCATACCACTTGAACACTGTACCCATAGAAACAAAGCAACAAAACCCAGACACCCCCTCAACACACTTTGTTACAGCTGCCTACCATCAAACTGGCTTTGAGCAACCTGGTCTAGGGGAAGGTATCCCTATCCGTGGCAGGAGGGTTGGAACTAGATTATCTTTAATGTCCCTTCCAACACAAGCCATTCTATGATTCTGTCTTTCTATGAAACACGAAATAAATGTTTTCTGAAGATATGTGATGGAACATAATTCACTGACAAAATATGCAAAATGTAAATTATTAAATAAAAAAAAATTCATCATGATTTTTACAAAACCATCCTTTGTCTTTCCTTGATTTTTAAGAGACAAACCTATCAAAGGAAAATGTTATGATAATGTATTACCATGCTGAGTTAATTGTCAATTGCAAGTTACTTAAGTGTACTTTAATGATATGTTTAAAGTCTTATTTTCAACTCTAATATCTATTAATGGTAGCAAGAGAAAAAGAATCCAATTTTCCCTAACTTAAAGTGGAGCTCTATTAAGCATAAGTGAACAAAATTCTAAATATAACAAATTCTTTAGGTATTTCAGCTAATGGGAACCCACACGGCCCGTGTTTCAATTTAGGTACATACTACTTTCCAGGCAGCACTTATATAAGTGTTGAGTATATCAGTATTAGAGAAGTTGGATTCAGTTCTTCAAATGGTATGAAATCGTTCCCAAAGACCAAGGTGGCTGAACTGAAGGGAGAATGACATTCCCAAAGGATTACTTCAGTATGAAAACCCAAGGAGACATTAAATCTGTTTTTCAAGGATTCCTTTCTCCACAGACAGGGAGTGTTTCATAGCTAGTTGATTGACCTTATGGACACAAAGCCAAATATAGCTTAAAAGCTCCTACTAGCATTTTGAACATCTAGAGTTAAGCTGAGGGAAATATTTTGGGTGCCATAAAGTCCATCCTCAAATAACTTCCATTTTATTTCAATTGCCCTACTACATTCTTCTGTCTGCTTCCAGCCAAATGAGTGCTTTTTGCCTGTTTTTTGTGATTTAAAAGAATATTACAGTGATGTTGTCCCATAAGTCAAGCAATATGACCAATCTAAGACAGAAAAATCATTAACCTAGCTGTATCTTCTGTCCTGGAGATGCCACAAGTGTGAACAACTAATTGCAAGGTGTTTGCGTGTTTTTCTAGAAAAGACTTTCCTTCCTAACTCATAAATCAAAATAAATAAGATTGAACCTTCTATGGGAAATGGCACAGATGACAGCATGACGTCTTCCACACTCTCCCAGGCTGGTCTGTTAAACCTGATAATTTTCTTAAGGTATTTAAGTGTCAAATAATTTCATAATAAAACACACAGAGAAAATTGTTAGTAATGTGAAAATCGGCCCTTGTCAGGCATTACAGGTTCAGTAACTTTCCTTTACATGACAGAAAAAAGTCTGTACTTTCATTACTGATTTGCTTCTTGCATTAGCACTTCTGAAAGAGGCGTATGAAACCTAATTCCTTCCTATTCCGTTTTCATTAAGAAAAAAAATTGCAAGTCATCTTCTCTACCTTGGGAGCAAGGTACTCGTTAGGAAAAGCTGTTTCACTCAATCATCGGGTTTCAATATTCTTAAATTAAGCTACTCCTAAATCTTACAGCTAATATACTTCACTTCAGTAAAATCACTTGAAAGAGGGAGATTTTTAATGCCAGAGATGCTGCAGTGTTAAATCTTCTTTGTGACTATTTTGTTGTGCAAGATCCCAGAAATGGAGTACAAACCTGCCAAATGACAACACATACTTTTGTTTATGAATTTTTAAGGTTAAATTAATTTTTTTTTCTTTTGCTTTTATGGCATTTAAAAGCAACCATTATATAGCACCAGATAAGCTTTATAACCAAATGTCTCTGCATCTCCACATCTGAAAGAACATATGTTTAGCTGTTTGTTGCCACCCTCTAAACAAACAACATAAGGAGAAACCCATGGTAGAGTCCCTCTCTTATTTTTCCAAAGAACTTCCAAAAAGAAGGCAAACTCCCCCGAACCTGAGCAATCCTCTCACATGCACATATAACAGCACATGCTGGAGGCAAAGGTGCCTGGTTGAAAGAGTAAATAATGAATATGACTCCCAGAAGTAGGGGCATAAGCATACTGGTTTTTTTCCTTGGGAATAGGACTTATTGCTATTTTTCTCATGTAAAAGAAGACAATATTCTTGGTATGTGCACTCCCACCATTCATTCAAATTCATGAAGTAGACAGTAGTCAAGCAAGACTTCCAGCATTAGTTCCCACACTGCCCTCCACTTGGTAACAACGGTGTCACCTGAGCAAGAGTTTGAAACTTGGATGTTCGTGTTAAAAATCTGATGGTTTTGTTAACCAAGCATTCCAGGGCCATTTGGACTTTGACTGGTGTGAGGCTGCAAAAAAACCGGGTCAAAATTCAAATGTCCTTTCCTATGGGAGACTTTAGTAAAAGGAGGGTGATTTATACAATTTCAAGACAAAGCAATGTTCACACTCACTGCTATTGTCATCTTTAAACCCTTGCCAAAAAAGCTGCAGATTTTCACTCGTGAAGTGAAAGAACAGAAGAGAGGAAGGAGGAAATGTTATGCTATGTAAACAAATACTCTACCTGAAGGGGAATAAAAAAAGCACCAAAACTGCAGTCAAATATTTACACTTGTGAAGATTCAGGCAAAACATCAAATCAAGCTGTACTGTTAAGAGCCCTGTTCTCTTCCTCTCTTTTTTTTTTCTTTTCTTTTTTTTTTTTTTCCCCTTTTTATGTCTTCTTCTGCTGCTCCTCTCTGCATCAAGAGCTGCAGCTGCAAAGAAAGATCATCTACAAAGCCACAGAGATGGAGCTGGTGACTGACTGCGGACTCCAGGATGGCCAAGGATCAGCCTTGTGGGAGGAGTTACACCAGCCTTGCTGAACCCTTTATAAAAGCCATCCATGTTCCTAAAAACACATTCAAAATTTTTGGGATCCTAGGTCTTTGTTTTCCTCCTTGTGTGTTTTATAAAGTGATTTAATTATTTGGGAAGGCCCGTCATTCCTTCAAAGTAAACAGTTTTTAAGATCTGATTTTTTCATTGATTTTTGTTTTGTGGGGAAAATTAAATCCCAAATCTTTGGAGGTATGTCAGATTGCATTTCAACTAGACATTTAGTGCAGAAAAAGTCTGGATTGAAGGTGCTCAAAATACTACAGAGTCCTAGGATCATTCTATAAAATGTCTTTATGTCTCATAATCACAGTAACACAAACACCTTCCTGCTGGAGTCTGTATCTACCACCGAACTTCCAAGTAATTGTTCCTCAGCTGGGGGAAAAATGAAGCAAACAACTTGGTGTTATTATTATTTTAACACAAAAGCACAAAAATCAATATTTCATGATAACGGTATCAAACAGTTCTTGACAGAGGGTTATACTTCCCTTGACCAAACCAGCAGCAGTATTTTTAAATGGCTAAAATAATTTGTTCTGAATATGTTTTGGGGAAATAAAAGAATAAACAAGTATTTTCAGTTGTTTTCCATCACAATCTATTTATTTTCCTTACCACTGCTACTTTAGAATCATCACCAAATGATTAAAACATTCAAAAGAATATATTTAGGAGACTGTCACATAAGATGACATCTTACAGAAAGGGACCTCTCTGTATATTCAGCTAATTGATAGTTTCCATACCACCAAGTCTGTCTGTGTGTTTTACTCTGAAACAAAACCTAATTTCATAATAAGCAGCTAGGGCTAGAAATGAGTTTCAGTGGGTCACACTTAATCCCTTTTCATCTCTCACCAAATCAGTCACTTGCTTCAAAAAATACTTAATTGCCAAAACAAAACAATTAGCAATATCAAACAAAGCATTGTCTTTCCACGCTCCTTCTGGTTCATCGACATTCATCTGCCTGCCTCACAGATTTTCAGATGCTTTGACCATCCACCCCTGTTAAAGATCAATGAAAGCATCAATCCCTCAGAAGATCTGAAAAATGAGGCCCAATTGGGCAGCCCTAATTTGTGGATACTTCTGAAATATGGGGCATTTCAGAAGTTTCCCAGGAACTGTGTGCTGCACAGTTGTCATATTTAACAAAAGTAAATTTTTTTATATTTTTTTTTAATGTTTTAGTAAAGGAGAAACAACAGCTTCAGCAACACTAGGGAAGCTGAGGATGGAATGGCTATGGATGGAATGCTGCTCTGGACAGAAGAGCTGCACACGTATTCTGATCGGTTTTTTTCCTCCCCAACATAATAGGTGGGATTTTCCATAGAGCCCCAACGGGCCCAGAAGCAAAGCAGGACCAGTGACTCTAGTGTTCACAGCAGACATTTTGCCTGATCCACATTGCCTGGCCCCAGTCTGAACCCTTCCCCTGCAGCGTCCTCAGGTGTACCTGCGGCAGGAGCAGCTGGTGGCTCAACACCCCAGATTTCTCTTTGCAGAGAAAGGGAGGCCACTGTCCCTCCTACTTCTGCAGCAGGGACAAGGTTAGTGGATTTTGTTTCATGTTGCCTTTGATTAAACCCACTCCTATAACGGCCACCAGCGCAATTTGGGGGTTACACAGTCAAAGTCCTGTGCTCAAGCTTTCCTATGATCACTGCAAAGCAGAAAACCCTTTTCAGCACTGGAATATATTATATATGGGCATTGTTCCCACTCACGCACATATCCCCTCTATGTTCCAGACACCGAGTGCAGAGAACTAAATATAGGTGTAAATTCTTTCCTACAGCTGCTTTATATTCTGGAGAGACATAAAAAAGACTTTAATGTAGAAGATAATCACCCTTCTCATTCCCACACTCGTGTGCATATTATGTGAACAAACTCCTGAGAAAAATGTGTTATGGATGCTTTATGTGTTGATCAGCTTTACTGTTACCCATAAAGCAGCTTTACACCAGTGTCAGTGATTTTCTTGGATATAATAGCTTTATTATTGTATCCCCCACTGGACCTCCTCATGCACAAGGTTCACCTTAAAAACCAAAGGGCCTACAATCTTCCTTAATTATATCAGTATAAATAAGATCAGAATTTTGTTCTGTTGCTTCATTTCCCAGCACACTGTTAGTGTCAGTTTAGGTAACTTTTCAAGTGAGTGATTCTTCCACAATGAAATTCAATGGATTTATTTAAGTTCAGTAGGTTTTAATATTACGCTTTCAAGAAAAGAACGAGTCTTTTTCGTTTGATGTGTTTTATTTTGTAGTAAATGGGCTATTACATATCAATGGGCACAGTTTAACTTTGTCAGTGGGATTGAGTGCAGCCTCAGCAAGTGTGCCCACAACACCCAGCTGTGTGGTGCAGTTGACACCCTGAGCAGAAGGGATGCCATCCAGAGGGACCTGGAAAGGCTTGAGATGTGGAACTGGGTAAATCTCAGGAAGTTCAGTAAGGCCAAATGCAAGGTCCTGCACCTGTGTTGGGGCTTCGTGGGGAATGGATTGAGAGCAGCCCTGAGAAGGACTTGGGAGTGTTGATGAGCAGCCCAACATGGCCCAGCAATGTTCTCTCACATCCCAGAAATCACGTCCTGTGCTGCAGAAGAGAAACGTGGCCAGCACGGCAATGTCCCATAGCTGGAAGTGTTCAAGGCCAGGTTGGACAGGGCTCTGAGCAACCTGGTCTAATGGAAGGTGTCTCTGCCCATGGCAGGGGGGTGGAAACTAGATGATCTTTAAGGTCCCTTCCAACTCAAACCATTCTGTGATTCTATAAATTACAGCAATGTAAGACATGCAATGCTTTCAGTTTCTGTGGTAAAAAACCCAACCAACCAAAAAACCCCAAACAAACATTACTTCCCTGAAAGCTCAGTTCCTCAACTCAACTCCCAGAATTTATATTCTCCCAATTATTCAAAGTTTATCCAGGTATCCAGATACTTCACTACCCATGAAACCTAAGGGAAATTATACAGTGATTGGCTTCACAATTATTGCAATTTGACATTGTGCTTTTCAGCCTCCAGGGTCTCAATTCTTCCTTGAATTACACAGATTAAGTATAGTGGCACTAATGAAATCACTGTCATTTTTTAGAGGTGTTAAACTGAACTGATTCTGCCCCAGATCTAACCAGTACAGAGACACAATCCTATCAGTGGAGGTTGAGCCTCTACTTGTACACCATTGTTATTTCGTAGTTTAAATTGCTTTCAAATTGCAAAAACTCTGTTTTTAATTTTACTGATTTAGATGGATGTAAACATTTAGGCTGTAAAGAGAGATTTGAATTATTAAATATTCTCCACTTGCTTAAAATCAGATTAAGAAGGAGCATTACATCTTTTGAAGGCTGCTCTTAAATGAAATAAGAATTATATATTTAATGCATCATCACACCTAATGGTTTATATAATGCAGTATTCATTTCTTCAGATTTTGATGAAGTTAAAGAAAAAAACCCAGTCAGTCTCCACTTTTTACTACCCACCTTAATTGCTTAATATTTTCAATAGTCATTCCCTAGATCTTTTCATTCTTACCCTTAGCAATGAGGAGCAAAGCAGCCTATATTAATCTCATTCAGGCATCACTTACTGCCACTTATATAATTGCATTCTAGACAAGCAAAAGAGTTTTGGAGTCTGAAAGTCATCAATATCTCATTTTTATCTGTGCTCCAGACATGAGGAGCATCACTATGCAGGGCTAAGAATAAAACCAGCATTAGAAATAACAATCTGGCCTTTGGTCTGTTGCAAACCCTTCTCTGCAGAAAGGTCTGATTTTCTCTGTAATTCTAAAAATAGGTCCCTGAAGCATGAACCCCAATTAGATAGCTGAGGGGAAAAAAAAGAGAAAAAAAAAAAAAAAGAAAAAAAAACCCCAACCAAAAAACCCAGCACAATAT
>JAYRBT010000042.1:4598712-4682845 GCA_036023395.1 Myiotriccus ornatus | reverse complement strand
GTCTTGCAAAGCCCATTCTCCCCTACTGAATGGGAAAAAAATCCATACAACTTATTTTAAATATCTTCCTTGGGAAAAGTGCCTGCTTTTTTCTACTGACCATAAAAGAAGCACTGAACAGCCAGCCGAGATGAGGACATCTGCAGAGCTGGTATCAATATGCAGTTACAACATGTTTAGGATTCCTCTAATTCATTTCAATCAATACTCCATGGGAACCATGACTTAGCAAATGTTTCAGGTCCCCCAAAAATACCAAATCTACACAGATCCCTTCCAGTGGAGGTACCTGTCATGTGTTTAATAGGTATCCACTAAGAATCTAGTGATGGGAAGGTATTTGAAATATGCAGAGTTAAGAAAACAAATAATATTAAACACACATAAAATATTTAGAAAATTCCAAGTATTTAAAGTGGGTAAATTTACAAGTAGACTTTACATGACGCTGCCCTAATTTAAAGGAAGCTAACAGTACAATGAAGAAGTTAAGCACACAGAGCTAAGATGACATCACTGTCTCCCAGCTAGGACAAGAAAATATTTGCAAGACTGATTTTATCCCATTTTTTAACAACAATGTAAGTAAAACTTCTCCCAGGCAAGGCAAGCAAAGATTGATTGCTGTTTGGCCCTTTTCTTCAATATGAAATGTAGAAAAACTATATTCAGAAATCTTACATAGATATCCTCAGTTAGCCAAAATAGTTGTGCCTTTGACTGTGGATATTATAAACTCCTGGGGCAAAAATCACATCTCCCTATGTCCTTGTCCCTTACTGGGAAAAAAATACCACAACTCACCAACCTGACTCTAGTTGGTTTTTACCACCCCACTATTAGAATCTTGCCAATGAAAATAAAATCTGCATTCTAAAAATATAACCACAGTGTACATTCAGGGTCTCCAAAAGCAGTCTGAGCTCTTGTTAGTCAATATTATTCCTTCCTGTTGGGGTAGAATTCTGTGTAACTCTTATGTCCTCAGAAATGTCAGCTCAGATTCAGAGACAAGTTTAATACACCCATGATGCCCAATCCCCTTTTCACTCTGCATTCAAGAAGCAAGAAGTTTTCAGGACAATACAGGTGATTTGGATACAGCTTAAAATGGAAGGTGATGAAGTCACCCACATTTATATTCGATGCTGATGTAAACTACAGCAGGTAACATTTCCAGTTGCTACACACAAATCTGTCTGGACATTTGGTGGACTCTCCTGTCCATACCTTGTTTCAGGGGCCAATTATCCCTGGCAAGGTGATTGTCATGTTGTGTGAAGAGGTTCTTAACTAGTGCATTAGACTGTATAAGTGGAAAAGCATTCTTATATTTAGGGTAACAGTGTCCTTTCAACTATTCTTGCAACATTTTATTTCAGATGAACCCAGAAGTAAATCAGAAGCCACAGAACATGCTTGTCCAACAGGTTTGGGACTTCTTCTTGGAGAATCAGTCTAATTAAGTATGGGGGATTTTTTTAATCTCATTTCATAACACTGTTTTTTTTTATGAAGAGGGAAAAAAATAACTTGCAAAACAAGTATCCCACATTCTGAAAGCTCTTTTTGGAACATATGGTCTTATCCTTCAGAAATTATGAGTTCTCTTGACACAGGCTGTGACAATCAAGTTGCATATGAAGTACTGCTATATTATAATTACTCAGTTATGCCAGGCTTTTCAACAAAACTTTCCCAGAAGTTCCTGTCACTCAATTTTGAAAGTGCATTCAGGGATTTGAAGCTTTAATGAGCCTTGATAGAGTTAAGGAAAGGTCCCACCCAGCCTGTGAAGGCAATGTCTGTTCCATGCTGAGTGTCTTGGCAACAGTGAGCCCCAGGCAACAAATACCAAGTCTCAGGCAACTTCCAGAGAATTCAGAAAGCTTCAAGCTAGAAACAAAGTCTCCCATGAAAATGGCATCAACGCACTCCCATCTCCTGGGAACAGATGGATCCATCACGTAGAGCTTTGTGAAACAAGAATCGAGCCAGGCTGGAAGTGTGGTACCATGTTACCAACCCTGCTTACATTTCCTCAGTACCTTCCTATAAAAAGACTCATTATTGACATTATGTTAATACATTTCATGAGGGTCACCTCATAGCCTCTTAACTTAATAATGGAGTGAATTTGGCTGGTGTATTAGCTGGTGCCCATGTGAGTAGCATTTTAAATCTAAATCTGAATTTAGTCCATATGGAATTTGCATCTCTTCCAGATCAATTCTGTACAACTGCAAACCCTGTGTTTTAAAAAGCTGTGCCCAGCCACTTCCCAGTGAAGTGGCAGGGGTTTAGAATTTCTCAGCTCTCTCTTTGCCATTCTCCTTCTAAAATCCAGAGATTCCTGTCCCAAGGTTGCACAGAAAAAAAAATAAATTTAGAGTGCTAAGGTCTGACAGCTCACTTCAGCACAGCAAACAAAGCTACATTAAGCACATACATTACCCTAGTGAAAGGTAAATACAGTTCAGGGCTGGGCATATTCAGAACATGCCTCTGTTCAGAGATACCACCCTGGCCCATGGGCTGTAGCTGCAGAAAACAGTAAATCTTCAGCCACCCTCCTGACATCGCTGCAGCAAGCTGGATCCACAGATGGGAGCTCTTCATGGGTCAGCAGCCTCCAAACCTCCTGCTCCACGAGATGCAAATAGATCCTCTGAACACACCAAGGAGATTAGCAGAGAAATAATTCCAGCCTGTGGCCAGATATTCATCCTGGGGACCTGCCAGAATTTCCACTCAGCCAATCCATTTTTAAAGACAGCGTCTTATTAGCGCCTTACAGTTCTCGAATTACTTTGTCGAGTCTTTCTAATGAGACAGCAATCTGTCCAAGGGTATTAAGAGAAGTAAATGATAGACTTTTACTTTCTGATTCAATTACACAGGTGTATTCAAAGGTTAGAGGAATGACAGCAGACTGGAACACCAGAAAACTTACTCAGAGTAGTTGTTGGCTACATTATATAATGGAACTATCTTGCAAATACTTGCATTTTGGCTTTAAAAAGAATGATGATCTTTTCTTCTACCTCCCCTAGCAGGTAATAGCCACAGAATCTTCACCTTCCCCTTGGAGTGAATGCCAGTACAACCATCAGTCCTGCATTATAGAACTTCCTGTATTCATATGCAGTCTAAACAAATTCAAAACATCTGCATCAGCTCTTTTTCTCCCATTTGCATTTTACTGACCTCTAATTAAACCAGTTCAGCAAGGCACAATCCTTAAATGCATTTTTCTAGTTCTGCTTCTGAACGTACAAGCAATATCAAGAAATGACAAATGCCTACTTCCAGAAAGGTAACGATATATATTTCATTAGCCAAAATGAATTCATTAACAACTAGTGCTCAAACCCACACAACACATTCTCCCTTTACCATAGTCTTCAATTCATATGCCAAACTTTTGCCAAATGGTTTGCCAAATGGTACCACACAGTGGGACATGTACATCACTACAGTTCCTCCCGCTCTGTATTATTGGAAGAAAATTAAAATTGTAATCCCAGTCTCAATGACACAACAGCAAGTGAAACTTTTCTCCCTTTACTTCACTTGTCTCCAGCACGGACTTTTCCATGGGAACCCTGATGCGTAGGTGCTCTTCGAGTCAGCAGTGAAAACAGACAGGAATGATTCATCTCACTCCAATATGGAACCGTAAAGGACTGTGGGATGAATCCCTTCACCTGAGAAGGTGGAGAGCTCCAGCTTGGCTTGTTTCAAAGCCAAGGAGGCATAACACAAACACCAGGTATGAGTCATACAAGTGGGGAACTGCATGGAAACTCAACATGTTTCCAATGGAAATGAGGCTGTTTGGATTCTCACTTCCCTACCACAAAGTTTAGAATTTACATTTAAATTTTTTATTACATGCATGTCCCCTCTGTGAATAATTCCCATAGAAAAACCCAGTCAAAAACTTCCATTCATAGATGAACTGCAAAGCAGAAAACCAATATCTTCAAGGCAACCATTTTACATAAAGCACATCAAAAAGGATACACCAAAACTGAGTAGATTCTACTAGAGGAGCATGAAGAGGACCTTAGCTGTCACTGCTGTATAATTTGGGTTGATATGGTCCTGACACCTTCAAGAACAGGGTCCCATCTGCAAGGGCTCTGCATTTGGGTCATGGCCACGAGGCTTCATGGCTAAAGCAGGAGACCCAAGCCAAGTTACTGCTGCCTGGAGACCTGTTTGAGAGCTGTTAGGGATTTGTGAAAAAAAGACCATAAAATCATTCCTAGCTGGCAATTTTCCTCTACCATTAAAAGTGCATGCGAGAATTAAATGTGCTTTATTTCGGTTTATTTTTTGTCTTTCAGGGTAGAACTCTGTGTCTCCTGAACTCAGGCACTTCCCCGGCAAACTCCCATCAGCTGAGCAGTATCATGTGACTGCCCTTCTTCCCTGGTCATGGGAACACAAGTCACAGGTTATAGTATTAATCTGTGCAACCTCTGTCCAAACCTACAAGACACACACAAGCTCTGGAAGAAAGAAACCACTCCAAAGTAGAGAAATCTTTCTCTGGCACATCCCTTTGGTGCCCTCCATCAATCCAGCAACATTTAGGTGATAACATATTGTGTGCAGTCACAAAAAAACATACTTTAAATAATAGCCTTGTTAAAAATTTGTAAACATAGCTAAGAAGCAATAATACCTCCCTTCATGCTCGTTTTTGGAACAGCTGCTGTCACTGCTGCAGACCATCTGCAGATAGGAGGGTAACTTAGCAAATACCTCCAAAATCCCTCTGCTTAATGAGCAGGTAAGGAGTGACAATCAAAACCAGAGGTGCAGGAAGAGATGCTCAAAATTCTGTCTTCTCACACTTCTAACTTTTTGGGCTAATTTAAAGCTTTTGTTGATGAATTCAAGCTGGTTGAAGTTGAGCCACTGAAGCCAATGCTGCTGAGAACTGCCCTGATGCTTGGGGAAGCATTTCCATGAGCACCAGAGGGATGCAGTCTAACTCAATCACTCTCTCTTTAGTCTTTAAAGTGAGTGTGGTTTTATTTTAAAATATGAAGCTCAGTCATTTGCTCCATCTAATGATCACTCTCCGAAAATCTGAATTCACTGCTTGGCTTACTACCGAGCTTTCCTGAGTTCACCCTCCGGATTTTGATGCAGGGCAAGACATCCTGATGCCTTTGCGGGGAATTAGATGCAGACAAGCTCAAGGAAAGGAAAAGAGCTGGGATGTGTAGACAAGTGCCTGTTGTATGGGCAGCAGGAGGCAGCTCCAGGCGTAGGAGGTGAGAGAAGGCAGCACGCTGGGAGTGGGAGAAGGCTACAAAGAAAGTCAGCTCTGAGAGAAGAGAGTGAGGAACATAAGGAATATCACAGTGTGTGGGATGAGATGAGAACAGAGATGTAGGTTTCTGGAGAACTTTAAAACAATTATAGGTTTTTACCACGGGAGGTTCTGTTTGACTAGATCAGAGCAGTTGCTTCCTTGTTACGTGCCTCGAATCGAAGCTTTCTTTGAAAGAGCTTGCTAACACTATTCCATACTTTCAATTAACATTTTATTTAAATGCTTTAAGATAGTTTCTAGATATATTAAAGGCTTACTGATGAAATCTTGAATATAATTTACATATCTAAGTCATATTTGCATTCAATAACAAGACAGCTTTCCAGTATGGAGCATGCCCCCTTTACTAGCATCTTGCTGAATTTCCCTAGCTGCAGCATTCATTTCAGATTCAAAAGGCTACAGATTTAGCTGAGGAAAAAAAAAAAATAAAAAAGGAGACAGTGATATCATCAGTGATCAGTCATCTTTTCCAAATTTTAGGTGAATGCATTGCAGAACCATTTTAATATGGTTCAGCCACCACTTGGACATATCCTCAGAAGTGTTACAAGAGACGCAAACCGATTTTTTAATTTAATATTTTTTGCCAATTAAAAGGAGGGGAGAAAGTATTCATACCTTTCCTAAAAAAAAAAAAAAGCACGAAGTGTCAGTATCTTTCCACAGTACATCTGCATGCTTCCCTAGGGAATTTTTCATTATAAAACCATATCTCGGTTATCAAGTCTCATCACCATAAAGCACATATGGGATATGTGATAAAAAGGCCTTTTTTTTTTTTAACGGGAAATACTGGTTAAGGAGATTGGTGGTTGGAGCAGATTTTTTAAGGAAAGCATATTTTGAGAATTTCTATGTGTAAGGAAGTCTAAGAAACATGGTGAGAGAAGCAAATGATGACTGATGCATTGATGCCTGAGAGCAGCAGCCCACTGGTGAGTGTTACACAGGCAATACTGGGCAGAGGAAAATCATGTGCAACTGTCCCTAGTTGCTCTGAGAGGTTCTTACACAGGCAAGATAATATCAAAGATGGGTTTGATGGAGGCTTTGGGCTTTTGTTTTGGTTTGTTTGTCTTTTTCTTATATTAGTGTGATTTTTTCTTATATTAGATTTGATGCTTCACCGTAAGATTTATAGATACCATAAATCTTATAACCCTCTAGAAGGTCAGAAGAGACCAGCTTTGATGCATGAAGAGTACAGGGCAAGAGGGAGACTGGGAGGAGAGAAGTAATTTGTGGCCTTTCCTTATTTATTGGTAATCCTTATTTCCTTATTTATTGTTTTTGTGAACTCTAGCCAAAGGAAGCATCACAGCTGAAAGTCAGGAGAAAACTGAACATTTGTTATCTCTTGAAATGGTAAATATTAGGCGTTATAAGGGCCATAAGAGCATAAAAAACAAGGATAGAAAGCACTGTCTTATTTCTGTGAAAAGAGGTTTGGGTAGGGGCTGAGAAGATTTTCCTGCAGATGTTTCTTTCCAAGTCTGCCTTTTTCAGCTTTGCAAGCCTGTCTTACACAGCAGCTGCCTGATAATTCCAGATGAAGAGGCAAATCACTGGCTTTTTCCTGAACAACCACTCTTACACTGCTGTAAAGACAAACATCTCCTGCCCCATGTTTTCTATTGGCCAGCACCCATTACCAAGCCCTACAGCATTCCACAAGTTAGTAAAATATCACCTACCTAAGACCAAAATTTGAAAACCTGCTTTAGACCAGCAACCAAACTTGCACACCAGATTCTCAACATCTGCCTGAGCTCTGAATTTTTTTTCCAAATGGGTGAATAACTAAAAATGTCTGTTGTGTCCCTGGCGCTGTGAGACAAGTTCATGATGGGAATTTATTTCCCATTTGTGTCACATTACCTGATGGAGTTGCTGAAGGAAGTCAATCACTCACAAGATAAAATGGATGGCAAAAGCAATGAGGTTGTCTCTGGCTACCTTGCTCTAACTGTACAGCAGTGCAAGAAAGTACAGCTGACAAAGGTTTTCTTAGTTCTTTCAAGCAACTTTTAATTTATTTATTTATTTTTTTTAATCTCCTCGAGTCCTTACCATTCATCAGACTCGCTGTTTTTGCAGAAAAACTTCAAGCAATCAATCTAAAACCTCTGCATTAATTCTAAGAGGTTCAGAGACCAGAGAAGTACCCGGGCTGTGGCACGAGTTCATGCATAGCTCTGCCAAATCAATATCTCCTTTAAACCACATCACTCTTTTTCACCTTGCAACTTTTGAAAGAGAAGACATACGTTGCTGCTTTAACTGAATGTTTTAGTTATATGATTTCTTTTGCCATCTCTGCATGTGCTGCGTTATCCCAAGGGATTCTGTGGGTTTTTTTTTCCTGTTCCAGCTACTGAACTGTTGTATCCAGAGGCATTCTCCATAACACAGAGGGAAAGCATCAGCACTGCATCATTTCTATAGGAGAAAGCTAACAAGAAATACCAGTTAAAAGTTTCTGCTACATTCAATTCTTAGTGACATAAATACTGTCTTTGGAAGTAGGAGGCAGCTGTCAAACACAGCTCTGGACACAATAGCGCAGCCCCTCTGAAGAATAGGTCATGGGGGGAAAATCAAGAAATAAAGTACCATCATCATTAATCATTTTCTATATTTTTAAGTCAGCCAGAACATTTAGAAGTTGTGCATCGAGTTTCTTTTCTTTTCCACTGCTCAGCTTGCAGCCTGTGCTTTGATTGCAGAAGTTTCTGCTGATGCCAGGGCCGGCTGCTGCACCAAGCCCGGAGCTCCTCTGGGGTCAGCGGGGCAATATCTGTTCTGTTATTAGAGAAATTACTCAGAGCAATTTCACAGTTCAGCAAAACAGACTTATTGGTTGTATGCACTGTGTGTGCATGCCTTAACAAGCACTTAAAGTTTTTCTACCTCTGTTCCTTCATTGAAACATTCATCTTTAACAGCTTCAGAAATGTTGGTAAGCATGGCTTCTTTTCCTACTTAACTTTAACAAGGAATTATTACCTTGCATATAATAAGTTTTCTAAGTATACGGACTTCCTATTTCTGCTATAAATTCAGACACAAAAAAGTAAATTTGATGCTTTAGATAAAAACAAAAAAATGTAACAGGTGGCTTTTTAGTAACATGATTACTTTCATTATTATATTCTGAATATTTACTGTTAGCAGCAACCACCTCTTCTTGCAGACTCCTTTTCAATTGCTTTATCCAACTTATCTCTGTTTATTTCTGCAGGGGCAGGACCGGAGAAAAGCAATGCTATTTCTGCAGTATTTTATTTTATTTATCCTCAATGAAAATGAGAAGGTCTTTTTTACAGCTGCACAGCCTGTAATGTCAGTTCCAAGCAATCAGCTAGAAAAAAAAAAACCACCCATAGTCACTTTGCAGGTTTAAAATAAAAAAGAAAAAAAGAAAAAAGAGAAAGAAATCAATTCATGTTGTCACAGCCTATCTAGAGTCATATTGTCCCCAGCCATTGATACAGAATAAAAACATCTGGGGATTCAATTACTCATGACATGAATAATAATATTTCATTTTTGTTAAATAAAATTTTATAGTTGCAGGAACTTCTGTTTACTGCACCATGCAATGCTGGAAGGAAAGCTACCAGCAACTCAGTCTCTTTGGCATCCAGGAGCACATCAGTGAAGGTGCATCTGCACCCCCAACGGAAAATCCTTATAAAGAAAATAAATTTTGACCACCTAATTAAAAGATTGGCTCCTGAGTTCCAAGCATAGCAGGTTTCTTAAATGTCACAGCCACCTTTTAAAAGCTTGAATTAATAGCCTGGTTCAAAAAGGCACACTTGTCCTTTGAACCAAACTCAGTAGCACCTGCAGTTGTCCAGCATTTTTGATCAACCCAAATCATATCTCTAAATAGAATTGCAGTCATTTAAGTCCTTATTTTAAGCTTCCACTTTATGACTGTCAGTTCATGCTTCAAGAGGATGCTACCAAAACTGAGTTGTTATGTATTTAATCTTTTTTTCTTGATCAAGTAGAGCTGCCTATAGTCTTAGTGGCAAAGTTGGGATCAAATCAGAGCATATTCATTTCACAGCAATGCGTAAGCAGCAATACTCATGCTAAAATTGCACTGACTTGTGCAATCAATTTGATATCAGCAGGACTGTTCTGCAAAATTAAGCATGTGAACCATTGTGACATGAACATCTAAAAGTTCAGAAGCAAAACGTACAGAAAGGGCTGAAAGTTCACTGCTTTTAGGGCTTTTTTTTTCCCTGTGTCAGGTGAAGCCTAGTCTTGTTTTCCCTCTTTCTTTCTCTGTGGGCATTCATTAAGGTTAGATTACAGCAAACAGCCATGATTTGCATCCACTCTACAACATCACGTCTTTGCTGAGCCTTAAACGTCCCCTGTGGAAAACGGTGCAAAAGCTCTAAAAATTCCAAGGGTCTGGATGAAAAATATTTTCCATTATAGCCCAGAGAAGTGCCACTCTGGCACTTTGCTGTTGGAGAAGTGCTGTGTAGGGCACAACTTGTAAAACATACTGGGAGAACATCCATAGAAAGTGGGACAGGTCCTCAGTGGCTCCAGAGTGGCAAAACATCACCTCTAGTAAGACACTTACAGCACCACTGTGAGACACTGCTCCAAACGTGGGAGTTTGGGCCTCAGAGTCTTCTGCTGACCACAAGAAAACTTTAGGTGTTGCCTGCTTCTAACTGCAAGATGTGGAAAGAAAAACTGTCATCATCTCACAGGAGGAATCTCAAGTCAGCACCCCCAAAAATAAAAAACAGGCACCACTTACTGATTTGAAGGTCTCGTGTATGGCTTTTATGTGATGCTTCTAGTCCCACTGCGATCATTGCCTTTTAAAACTGCGTAACATTTATGGGCTCCAGTAAAAATGTTTTTAATATAATGTAGATGAAGTATAAAGTGTTAACCTTGAACACCAGGGAATGCGTTAGGCTTTGGGTTTTTTTAAAGCTCTTTCAATAATTTACTGAGAATTGTCTAAGATTTGCTTGTAGTTCATAGCCAATCTTTTGGAAACATTCAAATAGTTGCAATTTTTGTAAATGTTACAATAGCAATGATTTCATAAATAAAAGCAAAGCTCAGGCAGCAGAGAATGTTGAAGAGAGCACTAAACCAGAATCTGCTCTTACAGGAGCGTCAGTGTGGGTTTCCTGACATTGCTCCATGCATGTATCTTACTACTACTTTTCTGGGACCAGTGGTAAGGAAGAAATATAAAAATTCTGTATATGAGTAATTAATTTCCATCTATTCATAAAGCATGTCATACTCTATGTTATATCATAGTATAATATATGATACATGCCTTGTCCACGCTGTAGCGAAGGTACTAAGAGAAAGCTTCTCAAATCTGCCACATTAACAAATCTTCCCTTGATTTCAGTTGCTGGTTTGCTTCTCCAGGAGATGATGTGTATACACTTCTTTTTCCCCTCCCAAATTGCATATGTACATCATAAGTTATTCCCACAAGTTTGATCCTTTGCACTGACTTTCTAAATAACATTGTTCTGGTGGTCTTAAGTGCTAAACCCACACTTCAGCAAAGGATACATGCAAATGAATAGCTTGGAACTATTTCAACTAGTACAAATGAATAGCTTGGAACTATTTCAACTGAGCTGGAAAATAAAGTGAGGAGGGGAAAAGAGGCTTAGTTTTTTAAGCTGGTTTCCTTTGCTGTTTCTTATGTTGGAATGGTGTCTCAAAATCCACCTGTAATGGTCCCTTTCTTTACCTTCATTCAAACTGCTTTTCAAAGGCTCGTTTTCTGAGCAAACCCAAGAAATACCATTCCTGTGTCAGTCAAATGTTCTCTACAGACCAATGTAAATTTAACTTCAACCAGCAAGATATTGCAGTGCTATTAAGTGGAACAGATAATGAACCTAAATAACTGCTCAATCTTATTAGTGTAGCCCTCGTACACCTTCCGTGTTTCTTCAAGCCCTGCTGCTTAGCATTCATACTGCCTGATTTGAGACTAAAATTAGATTATAGGAATGCGTGCTTTTTACAAGAGGTCTTCTATTTGTTTCATGAAGTATTTAGTACTCTTTAGGCACTGTATAAATAAAAATAATGAAGATCTTGGAATTCACCTTCAGGAATGGAAATGAAGAGATCTGAGTTCTTTCATTTCTGCTGCACATTATCCTCATCGGGCACGTTTAGCAATGCTTTGTAAAATGAGTTAAAACGATGCTTGGAAGTCTGGTTAAGGTGAATAACAGAAAAGAGAGTAAAAAAAAAAAAAAGGGGGAATATGTCTCTAGTTTCAGAGTTTCACAATAGGGAATAAAAACAAAAGCTCTACCAGACTTTTAAGATAAAGGTCTGCTGTTGGATTCATTAATGTTTGTGAGAGCTGCTAACAAGTGGTGGGGGAAAATGGTTGTGGATTCCAAAACCAGGACTCTGAGTAAAATCACTTACACCCATGTTGAGATTCAAAGGCTATGTATAACGAGGAACCATTTCAGGATCGTGAGCCATGATTTCTGAGGACTCTGCTCTGTGAGAAGAGTTGCTGCATTCTGGGTCAGAGCCGTACCAATTCCAACAATCATTTCTGTCTGACTTTCCCCCCTCCTTCCCAGGATCTATATTTAGGACTCAAGTACCAAATATTGAAAGTTTTTTTGAGGTTAAGCATGCCAATGTCCTCAAAACTCCAGCAGGCATTAGCTTACATCACTTGGCACTTTAACACTTATAGAAGTTGGGCTGCTCACCTTAAATTAAAGCTCTCATCAGGTGAAATGTCTAGTCTATGCTATTCCCCCAGGCTCCATTTTCAGGCAATGGAGAAAGAAAAAACAATTCCCAAGGTTATTCACCCTGCCCTGAGATGAGGTACCTATTTCTCTTCATTTCTCCCCTGGTTCTTTCCACAGAGGACTTTTGTGATAGCTAAATTTAGGCAATGTGAATCCTGCCATTGGTATCTTAGTAATTTCTGAATGCAAGTCATCAGTAAGCACATATGGATAATCACCTCTATGCTCCTTAGACTCCTCTTTAGATTTTAAAAATATCTCTTTAGAAAGGGATCAGATTGCACATAACTGTGTTTTAAGATTAACATTAGCTGTAAAAAACATATTTCAAAATGGCTGTAACACCAAAAAAAAAAAAAAGAAATGCCAACAGCTACTAGAAAGAATCACTCCATGTCACATTTTAAGGATATTGAAGCTTTACTCCAGAAAAATAAAAGATCAGAATAGCAAGGAGACACCCTGTGTATTATTTCCTCAAAAAAATCCAGATTGGCTTACAATAACATCAAACTTGTTACCATCCCAAATAATTATTGTAATTTATATTACAGTGCCTCAGAAAGAACAAACACCATCAGGGCATTCCTCTACAGCAGATATAATGGGTAATAGGCAGTCCTGTTTGCAGTGCAGGAAAGCAGCTCAAAGGTTAGATGAAAGAAAATAGTATTTAGAAATCAGCATCTGAGGCATAGTAAAAGGTCAAACATCAGATTTTGTTACCTTTTTTTTTATTATTATTTTAAGGGAGTGATTAGTTAAATTCAAGTCTCATTTCAAAATAATGACTTTCTTTAGAAAATAGCAGGCATCCAAATTATGGAAAATCTGCTCTTTAAGACAGTTGACTAGAGAACATTTAAATATCGAGGGCTGGAATCTTTTTCTTTTCTTTTTAATGATGTGGTTTAGGAAAAGATAGAAGATGATATCATTCCAAAGACTAGCTCTGGATAACTGCATATAGTTTGACATTCAAGATATTTTAATGTTATCAGCTAGCACTGCCTGCCATCCGGGATGAGTAATGTTTTCTTGACCAATTATTTATATGCCTCTAAACAAGAGTGAGTTTTGAGAAGGAATTTATTTGAAGGTGGAAAGCAAAACTTCTGTGTTTGAAGAGAGGGCCCCAAATGGGCTATGCCAAATCCCTGCTTTATTTAAGGGAGAATAAAGCTTCAGTAAATATTATATGAAGGTATGGAAAATTCTGTCATAGTTTGGCAGAGACACTCATAAGTTGTAGGCAGATGGGTGTTCAAGCCTGACATGACTGGCCAAGCAGCACAGGTGACATGAGAGGACATCTGCATTATAGGAAACACGAGAGGTGAAAGCTATGACCTGGTGTTCTCAGGGGAAGGGAAATTGCTTGGCAGAAGACCTCACCTGGGAGGAAACCAAAAGAGCAAACCCAGAAGTTAAGCCCAACTCCCACCATCCATGCAAACCCAGTGAAGACACCAATTGACATGTCAAGTTTGTCTTTAGTCCATGTCCCTGTTACTGTCAGGAAAAAATTCCTTTTCACTTTATAGTAATTAAAATGCTCATAGATGTTTTATTAACTCACTCTACAGAGCCACATAGATTTTATAATTCATCCAAGCACTTACAAGTAGTTACTTGTGTTAGGCTGTCAAGACAGAAATGATTCAAAACCTTGTGTACTGAGCTTCTTCGAAGACATATCATTCCCTAACACAATGGTATTAGAAAGACTGCTGACAGTTAGTGATCAAGAGATTTCATTTTGCTTGTCATATGGTGGGTTGTCAATTCTTCTTTTCCCTTCAGATAAAAGCTCAGTTGCATTAGATTTCAATAACGGTGAAGTTGCAGGTTAATGCTTTTCAAAAGTACCAAAGTGACTTCAGTACTTAAATTCTATTTTCAAAATGCTGTAGACACCCAAGAACAGAAGTCTCTACAGTAAATGGAACTTAGACATTACTAAAGAAAGTTGTGGAATGGTGGAGAATAAAACCCCATCTCTAGAGAGCTATAGTTTGTACCCTACTCCAGACCAGAGGTTTAAAATATGTCAAGTTTGTAGATTGCTGAAATTCTAGGACAAGGTAAAGATTTGCATTTTCATTTTTAACATGTTTGTTTTCACACTGATGTATCCTTTGCAGATTTCCTCCCGCACTTCTAAAAAAAATTCTAAAAGACAATTTTAAGATGGTCCTCACCTCAAAATATAAGTTTACCTGAGTTATGCTTAAGATTTAAGCAGGAGCTGCAGAGATATTTCTACAAATTTGTGCATGAAAAATATATATGCAAATTATTTCCCTTTTTTCCCCCCAACAGCTTAGAGGAGGAAGTGACCATTTAAACTTTGCTCCCCCCTCGAGTGAAATGTAAAATTGAGCCAATACATAAAAGTGGAAAAGTAACCCAGATTTTCCTTCTCTTAGTACTAACCTAGCATTAAGCAAATAAATAATCCATGTGGTTAGTCTATATTTAAAATATTTGTTCTTCTTTAAATATAAAGGAACTTTCACAGAAACAAACAGAAGTGGCTAGAGACTGAAATCATCCCTTTGATACTGAAGCCGACTATTTTCTCCTTTAACCTCCAAACATCATCTCCCTCATGCCCATAGGGCTTTCCCACTGCTCCAGCACTCCAGCGTTCTCATTCACTGCTCCCCTCACTGCTGAGCTCACATGATGATCTGTGAAAGGGTGGTTAAAATCTTATGTTCCACAAGATTTTAGCTTATCTTCATTCATTAATTGTTCTGTATTATGTTTAAATGGCGAATTTCTCAAGTTAAACTGTATTTCTTCTGATGCTTTTAGTCTGCTCTGTTATTGCAGGTACAATCTATGAGATGTTGAGAGCAAACACAGTTTGTAATAGAACTGCAATAGCAGCTATGGAACATCTAAAAGGGAAAAAAAATAGGCCAGACCTTTATTAAATTTTAAAAGTATGCCTTCGCTACACTCTTGTAAAGATCCAAATAGGGTATTCAAATCTCCGGAGATCACCAGTATAATTTCTTTATCATGTTCCATTTAAAATTTAATTATATAGTCTACAACAAGAAGTATCTGAGTACTCTAAATAGGTCATGCTATGAACAACTTAATATTATTATAAAGTTTTCCTTGTGAAGATCTGTTCTTTGATGTGCTGTTGCTCACAGAAAGCCTTTCTTCAAAAAACAATATACATTCATAGCTATAATAATGTCATTTAATGTAAAAATTGTAAAGCTTCTTTATCACATTTTAAGTTTGAATTTTCAATTCTTTCTCTAGCCTGAGCTTCCCCAAATCATCAGAAATAACTGGTAAATTAGAACTGACACAATATAATTGTGCTGAATATTTTCATATCTTTCCACGAGCAAAGTTAATGTATTAGCTTTCCTTCTAAATGATGTCCACCAACTCACATTTTTCTACTTTTGTCTACCAATGTTACACGTATTTCAGTGGAGAAGTAGTGTAATTTCTTCTTCCTCTTAAATATAATCAGTAGAGAACCATCAGTAGCATTTAATGGAAAATTACTGTATTAAAAAGTCACCATTGACCAAGTCACTTTGTTATATTTGTTTTTTTAAAAAATGCACACATGTGACCTTTCTTGGTTACTACAGAAGATGAGAAAATATTGACAATATTCTCTTCTGTAACTTCTGACTAATTACAGGGCTTTAAAGGAGCAAATCCCTAACTCCTCTTCTTTAATTAATCTATGAAAAATTCAGAAGGAGTTTTTGAGAATTTACTTTTTTTTTTTTTTTTAACTTTTCTAATGACAACAACAAAAGAATTTGTGCCACCAGTGCCTAAACTTTCCTGACAGGCAGACAAAATATTCCAAGTACAGACACATCTGTTCACACTTACATCATTTGCAGTTGAAAACCCCCTTTCACCAGGTTTACAAATGCTTGGAAAGGATTTGATCAATCCTGGCTAGGAATATATGAATATATCCATGAGTCATTACTGCTCCAAGAAAAGGCATCTTGTTTATCTGTGGATTTCTAGAGTTACAGGGGGCTTGCTCTGCCCCACTGCACAAAGTACAACAAGCATAGTGATGATGGAGAAGTGGTTATTAATTTCATCAAGGTGCAACACCCAAAATTTTTATGCAGTAAAGTAGTTTCAGGGTGAAGGTGGAAGAAGATGTGGTGTTGGGGGGGAACTTAGACTATTTCACTGTTATAAATTAATAATAGCAAAATGATTCTCTTGAAGTTTGAAAGAACAAAAAATATCAGATTAGTACATCACACCATAAGATTAAAAACCCCAAAGAACTGCTTGTTTAGGGAGACACAGGAACAGGTGAATCCTGGAGGCTGGAGGACGAGCCAATCTGCACCCAGCTGGAAACATTTGTTTTAAATCATGACAAGATCATTTGGTTTAATATTTATAACACAATTACAGTCCCTTGTGCACATTGCTGGTATAATCTGATTTTTACTTGTGACATCTTGCTACAGTTGAAATTAAAGCCTTGTGGTAATAATTCAAAAAGCACATTTAGACAATTATTAATGGCAAGTACAAAACAGGATGTTTATTCAAGCACTTATGTATCTCATTTTAACTTTAATTTGAAGTGGAATTCATTTCTGCAGTATAAGAACTTCATGTTTCCAGTATATTGGTCCTATAATACCTAACCAATTGGGGCATGCAGTCAAACTGAAAATATTTTAGCACTGGAACCTGCTACAGCTAAGCATTGATGTTGACTTTTTTTTTTTTTTTGTATGTATGAAGAATTGTAATTATTTTGCAAGGAAGACAGATAAAATCTTTTCTGTCAGGTAGGCCTGATCACTGGTCAGCACTTCAAACACTTGGCAAAATTTCACCAGCAGATTTCCTTGCACAACTGTGGATATTAAGTGACAGCCATAAAAACAAATTTACCTATTAAATAAACTAGTTACATAAATCACACAAGTTTGTACCAACAGAACAAATTGTTTACAGGGTGGGAAAAACATCACATACAGTGAAAATATACAATTTTACAGCTTATCGATATAAACAAGTCAACTAATATATACCACATACACCCTAAAGAAGGGCAGATATTTTTTCACTGCTTTAGAAGCAGAAATAACTTATATGTATTACCATGTTTAAAGAAAACTGACTTTCTTGTTGAAATATTGCTTTTACACTATATATTGTATGAACTACAACACTGCTTTTAATCAGAGGGTAACAAAACCCTCCAAAACCATGACCCCACTAAAACCCCCTGCACCTCAGAGAGCAAAACTGGTCACAGAAGATACAAGTGGACTGAGAAAAGCATTTTTTTAACTCACAGGCATCTCTCCTAAGTGACAGGTTACCATATCAGATTTTTGTGTTTCCCTTCTCTCTACCCTTCTGTATGATTACAGCATTTTATTTCATCCTTTGACAATATGTAGGCAGGTCTCTCTTCAAAAACCTCTCTCACAGCCTGGGAGTCTTGTCTAGTTCTATCATTTTATGAAGAGCTTTCTCAGCACAGAAGAATCTGGTCTAAGCTGCTTTCCTGCTTTCCAAATGAAAATGCCTTAAGATGACAGTATTTCTTCCTCCTACCTCCAAGTTTCCCTCCCCTCATCCCTCAGGTGAGATGTAAAGCAAAAGCCAAACCACCTGCAATGGGTATAATTGCACAGCTGGAAGGAAGCCACAGCTGGGATTTTTCTCATCAGGAGCACAACTGTGCTGAGCCTCAAAGCAACTTCAACACGTCTCTTTAACTGGGCGGGTTTGGCTGTGCCAGTATTTCAGCGTCTGTGGCATGCAGTGAGTGCTCTTCTCTCTGCACCCCCAGTTCTCAGTATCCCAGCAGTTTTCCTTAGGAAAAGGATCATGTTCTGGCTCAAAAGGTCGTGCTTCTTTCAGCACCTTCCAGACACTGACACAGAGACGCAGTTTAGAGCAACTTGCTTACCTTGGTAATGTTCCAGACAACTCTGTGGCAGTCTCTCTGAAAGACACAAAGTGGGAAAAGATTAGATTGTGTTTTAAATAGCTATAAAATTTTAAAGAAGCCTTTATACTGCTTGTATTTTATAGGAGTGCAGACACACATACACAGCTTCGTACGCAAACGCGTCGCTTGCGGATGCGATGTGCCCGTGATCATGTACAAAAGAATGTGAAAAAAACAGATGATAGAGTGTGATCTAAGGATTTCATCAGAATAAAGTTCTCCATGGTACAATTACTCATTTTTTTTAGGCATAAAATTATCACTATTTCAAATGCCAGCACTGCATGATCTTACATAGCCAAAATGCAGCACTGGGCCAATTTTCCAGTGGAAAATGTTCCTTTTTTTTCAGTTGCTGCAGCAAAAGCAAGACATTAGACAGTTCTACAATCATGTTATGCACTAAAAAAATACCATGTTAACATTCAGTCTTCTTATGGTGGTTTTAAACTACAGTTATTTTCAAATATGTGACTTCATCCAGTCTACTTGTCTGAAACTCTTCTGTGGGTTTGCAATTTGTTTGAGGGAAGCTGCGTGTGAGATAGTGAAAGCAGGCTAATGTAGCGGTATGTCAAATCAAAGCACAATTATATACATTATGATTACCTAAGTACATAGTTCTTAAAATACATCCTAGATCTACCACCATTGTATGTCCTTGTTCCCCTCCCCAGCACATTTGCTTAGACCTTATCCAAGCATGAGGAAAACAGCTGGATAGCTCCTTTTCTCTTTTCTCTCCCATTTACAAGATCTTAAAAAACCATAAGGAGGTTTGTTGTCCTAGACTGAACCAGAGGTCCATCTCATTTCACACTTTTCTCATTCACCTGTGAATTCTCTGCCCTTTGGTTAAGTTTCCTGCATGAAAGGTAACAGGTTAGTTCATACCCTGTTTGCTTCAGCTGAGATACAAATTGCAAAATTTCACATCTGTAGCTTGGAGCTTGTGGTGTGCGACAATTCTTAACATAATACTCTTTTTTTTTTTACAGCTGAGGAACAGAAAATCCTTCCATCCACATTTACATAAAGGAGAGGGAATCCTTTTTATGAAGGGTTGTGATAGTAATTAAGACAGGTCTTCTTTGCCTTAACAGTTTCCCAAACTATGGATCTAATGATCTCTTAGTACAGAACCAAGCCTATACATTTTAGTTGCAAGGGTATAAACCTTATACATACAGTTTGAACCCTCAAGCCTAATTTATTTATGAATCCAACGGTAAAAACCACTAATAAATATATTTTTGAAAGCTATTCTAGAGTTTCACCATGTTCTGAAGTCACTTTTTTTTGATGGGGCAACTGCAGAGTTATTTTCTTAAATACCACAATAACTCAGAGCTCCTCTTCAGGAGATCTTTCTAGATCCCCTGTGCTTTTTGGCACTATATGAACAGCTACAAGGGTCTAATTTTTTTAATTATAATTTTTTAATTTTTTTTTTTTTTTTAATTGAGCATCCCACAGTGACACCCAGGCTTTTTCCTTAATAGTTACACTGGCAGTTGTAGACTCCATGACAGTGTCAGAGAAGATGAAACGGGCCCTCTAAACGCTCATGGCTTTGCATTTTCCACTGGGTCTCTCCCTCCAAACTGTGCAGTTTGCCGGTCACAGAAGGTGGCCTGAAACCTCCCAGTGTTTTGCTTCAAAAGGCACAGATCAGAGCTGTGTTCAGTGGTTGCAAGGAAGAATAAGCAAGAAATAAAAAGATGGCTCACAGCCTTTTCTTGCACACACCATTCAGCAACAGACCAGCAGATATTTAAGCCATCCCAGAAGAGCCAGTTCCCACCCCAGCTTAGGCAGACGGGTACGTATTTAGTAGGTGTCTGTGACGAACAAAGTCCATGGTATAAATGACATCAAAGGTGAGAGCCAGGAGCAAGAGGAGTGAATGTAAAGAGATAAGGAAATTAAATTAGAGTGGAGCAATACAGACTTGGTTTCTATGGGGTTGTGTGATACAGCTGTACATTTCAGATATTTTATTTTCATTAAACTCCTGCACACTGGTATCATAGAGCCTTATTTTCCAAGCCCTACTCATGGCTTACACAGTTCAAAGAATTAATATAATATTTTTTTGTAACCTATCAAAGAACTGAATCACTAAATGGTTCCAACAGTCAGGATTTCTTTCCCTTCCACCACTAATCCCAGACATCACCTCTTTTCACTGAAATGCCTTTTTTTTTTTTTTTTTTGAGAGAAAGAACCTGGATTAAAAAGTCAGGCTGGGCATTTCTTTGTTTCTTTTTCTAAAGGGTCTTGATAGCCTTTAGCTACCTGTTACTGTTCTAATAGCAGAGTAGCCCAAACTCTGTTGCTTTAGGGTATGGGAGCACATTTTATAAAACAGCTGCTCATCCAGCTTAAAGAGACAACCAGGCAAATCACAGGTGGGTACTGCACGAAACATCAAGGAGTAGAATCAGTTGGGTTTAGAAGAGGATGTTAAACTGGAACCACACTGTCAGCTTCTGAGCAGAGCAGTGAGTGATTGGTGCATCTAAATTTCTAAAGATTTTCATTTTTGTTAAATAACCCTCTCTACAAGAGATGTTAGAGTTGTGAAAACAGTTATTAAATAGTCAATATAGTGGTAAAAAATCTGAATGCGATCAGAATGTTAAACAAAGACACTGCAGGTCTTTAGCATATACATTTTTAATGTAATTAATTGTGTTGCCAGTTTCACATTTGGTCAGATCAAATTCCAATTTTAAGCAAAAATATGTAAGGTAATGATTTTTGAAATATAGATCCAACTCAACTAAAACTCAAACTTAGAAGTAAAAGGGGAGAAGTCTGATTACTTCCCAACTATCCAAAGATTTCACTGCTTCTCATCAACTCAGGAAAAATTTATACCATAAAAACAAATTAAACCTCCCTTCAGATGATGAAGCTAAAAATATTTTCTTAGAAAACAAACACAATTATCCCTGCAATGCCACTGGAAATAAATGGCACATGGACTACTGAAGATAGTTAATGTCCACTGTAAGTGTCCTATAAATATTAGGAATTGAAACACTGCTCTATAAATATATTTCATGGGAGTTTAAAAAAGAAAATCTTATGGAGCAAATTACTCATCAAGAAAACCCTTAAAGTTTATTTAAAGATAATGGATACTCCTTCTGTAGTATTTCAAGAAAGTGAAGCTAGACTTGTGCAACCAATTTTCAGGCCCCTAGTATCCCCCAGTGACACACACAATAAATATAACTCATAATTTACTGTATCTACAGGAAAAAAACCCCACTTGGATAAAAGCAAAAGAAGGCTGATACTCAAAAGGAGGATGAATATAAGATCACATATTTTTCACATCCTGTCTATGATATGAAAAGATGACCTTGAAAAAGGGTGAGGATGGAAACCTGAATGCTTCATCAGACCTGCCCCAAATTCCATCGAAATCAGTGCCAATGCAAATGGGATAAGCTAATGCACAACAAGGCTGAGGTCAGAAGAGGACAAGGCTATAGACCCTGGAAAAGCTGTTCCATGGAGGGTGGCATTACAGAAGAGCAGTCACAGCATTTCCAGGAAGGTCATTTGCAATTTCCAAGCATTTTGTGTTCAGCTAAAAGGATGGATCTGGGGCAGCAGAAATGGCACATATGGAAAGTGAAGGTGCTGTTGGAATCAGGAGAGTGCTGGGTAGGAGGTCTACACCCCAAAATGCTATACCCTCACATGAGGTCTTCCAAAGAAGCAAAATGCAGGTCTAGAAGTTGCTCATGAGACCTGCGAACAGCTCTGACATACGGAATAGGCTCTGCACCCTCAAGTGAGGACTATGTAGACATTATCAAAGCCCAGAAAGCCAGTGTGGGTGAACCAAGCACCACACACACACATTTTGTCATTTCTCTCTACAGGCTGAGAAATCCTTCCCGTAGGATTGGAGTAGGATGTATACCAAAGCAGAAAAGTATAAATATTTTAGTCAAAACCTTATAGTCAAGTGGAAGTGGGAAGATCTGCATAAAGATCAGCAAACAGACTTTACTGCCTAATAGTTCTGTTTGAAGAGAGTTGTTCAGGAAAACTCTTGATAATATCTGGAAAGTGTTGTGTTTGTATTAAATGTTTTGTTCACTGAGAAATCATATGGTGCTCTGCTCTCAGAGGCTGACTGGCAGCTGCTGTTACCCACCTACCTGCAGGATTTGGCACAACACAGCTCTGAGGTTTAACTGTGCAACACTTTGCACAGTTTGCTAAGAGAAGTTGTGACTGCCCAGTCCCTGGAAGTGTTCAAGGTCAGGTTGGATGGGGCTTGGACTAACCTGGTCTAGTGGAAGATCTCCCTGCTCCTGGAAGGGTCTTGTGATGATTTTTGCTGGATTTGAGATTCTATGCTGTTCTTCTGCAGAGATGTAAACCGAGGCACAGGAGATAGGGAAGGTTCTAAAGGGCAGCTGAGGTCATCTTATACATAGACTCAGCTAGATGTATGCCAGGAACCTTAGCAAGCACCAAGTTCAAACCATACAAGTCAAGACTATGCACAGAAACCATTTTTTTCTTCTTCAGTATCATGACCCTTGATCATTTGGAAGCAGTAGGTCTCCACTGAGCACAACTTTTTTTCTGAAAAGGAAAGCGTATGGATTCTAGCTAAGCAATCTGTCAGGGTGCTGGGGAAGATGCAAAAAGAAAGGCAGCAACACATTCCTGCAATCGTGTCACCGTTCTTCCTTTTTCCATCTCACGCTTTGGGGAGAGGATAAAGCCCGCCTACGGCACACAAGGCACACGAGGATAAGGGCAAGGCTGGAGTAGGGATCTGTGTGGTGTGCTATTAAGAATGCAGCATGATAGCAAGCAGACAAGCCTCAAGATGCAGAATATGGGAGTCTTCAATTTTGGGAAGAAAGGCATCCAACCCAGAGTCAGTGGTTGATATTTAAACCATGAGGGTTAGAAGGTCCTGTCTTTTCCAGGGCAGGTGAACATGACCCCTTTGACATGTAGCAGCAGTTAGTTCTAGCAGTTGTCCTCAATTTCCATGAAGTACAAAAAAAACCCCAAAGGTTAAGCTGATATTTCTGGTTTGGGTGAAACGTTCAACCCTTTACTAAACACAGTCTCAAAACTGACACAATCATTAATCTTACTGGAAGGGATATATTTGTAAACAGAAATAAGTATACGCTGAAGAGAAATGAGGTATTTGGGAGGATCACTTGAAAAGTTATGGGGTTTTTTTCAGGAATATCCACTGTGGCATAGGTGGATATGTCAAATGTGTTGACAAGGTGTGTGTAACAAACTGCAATCATGTTGATAGCTGGGAAGTTCTACCTTGGATATTTTCATATATTGCACAACCATGAAGTTGTTCTTTGTTTTGCCCCAGTGCAAATCTGACTTGCAAGGAAAAACAACTCACCTGATGCTTTTAGCCACTTTTTCCTAGCTCTGCCTACAGGGTGGGACACTGCACCGCTGACTCAGCTAAACGAGAAAACCAGATCTAAAACTTGCGGTTGAACAGCACCCCTCAGCTAGAGCGATGATGGCTCCTGTGGCCACCAACTCAAAGGGATACAACCCATAAATTTCAGCAGCTTTTAACCAGAACATGAACAAACAGCTTTTTTAACTGTGGGGTTCATGCTTGCAAACACGCTCGCTTCTCCTGCACAGACATGCATCAGCAGCGTGGCAACAGGTGACCACCAGTTGCCAGCAGAAAGCAGAGCTAAAGAAAAGTTTGCAACGGGATAAGAAGGATTTTCCACTTAAAGCAGGGGAGAACAGCTGAAGAGGAACTTTAAATTAGCTCTAAAAGCAAGGTTGTATCAGGAGGAATATAATTACTTTCTTGGAGTTTCACCAAGACTTGGGAGTCAATGCAGAAGGGTGTTGTGGGATTTTTAATGACCACAAATGGTCAGGACATTGATTTCACATTTGAGGTGAAAAATGGCACCTTCAAAGACACATTGTTGTTTCTGCTCTTCCAAAAAATCACAGGGGGGACTATGTCTGAGCTGACTTGGAAGAATTAATAGTGTGTATTGAAATACCATTGTGAGACACAAGATATTTCACTGGCCTTAAATTGGATAGTTTCTCAGCTTTGTTAGAGCGCAGAACATAAACAAGCTACGTTTGGATAAAATATGGGGTTTAGATTTTGAATCCAGTCTTGCTGACTAATTTAGTAGATTTCAGAGAAGGCTTTGTTTTCTCTATATCACATGCTTTTAGCATATCTTTTTGGTAGAATTGGTCCCTATGACAACTAGAGATCAAAACGGTCAAAAACAATTTCTTCTTTTAAAAAAATTGAAACTATTAAAAACTATCAAGATTTCAAACTGATACTTCTGTAAGTATTTTATCTTTCACACAGCAAGCAGCAAATAAATACAATGCCATTTTAAAGCCTCACACCGAGCTTAGCTACCTAACAAGGATCACACATTTACAGCAGAGGTACTGCATAAACAGTCTCTGAATGTGCTATTTAAGAACAAGCTAAATATTCTTTTTTTAGGAAGTGATGTAACAAGTTCATATGTAAAAATCTATTTCTATGCAAGCTGACATTCTGCAAGATTAGTTGACTGAGATAAAGGACATGAGCAAACATGCTTGTTGTTTTCTCCCATGATCATTTTTAAAAGCTGCCTTTTTCACTATTCTAAATTTGCTACTTTTGATTTTTTTATTCCTCCTTAGGTGAGAGGAAATAAATCTATGTATTCAGTGATAATCACCTGCCACCTAAACCATTCAAGTCTAGAGTATCCTGTATGCAAATAATAGCCCAAATAGAACCTGCCCTCATCGTTGTGACTATTTTATATATTCTATAAAAAAATAAATTTTGATTTAACCTTCGCCCCAACATCCTTGAAGACAGCAATATTATAACTTACAAGTTAAATAAATGCCAGCTTACAGGTTAAAGCATAATTCAGGCCAAATCCTCCCTCCTTGCAATTTAACCAGAACTCCCAGCTAAGATCTTGGCTTCTTGTCTAACTACCCACTAAGGACATCAGAGGAAAGCTTCTCTCCCATACATCTCCTGTTCTGGTATTAAAGAGCAAGATAAAAATTAATAGGTGGAAGAAACACAGCAGTGTCCATTTTAGAGTGTGGTAATGGGGGCACGGATGGGATGCAATTCAGACAGGGTCATCAGGGAGAAATGCCAGGGCATGGAGAGGAAATGAAGAAAGATCCCACTCTGGTGCTTTGCTCCAAGGTCAGACCCTGCCTTCACGGATTTGCAGACATGGCTCCTGCAGCACAGCAAATGCTGTTGCCATGTGTTTTCTCAGGGAAGTGCCCCATTTTGAAAGCTGATGGCTTGGAAATGAGGGAAGAAAGCACCATGGGTACAGAATTTGGCTCTCTGGGACACAGGAAGCAGCAGAAAGAACATGGGGGAGAATCCACCACAGTACCAACTCCTACACCATCACCCTGTTAGCACAGGGAGAGGAAGAAGTGATGCACAGGCAAATGTCTTAGGGAGCTGCATGAGCTCAGTAGGAGGAAAATACCCTCTGTCTCTCTCCGAAATGAGAAGAAAGATCATCCGAAACAGAGCAGACGTTCCTCCCCATATGCTCATTGAACCTACTGCAACCTCTCAGAGTAGAAAATCTTACACATTTGGCATTTGACTGACCTGTAGCTCACGCTACCACTGCCACTGGTGCAGTGATTATACTTTACCACCATCTCTTCTCACTGTACAAATGAGAGGAGGGGAATCACACCCAAATTCTCAGCAGTAATTTCAGGTCAAACAAATATAGAACAAAAGGAGAATTCTGGGTTATGTGCTAATTTAAGTAGAATTAGGGAGTCATAAAATGTTTTTTGTTGGAAAGGACCTTAAAGGTCATGCCACGGGCAGGAACATCTTCCACTAGACCAGGTTGCTCAAACCCTATCCCTGTGTGGCCTTGAACACTTACAGAGATGGGGAATCCACAGCTTCTCTGGGCAACCTGTCCCATGGCATCACCACCCTCACAGGGAAGAGTTTCTTTCTAATATCTAATCTAAATCTATCCTCTTTAGTTTAAAGCCATTTCCTCTTCTCCTGTCACTACAGTCTCCAATAAAATGTCCCTCCTCATTTTTTCCTGTAGATCCTCTTTGATATTAGATGGTGCTGGAAGGCCTGCCCAGAGCCTTCTCTTCTCTAGGCTGAGCAACCCCAAGAAGTCATACAATCACAAGGCTGCATAAGATATATGAAGGAAGACAAAGAAATTATTCAAGTATTATAGATGGTGATGGCCTAGATGATTTCCTTGGTTTCTGGGATGTTGCACAGGGCTGCAGTAGGTGTCTTTTGTTATGCAAGACTTGTCATATTTGTAGGGTGAGAGGCACAATTATATCTATCATTTACACAAGTGTCTTTTGTGATGTAGCAGCTGTTGGTTGAGTAAAATGT
This sequence comes from Myiotriccus ornatus, assembly GCA_036023395.1. Classification (NCBI taxonomy): domain Eukaryota; kingdom Metazoa; phylum Chordata; class Aves; order Passeriformes; family Tyrannidae; genus Myiotriccus; species Myiotriccus ornatus. The sequence continues at coordinate 4,656,224 of JAYRBT010000042.1, read as the reverse complement.
TGATGTCTTCAGTGATGAATGCCAGAAAGAAAAAGCCACCCCAACAACTGTTTTCTATTGAATGCCCACACCTCACTCCTCCCACCCATCTTCCCCCTCAAATCTCACAATGCTAACAGTTCAAAACTTTAGTATTCCCTACTGTCAGATGTTTTCACTAATACACAGACTTCAAGCCACTCCAAAAATTTGGAGGCTTTATTTAAACTTATTTCAGAGAAGTAACTCTGGATTCTCTGCCAAGAAATGCCAAGCTTGGAAATGGCATCTCATCCTGGTCTCAAAATACTTCACTGAAGCAGAACAACTCGGATACTTCAGATATTATGTATTCAAATAGTTATTCATTTTCTTATCCAATGCACACTGGGCTGAGATGTACATTTGGGGATCTCTGAAGTTTTGTGAAGCTTAGGGACTTCTAGAACAAACTAAAGTATAGGTACCTTAGAAGAACTAAGGTAAGCTAGGAGGGGGATGGTCTTGTTTGCTCAATTCACATAAACCCAACCCAAACCAAAACTACACAAAATCCAAACCAAACCCCTGCCCAAACAAAACAACAAAAGAAACAAACACCCCACCCTCCCATCCTCCCCGGAAAATCCCACAGATTTCCAGGCTTTGGGTGGGTTCTTCCCACTTTCAGTTTTGAGAGTGGTGCACTCTTCCTGTATTTTTCCACTCAGAAGGAGCAAATACCAGAAATCCCACAAGATCAATTCTTAGTGAAGTGGCACACAGTAGGAGGGATGCTGGACACGGCCACATGCTGTACCACGGATAGATGCAAACTCCTCTGCCCACACTGCCAGCTGTGGAAAGAAACCTGCCCTGATAAACACTGCTGCTACTTTAACCCAGCCTCAGGGGAAGCATTCCATGTCTTTGGAAAAGCCTGCTTTTCTTTAGCATCAGGCAGATACAGGAACTGCTGAAAACAGCTTGTCTCTACCTGGAACACCAGTGTGGCCAACATTTCCTTCAGACATCTGTCCACATTGTCTTTTCATCCACCTGCTGAAACGGTTACTTCCTTTCTCTAGCTGGTAGTCAAGTATAAATTCACTGCTTAATTCCTTTCTGTCCTGGCATCTCCTCCTCGTAATCTAAAATGCAACAATGCCAGGTTGAAACACGGGATGGAATAGGAAAAATGCAGAAAGGACTCTGTGAACAAGTCTGCCAGCCAGCAGTCTGTGTCCCATTAGCTGCAGTTCAAAACAGTCCTCATATTTCCATAAATACTGCAGTATCTTCTGGTGTGTCTCAGCACAAACTGCAACAGATGTTGGATGCTATTATTTCTTCATTCTTGCTCATTTCTTGTTCATCTGTTATTTTCTTGCCTCTTTTTTTTTTTTTTTCCCCCCTCTTGCCACCTGTCCTCCCACAAATCAGAAATGTTTAAAAAAACACAATCAAGTTTTGAGTTTTGTACTTATTGGTCTTTCTACCACTGCTCAAAATTAATGGGACAGGAGAAGAAAAGAGATTAAGATCTAACTCACTGTCTTATTTCTGACCTTAAAAGGATGGGTTGAGTTTATTTTTGACAGCCCTAAACAGAGAGAATAAATCCGCTGAGCTGGTCACCTCAGGAAATTGAAGTACACAAGTACCATTGTTCTCTAACAAGTTCATAAATGTTACTGAACAATATATAGATAGTGTTGTGAAATTACGATATAAAGTGTTTTAAAGTGTAAGTTACCAGTGATATAAATCTACAAGCGAGCCCTTTTCTCCCCAGCCACATCCAAACCAAAAGATGTTAAGATAGTTCTTTAATGGCAAAAACTATTAGGCTGCAATATGTAGCAGGTTCATCTATTAATCATCAGACCATTTATGTTCCGTAATTCTACCACAGTTAAATAACATGGACTACTAAGTACCTGAATCGGCTATTAGCAACCATTCCTGCTCATTAAAACTCACTTATTTATACTTTAGCAATGGTAAATGTAACCAGCCCTGGAGGAGTGTCACAGTGCTTGGAAATGGCACATTAAGCTTCATTTACCCAGCTACACTCCAAGGCAGAGGGGGAAGGGAAAAATACAGTGATGGTCCATAACAAAGCTCAGAAGCTTTTTGAAGCTGCATTAAGAAAATGACAAATCTTACAAAGAGAGCCATAAAGCTTCCGCAAGTACAACAGTTCTGCAAGGAGCTATTTATCATAGTTTGTTGAAAGGACTCCTACGTTTGATACTATTGGACTGTGAGAGACGATTATTAAATGTAATTACAGAAATAGCACAGAAATAATAGTTTATTGCAGAGCATAAGCAACACTGTATTAACAAAGAGGAATTGGGAACATGTTCAGCATTTGCAATCGTATCATTAGCTTTTCTGGGAACACATACACAAATGTATACACATCTAACTCCATGTTGGCTTCTGCTAACCAGAATTATCCTTCAAGAATTTCTGATCTGGGTCAATGCATCCATCTATACTTGGAGTGAGAAAACAGTAGCCAAAGTGGATTGCTACGTGGGTGTTGGCTTTTATTCCTTTTCTACTTAACACAGATTTATTAAAAAACAACCACAACCTGCTGTCAAGAAATACTGCTCACATTTGCCTATTAGAAGCCCTGTAACAGATACATTTTAGCTGCAGTGCTGCTATTTGAAGTGAACGATTCATTTAAAACATGCCGATTATCAGGAGGTTCTCCACACAGTAAAACAAGTTTTGATTTCTTATTGCTACCTGCAAGCAAGAGTTTAACTTCTATTATATCTACATCTCTGCATGTTTGCTTGCGTGCTCAGCCATCCATTTTGCCTTTTCTTTATTCTGTGAGTGATTTGGCCCAGTTTCTCAATGCTGCTTTTCACTCTTGGATGTATCTGCCACTCGCTTCTTGTGCATCATTGTCCATCTTGCTGAACCCCCTTTTTTAAAAGCACACAGTTCTTTCAGAAAGCTTTCTCTGCTGCTTTGAGGGAGACATCGACACTTTTCACAGACTACAGAGCTAAACAAGCTTAGAAGCACAGCTTCTTACAACTGGGGCTATAGTTTGTACCAGCAAGCAGGGCAAAGAAATCAACCCTATGTCAGAAGTTTAAAGGATCCCTTCTCATCCACAAAGTTTTAGGCTAAATTAACTCTTTTGCTGTCCCATGACTGAAACATTTTGTAAAACTGTGTTTTGGGAGGAAGGTATTCAGTGACAGATGGGTTTTATTTATTTTTGGGTAAAAGGAACAGCTTAAAACAGGTTGGGAACATGTGAGAGGATCCTGGCACATCAAGAAAAGACTGAATGCATCTGAGGTACTGAAGAGATGCAGAAATTCCTGTCACAGGACCATGCACATGTTCATTGATAACGTGGTGGTGCACATTGACCCCTGCTCCTTCAGCAATGATCTGTTTTGGAGAAGGAAACACACCGAGTACCTCTGAAGCTCAACAGCCTCCTTTAAGCATCTGCAATCCTTCTTTAGTTCACTCTTTAATGACAGCTCAGTGTTTTACAGGCAAAACTGCACTCAAAAACAGGAGCTGCGAGCACACAGCTGAAAAAAAAAAAGTGAGGCTGTAAATCAGGTGCAAAGAGAAGAAATCAGAGTCTACCTTTAGGCACTTGCATCCCTGGAAGCAGCAGCTTCACATCGGCTAAAGACTCACGAGTTATGTTTTCGAGGGGTTTGAATCTAAAAAAACTTGTGGATAGATTGCTAACAAAGATTTCCAAGCATGCTGCAGAATCCTCGGGAGCTAGGTGCTGATTATATTGAGAAGCTTCAGAAAAAAAATCCTGCTAGCCATCCGTCTGCATCAGTAGATACACAAGGGCACTCGAGAAAATCTCCCCTGGTCACACCACATCACTGGCATAAAAGAAACAAGTTTTCCTTTCGAAGGTTTTTGACTGGTTTGTAACAGACAAATCATTGCAGCAGCAGTTTCCAGCTGACAATCAACTTGCCATAATAGCCATAAAAATAAAATAAAATCAACACGGATGGAATCCCAAGCAGGAGACCTAAATTATGTGTAACTGTATTCATAAAACTACATCTCTGCTCAAAGTTGCTCTGTACACTACACATATGCCAGGATCTCTTAATCTGCTGCTGATGTGCTGCATATTGCAGTTGTGTGCAATTACAGTTAGCTATAATTAAGAACAATTACTGCTTTTATTTCTCCACTTGTTCTTTAAAAAGCGCAGTTGTAATAAAACTTTTTTCCCCTGCTCTTTTTTTTTTTTAAAGGTGAATATAATTATACATCCCTATAACATCTCAAATAATTAGTTTGACTCAAGTTTCTTCTGGAACAATTTTCATTTTAACTGTCAGATCTGCCATCTATAGTCAATAGAACACATTGTAAAAAAATTCTATCATTAACCTTTTTTCACCCCATAAATCTGCAAAAGAACTTGAAGAAATTGAAGAATTCACTGCTTAAATATTGAAAGGCCAAATTCAACTAACACCCCTTCCCCATCAATACCTTCTTAATCATGCTGAAACATTATTGTTATTGTACTAGCTAACTATAACAATAATAAATTAAAACCGGATATAAAAAGTATTTGGCATCTCTCTATATTTTATAGGCTACTTTCCAACCCTATTCTCATAAAAGAATCTCTCTACTGTATCTTTGTTTAGAATCTACCCATGATTACTAACCATGCAGACTGCAGGGAAAAGTAATTAAGTTTAATAGAAGCCACCCTCATTTTTGAAGCTGCCCTCAATTTAAGCCACAGAAGGAGAGTAATTAAATTTAATGTGTGCCACAGCTTTTAAATGAAGATATGGCATGTAAAATTCTCTCACTCTGTAACGCCTCTTTTCCGAACACTGCAAAATAAGTGTTGTGATGCAAAATGATAGCGAACAACAACCACCAAACTGTGCTCAGCTTTCTTTTTCTAGTGGCCATCTCTTCTAAAAGGCGAGGCCTTTGTATATATTAAGAACAACATAATCTAAATCATGGGACTTGGGAAGCCTGCAGTCACTTATCCATCCTTTGCCCACGTTACCTTCTTTGATTAATTTTAGATGAAGCTCTTTTGGCAGGGTCCACCTCTTACAATATTTTTAACAGATGTAACAAGTTTCCAACTACAGCACAAACCTCTAGCACAAACACTGTTCACCAAGAAAATCCTCCCCCAAAGTAGCTGCAGTAGAAGCAGGGACTAATGACATTAATTTCTAGACACAGTCACAGATCTCCCATGTATGTTTTCAGTCTTCAAGTCAGCAGAAGAAAAAATAAAAAAATTCAATTATCCAGGGCTCAGTTGTTTTCCCAAACAATAGTCTTACTACTTTTACACAGAAACACAAATTAAAAACCAGGGCTAATGAAAATATTTCACCCTTGCAAAGATGAATTTACTGAATGAGGAGCTCTGAGACTGAAAGAGAATCATTTCTCTTCCCCAGCTCTGCGAGCTCTCTCTGTACATATAAATAAACATTTCCTTGCAGAGAATCACAAAAGTTACATCAACTGATTTAAAACAAATGGGGAATTTGAATGCTTGAATTACCTTGAAGAAGGGAAGATAGATACCTGTCACTGCTGAGAAGGTTGGACTGAGATTCTAAACTCACAATTAGTTCACAAAAGGGCTCTCAAACTTCTTCCAGGCAGCCACCTCTCCTGAACACACATTAGTACCTACTATTGAGGTTGAACAAAACTTCTGCACTGAAAATGAGAAGTTTGACTTGAAAAGACAAAACCTGGGACAAAATTTCAAAGGTCTTTTGGCCCAAAGGGTCCCCCAAAAAAACAAGAGAGTGAAAAAAATGGAGAAAGAAAGAAAAAAGTGAGACAAGAGGGGAAAGTAGAGAGAGAATAAATAGAGCCTCTATTTCAATTTTAGACCCCACCACAAATCTACCACGTGCTTCCTTCAAGAGAGAGGTTGAATACTCCATTTTAGCAGCGTAGAGAACTGGTTCCTGTATCCCTGATGCACACCCAGCGTTGCAGGAACCTGTCCGTACAGCAGTGAGACTCACACATGTTTCATCTGGCTTTCACTTCTTTACAAGATTCTCAAAAATGAAGATTCATAATAGCAAACAAGAGGCAGCCAGGGTTCCATGTCTGTCTGTCTCCCTGGCAAAACCCATGATCCTATATCCATCAGTCCACGGACTGTTCAATAGGCAGATCCACGCTTCAAATCTTGAAGTCACTGCTAATATAAATTGCAAGCAATTTGAGAAAGAGAGACTGCATTTGTAGCTATTTTTAGTTTCATGAAAGAAAGAAGAGATTTGTTTATCCATATCATGACTAAAAAAAAGTTGGATTTTTTGGTTTTCATGTAACAAAATAGTGACAAAATTGCTGCTTAAATTCTAATTTTTACTCAATTATATTTTAAAGCAATCCTACCAGATGCTGGAACTAAAGCGATGTGATTTTGCTATATTTATAGCTAAGCTGCAAAACATTTCAACATTTACAAAGAGAAGAAATCTCTCTGCTAATGCCAGGAGAAGAATAAGATCAAATGCCATTGCACATGATGGCTCTTAATAGTTGGCACAAGGAGAGGAGAAATGTCTCTATAACAACAGTATCAAGGAAACGTGTGTTGCAAATATCACATCATCACAACAAGGAGAGTTATAAAAAAGGGCTTGTGGAGAGTGTTAACACGAGGACATAACAACCACATGCTCCCAAGTACTTGGGATGGATGTAAACCAAGGCAATCAGTGGTCTCTTTCCTCCTCTCCCTTAATCTGAAATCCCTCTTCCCATCCAAACCTGCTGTTCATGCCTTCTGCTTCCTCTTAGGAAGCAGTATCCTTTTCTCACATTTCCCAATCAATACTTCGCTCCTTCTGCTGCTGGCTACCAACAAGACAACTCCCACTGTCCTCTAATATGCCCTCAGGAGCTTCAACAGAAATGTGGGTTGTGGACTGGCTGGTCAGAAGATTAGGGAGAAAAAAAAAAATTAAACCAAAACCAAAATCAAATCTTCAGAAGCCTCTCCCCTCAATTCCCACCCACAGTGATTGCTAGGCTTAAAATACAACCTTCATCCCTCGTCTCTTCCTCTCTTTGGAGGCTGTGGGTTTTGCGGGTTCCTGCTGCAATTTGCAAGTGCTCCAAATGTTGGTGGGATGCAATTCAACCTGTGATGCCAGAGCAGCAAGGCTACCCCAGGGCACCAGCACACGCCACTCAACTGGTTAAAAATTGAAACAGAGCAAACGGGAAATTTTTTAACAAATGCTTCGAGATTATGGTGCACACATTACAGCTGTAACCACCCACAGCTCCCTCCTACAGAACAGAAACACTGACAGCAAAAACCATTCACTGCAGAGGCTGAAAAATAACAAAAAATGCAGCAGTAAGGATGAAATTAAAGCCTATGGGTATTTTCTGCAAGAACTTCTGCAAAGAAAGAGGGGAAGTTTGCAAGACACAACAGAATAGGAAAACAGTCTCGGTTTGCAGGTTCATGAGAGGTGCCAGGACTGGTGCAGAGGCCTGCACTAGATATGATGTTCATCACCCATTTCTCACTCATGAAGGAAATTATACTTTACTGTAAAATGGTGCAGTAGTGGGTGGGATGGGAAGGACAGCCTCTTCTTCTCATTATTAAAAATAACCAAACTAGACAAAACCTCAGATAACCTCAGTTAAAAAATTTTCCAAGTCTCCGAGGACAACAGAGCAAAGAGCAGGGATTCAACCTGCCATTCAGCAGGGAAAAAGGCTGAGCATTCTGAAACGCTCTTGAAAAAGAAAAGATAAAATAAAAGCGAAAGTATATGCTTTCCACCATGGAACTAATTTTTTGTGTTCACTACTGGCAGCGATCATTCACTTCTATGGATCAAAAAAATCCTACTGCTACCAATGTGCGTGGTCAATCAGCAGGATATTCTGTTTCAAATACAAGATCTGAAGTTGTTTCTTTGATTTTTTTCTCAAAAGTACGACATAATTTTCCCCTTCTCCCAGTGCCAATCATGTTCAGGTAAATGTTACAGCTTCTGGAAGTGCAAATTAAAGACAATTATAACCTGGCTAACCTACCCCCTCATTAAAACGCCTGGCACAGCTCATTTGCCCGTGGAGTGGAGATTTGCTGCTTGATATTCACTTGAGTAGGGAAATACTCATCTTTAGATGCCATGGACATGCTGATTGCTCTGATCAGAGAAGGCAAAAATGGAAGTGTCTGTTTGCCAATTCAGGAGGGAGCACTGCAGTATATGTGGAAGAATTTATTGTCACATTAGTCAGTAATACCAGTTGGGAAAGCAGCTTCCACCTGTTCCAGAAATAGCATCTCAACGCGTGTGTGTTTAGGAAAATTAAAGATGAAAGTGTCAACTGCTTGCAGTGACCACACCTGCTGCACAAGGGGAAAGGTAGGACCAGTGAATGAAAGTGTTAAGGGTCGTAATACACACAACTTATGGGGTAGTGTACTTGGACCTGGTATTATGGACTCCTTATGTATGAGATCCTACCTGCACCTCCGTGACAGGTAGAAATTGGGTGCAACTCAAAGAGCTGTAAACAAATCAATGCCAAAGAGAAAAGTACCAAGAAGAAGGAAAATAACAATCCACAGAAGTCCTTTAAAAGCAGTCTCAAATGCAGAGAACAGAAACCTCCCACCCTCCTGTCCACAGCAGATACCTCTACAGCAGTTTATTTCCAGATGGGAAGTCCGTATTAGTGAGAACTCCCTCTAGTTGCTTTATATTTTATATAAATTGTAGTCTCTTTGTGCCAGAAGCAACTCTTTTTGTAGCATTTACAGACAGCACAGAGCACAGCTACAGCTTTGAGGTGTTGCTGTGTTTCAACAGAAAAAAGAACAAAAACCAAACCAAACCAAGAAATATTTCAATTTTAAAAAGAATCCTTATTGAAGTTTTACTCCATTTAAAATCCTTACTTGTTTAGGCTTAAAACTTTATAGCAGGGACAAAAGTACAGGGGCATTTGCCCCCAGCTCAATCCCTCAAGAAGGAATAGAATCAGAGCAGCTCTGCCATCCCACTGAGAGGTGCAAAACTTTATTGGATATTATTAGTTTATGAAGCCATTGGCAAGGCTCCTCAAATATGGAGGATGTGGGAGTGCCTGTTGGAACAACTGGGACGTATCAGATGAATGAGTTACAACCACCTGAAATCCTTAATAAAGCCTTGGAATTCAAGGGTTGACCTCATTCCCTTACATTTGTGGACCAGATTACCATCAGTGAAATTCAAGCCAGAAGACAAATCCCACAAACAAAACCCCCACTTCTTTTTCATTGAAAGATGACCTTTTCATTTCACGAAATGTGTGTCAACTTAAATCTTGTCAGCCCGACCCCAATCTGTCCTTTTCCCCGATTGTGTGGAGTTTTTTGCAGAAGCCATTCCCACCCCAGGCTACAATCTCGTCAGATCTCATAAGTGAAATGGGGCCAGGTCTTTCCGGGACTAAGGGAGACACCTCTGAGGGAAACCCAGATGCTTCAGGAAGTTCTTGCTGGTGACTCTCACAAGTAACACTCCTTGGGTTAACACCAAATCCACACCCCACAGCAAAACTAAGGCTATTAGGCTTCTAAAAACTTTGTGTTTTAAATGGGGAGGACTAGAAATGACAATCACTTTTATAAACTCAAGAGACATTTCTCCACATGCACAACAGTGACAGTTACATTATCACCTGTCAGCTATTGAAGTTCTCCCCTCACATGCTGATATTATCAACATGCACAAGATTTTGCCCAACTTTTTTTTTTAAAAAAAAGAAACAGAACCCAGCAAGCTCACTGATGTTCTTTCTTTTCCCTTTTCACTGCTGAGGTTTATCTCCATACTTCCACATCTCTTCCTGACAGAAGTCTCAGTGGCCCTTCCTTGTTTCACTGCCAACAATGTGCCTTTTTAATTTTCTTCTATTTTTAAATCTCTTTTAGTCTGGTTTACTCCCAGTATTCGGTTCACATTCACCTCCTCTTGCTTTTCACTCGTCTTTTATATCCTGTTCCTCTTTCCCAGCTTGCTTTATTCTGGCAATTCTGATCTGTCTGCATACCCTTGCCTCCAGAAATGCAGACTCCTATTTCACCTCCTCTGCTATCAATCTATAAAATTCAAACACAATTATTTTATCCATTTCACATAACTTTTTTAGTACATCAAGTCTGTTCCATAAAGCCAAATTTCCCCTCAGACCACGTAGGAGGTGAACCTGGAATATACATAACAACCTGGTGTAAAAGTTACCAATATATGGCAGTATTCAGCTGTAACTCATTGGCATTTCATTTACTTCTTACTACACTCATATTCATGTCTGTGTGCTCCTGGCTGCTCAGATACAAGTTGCTTTGACCTGGACTGCACATTCCCTCCTATTTAGCAAGTGACACAGAGTGTTCCTGAAAATAAGGCCAAGCATGAAGTTGGTACATAAAGAATGGTCAGTAATTTCACTTAAGACTCTCCAGTATGGACTCAGCACAGGTATTAGCTGTGCTGTACACTGTCTGCATTGTCCAGTGCTGTTTACCTCCAAAGTTTCTCACATCACTGATTTAGGGTGGAGAAAAAAGATTAAACTGGCTATTGTAACAGGTCTTGATCCTTTCTAAGAGAGCTTTCAGCAGAAAGAAAGAAAAACATTGGAAAAAGACTGATTTTCAAAGTGAGCCGTGGAAATCATAAATTCCTGTACTCTGTTTTAAAAGTGTTTTCTACACCAGCAAAACACAGATCTGTCTTGTTGAGATGTATAAAGCAAGCCAGCACATGTGAACTGGAGCTTTTTTAGCTATCGCTAAATAAGCTCTACTTGTTAGGTTTCTAATCACAGGCCTTCCGCTGCTTTCTTTGGTTATTATGTGAGATGCATTCACAGGGATCTCAAAGAACAGTTGGAGCACTACAGATATAGTACGTGTGTTCTCTGAAACTTCATTATGTACAGATTAACACCTCCAAACAGGCGCCATCTCACACAATGGCAGCCAGAAGTAGAGAACAACAAAAAAAAGCAAAGCCACAGATTTCAGACTGAAATATTTCCTTGGCTTGGATTCCTCTTTCGAGTTGAGTTCACATACATGAAGAATTTATACCTTTAGACTTTTTTTTTTTTTTAAACAAGTTGTAGATCTTTCTTTTCCCTGTTGTTTCCCTGAAAATAAATGAAGATTTTTATCCAGTGATTTGGAACAAAAAAGATAAACAAAAGCAGATCATGCCTTCACCAACCTCCTGCGTTTTCCATGGGAAGATCACTGAGAACTTCACAAAACTTCCACTTGTGCTCTGCTGGGTGGTTGCAAGAGCTGAGAAATAACTTGTCGAATAACAATATTAGCATTCACAGGAGGCTCCAGAAATTACATATACACACAGAGGGTTATTTAACTGCACATTCTTTCATTTCCCCTGGATGAAATTGCTACCATGTTACAAAGAAATGTAATTAATTGGCACTGCAAACACTCCCAGTCACACACAGGCAGCACCAGCCTGTCTGACCCACTGCCCTGCTCAACCACTTTAGGTGCACAGACCATATAAGTGGGGCTGTTTCCTTGCCCTCCCCATCTCCAAGGTCCATCCAGAAATAGTAAGTGACTCTGAATTTAGTTTTCAAACTGCATTTTGTGTTCAATGTAACACTATTACAGCTCACATTCATCTTATGTTGTAGAATTGGTGATGTTGGTAAATAGCTTTTAAGATTATCAAGTCCAAACACTAACCCAGCACTGCCAAGCCCATCACCAAACCATGTCCCCAAATGCCACGTCTACATGTCTTTTAAATTCCTCCAGGAATGGTGACTCCACTACTGCCCTAGGCAGCCTGTGCCAGTGCTTGACAACATTTTTCAGTGAAGAATTTTCTTATAATATCTAAGCTAAACCTCCTCTGGTGCAACCTGAGGCCATTTCTCCTTGTCCTATCGCTTGTTACTTGGGAAAAGAGACTAACCCCCATCTGGCTACATCCCTCCTTCGAGGCAGTTGTAGAGAGCTATAAAATCCTCCTTGAGCCTCCACTTTTCCAGGCTAAATATCCCCAGTTCCCTCAGCTGCTCCTCATCAGACTTGTGCTCCAGACCCTTCCCCAGCTCTGTTGTCCTTCTCTGGACAAACTCCAACATTTCAATGTCTTTCTGGTACTGAGGGGCACAAAACTGAACACAAGACTTGAGACGTGGCCTCACCAGTGCTGAGGACAGAGGGATGATGTTATTATTAAAGACTGAGGCAAAGAAGGCATTAAATATCTCAGTCTTTTCTTAATTCTATGTCACGATGTTTCCCCCTGCATCTAATAAAGGATGGAGATTCTCCTCATCCCTCTTGTTGTTGCTGATGTACTTTGTTGTTATTACAGCAGTAGCCAGGCTTTCTAGTTGGGCTTTGGCCCTTCTAATTTTTGTCCTGCATAGCCTACCCCTTTTTTCCAAAGGTCCTAAATTCTTTTTTTTTTTTTCTTTCTGCCCCTTGAGTTCCAGCCAAACTCTCTGTTCAGTCAGGCTAGTCTTCCCTGTTGACTTGTCTTTTGACAGATGGGGACAGCCTGATTGTGTGCCTTTAAGATTTCCTTCTTGAAGAACGTCCAGCCTTGCTGGTCAACTTTGCCCTTCAGGACTGCCTCCCAAGGGGCTCTCTCAACCATTATCCTTAGCAGGCCAAAGCCTGTCATCCCCCTTCTTGCCCAAACAGTTCTACTGACTCCCCTCCATATTTCAAGTATCGAAAACTGATCACTGTGCCCAAGACCATCACATCACCCACTAGTCTTTCTCTACTCACAGACAGCAGGTCCAGTGGGTACCTTCCCTAGCTGTCCCCATCACCAGTTGTGTTGGGAAGTTCTTCCACACACTGCAAGAACCTCCTGGACTGCTTCCTCTCTGTAGTTACTGTGCTTCTGGTGTACAGCTGGGTAAGCCGCAGTCCCCCATGAGAACAAGGGCTAGTGACTGTGAGACTTTTCCCAGCTGCTTAGTGAATACTTTTGTCTCTCTCTTCATCCTGTTTGGGTGGTCTGTAACAAGATCCCACACAGATATCTGCTTTGCTGGCCTTTCCCTATTCCTACCCATAAACAGCCAACCCTGTCTGTCACCAAGCTCCAGACAATCAAAACACTCCCTAATATACAGGGCTACTCCACCACCTCTCTTTCCTTGCCTGTCCCTTCTAAACATTTTATTGCCAACCACTGCAGCACTCCATTTGTGTGTGTCAACACACAGTGTTTCTGTGATGACAATTATGTCATAGTTTTTCTGCTGCTCCGTGGCTTCCAGTTCCTTCTCTTTGCTGCCCACGCTGCAGGCACTGGTATAGATGCCCTTCAGCTGGGCTATTGTTCCCACCACCTTTTGTGGAGAGCAGCCCTAATTCCTATGCAACCATTCTCGGGCACTGCCGTGGTTTCTAACACACCCATTGCATCCATTGCTGCCACGTGGATCTCCATCCCCTGGCTCCACTGAGAAGGCAGACTGAAGGACCTCTCTAGCACCCTCAAGCTTTGGCATGCTACCCCCAGGCTTATCTCTAGCTAGCCTGGTTTTATCCCTTTCCAACTTCAGATCTATTTAAAGTTCTTTCAGTGAGCCTTGCTAACTCCTGTGCAAAGATCCTGTCCCCTCTATAAGACAGGTGTAACCGCTCCGTTGCCATCTGGCCTGGAGTCATGTAAACAGATCCACTATCAAAACCCCCAAATCCTGCCAGAGACACCAGGCTCAGAGCCAGGTGTTGATCTGCTGGCTCTCCCTGTTTCTTCCCTCATCATTCCCTGCAACTGGAAGGATATGGGAGAACACTACTTGTTCTCCTGATTCCTTAACCAGTTGTCCCCAGGCCCTGAAGTCTCTTTCAACCGCCCTCGGACTTCCTGTTCCAGCTTTATTGCTGCCTACCTGAAAGATCAATAACAGTAACAGAATCCTGGCTTGTACATAGTGTGTCCAGCAGAACTAGGTAACTAATCCTCCCCCCTGTGCTTGGATGTCACACCACAGGGTGCTCAGACAGAGAATTAAGCCATGTGTGTTCCTAAGGATCCAGCTAAACATAAAGGTGGGAGAAAGACAAGGGGCTTGGTGAGCAGCAGAACCAAAGGGGCCTCGTTACCGACTGATTTATGTCTCAAAGTTGCCCTCCCATGCAAATTTTTGCATGCCTAATAAAGGTTGATCTGACTTTCCCTTGTAGAGTCTACTTTTTCTCCTCTGTAATGCCCTCTATTTTCATGAAAGTGGCAGAAATTAAATATATCTGAGACCTCTGCGCCTGTCAAATTTGGTTAACCTGTATTCACTGGAGTAAAAAGCCACAGAGACAAGAGATGGAAAAATAAGGGCTGACAGACAATTCAACTATATCATCCTTGCATCTTCAGTGAGTGGGAAGGGGAGAAAAAAGAAAAGAGCTGCAGCAAACCAAAATCAGACTCCCCCAACATGTTGGAAATAACCACACACGTTTTTCCTGGGGTCAGTAATTGCAAACCCTTAATTGCAAGGGTCAAAGGATGCAGAACATCTTGCAGCGAACAAGGGCAATAAAACCAACCCAAATATGAGAAGAGCCAAACTTATCCAAAGCCAGATTTCAAAGGCCACGGGAAACACCGAAACTCTTCCATGACTGACAGCTGACAGCCTTTGGATCAAAGTGGCAACCAGTCAGCCTATGATCAGTGCTCCAGGCAGACTATGGAGAGTATATCATCAAATAAAAAAACATTTAGAGCAGTTACTACATGTTGACTGTGAACTACCAACACCCAATATAGCCCAACAATTTTACGTGGGGCCTCCTGAGCCCCAAATAATAGTGGCTACCAAAATCCAACTGATGTCCTTAATTTCTCTTTGCTTGTGCTAGAAATGACAGTCAGAGTTGCTGGATTTCTCCTCTGATCCAGCAAAGCTCTTAAACACGTGGTTAACTTTAGGCACTTGGCAACTGCAAATGAAGGGGGAAAAAAAATAAAAATGCTTGTGCACTTAAGAGCTCATGATGTGTTAATCTTGCTGCTGCCTCTGGGCCTTTGTGAAGAGAAAAAAAATATGAAAGGAAAAAAACCCACCAATTTTAATTCCGAGCTTCTCCATGAATATAAAGTTGGTCACTTTGAATTCTGTCATAAACCGTTACATTTAAGTATATAAAATTGCACACCAGGAGCACAGGCTGCTTTATTCCCTGCACTTGCTGCAGATGTAAGCAGAGGATCCAGCCTGTGCTCGGAGCACAAGCAAGCAAGCAAGACTCAAGCACCATTTTTCGATCGCAGTGAGATGGTGAGAAAGCTTTGCCGATGCTACAGAATAAAAGAAAAAAAGGAGGGGAAAAAAAAAATCCCGCTATTTGAAATCCAGGTCCGATCACAGAAAGCTGCAAGAATTTACCCCAATTTCAAAAAGGTTTGCCAAACAGGCTGCTTGTGCCTCGGTTCAGCCTCGCGTGCCTTGGCTGGGCCCAGACACACCATCTGGTTCCCAGCAGCACTTGCTGAAGTCCGTGGGAGTTCTGCCTCCAAAGTGACAGCGTGATGTGACCCACTGTCCTCCACAAAGCGAGTGCCTACACTTCTAATGGATGTCATTTCAGGCAGGCATTTTGGGTAAAACAAAAAATAAAAAAAAAAATAATAAAAAAACCCCAACCTACTAAGTGAACTCAGTGCTGAGGATTTGATCTGCACTCATTAGTCATCAGCATTCCCAGAGACAAAAAGATGTTCCCCATTATCATAGAATCAACACTTTGGAAAAGACCTCCGAGATCATGAAGTCCAATCCTTGATCCAACACCACTGTGGCTACCAGACCATGGCACTCACTGCCACATTCAGTCCCATCTTAAAAACCTCCAGGGACGGTGAATCCACCACCTCCCTGGGCAGCCCATTCCAATGTCTGGTTATTCTCTCTGCAAAAAATTTTTTCCTAAACTTCAACCTAAACCTCCCCTCGCACAGCTTAGGACCATGCCCTCTTGTCCTATGCCCTCTTGTCTTATGCTGCAGGAATTTTGACCTATCCCCACACGAGTGTTGCATTACCATCTCTTATGTCTGCTTCGTCTTAGTGGGAGCTTCCCTCTCCACTGTTCACTGGGAGAGGGGAAAAGTCCATTCAGGTGCATTAGTAAACACAAAGATTTAAGACTTGCAGTTATATCATCACGCTGTTAGCTTCATAAATAATCTACAAATACTTAAGCTGGCTAGAAAATTTCCAGACAATGAATTTTATACTTCATTATTTCCAGGTAAATCTCTCAGAAGCAGACTGTTAGCCCACACAAACATATATCGTGACGGTATAAATACATATGCTATTCTCCTATTAGATCAATTTCTAAGTCTATTTGAGTGTTGCAAATTATTTTGGTGAAGTATACATCGTTACAAAACACATTATGGGATTTCCTGTGTACCTAAAACCAGCCTCAGGACAAAATGCCCTGTATGACCCTGCTTAGACACTTTGAATTTAAGCTCTCTCTCTTTTTTTCTTTTTTTAAATTTATGCTATACCACATTCATTACTGCTTCCCATCAGTGCAGCTGACGTGGGTTATTGCATTACATATAGCAGCAGACAGACTTCTACCTCTTATAGACTGCTGCCTACATACTACAAATGTTTATTATTCTCAATGCACCAAGTGCCAGCTAAATCAATAGTTCGAAAGCCTTGTTCAATTCAAATGGACTTTCCAAAGTACTGCACTGTAATAAACACACACAGGCAGAATGTTTCCCCAATTGCTTACACGACACAACTCTTATCGCATAAAGTAGTACAACCACCACATTTTTCTTACTATGCAGAGTCCCAGTTAAGTCAAGAATGAAATTATCCTATTAATCACAGATGAACGGGGTGTATTGGCAACGACATATAGTAAATAAAGTGATAAAAGAGAAATACAGTGACAAAAATTGTCACAGAGATCACTCCTAATGCATTATGCACCGTAGCGATTAGGACCAGTCTCCATTTCTTACTCGGCAAAATGTCCCTACATAAGTGGTTTTACGGGTTCCAGAGAGTTTAAAGAGCCATCAAGACAAAAATTGGCTACTAAATTGCAAGGAAAGCAATGAACTTGCTTCTCCTATGCCTATATCTCCTCCAAATCCCCACTGATGGTCCTGCTTCACACAAACCATGCAGTTGGTTTGCACGAAGTTTTACTGAACCAACACCAGGACCCAGAGACATTCAGCACTAGGATAAGCACTATAATGAGTGAAATGAGGGAGCCAGGCATAAGGGTGATAATTCCAGTGTGACCTGCAATTTAGTCAGTCTGGCTTCTTTATACAAAGATGATGGAAGGTTTTAAACTTTCGCCCTAAATCTTTTTACATCATTGAGCTCAATCCAGGTCCAAGCCCAACTGAATGTTTAAAGTAGAATAGAGCACTCAGATCCTTAAAACTCAAGGATTTGCTCAAATTTATTCAGGCTTTAATAAAATTCCATGCAAAATAAGAATAATAATTACCACAGAGCAATTAATCCTTTCTTTTTCCTGCTCTATTAGCAGAATTCAGTCAAAACAGAGCAATGACTTCAGCTCTCTTAAAAAAGGTGGCAAAAGAGTTATCAGCCATGGATGGTATTGTAAGTACCAGCCTGCCCACTTTCTATCAATCAGATACTACTGGCAGAGCAATAAAGAAAGAATGAGATAAGAAGGAAACATCTGTCAAGCAACAACCCAGACAGGCGAGAAAGAAGGAAAGCAGTCTGGAAAAAGAACAGGATAACAACAAAAAATTACCAGCAAGTAATTTTCCCAGTGTTGTACATTCCTTTTCTCCCACTCTATGAATAGAAATTGGTCAGATAGCCCCAGTAGCAGAGTTTGCTATTTGAGGCAACTTCTGGCTGAAAGGATTTTTTTCGTGACAGATCATGTCTGAGCAGCCACGCTGTGGCTGGTTGGACAGCTTTCAAGGCAGTTTCCCAGCACTCGAGCCACTTGAAGGAGTCATGACACTTCACATTTACAACTTACACGTTAGATAGCAGCGCCCAAGCTGATGTGCACAAACCACAGCAGTCTTCCCACTCAAGAGGAAAAAAAAAAGACCTCAATGATTATGCCCTTTATCCAAAACTGAAAGCAGAAAGGGCGATTTGGAGGCATCACTAACAGTTGCATGGAAAAAAAAAATAAAATCTTATTTCCTTCAGATTGCTGTTGGTAGCCATAGGACGAGCAGGCTGTTGAATGAAGGCACTGGTTATTGTGAAACACCTTCGGGGTACTGGGAGTAGAGCTTGAGTTGTCCAACAAAAGAGATTAAATATTGAGAGATTATGAAGAAGAGGTGAACTTCATTCTGATGTATGTGAAAAAGATAAATGTGACAGAGAGCTACAAAAGCTTCCAAGAGGTTAACGCTAACATTCTTTGAATTATCAAGCTCGTGTTACTCAAGTTTATCTATTTGCATAAGAAGCCATTTAGGACTGAACTTGGCACAGCACAGGAAAGATGGGTCTGATAAATACAGGGAATTGTGCTTGCTGCCTTTTTTTTTTTTTTTTAAATAATTTTTCTAGACCTATTGTATTTTAAAACTAATAATTCCTAAATAAAGGGAAAAAATGCATTATGTAATTGCCTGCTAAACTGAGGATAGCATTAAATTCATGTCCCTTTCACTGTCTTCCTTTTAGCACTGGTCCTGCCTTGAAGCAGCATAAAATAATCAGAAAAAAAATCCACCTCAAATTAAGCAAAACTTTGCCATGTATGTTGCTGAGTTTTCTCCAAATTTGCTTTTGGTTAGGACCCACTTAGACTGGAATCTCTTATGAGTATCGCTCTGACTGCTCACACCTATAAATAAACTAAATGGGAATGAACTACAGAGGGTTTTTTCTCCCTTTCAGTTTATAAGGCAACATTTTGCAGATACTAGAAGAAATTTTAACTTAAAGAGGATAAAACCAAAACATATAGCATACCTAAATTTGAACTGTCAGCCCACCCACACTGCAAGACAGAAATCACAAGAGTTTCGGGATGGGGTTGAGTAAGATTTCATCCTCGACCAGGTCAAAGTCATAAAATTTTTAAATGTATGTTTTGGAAAGACAGGATACGTGATTATCAGCTCCTTCACTTTTATTGCAAGTCCCATGGTAGCACTTAGCAGGATGTTTTTTCCTTTTGTTTGTTTGATTTACAAATAAGTTTCGAGGACTCACTTTAAGGGAGAGGGGAAAAAAAAAGAAACAACCACAAATCAAATTAGCAACTTTACATCTCTGTATACCCTGAAGTATTTAAAAGACCATCTTCCTAGTTTCTTCTACGGTCCCATGCTGTAATGTTTGGATGAGAATCTCCTAAATGCCTGGCTACCTGTGCAGGGATGGATGGATTCCAGTCCTCATCCAGATAATGCCTGCTTTGCTCAGCACATTTTTGGCTCTGCCATCCCCCGGGAGGAAAGGAGGTGTTCTTCACAGACACTAAAGGCAAGACAGCAGCTGTTTTTCAGTGTGACAGTATTGCAGGGTGCATCCCTGGCTGTGAAACCACCGGCCCTGGATCCGAGTCCCGAGGGACCTGGATCCCAGATGGCTGCGGAGTGGGTACTGCCTGCAGGAGTTCAACAACTTTCAGCATCTGTTTACTCCTTGTGTAGGAGTTTGGGATTGCAATAAACCATGAGGGGCTCTTAAGACATTCATTCCTCAGAGTTTACTGGATAAGGATTGCTCCAATGTTTTCCACATCATGCATTTGCATGTTTTGATCTGTTTCCCACAAAAAGGCCACAGCTGGGAGTTAAAACATCCGTTTAGAGTTCCTCTTTGCCCCACTCGAACTCCTTGCCTCTCCCTTCTTGAGGGAGGAAACAAAAGCAACATGGCAGCTCAGAAAGTCCTGCATCCATGGGTCCCTCCCCTGGTTTTGGCTTCCTTATGGGAAGTGACA
The DNA here is from genome assembly GCA_036023395.1 of Myiotriccus ornatus. Taxonomy (NCBI): domain Eukaryota; kingdom Metazoa; phylum Chordata; class Aves; order Passeriformes; family Tyrannidae; genus Myiotriccus; species Myiotriccus ornatus. The sequence goes on along the minus strand of JAYRBT010000042.1, from coordinate 4,636,213 downwards.
ATGTTTATTTTCCATTAGGAGGAAGTGCATTGCTGTGCATGGAAGGAATTAATTGCTTTCCTTTGATTACCTAAAGGCTGACCACCTGTGGGTACAATCAGCATTGTTTTCCTCTCTTGATGTAAACAAGAAAGTAATTGAAAGCCTGATGTGCATCCACCAGTAAAAAAAACCAAGAAGGAAGGAGCAGATCTGTAGCAGCACACTTTGGCCTGTCTTATTCTCTCCAGTTGCTACAGATAAAGGATTTAACGTTTCAAACAAAGGAGAAATTTTCTTACAAACTGGGGTGATCTCGGTTACCAATTTGACTTGATGTTCTTGAAACTGCCTGAAGAAGCCCATCGTTCTCAGATCCACAGTAGGGTTTAACCATAGGCAGGTTGCAAAAAAATACTTCAAAGCTCAACCCACACACTCTTGCCCACTTGCAGCTCAGGCAGGAAACCTGAGACCTTTGTCTGCACCTGATAAAAGGTAAGTTCACAAGCTTTTCAAAACTTTTAGTAAGTATTTTACAAAAGAAATTACATTAGGGCCCTGAAGAATTGTGAGCTGTACAGAGGTTGCTGTGGGGCATTAGCTGTGAAATCTTGTATAAGCTGACACCAAAACACGCTCACAGCAATAAAAAGAGCAAGACTGAATAGGTGGTAAGGTAGGAAACCCAGCTCTGTTTTCTTCCTGGCTCCAGCCATGTAACCTATAGTCCAATCAAACTAAATGGCACATTCAAGTGGCTGCTTCATGTCATAATCTAAGAAAAAGAAACTAATTTATGAAAAAAATACAGATTTTGCACAAAGAAATATTTACTGACAAGCATTATCAAGAACCTTATCTTCTATAGATATAGTATCTCAGTACTGCCATCCCCTCTACTGGACAATAAATTTTCAGTGCAGTGAGAGAACTATGAAAACATTCTCACAAGAAGATTTTTTGGGAGAAAGTCAGTGTGTCTGGATATGCAGATAATGCCTGCACAGATTGGGTAACAGCAAAACAAAACAAACCACCCTTCTTTTATTGTCTCATCAGTCAGCCAGATGGATAGCATCTCTCCACATATTCCATTCTGGATGCTCTTCTTGAGCCTTTCCAGCATCAACAGGGTCAGCTTCCAAAACACAGGCTAGGGGGACATGACTCAAAAGTTTTGCAATACAGCAGATTCAAGGAGAAAACATCGAGAAAAATTATCCTCCAACTGGACAATATTTATTTATTTTCATTACAGCTCAGAGTAGCCAGGCAAGAGTTCTTTCTGCAGGCAGTCCTAATGCACCACTGCAGTGTGGACACGGTGAGAAGACAGTGTTTTGCCTTGAAAGACACATACAGAGATGTGAAGGGGAGGGTGGGAAGACCACCTGGATCACAGGAAACATAAGCACAAAGTCAGTGCCACCATGTTTACACAGTCCAGTGAGAAATGGGATTTTTTGTTCCACAAAAGTAACCTTTAGCACAACACGCTCTACCCAGTGCTGCTGAGGTTTCTGACATCAAATTGCCACAAAGTCATGAGACAACCAGAGAGAACCCAGAGGAGAACAACAAGAATAGTCCAAGTTCCAAATGGTATGACCTACAAGTAGCAGAAAGGGGAACTGAGGTTGCTGTGAGGATCTGGAGAGTAGATGGGCAAGGGAAGCTTCAACATCTTCAAAAGCTACAGATCTGCTACCGTATCTTTCAAGTACAGAAAAGGCTGCTGCAAAAAGAGGAGAAGAATAAGTTCTCCATGTCCAGAGTGAGAGGAATGCAGAATTCACACAGCTGGGCATATTTAATGGCAAATGTCTGACTTGTATGTTACCAGTGCCACAGGTAAGCATAAAGATCAGATCACAATAAGCACTGACTCTACTTATGGTCTTCTGGAGTGTCTCCTGAAGCTCTATGGCACATGTAGAAGCAGGAAGTCAAATCCTACAGTCCAAGGAAAGGGTGCTGTACTATAAAAGAAGAATAGCAGCATCAGAAGAGGATGGTATTTAGGTATGGCAGCTTAGCAAATGTAGGGAGGCATCTACGATGCAGGCAGATTGCAAGGGGAAGGGAAGAAGTAACTAATCAACTACAGCTCAGAGATTTTCATGTTATATATAGGACATGATTCAGAAGGAGGTGAAAAGTTACAGTAGCCTCTAATACCTTTTAGTTCGTGATGGCATGGGCATTTTCTTACTTCGGAAAATTCATGTACGTGGGAGCTTTATCTTTACAAAGCTGCAAAACACTTTTCAACTTCATAGAATCTAATGTAGATTTAGAGGAGTAGTAAGAGGAATGGATAGCACCCAAATGATGACAGAGATCCTAACATGTTACCGTATACACAAGACATAAAAAATGTAGGTCAACAGTAAATAATTTTTTCTTTTTCCACCATTATTAAGGTGGTCTGGCTATCAATTTGTAACACAGATTAATATAGATTCTGATCTGAAAATCTTTTTGTGGCTGCTGAAGTAGTAACCATGGACAGGACAGCTGTGTTATTGCTCATGCTATGGCAAGTACATACATCATATTTCACCTACTGTGATTGTTCAGTGTTCCGTCCAATACTGCTCTCCTGCCAACACTGAATTTCTGCCAGTTATTTTTCTTCAGCTGATTTATTCACCCCAAAGCCAGATCTCTTAGCTAAAACAAAATCAAAGTGAAATCATCTGCTTCTCCCATTTCAACAGCTGTACATTGCAGTTTTGCTGGGAAGGAGGAGAGAAAAAACATCCTGCTGTTATCTACCAAAGGCAAGACACCTTACAGATAAGAAGCACCTTTAGCAAGCATGGGTAAGTCCCTTATACTTTCTGGAAAACAATCTAGTGACAGGTCAGTGAATCAATGTTTTCTTCGTGGAGGTCAATACCGAGCAGTGTAGGATTTGTATAGGTAATCAGGTAGTTGATTAGATGCAGTGGTGATCACTAATGCTTGAGCTATTTACCTTTGAGTGACTTCTCAGGGAATGCTGCAAATTCTCTCTTGTTGGAGGGAATCGTAGGGGAAACTGTTTGTAAAATGCCCTTCTGACACCCCGTGCTTGCAACTTAGTCTAAAAGTATTTTATATATTTTACGGTTGAAATATCAAGATGAAACAGATTTTCATTCTCTTCTGGGCCAAGAATTCAGAGGGCAATAATATTTTAATAGATTGATGTGATTAGAAGAAAGAGAGATGGGCAAACTCTGAAGCATAACATATATGAATACATTAAAGGTTTACCTCACTTTTATCCCTACAGAGTAGCAAGGTTGTAGGCATCCCAGTTTAACAAGCAGAGCTATTGCCTAGGTGCAAGTAGCACCCTCAGAAACAGGTATGTGTTGCAGCTGCATTCAAAAGTGGACAAATTGAGGCACGGGAAATTAAATTATTCTGCACAGATCACAGACACTGTTGTGACATTTGACATGGAAACCTGACCTGGAGTGCTAGCCTAGGAACACGAGCCAAGAACTTAAGAAGGGCTTGGTAAGGCTCTCAGCATGCAGGCGCTTACACGAGGGGACCTCTTCACCTTTGCAGGAGAATTACGGTTTTGGGTAATGCCTGTGTCCAATTTCTGCTGAAGTCAGTTACACACAAATAAATGACCCCTTTAGTTCCACACAGAGGCTGCAAAGAGTTTAAAATAAGAAAAAAAAAGCACGTGTTGATGGAAGGAAGAGGAGGAGACAAAGGCCATCTCGCAGCACAAGGAAACAGAACAATTAAGTTTTACAAGCTCCCTCTCCCCCTGCACCCCCCATGATTAATGACTGTGCTTTACTTGCCTTAAGGAGTGGGCCCAAGGCTTGTGTATCAGTTTTTACAATCTGTTTTTAATGTGGAAAGATAATAACTGTGCAAAATGGAGCAGGCTGTATAAAAATTCTCTCTGCAAATGTGATTACACATAAAACCCATAAAAATTGTACAAAGCGATAGATGAACCAAAACTGAACAGCTGTAGTTTTTCATTATTTTGGAACTGAGCAGAAAGAGAGTATGTATAGAGAATGACTTCAATTTTTTTAATCTTCTGGACTTAATTGAATTATACATCTGCTGGGAATTTAAAATTTCAGAAGGAATATCACATTTCTGCTAAATTGAATTCTATATTGCTGAAATGAAGAACTGTCTGTGAAATATTAGCAATAAGGTTGATATATTTCAATAAACCCCTAGCAGTATAGTTCAAAATAATGTGGCACAGTTATCCAGAGTTACATATATATAAAACTTATTACAACTAAGATCACTGGTAACCTCAAGACATTTTTTAGCTCAAAGGACAAATTAAATAAAGTGTCATGGCTTTTATGTTTATTTTAGGCATTAGATAAATAAATGACTTAACCACTTTGTGGCTGCTGCAAAACCAGTTCTTGCTCTGTTCTATTTTGTAAAATGTTTTTATTTCTAAAGAAGCAGAAAAAAAAAAAAGAAAGAAGAAAACGAAACCCCAAAACCAAAACCAAACCATGAAGTGCTTCAGTTCTAACGCAGCTGAAGAATTCGCTGTTGGCTAGGGGAAAAAAATAGAAAGAAAATATACTTGGGCAGTTCTCAACCAGTGCAGGACACAGATGAAAATGAAAGGATGGACTTTACAGGCAACACACAATTTTGAACATGACATTAAGCACTACTACAAAACTGTATTTTGAAAGATGTATTGAGTTAGTTTATGGTGTGAAGAAGCCATATTAAAACTGCTTAGTTTTATTTAAGAGAGAGAAAACACGAGGAAAAATGGAGAAGACAGGTATAAACCGCAGTGAGAGATTAACCACACGCATCAGGTGACAAAAATAACCTCCTGGATTAACTTGAATGCTACACCTGCTGCTGAAAGAGGCCCTGACCCTTGGAGGTTCTCCATCACAACCTCCCCTTTTGGTACTACAAGGACCTCAAAGGTGATGGTTTGCACACAGTCTTGATAACCAGAATGACCTGAGCTGTAGAGGAGTTACTTAAAATCCTGGTGCTGACAAGTTCAGCCCTGCTGGGCTGAGCAGTTCCCTCTCTACTGTAATTTTGGAGGGAACACCCCAAAGCTGTTTTAGGCTCCAGGGGGAACATCACCAGCATGGGTACATCTGTGCCTGGGGCCAAAGCAGCGTCCTTTTGGGGCAATTGAGTACATGGTCTGAATGGACTGGTACAGCTAGACCTGATCTTTTGGGTATGAGGTGAATAAATTCCTCTCCTATCCTACACACTGCTGTCTGCAATTGCCATAAACATATAGGAAAGTGGGTTGAAACAAGAAAAAACACCCTCTAAATGTTAGATTATCTGCAGTGCGTCAGTACAGCTGCTACAAACAGCCCAAATTGCGACACATTGTATTAAACACCCTGGCCAAAACTTAGTTCTCTTATCGTGTAGTGTTTAAATAGAAGATGTCTTTAAAAGAGTTGTGTTTACTTGCTGAAAAAAAAGGCAAACAAGTAATATAAGATGTTGCCAATGCTATTGTTAAGCATGCCAATTTTTTTTGTTTGTTTTTTGAAAGGGTCAAAAAAGCTTGCTAAATTCTCCCTGAAGACACACATACACCAAAAAGAAGAAATTGCTATTGCAACAGAACAACTTAATTAATAAACATTGATTGTGCTCATTGACTGCTGCAAATTGTATTAAATATTAACGACAACATTTTGTATATTTTATACTACTCATGAAAGTTTTATACCTTTGCCCTACAGCAGCCATAGATTTTATATAAGCTTGCAACACAAGTGACAAACTATTAAGTAGTGCAGAGCACTTCTATAAATATTAGCTGTGCATTATTATATACAGATATAATGCCTTTACTTATATATGTCTGTATTGTGAGGGTGGTGAGTCACTGGAACAGGTTTCCCAGAGAAGCTGTGGATGCCCCATCCCTGGAAATGTTCAAGACTAGGTTGGATGGGTCGCTGAGCAACCTGGTCTAGTGGAAGGTGTCCCTGCCCACGGCAGGGTGTTGGAACTAAATTATCTTTTCACCAACCCAAACTATTCCATGAATGTCAAGGGATGTCACTGACCTTGGATCTTGGCTTTAAGCAAAATATAAGCTAGTCACTTTTCTTTTTTTAAACACGCTCCTCATCATGGTACTAATTCTCCAAAAAGCAGTTTTAATGTGACATGCTCATTAGAAATGGGGCAAACCCATGCCTTGGGGATGTGGGGATGTTTATAGTGTCTAGTTCGGGTTTTGGCTTTCCCGTGCTTCATTTCCCAATCTGAACACTCCACTGGGGAACTTTTCATCCCTACTGTCTACTATTGTCCAAATTTAGGCAGAGACAATTACGCACTGCCTTAATAATTAGTTTGTATCGCTTCTTAGGAGCACAGAGACAAATAAAGTCATACCGCACGTCCCCCTGAAAAAAAAACCAAAAAAGGCCACAAAACTCAAAACAAAACTGCAAAACACCAAATAACCCCAGAAAGCCAAACTCTGTGTCCGTTTCTGCTACTATATGATTCATTATGTCTTTTACCTACTGCACAAAAAAAATATCAGGAAATGTATTACTCCCTACTGCTTGAGAACTGAAGGGGAAGTGTTTCATACAAGCCCATGTAGCAGACCAGAGGGCATGCTCATTCCTGCCAGAGAATTTGACAGGTTCAGTAAACTATTTATGTACCTGTACTCAACACCTCCAGACACAGACAGTGAACCAGATGGATTCAACCGTCTTTACTACTGGCCTGTAAGTAAATTAAATCTGCATCTTGACCATGTTGCCTGGAAGAGGTTATTCAATTATTTACAGGGCAATAACAGGTAACTGCACTTTACAGCAGTTTGTAGACAGCTACTGTAAGGTTTTGAACAAAGAAAATATGGACAGTGGCAGTCAGGATATATTAAAAAGGAAGGGAAAAAAAAAATCCTGCAAACCCAGAAGTATTTCAAACTATGTTTTTCTCCGAGGCTCCTCAAGTCCCTGTGTCATAACTATCCTTGTCATATACCGAGCATAACATGTAACATCCGAAAACAGGATATTGCTGGAATGCCAGCTGATTTCAGAATTTGAGGGTTGCCACATTTTATCCTTAAAATCCGTCTTCAGGGGCTCAGGTTACCTGTGTCTCCCCTTTGCCAAACCCTGGCAAACTTTTTTAAGTTTTTGAGTATGTTCTCAGTTTTAAGTGTCGAGAAGAATTGGTATCTGAGTAGAAAGAAGCTGAAATCCTGACCAGATCAGGAATTTAAGGGTCTGAAAGAATTTGGCAGGAACGTCACTTTAAACAGTCCTTTAGCCCCCCGGAAAAGTCTCCTTGGATGCTCTTTGTTTCTCAAGTTACATCTTCTTTAGAGAACAGTAAGGAAAAACCCACATTTAGTTCCTTGTGTCTTCCACTCCACCACACCTGATTCACTCTAGACAAGTATTTGTTATCGGAAGATATTTGGGACAGAGTTTGCATGAGAAACTCCAAGTAAAGCTGTGCTGTAGCATTGCTTAGGCAGGTAGGTGTCCACATGTCCACATTCAAATCAACGTGCCTCTACAGCAGCCAGCTGGAACAGGCCACTCAGGGATTTACAAAGTTCTTTGGGAATTAACACTCTGGTACAGGATGCAAGAATTACCAACCTATTAGGGCAGTGGAAACTGCAAATGCCCAAAGCCAGAGGGGGAGCTGAAGGTCCCTGCTGGCTTTCAGCCCAGGATTCAGGGCAGGGAAAAGAATCACATTAAACACAGTTAGCACAGCCCTGGCTGAGGAGCAAGGGCTCCTTTTACTTACCGAGGGTTGCTGTTCAACAGCAAGTTGCAAACAAATTAGGGTTTAAGATGTGGCTTTGGATTCTCTTAATTAGATGTATCCCTTGCTGTATGTGACCACAACAACTCTTGTACACCGCCAGCTTGTACTTAGAGCTCAGAGCTTGCCCATGCTTGGCTTCCAACAGCTCGCTCCGTAGTGAGCCATTATGGACTTTGGCTCTCTTACCTCCAATTTTGCAGCTTTATATTCCTAAAAGTGTCAACGGCTGGCATGAACTGTGGCTGCAATTCTGATAACAGCAGAATCCCAATGCTGCACATCAAGTCACCTGCCATCTCTGTATAGTGCACTTAATTAAGGAGCATTGTGTGAAAGTAAGAGCTGGAAAAAAAAGAAGTTGAATTTGCCCTAATTGCATATCAAAATAAAAAATTATGCTTATTGAAAGAAATCAATGTAAAAGCCCTTTCTCAGAAGAGTGAACATGGGGCTAAATCCTTAGGCTCATTTATTTCAATCAGGAAGAGAAATGATTGTTAAACAAAGTTCCCAGAGTTCAATTTTTTTCACTTCCAGATAATAACATTTTATCATTGCTAGATGAAGCTGTGCAGAGGGCTTTTCCATATTATATTTCTTGGAAAGTTTATTTGACCTTCAGAGAAAATTTTCCCTGTCCAGAAGCTATTAGTTTACCATTTGAGAAAAGGTTTGGGGAGTTTTCAGGAGGAGACAGATCCTCTGCTCTGTCTGACCACAGAGGAAACATCACCCTTTTAGCAGCACCACACCTTTACAGACCTAAAGTCTCACATGCTTGCCTTTTCTGGATATATTAGTGACACCCAAGGTGGTTTTGTCTTTTTTGTTGGTTTGTTTTTTTTTTTTTTAAGAATTTGAAACATATTTCAAGGACTTTAAATTGTACAAATTTTCCTTTCCTGTGCAAAATATGCAGATATATAGATCACATAAACCTTCCTCTCCCATCAGTAGAAAAAGCTCCCACCATGACCAATAGGTTGCCACTTTGCCCAACTACAGCTGTTGCAGTTTGTTGTAACATTCCCTGGTTAAATACTTCTTACTTTTTTACAGAGAAAGCCAGAGAGCTATAAATCCAAATTTTGAAGTTCTGGAAAAGGAAAATGGGAGAAGTTTTACATGATGAGTACGCACCCTGAACACAAAAGCAGGCAAAGCTAATAGATGTGGTGAAGGCATCAGTGTAAAACACACACTTCTGCCCTTTTGCCTTTCCAAAATCAGAACAATGTATGTAAAGTATCTAAAGTCATTTTGTTTGGAAAAAAACTAGAAAAATCACACAATAGTGAGTGAAGTCATTCATTAAAAGTGGGTTTCAGCACACCTTTTCCTTGCTGTATGATAAGCACAAGTATTTAACAAACCCTCTACACTGATAGAAACAATGTTTTAGTTAATAAAATATTCCTACTTCTCAAGCCAGGTCCTCTATAGCGAGGATATCTCAGTTCTTCTCAGTTTAGACTCTTTGAGTATGATATAGAAAATAAGTGCTGAAAACACAGTAATAAACTGAGCATGGAAAATCAAAGACTATGTGGAGCCATGAGACTTGAACGTACTCTCTTTGCAATAAGATTGTTTTATCTGCCTGGATTCAAAGGACTTGGTTAAGAGCCGGGCGGGCTTACAGGTGTTAAACTAGCCATTGGCAGGCTATCATGGCTTCTCCAAATGCAGAGGAAATATTTTTCCACTTCACAGCAGGAGCCACATGCATGAAAAATCTCATGCAAATTGGATTTATCTGACTTTACTTTTCTTCTTCAGTGAAGATGTGGAAAGATGATGATTAAGCAAGCAGTTTCCTCCTACATTTTCATTCCAAATTGTTTCCACAGGCTCAAGTCTCAAATGACATGTGCCTCTTCTGGCTCGTCTAATGTTGGAGTAAGTATGATCTGTGCATCCCTCTCCACTCTCTGAAAGACTAAAATTAGGTTTCAGGGCTTGAGATTGCCTGGATGACTTAGATTCCACTTCAGCTTCTCTTTTGCATAGATAACTGCGATAAAGTTCTTTTCTAGGACAGGCTTGCTACTTTGAGTTTCCCAGACTCATCACAGAACTGAAAGCGAACCTTTACACTGAGTCCAAGACAGAAAAGTTTAGAGAAAAAGAATAAAACAACACTTGTCCTCAGATTGTTTGGGAGCAACTGCTGCAACTCCCTTTTAGAGAGAGGACAAAAAAGAAGCAGCCTCTCAAATTACAACACGTTTTAAACTATTTGCCCTTTGGCCTGTTTGTAGATGCTGGATGTTATAAATGCAGCCACGCAGGACAGCCCTGATAAACAGGCTGCAAGCCTGCTGAGGTCTGTCTCTGCAAGCAACTTAAATAGCTCTGACTTTGCTTTTTTGATATATCAGCAATGATGAAAACAGACATAAAAGTAAAAAAAAAAAAACCAAAAAAACCCACAACCCCCCCCCAAAAAACCAACCAAACCAAAAACCCACAACAAGCCCCCTATCCTAATCCAATAAGAAATTTAATTTTCCTCTCTAACATAAATAGCTTTGAATCCCTCTCTAAACTGAAAATAAGCTGTAGGTAAAAGGTAAGAACAGGGTTCGCTATTAATGAATACTGCATGAAACTACTTTCCTTTTTAAAATTCTCTCCACCTGCCATTAGCAAGATTTTGTACTAAAATCACCCTTATCCTGAAAACCATAAACAACACAATTTTATGAATTAGTGGATTTTTACAACTGAACTCTGAGCACTTCAGCTCAGGAAATGAAAACAAATAGTATTTAACATTAAAACTCCTGTGCTACTTAATGACTTAAGCCCAAATCTACATTTCAAAGCATCGTATGAAGTCTCCACTCTGTCTAAAGTGGTGTTCATCACTCACTCATGTGCTTCATGTATAGGTATTGCACTGTCTTCTTCAAAATTGAGTATCTGCCTCAAATTAATTCTCCGTGAAGGGACATAGCCACCTATAACATGTTAACTGGGCTCTTTTTTATACCCAGCTCACATTCCCAGGAAACACTTTCCAGCTACAAAAATCTCTCCTGAAACACAACTTCTGATACAGAACCTATAATTTCTTAATAAGAAGATGTTAGCAGCTTCATAACCTAACATATATTTTCTTTTTTTAAAGACATGAAACTCTCTACTTGTGCTGAGTGACAAATATGATTAATCTCCAAAGACTTTCGCCTTTTGCTTTTCAATCGTTTCTTTACGCTCATTGCAGTTTGTTTTAAATAAATTGTAATTTGGACTGAATTTAGGTGCTTTTGCACAGAGCCCAGCACATGGCAGACAGGTTTGACTGGTTTTTCTGAGCCTAGATGTTTACATGAGAATTTATAGAAGGAGACATCCCATTTATGTATCTCTCCATTACTTTCCTGAAGTACCCTCAAGCAAAAAAAGAAAAAAATTACAAAGTAAAGATCTAATTTTAAAAAAGGTTTGGCAGAACACGCAACCACCAAATCACCCTCTTTGTGTTAAGCTGTCTTCAGGGAATGGATTTTTTGTGACTGTGAATTACTGTTTTTAATATAAAACCATAATCATGTTAGTTATTTGTACAGAGTAATGTAGCTGCATGATACACTGTTCCATTCAATCCAAGGACAGTGCCCCTCATGTCCAAAAGCCTTTTGCTCCTACCTTGTCTTTGGAACTGGAATAAGCAACCATGTTAAAAACAAACCATAATAAACCCCACACCTAGTCTGTTCTTACTCTTAAAGCACACAGAGAACTGCACTCACTGGAGGATACACTGGATTTTGACTAAGTTTACCCTATTCATGAAATTAAGACTGCATCAGGAAAGCACTTTCATCTTCACAACACCCAAGCTCCATGCAAGGACTAATGAGGGTTTTTTTCATAATACTTCCATTACTATCATCCTGTTTTTCTAATACAGAACAGAGGCCTCCAAGACACTAAATTTCTCCTGGATCATGCAAAATGTCTATTGCCAACTTGGAATGAGATCTCTGATTCATATGGATTACAAGTCCTATGCCTTGACCTAGTTTGAGCTATTGATTAACCATGGGGCTTTGTCTCTGTATCAGTCAGATAAGCAATTAAGCTTTGGTCCTTACAGTGAAAGGAGCTGAATACAGTCTAAAACCAGTCAAATGATCCAAACCTATTTGGTTGTTTTTTTTGATATTTGTTCTGGAGGAGTAACAAAAGCTGGAAACTGTAAAAGGCAGGTTGGGGACATCCCTTCTCTCCCACTTTAACAGCTATGTCAGACCACACATTAACACATACAACACTCCTGGGCAGTTATACAAAAACCAGTTGTATGGCACTGCCAGATTTTCACTCAACTGAAACATGGAAATCAATTTAAAAAAAAAATAAAATCACAGTTCAAGTACATTCCATCACAAAAGTTTGGACAAACAGGCCTGATTCTTCTTGACTAGGGCATTTGGGAGAGCTCTCTGTCATGAACAGGTTTCTTTTGTTTATCTGTCCTTGTTCTCCATCAAGTGAAATGCTAAAGCCAAACAATAGTATTGACTCTGATTAATATCAATTTTAGTTTTATTCTGATATCCTTGCAATCACGGTGGCTAAAGAAAGCCTTTCTTGTGTAGCTGACTTCCTCTGTGCTGCTTCACAGAGGTGAACACTCTCTATAGCACTGAATTTAGACAGGTTTAGTTATTGTTTTTCATTTGTTTATTTATTAAACTTAACTGTTAAGAGTCATTGCTGCCAGCAATTAAAGAAAGAGAAAACCCCTCAGATTTTGGAAGCCCCAGGTCAGACCTGGAGAAAGGCTAATAGCTTCTACAGAAGTTCTTCAAAACCAGTGCTTGAACCAGATGCTTTCTTTAGATTAAAGAAGTTTGATTTAAGTTGATTTAGTTCTTTTTCAGGCTTCAGCTAGGTACTGCAAAGGGACACTTTCTTCAGTTTCATCCAAAGTCAGAAGCAAAAGAACTGTATTCATGCTGGGGGGGGTGAATCTCCAAAGCAAGCAGACACACACTCCTGTCAGGAAATGTCTCCTTGTACTTCTGTTTGTCGTGGTTCAATCTGCTTTACTTAGCTTTCACTTTGCAAAAATTAGGTACATCTTTTCTAATTATTTTTCTCTAGCTTTTTACATCTGCTGCAGAACAGGCCAAGGCCCTTGCAGAGAACAGGTTGAGTTCACTTAACACTTCCATGTCTAATAAGGGAAATAAGAGACATCCGCTAAAGAACTATTGACTTACTCTGATTTTTAAATTCTTTCCCAAGCAGTAGAGACTGTTTGTTGCTTTTGGTTGCCATCTAACAATAACCAAAATGACATGTTAGCAACAAGGCTAAGCAAATGTGATGTGAATAGCTTTTCAATTGTTCATTGTCTGAATAACTGCTTGATACAGCAGAACTGCAATTACAGTTGGAATTTTGCTCCCTGACCTTTGCCTACACTTTTGTCACCGTGCCCCATCTGATCTGAACACTTTGAGCTCTCATGCCCTGGGATTTCTGGATTCCTACCCCTAATCACTTATAACTTCATGGAAGTCAGAAAGAATTGTGCTTGGTGGAAGGGGGCAGACAAGTCCAGAAAAATGCGACCTGGTTGTGACCCCTCTTGGTTTCCTTCTTCCATATCACTCACAAAGCTTTGTCCCAGCCACTGAAAACCAGCACAGACACCTGCCTAGTTCTCAGCCATTGTTGGAGCCATCAAAAATAGCCTGCATAGCTGTGGAAAAGCCCAGGCTTTATTCTAAAGTTGAACTAGTGAAAGACTGACATCTCTACAGCTGGAAGTTACTGGTGGAGTCCACCGCTGACACACAATGGGCAGGCAGCAGAGAAATGCAGCTAAAAGCCCTGACTTCTGGAATAACCCATCCTTGGTCTCTCTTCCGAGCTAGGGAAACTATTTTTTGTGAATATCAACCTATGGGACAGGACTGAGACAGGCCCAATCCCTGGAATTGTTCAAGGCCAAGGTTGAATGAGGCCCTGAGCAACCTGATCCAGTGGGTGGCATTCCTACCCCGACAGGGGCGTTGGAAATAGATTATTTTTAAAGTTCCTTCCAACCGAAACTACATACGATTCTGTGAGACATCATGTTTTTTGCAAGGCCATTACATTCAGCCTGGGTTCTCTTCATCCAGCCTCTGGGAAATTGTCTCTGATCCATCAGCTTGTGAAACCTGTGATGGCTAAACCTCTCCAAGCTGGTTTGGCATGTCCTAGATACAAAAGAAGATGGTTGAATTAAAATACCTTCTGCTATTGATCTCAAACACCAAAATACAGACCTAACATTTTTCAAAATATTACTACTGGACTGCTAGTGGTGTGAAACCAAATGTTCTATAATTGCTACTGACCAAATCATGTTTTCATACATCTCTGATAATTTCTTGCACCAGAATTTAGCACTTGTACTGCTTTCTCACCTGCTACCAAGGCCAGCACAACATACAGTACTCGCTATAGTTAACTCTGCACAGCATGTCGTGAAGTTCCTCTATAACCAAGACTTGCCTTCAGTGGAGCCTCTAAGCATCCTGAAATCCAGCAGTCCCATTAAATTACTTTCAGGATCCATTCTACCAGGATGATTTCCTGGCAGCAGCCAACCAACAAAGCAGCAATGTCTTGTCGCCTGCAGATTTTGATGCTGACAACTGGAATCAAGTCACCTCCGGCTGGCTCGCTCCCAAACCGCTCCAAAATCCTCCACGGGACGAATGTCAGTGCATGGCCACGCGGAGAGGAGGGCAAAGCAAGGAAATCACCGAGCTGAGGCAGCCCTGGCACTGCAGAACTGGGGTCGAAACACAAACGTTTACCAAAAGACATCAACTGTGCCTCTGTGCCGGGTTCTCAGAGGGGCACGAGTGCCAGTGGGCCGTGCGTGGACAGCCGGCACTGTGCCGCAGGAGGGGCCGTCTCCACTGTGGGAAGCCCATCCTGTGTGACAGCTACGTCACTTCTGTGCCACATGCCTCTTTACAGCTGATCACACTTGTTGACACACGTGCCAAGACCGAGCATTTGAACAGGTGAGGAAAGGGAAGGGGCCGGGTGCCTGTATAAACGAGGCTGCCAACCTGACATGCTGCATTACAGCAGGGGCTCCAGAAGTCTTTCTCATGTCCCAAGGATAAACAAACAAACAAAAAAAAAATAAATACTGACATGTATGGCACTGACCTGCCTGACTGAGGCCGCCACTGACTGTCAAAGGTGGAGGGCATCTGGCACCAAAAAAGAACTGAGGAGCCAAAACCAGCTGGACCTTATGAAGCCTATTTGCTTTCATACCAACGTCTGAAGAAAAGTGCCCAAAAATGGATAACGATTCCCTCAAGACATCCTTCTCTGTGTATTACCTGCAGTGGGTGACAGACAACTCTGCTACAGCTGGTAATTGGATCTCAGAGAGTGTCCTATGTATTTTTCCCCTCTATCTACTAACATTCATTATTTGTAGGGCAGTAGCTGCCCCCAGTTCTTATTATCTATTGACAGTGAACAACACAAGAGCAGTACCTTTTAGACAGAGAAGGACATCACAATGGATTTAGCAGTTCTGCCCATTTGGGCACACTTGACTGTCTGCAAAGTTTTCCCCAAAAAATATCACACTGTTTTTTCCTTTTGATTCATTCTTTAAGCCCCAGAAGTATGTGCCCCTTTAAAAATGGACCAGACAGCTGTGAGGTTGGTATTAACTAACACATTCAGCTTGATTTTTCACTGGGTGGTAAATTCCTCAATTTCTCCCCATATCAAATTTCTCCATGAAGAATTGAAACAAAAGGAAAAATTCCAAAAGTGAATTGAAAATCTGTGGGGCCTAGCATATCCAAGTTATAACAGTCAAAAATTTAAACCAACAATAAGTTGTTGACCCTCTTTTCTCTCTGAGCCTGGCAGAAGACCTTCTTACTGTACTACCCAAAGGACTAGAAACATTAAATTAAATTAAAGCAACTTTTCTTCCTTCCTCCCCATGGATAAACATGTTTTCATAAAACTGGCTTTTAAACACTGCTAGTCTTCACCTAACAGTAGTCCTACAGATAAGATTTAATCTGTAGATAGATTTTGTTGACATTATAAAAAAACCCTACAAACAAAACCCAAAGCCACAGTCATTCAGTGCACAGGCAAAAATAATAGTTCTGCACCAAAGGTCTTGTTACTATATATAATTTTATTATATATGATTCTTTCTATATAATATTATTTATTATTAAATATAATAAATTTTTAAATATAATGAATAATAATATTATATAATATATAATAATATAATATAATATAATTATTGTTATTTATTATTATTATTTATTTATTTATTATTAAATAGAATCATCACTCAATGATTAAAGCAGAAATTTTGGCCTAGAAAGCCCACCTGACCAAAGGAGTGTATTCTGCACAGCAGATGCATATTATTCACCCTTGTGGGTGAAGGGAGTCTGGGACTGAGCTACTAAACTCCACATGTTAAAGAAATAATAGCAGTAGTGAGTAGGAATATGTTTGAGATGCCCAAATCTACAAGAACCAGGTCTGGTTGTGTTGACTGCTGCATAAAATACATTGCAGGAGAATCTCCATTCTTTGCAATTTTATGGAAAAGAAGCAAAAACCTGGAAGGGAAACAGACAAAAGAAAAAAAAAGAAAAAACAGAAAGGTGAAGACAATCACTATGTGACATGTACCAGGCAGAGTCTAAACCATGACTAGATGGAATAAAGGCAGCTGGGATTTTAAATCATCTATATTTATTAGATCATATATTGCTAAGATTACTGTCTCACGGGAAGAAGAGGTGAGGGACGTAATAACGCCAGTGATGATTAAAAAAAAATCCAGCTTGACATTCAGAGTCCAGGCTGAACACGCAGTTAAAATAGGAAGCTGGTGTTCTCTTACGTACTCAAATTCCTGCAGTGGCACACCAAGAAGTTTGAGCCATAGTACTTCATAGCTTCAAAAGCCTGAAGTAACTGTGCTTTTCGGCCACTAATACCATACCATGACAGAAATTATAGTTCCTGTGCAAATGACAAGGTGTTCCTGCAGTGCAGCTCGTCATAAAATATTGAAGCGAGATATTTAATCTGACTATCCTTTAAGAGGTGATTCCTTCACATCCTGAAGCCTAAATAGCCTAATTAAGCCTGTAATTTGGGAGTTGACTCTGTTAAGCAGAAAAGGATCCCTCTATGAATCGAAAATGCAAATTTGAAAGGAAAACGCTGTTTCCTGTGGGATCCCCTCCCAGCACAACAGAAACCTGTACACAGAAAGAAAATCCCCAATTTTGCTAATTTTCTGGTACTCTTGTCCTTCGTGTGGTGCAGGTAATTATTAGACCAAACCCTAGGCATTTGACTTACAAACAGATATAATTTAAACCTCTCCCTCTTGAGAAAAAAACAAACCTTCTCAGTCAGTTTTCAGAACAACAACATAAAAGAAGAGATCAAATAAAAGGGGCTTTTTACCTGAGATGTACTTAATGGGGTGATTTTATATAAAAGAAAATTCATTTTACTTGCAAGGGTTTCATCCAAACATACGTACACAACATATAATAGGAAACTTCAGTCTTCAGATATCTGATAGCACGAGCATGTACTGCGATGTATCAATACGTCCAAAAAGCTCAGAATATTTACTTTAAAGTAGTCATAATTGGCCATAAAGTTAGACTTTAAAATACACCACCAAAAAGACACAAAGATAACAACACAGCTTGGTATTACTTTAATTTTGATTTAACAACGTGCAGCTTGGCACAAAATCTCATTCCGATTTCACTTCAGTAGTGCAGAACTTGTCATCTAATCTTACTTCAATAAAATATGCCTGACATCAAGATCCATATACATTGCCTTCAATACTGCCTATAAACACGTCTTTCTGCTTTGTTTTAAATGGAACCTCAGGGTACAAAGCAATACAACACAGAAATAATTGTGCCATTTTATGGTAGTGAAAGCCATGCAACGTTAAAAGCACAGCTCAACAAATTGGAATGATAAAAACATCTTTATTACACACAATTTTAAGAGATATATATATTTTTTTAAATTCATGCCCTCGTGATGAAAGACCTAATGAAGAGATGAAAGGAAAACAGAGGTTATTTTCAGAGAATTAAAATGCTCAGCACGGCCCAGAAACAGCAATAACATAAAAATGTACGTCTAGGGACTTAGTAAATTCACCTAAACAGGCTGGCATCTGCATGAATGGAAACACAATTGCTTTTAATATCAAGCCGTCAGCCTGTTGTGTTTCATAACGACAAAGGAAATTCAAACAAGACACGAGAATCGCTTTGTAATTGCAGGGGAAGCGCAGGCAAACGCTGCCTCCATTTTATTCAGTACCAAATTACTGGAGTTTGCATTGCATGGGAGCCTTTTCCATTCTGAAGAAGTTCAAATATTAAAAATTAATTAATAATTAAAAAAATTAGTAGTAAAACCACCAAAAAAAAAACCCCTCAGAACCTAAGATGGACCTTTGAACTAACTGTTGGTAAGAGGCATTTGTTCTACACGCTGCCCCGGTCAGAAGCTTAGAGTTACTAATCCCTTTTGTCCTAGCACCTTTTTTTTGAATCATTGTGTTACTAGAGGTAAAACCAATGCCCACAGCCCTGGAGGAAAGGGCTTAGCTGGAAAGCAGCAGCTAGAAGAGGAAGGATAACTTTGTGTATATTGCAGCAGGCTTTTCTCCACAAGACCAGGATTACCATTTTCATTTTTGACAGAGGATTTCCATGTCACCTTGGGCAAGGTACCTAATTATACCCATTCATAACACAGTAACAACTGTTCCCTTTCTCTTTTGCCTTTCCCAGCCATCCTCTCACACAGAGGAGTGCGTGTTGGAGCTTGCACATGCTCTGCCGAGTACCACAAACGCCTTTGCCTACCTCCAACCCCAAGTGTCATGTTTGCAGTCCTCAACTCACCTGTGTGTGCACTCAGGGCCAGTCAGGACAACTGCTGAAATAGGTGCTAGAGAAACTTCTTCCTGTCTTTATGTTTTTCTCTCTGGTTTTCTTTTTGTTTGTTTGTTTGTGATTTTGGTGACTTCTTTTAATTTATTCTTTTTTTAAACTAGTTTGGTGGAATGAAGAACAATTAAGAAAAAAAACCCCAACCAACCAAAAAAGGACAAAATTACAAAGAGCAAACTCTTGAGAAAGTTTTGTGCGAAAATTGGGCCTCTCACTACAAGACGGACACTGAAGGTCTGGAGCATGTCCAGAGAAGGGACACGGAGCTGGGGAAGGGTCTGGAGCACAAGTCCTATGACAAGCAGCTGAGGCACCTGGGGTTGTTTAGCCTGGAGAAAAAAGGAGGCTCAGGGGACACCTTATCACCCTTTACAAGGACCTGAAAGGAGGGTGTAGCCAGGTGAGGGTCGGTCTCTTCTCCAAGGCAAACAGTGACAGCACAAGGAGAAATGGCTTCAAGTTGTGCCAAGGGAGGTTCAGTTTGGATATTAAGAAAAATTTCTTCACTGACCGTGTGGTTAAGCGTTGAAACAGGCTGCTTAGGGAAGTGGTGAATTCACTATCCCTGGAAGTCTTCAAAAAAGTGGGATGTTTTCTCCCCAGTGAGGGATGTTTTCCCTCATTTCTTTGCTCCAGAGGATGAGCATCTTACATATATAATCAATTCTACTATAAAAGATAATTAAAACTTCTTTGAAAAGAAGAATCAGAAACTCACAAAATTATAAGTTTCATCCAAGATGACATGCTGTCCCTCCCTGCCTTGGACTATACTTTTCTTAGACATAAACAAACTCCAGACTCCATAAGCTTTCCTTTTCACAGCCCACTCAAGTCCAACAAATATAATTATGTGCAAAGTGTCTGTGATTTTTAAGTTTCTGACTATGCCATCATCCTTTGAAGCAAAATTGAGCTGTGTTTGCATCCAGCATCCCCCACAGCTCTCATGAGTCAGTGGAACAACTCACCCTGCATCCTCCCAGACCCTACCCCATTTATCAATAATTTGTAGCCAGTTACACAGAAGATCCCTTTTTCCATTGTCCCACTAGGGACAAAACTGTTCGAGACACATTGATCAAATGTTGATGTGATAAAAGTAGTGACACTGTCTCTTTTACCACAGACTTCTGTACTGTTTAAATTGAAATAACTCAGATTTTCCATCTTAGATTTTCTTTTTTCCAAGAGAAAGCAGCAAGAGAATCATTGTTTTGGCCTCAAGGCATTCATCAAGCCCTCTCATTTCTTTCTGGAGTTCAGCAGAGTAGCCACTTTATCTGCTGTGTGATTGGATAGATTTTTTTTTTCCCCAGGAAGATACTTCATTTTAGTGTATATGGAAGGTATATTGCACATAGAAACCAGGGGAATAGAGTAGCAAGGCACTAAATCTATCTGCTAAAGAACATTTATTCAAAGACAACCACAAGGTTCAATCTAATTGACAGTTTCTGCTTGGGGCCCATGATTAAAATACGAAGGCTGCTGCAGGTAAGAACAGGAAAGAACTAGCACTGCCATTGGCAAGAGCTTGCACAATAGCTGTCATGACCAGCAGTTATCACCAATTTGCTTTTAGCACCTAGTATTAATCAAGATGTGATGAAAAAAGGCTTCAACTCAACAGCAGGGTGGAGCCCAGGGGAAAGAAGGGGTAAGGGTGAGCAGGAACAGGGTTTTTCTTACAAATACACTCAGGAATGTATCCCAAATGTGCATGTGTAAATTGTTGGGGTTTACAAAACATTTTAGGCATGTTAACCCATACATCTGTTACTGTTCTGTATAACCTCATCAATTCAATGAGATTCTACATAAAGGATTTTTTCCCTTTGTGTCATCTCTGTGAAAAGAAGAAACCGTAGGCAGAAGAGTTAAGAGTCTATTTCTGCTTTTGAAGAGTTCTCTATCAATTAACCCCAACAGATGCTAACCATGCCATGCATTTGCTGTGACTCACAGAGTGAAGCATTTTCCAAACCCAACAATTGAGACAGCAAATATTTGTTATGTTTTTAAGCCAGCAATCAGTGAAAAGGAGATCTGGTTCACCGACCACTTTCATCCAAGAAAATTCAAAGAGTTCCTGCCTGCATCAGTGTCATACACTAGTGGAAAAGATCCTTGAGTGGAGCCTGTAGTTTCTCACATGTGCCGCTCTAAGTGGTGCACCTTGCAGCAAATGGGGGTGCCCCCCTTGTTTAATGATGCATCTGCTTTGCCATCATCCCTGTCAAACTCCTTTTAAAAGTAAATAGGTAGAGCACAGGCACCAAAAATACATCCAGTCCTTCATGAGTTGAATCAAGCTCATTTAGATCTTAATGTATCCAACCTAATTGAAAGCGGATAACAGTACATATTTTTATTTTTTTTAGGAAGTGAAGAACTGAACCTTGAGCAACTGCTCAAAAGTTTGCCAGAGCTTCTGGCAGATTTTGAAAATCACACTGAACTTAGTGGGGCCACTGCCTGCTTGGGCACCTCCCTAAAAATCACTGTAAATCATATACACACAGCGTCACACAAAAAAAGCACTATGTAAATTAAACTCTTCTTGTATTCATGTCTTTATTTGACAGAAAGAAATTGCAGTCAGGCATTTGGCCAATAATTACATGAGTACAAAATCTCTAATACAGAGACTCTAGTAAAGAAAAAAACAACCTGAATTAATATTGCACTAGAGCCCTGATTGCAGTTACAGAGTGGCTTCACTTGACCTAATTTAAAAGGTTTTTGTTGTTAGACAGACATTTGTGTGTTTTCAAGTCTAACCTAGTTTCGTGTGCTCAGAACTGATGGTGGTCTGCTTTTAATGGCAGTTTTGCTTTCGAAGTTTGGTGTCTCAGTCACTGCTGAAATTTAGGCAGATGATCTGCCCTCTTTCCATTCCAAGTGTAAATGTCTGAAACTATAACAACTTGTGACTCTCCCTGGAATAAATCAGTTTGAGAGCTCCCTGTGTGTGACTGGAGACCAAATGGTTTTGCTCAGTGCCTAAACTCTCCTTACAGGATTGATCTGTTTCCTCTGCTTGGAATAAAACAAATACTGTAAACCCAAGCAGCCCTAAAGGATTATATTTAGGGGTCTGCCATGTGGATTCTGGTCCGATTTGTGGTTTAACATTAATTTCAATTCATATTTGGTAAAGAAGATGGACTAAGGATGGTGAAGAGGTGTGGGCAGGGCAAGAGAGCCTTCCTGTCTAACTTCCCAAAACCCTCAGTGATGGAGGCTATAAGGAGGACCTGCTCTAGGAGGGGCATCTATGCTAGCAGGAGTTTCAAACCCTGAGAAAATCAGGAGGAAAATGGCTTATTAACTTTTTGTAGAAACTTCTCTACACCTGTCATCCTTTATTCCAGCTTCAAGACACAGACCAGGGTTTTATATACTTCCTTTTCCATGTCTTTCATGTGCAGACTTTAACCATTTAAAAAAGTTTATAGTTTCCTTTACTTTTAAAAGGGGCTCACTGTTTAGGAAGTATAGATATTCTATTTTTGGGGGGGGGTGGTTTCGCCTTAAATTGGATTAGCTGCAAAATACATACATAAATAATACGTATCGAAAGACTCTTAATCAAAGCATGGAAAGTTTATCTCTGTACTTACTAACAGTTGCAACTATATCCATTCATTCACATTTTTGAGAGGAAACCAATTATGTCACTGACTTACTTGCTTTTCTGAAGACTCACTTCTGTCAGCTAAGAACCCTTGATAGATGATTTGAGGAAAAAGAGAAGGGCTTAGTTTGTACCCAAGAATACCACAGAAAGGTGGAAGGTGATTAGAGTGAGGTTTGAGAGTTCAAAGCAAAATATGTTATTTAATACCATATAAAATCATTTATATTCAAAGACCTAATTAGGAATGTATGTAATGAATCCTACCCACTACTCTTCACACATTTAATTTGAAGTGTTTTAAGGTTATTTGTGCTTTTCAGAAGTGGACTGGCATTGAAAAGACAGTCGCAATCTCCTCTGGAAAATACATTTGATTACATTGCTGCTTGGAGACCCACAGACTGCTATAAATAGCATTTATGGAACTGCTATAATTCCACATCATCTTTGAGCCTGCATATCATGTGCATGCATATGCACACATGACATGCTTAAATCTAGGAGCCAGAATTTATCCGTGCTTTGACACGTGCTACATACCCCCACCTAAGGGGTGCACTTATATATCTATCTATCTGTAGACTTGAATATCTGCTCATGTTTCAGCAGACCATTCGCGGAGGTGCAAGGAGTTATTTAGAAACCAAGGACATTCAGTTTTACCTTACTTGATCACCTCTCATACTACTTCATGCTACACTCACAAGGTCTCAGCATCCCTGGTCTGGGCAGGATGTTGTGCTGGTCCATGTTGTACCACTGCTGGCAGTCACCCATCTTGGGCATCAAGCCAAGGTCTCCAAGCACTCCCCAAACATTCATTTCTGCCTATCTTCCTAAATTCCAGGACTTGTTTCACTTCTCAGATCTTTCCTCTTCATTTTCTTCTTTCTAAGCCTTCTCCTCCTCTCCAAGATCACATCTTTCTAAATTGACATCTTTTCAGCCTCCTCTTCTTTCCGTGCCCCAAACTTCTCATTTATCAATGGATCTTTGAACAACCTGGTCCCGTGGAAGGTGTCCCCACATGGCAGATGGGTTTGGAACTAGAGGAGTTTTAAGATCCCTCACAGCCGAAACTATTTTGTGATTCTGTGTAAACAGCCTGTGTGTAGAGGGACAAGAAGTGATCAGCCTGCTAAACGATCCGTCAGTGCCATCTCTATTAACTGGAAGACTTAGCACATTCCACTCTTTCTTTAGTCTGGGTGCTCTCAAAAATCTACAACCAGCCTGTAGCAGTTGCTTCGAGGAAGCATCAGGCTTTTATGCGTGACAGTTCAAAAGTTCAACTCTGGACAGTCACTCCCCCACAAATCCCATTTATCTTGCTCATGTTAGCATTAATGATTATTTTTTTTGGCTGTGACCGTTGTCAAACATGTATTAACTCATCTCCTGCAAGTGCTTCACTGCAAAGTCACATGATTTGAAGCAGGATAATGATAAAAATCTGTTTGTAGATGACTACAACACTTGTTTACAGATTACATGTATGTTGATAAGATTGTTGTTCTCTGCTGTTTTTATTAGGAGGTGTAAGGCAGGCACTAATCTCCTGATTCATGAGTATCAGCACTTTGTATTAACTTTCCTTCTGCTAGATAACCTGTTGAGCTGCTGCTACATTTCATAAGAATCCCCACAAGGCAGCAAGCATAACTCATAAGCTAGATACATCCCTCCCCTCCAAAATACCAAACACATTTAATCATGCCCACAAATATTAGCTTTAGCTTTATGTAAGCCTCAAATGAGCACACAAATCTTACTATCACTACTTGGAGTCTAAAACGCTGGAAAGATTCCCAAGTAAGCCACTGTGATTTTGGAGAACACTAGGAATTTGAAGCAAAGCAGTAAAACATAACCTGCCCCAAACAAGCAAATATGTTCCTCTGCCAAACCAAAGTTCACAGCAAAGTTAAACACAGTATTAGAAACAACTGAGATTCACAGAGAAGACAAGGCAGGAGAGGTTCAAAACCCAATGACAGTGTACCTTCCCAAACTGAGAGCTGTTTCTGATACGATATGCCAGCATGGAACTCAATTATCAACACTCTTTGAAGTCAAGAACAGTTAAAGCTGGACAATACTTAGAAGGAATTGCCTTAACAAGAACTGGTTTCAAAACTTCCCAACCAATGTCTTAATTTTGGACTGTGCAAATTGGGGGAAAAAAAAAAAAAAGCTAACAGCAGTGTTTGGGCTAATCTCAGGATGCAGGAAAAAGGCCAGACTCTCTTAGGAGCTCAAATGCCAAAAAATGAGAGCATGAAGGATTTTTTAAGCACTAGCCATCACTTTTCCTGTCTCAGCGAGTGCCAGTGAGCAAGAGGATCATTTGAAAACTTGGCTATAGACCCCTCATTCTCATTTTTTTTCTTTTAAACAAATACTTCAGCCTAACAATCTCCAGGACAAACACAGCTAAACGACAAAAGATCCCCACCCAGCACTCCCTGGTTATTAAGCCCTTGGTTTCGCATAGAGCTTTGTTCAACAAATAAAAGCATAAATATATTGTCTTCACACATAATCTGGGGACGTGCAGCTCAGATTGATTAGCACTGGTATGCAGCCTTAAAAATAACAGGTCTTTAAAACAGCAAGCCATGAGCATGAGAATGTAAAAGAACTAGAGTTAAACTATTTGAAATGATTTAAAATCTTTCCCTGAAGCACACTGTCAGAAATCTTTGCAAGCTGATGTCTTCCCTGGGTGTTAGGTGAGAGTTGTGCTTGGTTTCTATAGCACACATTTGAAAGGACCACGAAAACTTGGCCCAGAAACGGGACTGATGCTTCCCATTTGGAATCAGGAAACATTTATATCACATGTGCTCCAGAGTGAGACGGAAACACGACAGCTGAAGCAGAAGTGAAAGCTTGGTCAGAAGTTGATGCGGATTTTGGGAGAGTAATTTTTGGAGCATTGGGAAGTCAGAAATCCTTGTGTGGTTCCTGTTTCAAAAATTCATGGACTGGAGGCCACAAAAGAAACAAAGTTTTAAAGCAAGTCCTAAGATTGTGCAACAATTTTAGGATAGATGTGAAGAAAACCCCACAATATCGTTTTATATATGTTTTAAAAAAATAGCAAATTTCTACATTTTTACCTTCTGAATGAAGAAAAGGTTGCTGGCCTCAGAAATCTTGGTGTAAACGTGAGCATCTGTATGTATGAACACGAAAAATCCCCATTCACATAATCATTTTTCTTACAGCCAAGGAAATTTGAAATGATGAAAACTGACAGCACTGGATTCTTTATCTGCACTCCTTAAGATTTCTCAACTCTAGGATGAGGGGCAAGACCATATTACCCTATGATTCAAATATCAGACTCATAATGTAGGGTTAGGCTATTACTGCTGTTTCCCACCCCCTCCTATCACTGACAACACTGCACAGAAAATTAAAGTTCACAATTTTTATTGATGCTCTCTCAAAAAAAAACCCCAAAATATTAATCATTAATTGAAAACTTGAAGGAGAGAAAAAAAAAGTAAATCCCAATTTTTTTCCAACTTTACCCGCCATGTTTGTGTAAAGTTTTGATTCTGTTCAAAGACAAGAGCTGCCTTTGAAGAAGCAAGACATCTTCTTCCAGGAAGGAAAGAATGAGAGGTCAAAATCAGCTATTTGCAAAGAAGGAAGGTAAAACTGCAAAGCAGCAGGAGTTTAAAGGGGTAATCGAGTTAAGGATCATTCCTGCAATTTGATTCAGTTCACCACGAGTTTAAGAACCACTCAAGGGTTCAGTTCAGGTTTTGATTTGACCCGTCAAATTTGACATTTATGGACTTAAGTTGACTATTAATGATTTCAAAAGAAAGCGAACATTGTAGTCCCTTCCCACCCTCTTTAAGAATAAGATGTGTAAGTATAGACACATGCAAATGTTAGCTTAATCCCTCCCACCTTTTCTGAACTTACTGCTCAGCTTCTGAGATGCTTGGCAAGAAGGTGGTAATCTCAAAAGTACTAAATTGTCTTAAGCCTCCTGAAAATAGGCAGTCAAGTAAAGACAGAGAACCTCTCAAGTACATTGCTTCAACAAGGACACTTAATTCTTTATAACATCAATACCCCTTCCCCACTCCTCCAAAAAACCAAAACCAAAATACACTCAGACCCACAAATCCCAAAATAAAATCTACCCCAAATCAAATAAAATAATAATAAAAAAGAAAGAAAACAATATTAATAAAAGTTTTTTAAATCCCAAATACAAAAGAACTCTAACACTAAAACCACCAGAAAAGCAAAGAAACCCAAAGCAGGAATCGCCCCCATCCCCAAGCATGAATCTTCATCTGATTCAGCACAAGAGGGTCCAACCAAGACACACATGTTATCTCCGAAGAGATAAAACAGATTTCAAGGATTTCAGTGCTTCCAGAGTAAATTTTTCACCCTCAGTGTGGAAAGATAATGTAGAGGGAAAATAACTTGCAATACCAAATTAATAAATCTCAGTTGAAGATACAGGTTCTTCCACACAAAACCAAAATTAAATGAAAATCAAAAGTGTTCCAAGTTGTATGAAGGCTCTCTGTGGACATAATACATTTCTCCATCCATAAGTTTTCAGATACACTATCCAACTTCAGGAAGTTTGAATTACAGCCTACAAAAGATTTTATGATCTTGAAATCTTCAGGACTCTGTCTTTTCTAGTCAGTCTGATCTAACCCTTTACCTCAGAGAGATGTCTGCATTTATCTTTGATCACCATCACATCAAGCTCCCAGGAATTAAATGAGAATCTTGTTACATTAAAATAGAGTTGTTTATAATCAGCCAAGCACAAGCTGTTGGTATGGCTAGCTGCCACACAAACCAAGGTTAAAACAGGCCAGGCTTACAGCTGAAATATAACTAATATGACATTATTCCTTCAGACATTTGGTTGGGCTGACAAATTTGCAGCTCTGTAATTTACACAATGTCCCCATGACATGTGGCAGTACAGCTATTGTGTATGGAGATTTTTATCATGGGAAGGGGGAGGGAGGGAAGTGTACATTTTCCTCATGCAAATCTTGCCCATAACAATGTCAGAATGCATGCTGACTTGCTAAAGGATACAATTTACCTATCTGAGAGTACACTGAGTTCAAATGGTGATGGATAATTATTTTAATGCAACACAAAATTACCCCATGGAACTCCTTGGTCCAGAAAGTGGTTAAGTTACTGTATACAATACAGTTAAATAAAAGTATATTCTTTAGTAACAAAAGGCTTGAAAGATGTATTCTTTTTTTTCTCATGCATTGCATCAATAAAGAAAATGTTGTTCGAATCCAGTATTAGGAAAGAAAATTCAACAAGTAGGATTTTAATACACTTGTATAACACAGCAATTGTCTCTTTAGATCAGACAGGAGCTTGTTTTATGTGACCTTCCATCCCTAGGAGGTACAAAAAGCCTCCATGGAAAGAGATATGTTGCCAAATAAGGAAAGATTCTCCTCGACCTCAGACAGTAGTTGGCCAAAACGTGAGGACTTATATCCTTCTCATTTATTTTAATCCCATCTGATTGTAGATGTTCTCATCACCCATAAAAATTTTTTTTTTTTTCCACTTCTAAACGTTTGGCCTCCATGGTGTCTACTGGCACAGCATCCTGTGAGGTAATTGCCACGTGGGTTATTTGTTTTAAATCTTTCACAAGATTTTTTTTTTTCTCCTTTGTGTTATGAAAAAATTCAAAACAGCAGAAGCCTAAGTCAGAGTTTCTGAGAAGTGCTTGCTATTCTATACAACTCTTTGCTTCTGTAATTAAACACTCCTCATAAGGAAACCCTTCTAGGTCCGAATCTTTTAGCTAACTGTTGCTGGAACCCCTCGGTTCAAGCAGAGTTTTTATCATCTTCCTGAAGGAATTCAAAATTGGCTGCTCCTGCTGAGACGACACAAAGATACCATATATAGGTAACTGCCCTGTTCCAGACCATCACATCTTAAGAAACTGTCATACATACTGATTATACAGCTCCCTCCCTGCAAAGCTGATTTTAGTCTACAGTGCCACACTAAGTTTCCAGCTGCTGAAGAAATAAAACATGCCCAACCCTTTGCTGCAGAGCTCATTCTGCTTTCCCATCCCACTTTCACCATGTAGTTTTGTGCAAACTTCCTGCATGGTCTGACTGCTGGTGTGTATTACAAGAACAAATAGGGGAAAAATAAAAAAATTAAATGCAGAACTTGTTCTTTGCTCCAGATTGTCACGTTTTGTGATGTAGCAGCCTGGAGCCCGACATTGTTTCGTGCCCGAATCACAAGCTCACTGTATGCACGGCTCATCTGCATCAACAGAGCTTGTTTTCCCCCTGTTGTTATAGATTGTATTTTCATGTTATCAGCTTAAATTTAATCCACAGTGTGAATTGCCAATACAGGATGTACAGTCAACCTTATAATAACTTGCTGGGACTTTAGTGGGAAAACAAGGCAACAATTAGAACAGTCAGGTTAACACAGGCACAGGGTACATTCAAGCTACGTTTCTCTGCATTACAGGATATTTTGTTTCAAGGTGTTTTCTCTTTCTTGAACAGTGGCTTTGATATTTTAGGGCATTTTTTGCCTTTTTGTGTGTGTGTGATTTTTTTATTTGTTTTTGTTCTGTTTTTTTGTTTGTTTTTTTCCCCCTCTGGAAATTAACTGAAGTCTTCTCCTAGGACCTTTCTCGGTATGATGCATGTCCAGTAAACATCTGTAACTGTAGCAAAAATGATTCTGGCAAAGGTAATTTCTCATGTGCATGTGAATAGGATGGAGTTGTGCCTCCTGGAACTGGACCTGCAGCTTCACCCATGCTCATTCTTCTTCTTACTTTTACTCAACCACACAAATGTGAACAAAATAAATTTTCTTTGCGGTGGATGAAATATTTTTTGTGGTATATTATCATGGCAAGAATAATTGCCTGGTTGAACAGTATATATAGATAAGATGGAGAAGAAAGGATGTAAAGTAAAATAACTGCATCCCAGCCTCATACAGATAGAAAACCTCAGATTGTGGTTTACTATAGAAACTATTGTTAGAGAAGGTACTTTAAAGTTAGGGGACCTCTTAGTAAGAGAGTAACTTGCTTTTTCTCTAGGGTGTGGAGAACTGAGACTGCTCTTAAATTCTTATGAGAAGAATGAGAGCAAAGATGTAAGAGAAGACCACCAAGTCCACATAAAATAGCAATCTAGCCAATTTTGAGGCATCTGCAATTGCACTTGTAATACCTGCATACACAATGTCAGTTCTCATTAATCATGGATTTTAATGAATCTCATGGTAAACAGAGCAGCTACTGCCCATAGATGTAGCTGAGACTCTCAGTGAACAGCAGGGAGATCTGAACTCAGTTAAGAGCAGCCCCTCTTCTTGGCTTCTCTTGTCACCACTTCCCAGTGATTTAAAGTTCATATGCAACTTATGTAGTTAGTTTACTCAGCTTGTCTTAGGTTTAAGTTTGTTAATAGATTATGGTAAATTTTTGAATCTACCTCAATGCTAACTAAAGAGCAAAAAGCTGGGTTATCTGTTTCTTTTAAACACAGGAAAAAATAACTAGAAAATTAAAACTTACTGTAACTTTATTCCAAAGAGCTTTTTAGAGTCCAGACTTCAGACAGAGTAAAACTGGGCATCAACAGACTGAAGTTAATTAATACAGTAAGCACTCTGACCAAGACATTTTTTCTCCTATCAGATCCAGAAACTTCATGTATAAAAAGTAAGATGTCAAGTCTTCTGCAAAGCACATGGGTTCCAACTCCCAGTTACTTTAAGTCAGTAGATCTTGCTCAATGGAGGTTTGTCAGTTTGAGTCAGCTAGAAATCTAACCCCAAAAGTCACATAAAAGTCCCTGCCAATTAATTCCTGTTGGAGTCAATGGAAGTTTACATCAGTGTTCAAACACTTTTCTCCCCATCACCCCATTTGAGACCTTTAATATCTATCTCCCCCTTCCAAGCACGTAATTCTTCCCAGACTACATAAATCCTTGATTTTGGCATCTCCAGCTGAAACCTGACTCCAGTCAACAGCATTTTGCAAATCTGGGCAAGGTCAGTTTTTCCAACAGGGGGAAGTTTGAGGACTATAGGGACATCCACCAGCCTCAGCAGTGCCAGCTGCGGGTGGGGCTGAAGACCTACCCCAATACCACACCAGGGCAGAAAGGATGTCCAACTGAAGTACCAAGTCAGCAAACATTCCCAGCCCCTCTAATGACAGAAAAAATTAACATAAAAATTAACATTCAAATACATAACACAGATCATGGACCAAGTAATTCTTGAAGGAAGTTGTATGGAAAGCCATGCAAGCCTCACAGAGACCACCTCTGATTAATAAGTAGTAACCCCTTGTTTGCTTAAAACAAAGATTAATTACAGGCTAAGAGACTGAGAAATTAAATTCATCCCACAAATGCTTGAAGGTAATTTTAGATACTATTTGCAAAATGAGGTAGTCTCAGCTTGAGATCTGCCAGTGCCTCCTAGTTCAGGATTAGAGTAACAGGAAGAGTGGTGCTCCATTGACACATGGAGATTAATTATACTGTGGATTTATAACCTATTTGAGGAGAAAGATTATTAAATCCACATATTTTTCAGAACTGAAATGTCCACTGCTTCAAAGACTCACTGAAGTTCTTCCTATAACATTACTGTTTTCTTTGGCTCCTGGAAACCAAGATTTAAAACTAGGGTCTTAAAACTGAAAACAACAAACTACCAAACCTAACCTCTCCCCACTTTAAAATTTTCCTTAGTATCTTACAAATCCTTGAATTGAATATGCTTAATCAAATCACTCGGAAGTCATACCAAGATTTTCAACCCCAGCTAAGTTCTGGCTCTATTTATCTACTAATTTAATATAGAAATGTGGTCTCCAATTCAGGTGTGTTAAGCTGAGAATCAGTGTTCTGCTGTTGAAGACTACTGTAAAATTACCTGAACAATTAAATTTTTAACAGATAAAAGTTATCTATACACAGCATTTTTGGAAGATAAGTGGCTACAGCCAATTTAACTTGACATTTGAAAAAGAAAAAAAAATTTCTAGGACAAGTGACACGACAGATTTTTTTTTTTTCAATCTGAAATCCATCCATTCCACAAAAGAGACAGTACAATTGTGATCATCACTGGAGCCTCCCAACATTTCTACCTTTAGAAGATCTTCACTTTCAAAACTCCATTGCAGAAAAGCAAATGTACTGTAACAAAAAAGCCAGTGTCTGCAGATCAACAGGTGTTCAGTAACAAAGTGGTTCACTAACACCAGCTGGGGACCAACCCAAGAACAGGTGTCCTATAATCAGTGATCAGGACATCCCTCTGTTTCCAATGAATGCAAGGACTTACCCATATAAGGGAAAAAAAAATGAGGAATTTCTTACACTTGTGATGAAACATGGGTAAACACACACAATCAAAGAAAAAAGCATCTGAGAAATTAAATAAAAGTGTAATTAATATGAGATTAGGTTTGAAGCTTTTTTTTTAATTAAGGAAAATCAGGGTATAATCAGTAGAAGCTTGTTTAGGTGCTCATATAAAAAAGGCTGCATGGTAATGTTCAGGTTATGATAAGATTTTTTTTAGTTCCACTGAGCATTTTCAGGAGTAGAAGAGCTCCTGAAGTCTGAACAGATTCTCTGGGAGACAGTGATACACACCAGACAACACCCATAGGGAACAGTTAGAGTATTTTCCTAAGAGATAAGAAATTCATCTCTGGCACAGGTCAAGCAAAGGAAAATCTTAGCAACAAAGACTGCAAATCTCTTTGCTTTCACCTTCCTTTGCTCTCTCCTTGGTACAGCATCTTGAGACTAGCAGGGGTGCAAGAGATCTTTAATGAACCTTGAAGAAAACAAAGCCCAACAACTTCTTGGAAAAAAAGCTGGTGAGTGCATGGAATTTGTGTGGTTTGTCCTCGGTGCCTTCTTGCAAAGGCAGAAATGATGAAGTAAACGAGTAAGGAATTACTTTTCCTCAAAAGAATTAAATTAAAGGTTCAGTTAAATAAATTATTGTTATGAGGGCAGGTGGTGAAAAGCCCAGCCCAAGGCTGAGCCCCGACTCCTGTGAGCCCTGTAGGACTGATCCACACATCTCTGTAGCCATGAAAAGTTTACAGCCAAAGTGGGTAAGACAGGTATTAACAGGTCCATTTCACCAGTGGGAACTGAGGCACACAGAGATAAAGTAACTCATCCAAAATGACACAGAAAGCCTGGGAAAAGCATGAAATTATAACCTCATCTCTCAAGGCACAAAGGAAGGCTGCCACTGCCTCGTTACCTTCCCTGTGTAAAGGAAATCTCCTCCTAATTTCAGTTCCAGTGAGTGCAGAGCTAGACAGAGCTTAAAATTTGCAATGGGTTACTTATGAAAGAGCTGCTAAGATCTGCAGGAGTGCATTAGGACTGTCACTGATTTAAGAGATGAAGATGATGAAATGGTAGATGAAAGTCAGCATTGTTAAGTAATGTGTGCAGGAAAGGATGATCCTGCTCTTACCTGCATCCTAAAACATGTGCATCCATGTAACTAGATGTCAGTAATCACCAGTCAGAAAAGAAATTGTGGGGTATAATAGATGAAGAAATGACACAACCTCTACCTCCTCTCAAGAGGAAGGAACCTGAAGTCAATGCCTCGAGGCCTTAGCAGGGAAACCACTCCAAACAGCTTCCACATGTCCCAAAACATGGATGCAGGACAAATTTACATGCCAAAGAGCCCTTCCAGTTCGTTGATTTGCTGGCAAATGCAACCACTGTAGCAAACCACAGGATTTATTTACTGCAAGATGTTCTGGATTCAAAATTAAAACTGCAAAACCCGACAGATAAATCCAAGGAGGAAGCAACCATCAGGGAAAAACCATTGCTGCTGGCATAGAAAGTCCCTGAACTGCAGATCACTGGTGGCTGGCAGAGTGCTACTACTCCTACTATCTTACTGGCATAGACTCTGGCTAGACAGCTGTGTTACTGGAGCAGTAATTTTATGTTATGTTTTAGGGGTTAGGGCAATTTAAATAATTAGGCAAAGGAACAGAGCAGCAACAGTAAGTAAACCTCTTTGTGAGAGATCATTCATTTGAATTGGATGGTTAAATCCCCCATAAAGCACCTGGAAGATTTAACAACTCATGTCCAAATGAACAAGATGTAATAGGCTTGTACACAGGCTTGATATGAAAAGTGGATTGTTTTTAGCAAAACGGTGGAGAATAACTCCTTATTGAAAAGACTGATAGTGAATTTTAATCAGAGGAAAATAAAGATACAAGAATAAATCTGCACAGGCTTAGAGGAGGACTAGATGACTTTCTCAGCCGTCAACAATAAATGCAGGAGTGTGTTACATCCTAATCTGCTATTTTCTTTTATCTTTACTTTTTCAATCATCCCATATATCCTGCCTTTTTAAGGGAGGGAAAAAAAGAAACCAACCAAGAAAAACTGCCCATATTGTCCTCTACAAAGTGCAGAAGAAGCACAGACACAAAACATGAAAAAAAAAAAACCCGATTAAAAATTCATACTTCAATATAGCTGGTCGTAATTTTTCATCCCAGTATGATTCACATGAGTGACTGTAGAGTTACACATTCAAACTGAAAGCAGAGGAATCCACACTATGTTTTGCTGCTCGTATTTATCTGATCAGAACTTGGCAACAGCCACCATCCCCTGCTGATTCTCATCTGTGTCACGACCTGGGACGTGTGCGACCCTCACTAACATCCCTTTCAGTGCCATCTCTGACACCATCTGTATTTGTGGAGTGGTAAACTGGAAAACCATTTCTCAAACGTGTTCTTAGTTATTACAAGATGCACACACCCTCTTTCTGTGCCTTTTTCTTTTTCTTTTTTTTTGAATTGAGCATATTGTGGCAATTATGAGGGAATTTGTATTCTCCACTGACATCCGAAATTCCATTATCTGTGTTTCATGGTGGCGATGGAGTCCAGCATTATGTCCCCGGGCCAAACTTTCAGGGTTTGTTTTCTTTTATTTTCTGAGTACTGGACGGAGAGAACATTGTCCAGGTCCTCAGAGTAAAGCACATGTGAAATATTTTCCAATTTTTCCTCTTTTCTCTGAGCAGTTAAGTGTTGGGGGTCCATGCATTAACTGATCTGTTCAGATACTGAATACAACACATGATGGCTTATCTCAAGCTTTGCTAAAAGGAAAAGGCAAAAGGCAAAAGAGAAACAAGATTTGTATCACTGTAATCATCTCGATTTTTTTTTTTTTCTGTGCCCGCAACCAAATTTGAGCCTTTATGTCTGCTTTCCTCCCCCTTCCCCAATTTGAACACTTTGAAGCTATTTAACCCACCTCAATTCACAGGCAATCACAGGAGCGGGGTGTGGGGATGGGACTATTTGCCCAAAATAGCTCATAATACAAACACCAACAAAGCTGAAATTGCTCTTCCTGGCCTGGACTGATTTGCCAAGCACGAAAAAACACTTTTTTCCTGAAAAGCCAAGCCATTAACAGGCTGTTTGGATGGTGTCTGTGGTGTGGAAAAAGACATTTTGGAGAGAACATTCGAATTGGTACATCCGCCCGACACATGATGTGTTGCAAACAAGATGTTCCCAACTCCTCCAGCCAAGTTGGATGGGCCAGTTCAATAGGACTTGTGAAATTAGGATGATCTGCATGCAGAGCAGCACAGCAAGATTTGCTGCTTCCCAGACTGTAACCTGACCACTCATCTGAGTGAAAACTCCTGCTCTGTGCTTGGATTTCACCTTCAGGTTGTGAAGTAAAGTTAAAAACAATTTTTTTTTTTCCTCCCTAACAATATGCCATGGAAAGGTCACATATTTCTTCAGACAGGAATGCAAAGGGGGTACAAGGTCTTCCCCTGTACAGGTAACTCATGTGATTTATGGTACTGAATTGAGCCTTGTTGGAGAAAAATTAAGGGAGAAAAGCAACAGAGAAGACGTGCCTTGAGGGGTGACTTTTTTTTTTTTTCCCCCCTCTTTTTTGTGTCCCTCCTTGCCAGGCTACTGCTCTGCTTTTGCTGTTGTAGGGGCCCGGAGCACAGGTCACTTCAGAAACAGTTGTCCCTGTCATATAAGAAGAACAAAACCACACCCTGGAGGCACAGAGGAAGTTCTGAACAGGGATTAGAGACTTTTCTGAAGTCACAACAGCTGATCTTGGTCTCTCTTATGCACTAAGGGGGCTAGATCTTAACTCCCATCTCATTTTGGGGATGGGTAAATAGGATTTCTCTGGCTGGGAAGGGCTGGGTGAGCACACACCCTTTGCTGGTAAGGTTCAGAAGGATTTTAGAGAAGCTTGAAGTTTTGCCAATCTCTCCTGGCTCCAAGGAATACAACAAGACATGGTGCTTATTGTAATCACACTATGAAAAGTGAGAAGGCATCTATAGAGGAGAACAGGCACTGGTATGTTAATGTCACAGCATGGATTTTATGCTGGGAGCTTATCCCAAAAGAGACAACAGGAGGGGAAAAAAAAATTCCATGGGTTCGCTTTCCAGTCGCTTTGATATTCAGTCACTATCAAGAAATCCAGAAATGCACATTAAAATGTGTTTAGGCACTTGTGTTCTCCCCTCTTACTGTAACATGAACCCAGAGGGTGTTGAGACTTGCCAGAAATTATTGCAGCTCTTGCTGTCCTACCTCAGACAGACCCAACAAAAGAGGGAGGCCTGATGTAATACTATATGTACACAAACCATATTGCCATTTATTGGTTTTAAATACCTCTGTCAGCTCTCCCAGCTCCGCTGGGTGAAGTCCAGCAAACCCCCCTGCTATCCTCCAACACCACCTCTCTCCCTTCATTTTAGGCTTCATCAGCAGCCACAGTCTTACCTGTTGTTATATTGTACCTTTACCTTCATTCAGAGGTCAGAGGATGTGCTTCCAGAGGATTTGGGGAGCAGAGCAGAGGAGCCAGAGCTCAGCTGAGATGGGGGTAACCAGCACCAAGGCAGCCCATGGCTGCTCTGAGCTCCTGGGAGCGTAAGTATTCCCACCTGCTGCCTCCACAAGATCTGCATCGTTCAGTCTGTTTCCAGCTAAGCAGATCTCAAACTGAACGAGTCCCAGAATAAATTACAGGGGGTGCAAAAGGAAAACAAAACTGAGAATTTACCGCTGTACTCTCTGGCTGACAGTGGCATTTGCTGCAGCAGCTCATTTGAGTCTGAAAGAATTGTTTAGTGCACCTAGAAGAAACACACAGAAACATTCCTCTATTTCTTATAAATATTAGCTACAGGCTTCTTAGGTTCATGGAGGGGAGACACTAAAACCAGCAACCTCAGAGGCATCAAACAAGTTGAAAACTGGCCTGCAGAAAAAGGACTAAGATATATAAGAAAAGGTAAAAGTGACATTGCAGTGCAATAAGTCACAAGCCATATGAGCCATATGTTGACTTCGAGCTCTTTTTTCTTCCTGTCAGTGATCATTCCACTTATATTACATTTTGCCTTTTCCCACCTCTTAACCCTCTGCATCCTGTAGTTGAGCTGCACAATGTCACTTCTTGGCAGAGCTGCTACTGTGATCGCACACAGAAATATCCAGATAAAATCACATCTTTGACCAACTGTCTCCATACAGTTACAATCTCCAGGTTCACGTACAAAGTTGGGAAACTTCGGGCATGTTGCAGGGTAAAAGTGCCAGGGAGATATTTCTTCTACAATCACGTAAACACATAATTTTTCTAAGTAAACAGGATTCTTCGAGAGGGCAACATTGTCTCCTCCTTAAATCTTCCTGACTTTCAAGTCCTCTGTGTCACCCCTGAACTCAGCACAAACTTGGCATCACCTGACTTGTCTAGCAGGGAAATCAGAAATAGTCTCACAGAGCTAGATAAACTTAAAATAATTCCTAGAATAGCTTTTCTGGAGCACGCACGCCGTAAAACAACACATATGGAGCTCTGCAAAAACACTTCGC